>JAJHZJ010000245.1:5802916-7002916 GCA_023548195.1 Bettongia penicillata ogilbyi | reverse complement strand
GGGGGTAATTAAATTAAATAAGTATTTCTTAAACATTCAAAAACAGAACAGTCCCTGTCTTCAAAGAGCTTACTTTCTATTAGGTAGATTCCCTCAGAGTAGAATTATGAGATTAGAGTGTATAAATAGTTTTAGAAGTCTTCTAACAGAACTATACAGATTTATACACCACCAGCAAAGAAAACATATATCTGTTTCTTCATAGCCTTGTGTTAGAGTGTTATTGTTTTTATTTCTTATTGGTAGTTAAATATGTATGTAATGGCACCTGAAAGCTATTTCAATTTGTATTTCCGGTGAGGCTCACAATGACTTACGTCTGTTTTTCCTCAGGCCTAAACCGTTCATCTCTTTTAGCTACTAATTGGATAGAATCTGCTTACTGGCCCTCTATCTTTTTTTGTAGCTCTTTACATATTTTGTGTACTAAGTATTTATCAATTTTTGTGGCATGTGTTTTCACTTCATTTTTGATCTATTGTTCTGATATTTATTATTATCATTGTTCACAGCAAATTTTTTTATACTTTCTAACACATTGATCTTGTCTCTGCAGGTATTGTTTATTTTCTCAGTTGTAAATTTATCTCCTTTCCACAACTGAAATAAATATGCTATTATTTTGTTTTCTTCTAGTTTTTTCTCCTATACATTTTTGTTTAATTTTTTTACCCTTTCCATTGAATTAAGCAAATATTTATTCAGCATATGCCAGTCACCATGTTAGGAATTATATTCAAAATTTATCAAGTTTACAATGCTCCATATGGAATATAGCATCAATTGATCAAACAATTACTGAAACAACAAACATTAGTCCCATGGTTACACATTGCTAAGAATTGTTCTAAGTGCTGGAAAATGAAGACAAAAAGGAAAAGTTTCTGTCCTCAAGGAGCTCACTTTCTTTTAGAGGAGGTAACATGTAACACTTATCAGTATGCACAAAATCTATATAAAATCCATGCAAGGTCATTGTGGGAGGTGGCATTAGGAGCAACTCTTGCCACTCTAGCTTGATCGGGAAAGATCTCACTAAGGCAGGGCTGCTCGAACTGAGCTTTGAAGGCAGCTAGGAAGTCTAAGAAATGGAGGAAAGAAGGAGTATAGTGCCACTTTGGGATATAGCCTATGCAGAGGCACAGAGAAGGGAACTCATTTGTAAAGAACAGCAAGAATGTCACCTACCCTAACTGGAATATACAGTTCTTGGAGGGAAGTAATATATAATAAGCCTCAAAAGGTAGTTTGGAGATAGGTTGGAAAAGGTTTTAAAAGTCAAATCCAAATAATTTGTATTTGATCTGAAAGTGCGCAAGATCATAGATTCAGAGACAGAAGGGACCTCAGAGATCATCTAGTCCAACTCCCTCATTTTACAGATGTGGAAACTGAGACCAAGGCAGTTAAGGAATTGAAACAAAGGCAGGATTTGAACCCACATTCTATACCTCCAGACCTAATTTTTTTTCCCATGTTGCCCTACTAAAATGAGGATGAATGTAAAAAGACATAACCTGCCTAGTGGAAAGAGTATTTACTGTTGGAGAGCCAAAGGAAGGACAAACTCATCAATGAACTGTTGGTGGAATTATGGCTTGTTATCACCATGCTGGAAAGCAATTTAGAACTCTGCCAAGAAGTTTGTAAACTGTGCATACTTTTTCATCCAGCAATTTAGGCATATACCTCCAAAAGCTCACAGACAGAGTGAAAGGAAAGGGATGTACAAAAATATTTATAGCAACACTTTTTGTTCCATAAAGAGCACTGAAATAAAGAGTATTAAGAGTCCGAGTTTCCATTCAACATCCAACATGAACTGTGTGTCACTTAATCACTCTGAACTTCAGCTTCCTAATTGTCAAAATGGGAATAATAAATACTTTTCCTGTCCACTTGACAGATGTGTTATGAAGAAAGGACTTTATAAGCTCAAAGTGCAAGTTATTTTTTTACGAGTTAATTATTTGTACATTTGCCAATCCTCCCAACAACATTTTATGAAATAGTAATTCCTTTCCATGTTGTTCATATATAAGAAGTATGTATGATATTTTGATTTGCTATATGAAATCTCTATTGTATTCTATACAAAGTTTCTGTATTTCTAACCAAACACCTTCCTTTTAGGTAACTATTGTATAATGATATGTTTCATTTTTTTGGCAATTAAATTTTATATATATATATACATATATATATTTTTTCCAATAAACAAAAACTTTCTTTCTATTCCTTCCACCCTATCAGACACACACACACAGACACACATCAAGCAAAACAGAGAAAAACAAAATCTTTGTTATCAAAAATATATAATCAAACAAAAACAAATTTCTGCACCGATCATGTTCAAAAAATATGTCATATTGTTCACTGTGAATCCTTCCTCTCTTTATTAGGAGGTGAATAGGATGTTACTCGATTATGCTGATCAAAGTTCCTAATTCTTTTAAAGTTGTTTGTCTCTACCATATTGTTATGAATTTTTTCAAGTTCTGGTCACTCTGCTACAGTTCTTTTGGTCTTCTCAGCTTTCTCTAAAACCATTCCCATCATTATTTCTTATGATATATAGTATTCCATTTATATAACATAACTAGTTCAACCATTCCCCAATTGATGGGAGAAATCCTTTTTTTCACTTCCTTTCCCTTCCTTCCCTCCCCTCTCCCCAGGGAATTCCTCTTCTCTTTCTGTTCTTCTCTGAAAATCGTAACAGAACCATACTCAGCCTTGTCTAATTTGACTCTTACTGTGACACCTGATAATGATAGGGTTCAGAGAGGATACATGTGGCATCTCCCCCATATTTAAATGTCAGCATTTTGTCCTTGTTTAGTTTCTTATGACTGCCCATTTTTGTTTACCTTTCTAGTTTCTCTTAACTCTTGTGTATGAACTTAAAAGTTTCTACACAGCTCTGGTCTTTCTACTGAGTGCTTTATTTTCTTGAAAATCTTTTTTCTCTGTAAGATTATATTCAGTTTAACTGGATAAGTTATTCTTGGCTGGAAACTTACATACTTTGCCTTCTGGAATTTCATATTCTAATCTCTCTGCTCCTTTATGGTGGTGACTGCTAAATTGTATATGATTCTAACTGTGGCTTCTTGGTGCTTGAATTCTTTCTTTCTAGACACTTGCAACATTTAAAAACATATCTCATAACTGGTATTTGACTATAATATTTCTAGTAGTTTTTATTTTGAGGTTTCTTTTGGGAGATGACTAATAAATTCTTTGTTTCTACTTTGTCTTCTCATTCTAAAAAATCTGAACAATTTTAATTTTCTTTTAATTTTTCCTGAATGATGATGTCTTGGTTCTTTTTTAGGTCATGATGTTTAGGTAGTACTATGTTTTTTAAGTTTTTTTTATTCTTTTTTTCTCTATTTTTTGTTTTATTTTATATGAGATATCTTACTTTTTTTTTTAGTCTCTTGACTTTGCTATCTCATGGAATCATTGTCTTCTATTTGCCCCATTCTAATTTGAGAGAGTTTATTTTCTGGACAAGACTTTTTACCTCTTGTGTGAAGCTGATGCTCTTTTCAATTCTTTTATAGCTCCCGTTTCCAATTTTTTCCCCTAATATTCAAATTTCATTTATAAAATCCTCAAAAACCTTTCCCCCCTAACTCTTGCTGCATTTCTTTCAGGAATCCTAGTTGAATTTGTATTGAAGCTCTATGTTTGTCTAAGACTTTGCTTGTAGATGTTTTGAAGGCATTCTTTGTGTCCAGATTTATGTCTTGAATTTCCATGTCACTAAAATAATTTTTTATCATAGAATTCTTTTTTTTGTTTGCTAATTCTCCCAGCCTAATTGTGATATGTTTTGAAATCTGATAGAGTAAGTCAATTGAGTAAACATTAGAAAAAACTTGGTAATATTGTTCCCTTATTCTTCCAGAAAAATCTCACTATAAATTTGTAAAATTCAATACCCCCGCAATGGATTTTAGTGGGTATTACTGTATATTTGTAAGTTAACTTTGGTAAAACTTTGACCTCTGCTTAATTTAGGTTTCTCAGTATAGTATGTCTCTCATAGGATCAAAGATTTAGATTAGCAAGGTATCTTAGTGGTTATCTAATCCAACTGCTATGTTATAGATGAGGAACCCGGACAGGTTGAGTGATTTGCCCAAAGTCACAAAGTAGTATTTGGAAGAGCTAATCTTTGAACTCAGGACTTCTGACTCCAAGACTATTTTATTCATTTTTATGTCTTCCATTATAGTTTTATAATTTTATTTGAATAAATATCTTACATCCATGAGTAAGTTATTATTCAAGTATTTACTCTTTTTGTTGCTATTCTAAATAGAGTTTCTAGCATATCACTCAGGGTACTCTATATCCATTGTTCATCATTTTAATGTTGTGAATAAGCTATTATTTACTCTGAGAAAAATACCTTAAAAATAAACATAGCAGTATTTTTCACTTATTGCACTTCTTAGTCACTTTTGTAACTATGATGATGTAGTTTGCTTTAGAAAATGATTTATGTAGTCTGTCTATTCCCTTCTAATGTTTCCATCAGAACGCTGATGCACGTGCAGAGGTCTCTCATAAAGAAACTCAGATAATGTCTTTTATGAGTTTCTTGGTGTTTAAGTTGTGCTTGTTAACTTGTTGCAACCTTTTTCCACCCACCATGTGTCTTTCCACTTCTTTTTGGTTTATTTGTAATTTTTAATTCTTTTGAGATCGTGGTGCTCCACAATTACCAACTGTATTGCATTTCTAGGAGACTATTAGTGTCAAACAGATGGGTTTTTGCAACAGCAAGCAGTTCGAGGTCATTGAAATCACCACATGATTTCCCAAATGCAATCGAGTTTATTATTCTCCTCCTACCAAATTCTAGGCCCAGATCATTATCCATCTGTGGTGTATATCTAGGATCCTATATTGATGCTTGGGCAGTATGCATTTTTTAATTTACTTTGTTTTCTCAGTGTAGATAATTAGACTAATAATATTGTTGGAGGTGCTGTACAGTAGAAAGAATGCTATATTTGAAGTCAGGAAAATCCTGGGTTCAAATCACCCCTCTGGTGATTACCAACTTTACAACTATGGAGAAATTGCTTCACTCTGTTCATCATTTTTTCCTCTTTAAAATGGGGAAAACAAGAATTGTAGTATCTACTTCTGTTGTAGGGATCAAATGTAATACACAAGTGTTTTGCACACCTTAAAATGCTGCATAAATATCAGTTATAATTATCATTATTCACCAAAAAGACAATAAATAGTATTCCAGGGCTCAGTGGAATTAATGCAATGTCATATGTAAATGGGAATATCACCAATATGTTTTACTTTTATTTGAAATCCTTGCGGGATTACCTTCACCTACACTCAACCCCCCCGAATCCTCCAACCCTATACACATATTATATTGACTTTGGTCTTATATGCGTATATATTTATATATACATATATGTATGCATACATTTATGTGTGTATATGTATATAGACATACAAATGTTTATGTGTGTATAAATATATACATGAGGTATCAAAATATCAAAGTAGGTATAACTAAATAGATAGCTATCCATTTTTCTATATCCATATAATGTAAGGAATTTCCAGTTCAGATGTCCTTGTGCTACTGAACATTTTTGACTTTTCTGCAATTTGTGGTCTTAGAAAGTAGCTTAGTCAATAACTAATGTTGCCAGCATCACACAGTCAGTATCAGAGGCAAGACTTGAACTCATATCTTTGTTAATCCAAGGCCAACTATCTACCATACCTCATCCCTTTCAGTATTCTAGATCTTATCATTAGAAGCATAGTTTGTGAATGTCTAGAAAAGGAAGTAGCAATTATAATAGAGCATGACTGCATCAAAAACAAGTTATGCTAGACTAACCCCGTTTCCTTCTTTGACAGAGTTGCTGGAAAAAATAGATAAGGAGGATGATACGGGCATACCAGGTATCTCAAAAGTCTCTTTAAGCTAGATGGCGCAGTGGATAAAGTGCTGGGCCCAGAGTCAAAAAGATGAGATCAATTCAAATCTTCAAGCCCTTACTAGCTGTGTGATTCCGGGCAAGTTCACTTAACCCTGTTGGCCTCAGTTTCCTCATGTGTAAAATGAGCTGGAGAAGGAAATGGTAAATTACTGCAGTATCTTTGCCAAGAAAATACCAAATGGATCATGAACAGTCAAAAACGACTGAAAAACAACGGATAAGAAAAGATTTTTGTCAATCCTGCATTTTACCTATATTTTAGTAAAATTCTAGTAGTAATTTAGACAAATTCTCACATCTTTGTAACAAGATAAACATATCTCCATCTTGGGCTAGTTGATAGTAACTTATGATGGGTTAAGAACTTCCTCAATGATCTGGTGTAGTCATTTGTAATTTCCTCACAGTTTCAAAGGTAGTCTCCAATGGAATACCACAGGTAGTTGTCCTTGGTCCTATGCTGTTTAACATCCATATCAATAATTTATAATAAAGATATAGCTATCATGGTTATGGAATTCAATGGTTATGGAAAAGTTAGAATAAATAACTGGCCTGGAGATCACAGAGTCAGGACCCAAAAAGAACTTGTCAAGTTAGATTGTTGATCTAAATCAAATAAAGTGAAATTTAATAGGAATGAATATAAAATTTTTTACTTGCTACTTTGCAAGTACAAGATAGGAGAAGTGTGGTTAAATATCAGTAAATCGGTAAAGGATGTGGATGAGGGACAATGGAGATCAGTGGACTACAAGCCCATTTTGCATTAACTGCCAAGAAAACCCCAAAAGCTAATGTAATCTTGAACAATATTAGCAAAGTGTTCAGGACTGGGAAAGTAATTATATTACTGTATTCTTCCCTAGTGAGACACGTGTACTCTGTGTTCAGTTATAAGTACTACATTTCACAGAAGTTATTAATAATCTACAAACAAAAGAAAACAAAAATGTCTTGAGACAAGACATCTTAAATGGTGAAGTATCTTGAGATCAAGCCATAGGAAGTATAGGTAGGTAGCTCAGGGGATGGAGTACTGGACCTGAAATGATAAGACCTGAGTTCAAATCCAGTGTTAGACATTTACTAGCTGTGTGACCTTGGAGAAATAATTTAGTCTCTTTTGCCTCAGTTTCTCATAAAGTGGGATTAATACATGCCTCCCAGAGTTCTTGTAAGGATCAAATGTGATAACATTTTAAAATGCTTTACAAATTTTAAAGTACTTCATAAATGCTAGCTATTATATTTGTTGTTATCACTGTTATTACTCCAAATTTGTGAAGGAACTGGAATTCTTTGACCAGTTGAAAATAAGACTTAGAAGGAATGTGACAGTTCAGAAGCAGCTCTCCAAACTTAGAAGCAATATCCAAAGGAAAAAAACACTTATTAGGTGAATCTTGTGTGCCAAGGCATTGTGCTAAGACTTTTTGCTGCTTGATCTTTTGCTTGCAGTTGTATTAGCAAAACTCACCACAGTGCATGGCACATAGGAATCCTTTAATAAATGTTTGCTAGCTCATCAGAAGTTGTGCCAAAATTAATGTTCCATTGAGAGAGATGATGAGTATGAAGATGATGACTAGAGTGTAGATAGCATGGATTGGAAATGATCAGGAAGGAACATGGAAACCCGCTTTTATCAGAGACCATCAAATGATAGGTTCTGTTTCACTAAAGAACTGTAACCAAAGTTTGGATGATGGAGAAGGGATCTTGGTCACGTACAGTTTAGATTAGATAATCTTTGAAGTTCCTTCTGACTCTGAGGTTCTGTGATGTCATAATGTATATGTATGTGTGTTTGTGTGTGTGTGTGTGTGTACATAATAACTGGACTTTATATAGTTTTGCAAAGGAGTTTTACAAAGATTACCTCATTTTGTCCTCACAAAATCACTGGGAAGAAGGAGGTACTATTATTATCCCTACTTTATGATGAGAAAACTGAGTCTGAAAAAGGGTTAAGTGAATTGTTCAGAGTCACACATCTAGTAAATGTCTGAGGTTGAATTTCTTGATTCCAGACCTAGTGATCTATCCACTATGTCATCTAACTTCCTTTAAATATCTAACTACTTCTGTGTATATACATGTATGTATGTGTATATGTACAAATATGTATATGTATAACTTTAAATATATATGTGCTTATGTATTGTGTGTATGCGCAATCTGTATGCATATGTTTGTAAATATATTAAACATGCATATATACTAAAATTAAAGCCTATAGTTTCCTATTTCTTATCATCAAGATATTAATATGAAATGGATTATTTAATAAACATTTTTAGTCTCATTTATCATGGTCTTGTTTTTTTATGTACATGTGAAAGATATTCAAGGAGAACCTTCAGTGTTGTATCAAGGCTATGAGTCAAATGATTCCTTAAGGTAATAAACACAACAGGAGATTATCTCTACATTCCTCAGTATGACAATAAAGATGTGGTATGCCCTCAAAAATCATCTATAAAAATAATCTGTAGAAATTTTCTGTGGAAGCTTACTGTTTGTTCCATCTTCATGTTTTCATCAGTTATCTGCTACATTTGTAGAAAAAAAGCTTTAAACAATTGTTTAAAGGGTTAAAAAATCTGGTGTATAGCGGAGTAATTGCTGCTGTCTTCTCCAGAGATAATAAAAAGAACAAATGGATGGTATCCAGGGCTTTGGGTAACTCTCCTGTGATGAATTTGTGGGAGAACATGAGCAGGAGTCAAATAGGTTAAGAAATTATGGAGGGACTGAATGATAATTTTTGAATCACACTGGTAAAACCACTACCCCATCAAAGTACCAAAGCGGGATCCCAGGATCATAGAATTTAGAATTGGGAGGGACCTTGGAGGTCAGCTCGACCAGTGTTTCTATCTCACAAAATGAAAAATGATGTGGGACTTGCCTACAGCCAAGAAGGAGTAGATTGTGGATTTGAACCCACTTATAAGATCATAGGATTCAGCAATGAAAGGAACTATTAAAGTTAATCTAATATCCAGTCTAGCTTCCTTATTTTACAGATGAAGAAACAGGCCCAGAGAACTTAAATTATATAACAGAGGTAGGAAAGTAAAAATTTGATTATAACCCAGTTCTTCTGATTCCCAAGTTCAATGGTTTTCCCATTTTCCACAGATAGGAACTTCCAGCTCATCTCTTCACCATTCCACTTGCAATCCAGTCATCATCCTTAGCTCCCTCCCATGAGAACCGTGGATTCCACTCCCTATGGTAGATAAGCTTCTTCTCTTGCTATCTCCTCATCGTGTTATGGCATGCCTCCTCTGCTTTTCCTTCTCTCTTTTCTGTGTTGTCTCACTCCGTTAGAATGTAAGCTTTGTTGAGGACAGAAGACTCTCTGGCTTGATGTTATATCCCCAGCATTTGGTACAATGTCTGGCACAAAGTAAATGCTTGTTAAATACTGTTTGTCTCTGTACGTCTTTGGCTCTGCCTCTGTCTCTCTGTCAGTGCCCCCCCACCCCCACTTTCTCTCTGTCTTTCTCTCTGTCTCTGTCTCTGTCTCTGTCTCTGTCTCTCTCTCTCTCTCTCTCACACACACACACACACTAACCCACGAGCTCTTAAAGAGAGGTTTCATCTTTTGTTTTATCTTTTAAACTCAAGTACTTTTCACATTGTCAATATACTATCTGATATTTACACAGTGCCTTACGATGCCTATTACCCAGACTGACATGCAGTTGGATCATAGAAGGAGATAATGAAAGAATTACTGGACATATTTTATAGATGATGAAACTGAGGTTCTGATAGTTATGTTGTATGCCTCCATTCGCAAAGCTTGGGTCAGACCCTGCAATGCATTCTTATTCCAAGTTCAATATACTTTTACAGGTCTACCCTGACTAAGGAAAAGTTAACCTAATATTCTTCATCCCAGGGAAAATGATGATTCTCATTGAACTATTATTTATTTTAACTTTTCTGAGCTTGCAGCTCTTACTGTCCATTCATTGAGCCATTCATCACTATTTACTGCTTTGTGACATTTCTCTTTTTATATTTGCTATTTAACTTTTGGCGCATCATTTAACTTTGTCTATACCTCTAATAGACTGCACATTCCTTGAGTCAAGATTTGTATTTTATGGCAGCAAGGTGGTGTAGTGCATAGACTTGGAGTCAGGAGGGACTTACTTCAATTTTCTCCATCTGTAATGATAGCATCTACCTCATAGGGTAATTGTGAGGATGACTTAACATAGGTAAAGTGCTTTCTTACCAGCTGAGAGTCCTACAGATAGATGATCAATAAATATCTGACTTCTTCCTTCTTCAAAAACTTCCAGTATTTTTGGATTCAGTGGTTTTACTTAGAGTAAAGGAGAAGAGGAAATGAGAGAGAAGATTCTCTCCACATTTCGTCTACTACCTGATCTCAAAAAATAACTTTATGTACATTTTCCTTAAGCCTGATTGCCAGAACAAACGTTTTCCTAATCACAGCTGATATTTTTTTATAAGAACTACTGAGAAATTGTTTGTTAAGGCTTTTGACACTTTATATCTGTGAAATTTTGGGAAAGATTTTATTTTATTTGTAAATTTGCTCTTTATCAAGAATCAGGATTTTTGTTTGTGGAAAAGACATTAAAAGAAAGCAATGAGTTATGAGAAAATAATAGCTGATAGTCTGATGATGGTGGTAGTAGTAATGAAAATGATATGATTTCATATGGATAGGGTTCCATTTTCTGGCAGAATTGTTTATACATGTGTGCCTCTATTGACACTAAGCTGACTCGGAAGGTTTGACCTTGACCAAGTGAAACCAGACTGAACTGTTTTCACTACCTTTAGTTACTTTTCTGTCAATTGAGTGCTAGATTTTGTATCTCAAGTACGCCTATTCATTTTTCTCTTTTGTGGTGATTGTGGCTTTTGAGAATGAATATTCCTACATTGTACACAGTAACAGCAATATTGTAACAGTCATCAGCTGTGAAAGACCTGGCTTCTCTGATCAATACAGTGATCCATGACAAGTCCAAAGGACTCATGAAGAAAAATGCTATTCAACTACAGAGAGAGAACTGATGATCTCTGAGTGCAGAATGAGGCATTATTTTTCTTGAGTTTTTTTGCAACTTGAGTATTATAGAAATACATTTTCATGACTTCATATATATTATGATTATCGTATTTGTTTCCTTCTCAGTAGGTGGTGGAGGGGGTGAAGCGAGAGAGTGAATTTGGAACTGAAAATAAGAATTTAGAAAGAAAGATTAAGTATTACTCTAAGGAAATATATGAAAGTTGTAGTGTTTAAAAAGGACGTTTCAGTGATTGTTAGCGATATTGCGGCAGCTGATGACATGGGGAAGTCAGACATGTCAAGTTTCCTTTGAAATCATAAGGAAATGGGATCATTCACACTGTAGTGAAACAGAAAGTTTGGTTATAAACCCCAAACTCCAAAAACTGACAAAATCATTGTTGTGAAACTCCCTGATCAGTGCTCAGGAAACAAAAAAATTTTCAGAGGGAATCAGTAGCTTGAAAGATTGATATTTATTCCTCTACAGTTTTGTAAAGACTTCTTGAATTTGGAAGAATGGGGAGAAGACTGGTTTAAAAAAAAAGTTGCTAACTGTTGCCATAGAGGGGAAAAAAAGCACTTATCTTGGGAATGACAATACAAAGTCTAGAATTCTGAAGATTGGCAAAAGGTAATTTTTACCGACGAAATTTACTTTCTAAATGAAAGTCACATGAAAATGGTTGTCAGAAGAAGCCCAAGAGAGACTCTAAAATCTACCCCCTAAAAAGTTATACTTAAAATGATGAACTTTTTGTTAGTTATGGTGAATAGCAAATATGATAAAAGTGTACTTTCATGATGAATTTAAAAAAAAACATGTGAAAAATCTTATGAACTTGGTATCAAATCATAAAAAAACTGTGTGACTAAAACTGAAGAGCATAAGGAATGCTAAAATTTTTAGAAATGAAAAAAGTTTCAAGGTTTTCTGGATGCTAATAAATTTAATCCCTTTACTTTGCATATGTCTTGCACACAATTGAATGTCATTTCCTTAATTGTCCCAAGAATGCTTTCAGTGCACCTAAGAATATGTTTATATTCCAATACTCTTATTTAATTATGACAGTCATTTCATTCACTTATGCAATAATCCATAGAACATTAAATATTAAAAAAAGCACAGTAGTAATGTGTTCATAGATCATTTCTATCTAAAGCCTGTTAATATATGAGAAGACCAAAGAAAGAGAAGAATCATGTGAATGGTAATAGGAAAGGTGGCAAATTACTTCTGCATAGTCCATTATGATATTTGTGATACAAAGCACTTTTCTTTGCAACAGTATAGTAAATTTGGTACTCTTATTATACAGTGGTCGGCAAAATGCACTTTATAAAAACACCCAGGATAATTGAGTTTAACTCATATATAGGGACCCTACATCTGCCTCCTCCATCAAATCCCTGTAGTTAGTGCAATACACAATGTTATCTGATTTTCAGCAGCAGTTGTCATACTGAAAGTCAAGTGTCATAAATAGAGCCATTTTCTATTGAATTTCCTAGCTGTATGTTACTAGTGTGTAAGAACACAATAAATTTTTATGGACTTATTTTATAGTTTGTGGTTTTTTCTAAGCTCATTTTATATCTGATCATTTTTGGCTGTTTTCCTGGATTTTCTAAGTATCCACTTTTCTAATATTTTTGATATTTTTTTTATTTTTAAGTCTTTCAATTTTAAAATTTTTCCAATTTGCAAGCATTTATTATTTTCTCACCCTCTTACCACTCTGTTTGAAAAAAAGAAAAATTATCCCTTAGTAAGAAATATTCATAGTGAAGTAAAAATTTCTCTCATTGCCCATGTCCAAAAGTATTGGTCTAATTCTGCATCCTGAATCCATTGCCTCTCTATCAAAAGAGATTACTAGAAGTAGCATGGGTGCACTCTTACCTTGTTCCTGTCTTTAAGGGACATGAATATAATGCTCCTTTATTAATTGCAGTGTAGGATTTTGGTCTTAAATATGAAATTTTATCATGTTAAGAAATAAATCTTTCTTACCTAATTTTTTTTAGTATTTTCAGTCAGTCAACAAGAATTTACCAAGTGCCTATGTGTCAGGCAGAAAGAAAGGTGAAACAGAGTTCCCATTTTCAAAGAGTTCAGTCTGACAGAGAAGATAATATGCAAAAATTATCTATGAGCAAGAAAGATGCAAGGTAAGTTAGGGAGAAGCTGCAAAAGGAAGATACTAGCATTAACAGATATCAGGAAAGAATAGGTACTGATTCTCACATGTGTTAATGAGGAATAGATGTTGAGTCTTATAGAATGTATTCACATCATCTATTGAAATAATGATATGATTCTTACTATTTTTCTGATTAATGTTATTAATCACTTTTGTACTATTCCTTTCCCTTATATTTTACCAGTGTTTTATTGGAGGGGTAAATCTCCCTGTTAATAATAACCAATTCTCTGAGTACATTACAAAGAATACTAATGTTCCACTGGCTAAGATTTTACTTAGGATTTTGTATTTCAATTCATAAGTGATGTTGGCCTGTAATTTCCTTTTTTATATTATCTGTGTTAGATTTTGGAATTAATATGCATTTGACATTTATCATAAAGCATCATAAAATTTTTATATTTTGGAACAGCGTAGATACATCTTTTCTTCAGATTTCATCTTATTTTCATTTAATTGTAGGATGAAGGAGTGAAGGATAACAGATTGCAGCAAGAATCTACTAATATCTATGAAATATTAAGAGAATCAAGAGAAGTCCTTCAGTCAGTTAGAGAGATGCACATTCAAGGATTTAGAGAAAGATATGGAAAAGAGTTGGACAGAATAAAAAGACATGGGATAGAGGAGATTGTGATTTGTCTCAGAGAAGGAAATGTTCATCCCAATGAGATTATGAATCCAGTAAAGAAAGCAAAAGAAAAAAAGCTTTCTTTAAGAAAAGACTTTAGAAAATAAAATTAGCCTATGTAGAAGTAAACATTTCAAACTTCCAGGTCATGGGAGTAACAAGATGTCACACTAGATATTTTGGCTGACCCTCATAAATTCTCAAACCTTCCTAAAACACATTATGTGCCAAAGAAAAAACAAATTCAGCTGTTTCCATGGTTTAGGGCACTAAGAATGAAAAATAAATTTAAAAAAAGAAACCTCTGCCTAAGAAATTCCCCTTGTTGACCCTCAGTTCACTTAGCATACTTCTATAACCTGTTATGGTACCAGTTGCAAGGTCGTACTAACACACCCAAGGACAGGACCCAGGCTTACGTCCAAACTCACCCCTATGATATGGTTCCCCCTCCTTTCTGGCGCTATAGCTCCAGGCTGTGAAAGTCTCCTTGGGCCTCTACAGCCACCTTGGTCACTGCCCTTGAGACCAAAAGACTCCCAGGCCACAACCCCAAAGTATTGATGCTGCAAAGCTCTGAACTAGTGATTGCTCTAAACTTCCAGTACCAGCAGGCTCTGAAGTGCTGGTGCCAATAGTTTCTGAACTGCCAGTGCAGGACCAAAGAACTAAGGGACACAGAGAAGGGGACAAGTCACTAGAACAGGGCACTGTGTCTGTGAGGCGCTGGCCAACACTCCACCAAGCAGGATGGAAGAGCACAAACCCCATCTGGAGCAAGTTCTGACCACCCAAAAGTTAACTGGGGCAGAGACCTAGGCTGGTGATCAGTGAATTTTCCAGCAGGAGGTTGAGACACTCTAGTGAAATCAGTCAAAAGGAAAAGAAACAGAAATAATCAATAATGGAAATAATGAGGATAAAAAGACTGGAAGTATCAAAGATTGCAGGAAGAAGAAATCTCAAAGACCTTGAACACAAACATATGTGTGTGTATGTTTGTATGTATGTATGTATATACACACAATTACAACTGAAGAAAATATGGCCTCCAGATCTAGTGCTGCAAAATGAAGAAAAATGATCAAATACTTGATGAGACAGAGGTTCCTGTGGAAGTTGAGGAGAACATGGAACCACAAAATGGTGTTTCTGAGTGGTCTCAAAGATAAATGAGAATTTTGAAAGAATTTATGGACTGTTCAATAAAAATAAAGACAGCTAGGATGGAGCACTGGGCTTCTTCGTGGGGCTGAATCACAGCATGGGAAGGTACAGGGAGGGGAAGAGTTGGAGAGGAGGAGTGAGTGATGTACCAGAGTCATTGAGAGGAAGATGACTTCGGTGATTTTAGAGACATCCTATGGTGGATTAAAAATGTTTTCTATGGAAAAACTATTTGACATATACTGTTGGGAAAACTGGAAAGCAGTTTGTCAGAATACCTTATAAATGCTCCACAATACATTCTAATACGATAATAATTCTAATGTAATACATAATCTTAATATTAAAAATCATACTATAAAAAATTATCAGAGAAACAGATCATGCACATCTCATAGCTATGGGTTAGAGAGGTGTTCCTAACCAAACAAAAGGAAGAAGCAATTACAAAAGATCAAATAGGTAACTTTGATTACTTGAAACTGAAAAGCTTCTACAGCATTACTGTATCTAAAATAAGGAAGAAAATAGTCAGATGGGGGAAAAAAATCTTTGTATCAGATTTCTCTGATAAGGGTTTGGTATCTAAGATATAAAAGCCATTCCTCAATAGATAAATGGTCAAAGGATGTGAACAGTTTGCAAAAGAAGAATTGTAAAGCATTCACAACTATATGAAGAAATATTTCAAATAACTAATAGAGAAAAATACAAATCAAAACAACTCTGAAGTTTTACCTCACTTCCTGCAATTTGGAAAAAGTGACAAAAAATAGCAATAGTCAACATTGGAGGTATTGTGGGAAGATAAATATGCTAACATATTGTTGGTGGAGCTGTGAAATGGTATGACCACTTTGGAAAGCATTTTGGAATTATGTAAATAAAGATCCTAAAATAAGAGACCCCATTACTGGGCTTATATCTCAGGTGAGCCACTAATGAGAAAAAAAATCTTCATATACTTCAACGTATTTAGAATAACGCTTTTTGTGCTAGCTAAGAATTGGAAACGAGGAGATGCCCATCAATATGGCATTTGTATTGGGGAGTGGCAATTGTAACACATGAATGTAATGGAATATTACTGTGCTGTAAGAAGTGATGCATGTGATGAACACAGAGAAGCTTGAAAGATCTATATGAACAGGTGCAGTGACATAAGCAGAGCCAAAAACAATATATATAGTGACTACAGTATAAATAAAAAGGACAAGCGAATGTAACAAACTCATGAAGATGAAGTGGGAATCAAATTAATAGATATTAGAAGACACTCACAGTCTTCCCCTTTGTAGAGATTCACAGGTATTTGACGATGAAGTTTTTACCAAACTATCTCAGAACAAACCACTGTTTTCCATATGACTCTTTGGGAAATGGAGGGAGAGGGACATGTTGGATACTAAGTTGCTGTAAGGAACAGGAAAGGCCAGTAAAATTATCCTAAAAAAAGAAGAAATAAGCACCTGTCCTATAGACAATGGCAGAAATAACAGGAGAAAGGGAAAGAGGTAAATTCTCTGAGAACAAGAACAAATACAGGACAATGTCTTATTAGTGGAAGATTCATGGAAACTCCTATCTTCCCTCTGAGTCTTGCCATCAGATCCTTAGGTGATTGATTATTTTGCCAATTCCTACAGACAGATAGATGAGCAGGCACACAGGCACACGATAAATTTATATTTGCATAGCCAGGGGTGAATTTCCCTTTCTCTGGGAGGAGAATGAATATTTGTGGTGTTGTCTTGCAGAAGTCATACCAGCTTTTATTATAGGTAGTATAACAAAGGGTGTGTTTGTGTTTACTTTTCAGTTAATTCATCGTTAATTCTCTGATAGCTCTTTGCTGTCTGAATACTCTTCAAATGCAACGTGAACATGGAGGACAATGCCTGCAAAGTAGCTGTGTTATTTGGGCAGTTCCTAAAAGCTGCCCAGGTACTGTTGCTCACGGAATCAAGACTGTAGCTTAAGTCCTAAGTGAGCAAGGTGGGAGATGTTATCATTACATAGCTGATACAATGTGACATTAGATTGAAATAGTGTTTTCCATAGTTTCTCATTAGACAGTCTTTTTCTGAGCTTTGTTGAGGATTTTGTTTTTATTATTTGTTATATTATCATAATATTATCATTATTATTATTTACATTGTTTTATTATTATTTGAGAAGAAAATAAATGACTTATGTTTTGATGTGGTTTATTTGCATATGAGATTTCTGCTCTAGAATTTATACATCTTTTATTTTAATTTATTTAATATTTATGAAAAGAATCAAATTGGGAATTTGGTATCAAGAGCAACTTTTCCTCTGTATTTCCATACCAGAACACTTTATATTTTCGAAAAACCAAATGTTTTATTGAATACCTACTATGTGCAGGGCTTTGTGCTGGGGATTACGAGGAGCATGAAGTGCTGTAAATTCCTGCTTTTAAAACTGACCTCAGTCTTCAAGAGCAGTTTTGATATGGGATGTCTAAATTTCAGTCCAGTTCAAGCAGGGCATAAGAAACAAGAAATAGGCATTGGACATTTGCATTCATTCATGTAGGGAGCTCCCAGATGGAAAATCTTCCTATTGCCACCTTCTCTGCAACTGATATTACACTGCCTGGAATACTAAGAGTTTAAGTGAGTTACTCAAGGATCACAATGCCTGTATATCAGAAGTGGGACTTGAAACCAGATCTTGGCTTCAAGACCATCTGTCCACTCTGCTGTGCTTCCTGTCACCCAAATCAAGAAACAATTTTAACATGCTGTGCTATACTTTTGGAGAGAGATATAGAACCTGCACCTAAAGATAAGTAAATATACACTGCAGTAATACATTGTAATTTCAAGAGAAAGTTTTTGTTTATGAAAATTCATTCCAGGATGGACTTTTGCATATTACTTAGAAAGGGTTTGTTAAATAAATTAATACTCAAAACAAGTTGCAGAGACTTGTTTAATCTAAAATAAATAAAAATGAAATTATTCTGATAGATTAATTTTATGAAAATACATATTATCTGTTACAAGTAAATCTTATCATTAAAGTGGTCTTAGAATGTCTGCACACAGAACCATAGTGCTGACATTTAGCTGGAATTGCTATATGTACTTTAATAATATCAAAGTTACATTTCTGTTCCATGAATAGACTTTTCACAAATTTGGCCTGACTTTGCCACCATCTGACTCATAAGCTTTTGCTGTAGAAAGATAGCTTTTGATGGGTATTTGGATTATAAGCAGACCAGTGGTCCATGGGGGATCAGAGGTTCCATATCCTATTTCAATTTTAAATTATCTAGTCCTTGGAGTACTTAACACATTATTCGAGGGTCATAGGCAAGATAGCTTGGATTGTTCAGTTCAAGCAATTACAACCTAAAACAACTCTTGCATTAGTTTTTGCTGGTGATGAGAGTCTAGAATGGAAGGTAACACCAGAACCTTCATCAGAATAACAAAGTAAAGATTATATAGCACCCATTAGGCTAAACACAAATGTAATTAAATTGGACAGAAAGTGGTTTTCCAACAAATCAGATAATATTTCAATGTCATAGCACATCAGCTTGGGAATGGTAACGTTTTACCCTGGTCACTTAGTTTCTAAACTGCAATTTAGTCCTGCTTGATCATTATCCCTTCATTCAGCCTTTGAGCAACAGCGGCTTAAATGACTGCCACTTCACTGATGTGGATCTAAAAAATTTTAATGAATATATAACACATCTAACAACAATATATTCTCCGAAATGCCAAATTTTCCTCCATTGAAGAAGATAGCACATACATGAGAGAAATGGTCTAAATTACACATTAGTTAAACTTCTTCATAATTCTTATGTGTTTGCCACTGTCTAATTACATGTTTCTGCCATTAACCATGGCTTCACTGCAGGAGGCATGAGTTTTAAATCTTATTGTTTACTTCAGAAATGTGCCAACAGGGTAACCATAGGGGTTTGAAATGCTGGCACCTTGAGAAGGATTATGGTACAGTGGAAAGAATAATTAACTTGGAGTCAGAGGACCTGGGTTCAAATGCTGCCTCTGCTACTTACTACATGTTGAACTTTATACAAGTCACTTAACCTCTCTGAAGCTTGGTTTCCCCAAATGTCAAATGATTCATTCCTCTTTGGTCCACGCTCCTGACTCTCCGAACTGTCTCCATGCTAAAGCAGTTTTCTCACTCTGGAATTTCACTCCAGCCCTGAACGTCTCCCACTAGAAAGATACTTCAATCTATGGCCTCTTCCTCTAACTGATGGTGGTGCTTGTGGTTCATCATTCTCAAAGAGTACTAGTGACATCAAGAGGGTGATGTCTGATTGGTTACTTCCTCTCGGAACCCGTCTTAAGTATCGAAAGCACTCAGGTCACCATATTTTTGTCCCTCTCTGGGCTCCACTCCTGACTCTTCAGATTTGCTTCACTATACCCTCATGAGGGTACCTTCTCCCTCTGCAGTACTTACTTCTTCAACTTTTTTTTATATGTTGTCTTCTCACACACAAAATAAATGAATGTTAAGTTCTTTGAGGATAGGGGTTGTCCTTCTTCTTGCCAGTATTTTCATTCCCAGCATTTAGCACACAGTAAGTGCTTAATAAATACTCGTTGACTTGGTCTTTTGGACTAGATGAATGAGAAGGATCTTTCCTAACTAAATATGTTCAGTTCAATAAGCATTTATTAAACTCCTACTCTGTAAAGGAAAACTACTGCCAAGGGCCACCCTCAATGAGTTTGCGCTCTACTAATGGGATACATGTATAAAATTTTGCAAGTGAATAAAACTCTCTTATTAAGTCATATGTCAAGATACTTTATGAGGAATTCTTATATAGGAAATATTCATCACTTCAATGCTTCCTTTTGGAGCTTAACATGTCCAGTTTTTCTTTAACACAGGTTAAAAGCCTACACAACATTTCCTGTATCAAATACGAGTCACAGCTTCCAACTTAAAAATTGTTACTGATCTCCACAGAGCTGGTAAAATCAGTTTCTTGTGGTTAGAGGAGACCTTTACAGTTTTAAAGAGCCTTCTGCTTCCACAAACCTGAACCTCTGTGAGTCTTTATTCATTTCCTTCTTTCTCTCCTGTCTTATGGGCAGAGAGGAACTTTCTTGTTAACATCAATCCCTACAATAATCCCTCAATCAATCATCCTGCTAAAAAACATTTTACATGGCAGAGTTAGAGGCAGAACTATTTAAGAATCCTTGTTCCCTTCCTGTCAGTCATCCTATCTCTTTGATATACCTTCAGTCTTTCTCTCTTTATGGGCTGCTTCCCATCTGTCAGCAAAAGTGCCCAAATTTCTGCAATTATAGAAAAACCTTTCCCTTGATTCTGCTGCTACCCAAACTACCACACTATGATGCCTCTGCTCCCTTTCTGCTGAACTTAAAAGACAAGCTATTTTCCAACTACTGTACTCGACTATTTCATTATCCTTAGGCTCTTGCCATCTTTTGCATAGGTGGCTGGGTGGTGTAGTGGATAGGTCACTCAATCTAGAGTCAGGAAGACTGAAGCTGAAATTTTATTTCAGATGTTTACAAGTTATGGGACCCTGAGCAAGTCCTTGAATTTTTCTTAGCCTCCATTTCTCCATCTGTAAAAATGGAGATACATCTACCTCCAGGATTGCTCTAAGGATTGAATGAAATATTTTAAATACCTTTAAAATCTTAATTGCTATATGAATTCTAGCTAGTATTTGGTTTCCACCCCTAATGCTCTATTGAAACTACCTTTCAAAGAACACTGACAGTTGCTTAATTGCCAAATCCAATCATGTTTATTCATCCTCCACTCTCCTCACCTGTGGGAGCATTTGGTATTGTTGCACATTCTCTCTTCTCAGTTGAGAGAGCGCTGGTCTTGGAATCCAGGAAATCTGAGTTCAAATTATAACATTAGCCTTGCATTCTATGATCATACACTTTACTTTTCTGAGCCTCAGCTTTCTCACTGGAAAAATGAGGATGATAATAACACTTGTATTACCTATTCACACAGGGTTGTATATTTGGAAAGTATTGACTACTTGAACCAATAAAGTGGCCATTTATTGGTAGATATCAACTTGGAGTAAACACTCTAGAGGAATGCTTATTCTTGATCTTGTGCTATTCAATGTCTTCATCAGTGACTTGAACTAAGGGATAAGTGATAAACTTGTCAAATTTGAAGAAAACACCAAATTTGGGGGTTGGGGGAAGCTAACACAGAGGGTAGTGACTCGGTGCCCAGAGCTAAATATAACACTTCGGATAAGGTCTGATCAGGACAGAGGCTCATGGGGACTTTTCACCTCCCTTGTTTTTCTCATCATTTCTATTAATGTATCCCCAAGATCAAATTAACTTTAAAAAAGCCACATTATAATCCTGGCTTACATTCAAGATCCAGTAAAATGTCAACTTCAAGTTGTCTTCTTCCTTTGAATTCTCACAGTACTGTTTGCAAATGTTATTCATACTCACATTCTTTTGTATTATATTTGTTGGCTTACATTTGTTACCTACCCACCTTACTATATTTTCAGCTACTTAAAAAATAGAAACTCATCTAAAATCGTCTTTTTTAGACCACCCCTATGAGTCTTGCATGTGCTATTTTAATTCGGTACACTTCAACTCACTTCAGTTTCATAAATATTTAAGTACTTTCTATATACAAGGCACTGTGCCATGTGTTGGGGAACCAAAAGACCAAAAGGAAATGGTGCTCACCCTTAAGGGGTTTACATTCTACTGGGGGAATACAACATTAATGTAGATAAGTAGCTATCAAGTATAATATAAAATACTATAAAATAATTTTGATACTATATATAATACTATAAAATAATATTCAAAGTATTGAATAACGTTTATGGCATTAGTTATTTTTTTTTGATGATGACCTGTTGCTTACACAAATTCTAGAACATCAGAGCTTGTGTTTCTTCTTATATACTGATACCTGGGAAATTAACAAATTCATAGATTGGGCACCTTTGAGTAAAGATTTATCTCACACTAACCATACAGAAAAGGAAGTGTCTCTGGGACTGAAACAGTGGTGGCAAGTTTAACTGCAGAATTTGATCGTAAAATTGACCTTCAAATTCCTGTCCAAAAAGAATAAAGGACCCTCTGTCCTCCTGAGAAATATAATGAAATCAATAACCATGAAATCAGTGCCAGTTTTGATTGTTGCTTTGCTGATGTCATGAGGTGTTAATCATTTTGTCCAGCCCCATATGCATTTCTGCTGATAGAGTTTTTGGTGTTCACCCATTGAATAGCTGGCCCTACCTGTCCCCTCCCCCAGCCCAATCAGCCAACACAATGAAACCAAACGTGTTATTGTATCCCGTTTCATTCATCCTTTTAGTTACTCAGTCAGCATTATGGAGTGTCTACTAGGTATGAGGACTCACTGAGGTCATGGTACATTTGGCATTATTAACCAGAATTTCTTCACCAGATGAGGAAAATATATAAAAGGCAATGTAGCGTCATATAGAGAGCAACCAAATGAAAGTTAGGATATCTGGTTTCAAATGCAATATCTAATACTAACTAGATAGGTCAACAGAATAAGTAACTTCATCTCTCAGTTTCTGAGTTTTCATTCTTTTTTAAAGAGAAACATCAATACTATATCATAGGGCTATTACTAGGAAAGTGCTTTATAAACCTAAAAAAGATATGTAAATATAATCTATTATAAAAGTCATCTTTTCTCAGGAACATTACTTGTCATTCAGTCATTTCAGTCATGACCCCATGTGGGGTTTTCTTGGCAAAGATACTGGTGTGGTTTGCCATTTCCTTCTCCAGTTCCTTTTACAGATGAGGAAAGTGAAGCAAACATGGTTAAGTGACTTGTCCAGGGTCACACATCTAGTAGGTGTCTGATTTGAACTCAAGAAGATGTTTTGGTGATTTCAGGCCCAGCATTCTATCCGCTGTGCCAGCTAGCTGCCCAAAAACATAGTCAGTTTTACAGAAAATTTTACTGTTTTTTTAATTATATTTCTGCCTGATTTTCTCCATGATTTTTCTAGCACATGCAACAAGATCCTTTCTTTAGCTGTAAAGGAAAGAAAACCTTCCTTTTGAATGTCTCCTGAACTTTTTGCATGCTTAAAAAAAGGTTATCAAAACATAGATATAAGACATTCCATTGCAACCCTGGTTTCATTTTTGTGATGCTTTATCACTGAGAGAGCTGTGTAGCACAGTGGACAGAGTACTGGGCCTGGAATTAGGAAATCCAGCCTCAGATACTTACTAGTTGTGTAACCCTTGAGAAGTCACTTAACCCTATTTGCCTCAGTTTCCTCATATATAAAAATGAGCTGGAGAAAGAAATTGCAAACTACTCCAGTGTTTTTGCCAAGGAAACCCCAAATGGGGTCACATAGAGTTGGACATGACTAAAACAACTGCACAACAAGAAAAATGGGGATAATAACAGTATCTACTTGCAGAGTGGTGAGGATCTTATGAGGCAATATTTGTAAAGTGCTTAACACAATGCTTATTCCTTCCTTCCTTTTATCCCTCCCTCCCCATGTAAGTATCCAGCCAGAGAATGTGTAAACAGAATAGAGGTGGGAGCATATCAGGAGGCTCTTTATATCAAAACCATAGTGGAAGTAACCTTTTCCTCCATATAAAAAAAATTCAAAGAGAAACTGCTTGTAGGACTTGACTGTATTGAGTCAAGAGATTCAAACTTCTATAAGTTCATTTCTGTTTATTCTCTGAAGAACAATTTCTGAATTGGTTTCATTGTGTTATACTACTGAGCTAAGAAGAGGTATCACACTCCAGATGGGGTAGATTCCTTTCTGAGAGAAAGAGAGGATACAAGATAAAACAATCTTGGATACAAGATAAAACAATCTTGCAAGAGTGCTTGAGTTAAAATGGGTATGTTCATATCTATATGAACTCTATGGGAATGAATCAACTAAATTATATAGTACTGTAATATATTCTATGTAATGTGGAGAAGGTGGATCTTTTTAATACCTATAATTCCTATTACAAATAGATTTTGGGATGGTAAATTCTTCAGACCAATACTAATAAATCATGCATTGTACTTTTAATCTAAAATATATGCTTCTTAACATTTATGTTGTAAAAAAAGACTATGAATGTATATGAATAGTATTTGTATACTATTATTATACTATTTATACATATACCTATACTATTATTATACTATTTATACATATACACATATATGCTTAAAGCAAAAAGCTGTCAACGATAGACATTATTTCATTTAGATACTTGTTAACTAGTTTTTTTACCAGAATATTTCTGCATCTCAGATATATCTTCTTTTTTGAACTTTTAATTCCCATATTTTTATCCAACAATATTATAATTCAGAGAATGCAACATCTTAAAACCCAGATTCATTAATGAAAACAAGATTAAATGCTTGCTATAGTTTTTATTGTTGTGTTTTTCTGTTAACTTTATTTGCTTTCAGAGTTTACTGTCTTTAATTCTAGCTTGAAAATCTCTTCCTTTCTCCCCAGACACTCATAATTTTTATGCTAGCACATTTCCTGGGTTTATCAGATTATAAAAGTGTACCCAGTCAATGCGAGTCCTTCATTACGTGACTGAATCTCTTATTCTCTCCTCCCCTCTCCCCATCTTGAAGATTTACCCAAAGGTAGTTTATTTCTTATTGAATTCCTGTCAGAAAATACCTGTCTTTCTGCTTTTGTTTTACACAGTGAATTCTTTAGCATATTGTTTTCAGTTTGATTTTAGAATATAGGTTTTAATTTAAAAATGAATTTTAATATGACTCCTTTTAATTGGTAACCTAAAACAAGGGTGGATCTAAGTAGTCAACTGAATATTTCAGGAAGGGGAGTGACACAGCTAATCCAGATTGTATTTGACTTTGAAATATATTTGTATCTCATTTGATCAAATCTACAATCATAATAAGGAAGAGGATAAAGTG
Organism: Bettongia penicillata ogilbyi; assembly: GCA_023548195.1. Classification (NCBI taxonomy): domain Eukaryota; kingdom Metazoa; phylum Chordata; class Mammalia; order Diprotodontia; family Potoroidae; genus Bettongia; species Bettongia penicillata. The sequence continues at coordinate 6,977,824 of JAJHZJ010000245.1, read as the reverse complement.
GAAACAAGTTGGAAAGTAAACCAACTTTCCAAATACGATCCCCTTAACAACTCCTCCACCTTTCCAACTCCATTCTATATTTTCAGACTTTGCCTAATGACTGAATAACATTGACTGCTAAAAGAATAATAGTTGCTGTTAAAAAATAAAAGCAAGGAGGAAAATGAATCTACCTAAAATCAATCGATTCTGTAAGTATCATGTAAAGACAATTTAAAGACAGCCTTACTGCTGAACATGGCTCTTTGTTTAACCAAATCAAATCGCAGTCACTAGGCTGTGTTGAGTTTTGTTACTCTTGTTACTGTTATAGCCCCAAAACTGAGTCAACATTTCAGAATGGAAGAAGAGTTGAACCTTTTGTTAATCTTTATTTTTGTACATTTTACCAGCTCATTTTACAAGCTTTAATTTTTTAAAGATTTTTTTTTAAATCCAGAATATGATTCTCCCTAAAAATAAAATCTTACAAAGTGTTTATACATTAAATTAAGGGTAGGACTATTTGTCAGATGTTGTCAAGATTTAAGCTGCACAGCCCCAAGAGAAAAAGAATTCATTTTAATATCAATTTAGACATGATTTGCTGGTATGTGCCAGGCACTCTGCTGAGGACGGAAACAACATCCATGCCAGAAAGGAGTTAGGAAGAGTGAGAAGAATGGAAGTACATGAAGGCACCTATCCCACACAGCTTTCTCAAGATGATTATCGTTTCATCATTAGTTAGCTAAGCAGCTGGAAGATAATGTAATCAATTCTTGATGATACAAGTGGACAATGATAAATTGAGTAATCAGTATCTATCTTACCTATCTATCTCGGGGCAGCTTGGTGGTGCAGTCGATAGAGTCCCAGTGCAGGAGTCAGGAGGACTTGAGTTCAAATCTCCCCTCAGTCACTTGATACTCATGAGCTGTGTGACCCTGGGCAAGTCACTTAACCCTGTTTACCTCAGTTACTGCATTTATAAAATAAGCTTGAGAGGGAAATGGCAAACCACTCCAGTAGCTTTACCAAGAATACCCCAAACGGAGTCATGAAGAGTCAGATGTGATTGAAAAATGACTGAACACCACCACCGCCAACCCCATAGAATTGAGTCTGGGATGTATTTGAGAAATCAGGCAAAATGTCAAACAAGAAAATCTCCAAAGATTTATCCTGAGCCAGTGATTGAGCAAGGGACTCCCGACCTGAGTCAGACTAATCATCTGTCCCAAGGAAAACTGAGCACTTAAAGATTCACTTTAAATTTCCAGTTTGCTTCTTAAAGCCAGGTGGATTGCCAACTCTGGTTCTCCTAAAGGGAACTGTTTCTAGTCTATATCTATTTCTTCTGCCTATATTTGTGAATATTCATATCATCCAATGAGACAGGGAATGCTGGAATTCTCAGACAAATGGAGGAAGGGAAATTTGGCTAAATCTGTCCTCCAGTTTTCCTAGAGCACTTTATCTGGAGATTCCCTTTCCTCCTTTCATATTGGTACTTGTATTATAATTGCAAGTGCAAGTGTAGGGAGAGGATAATCCTCATATTCCTAATAATCTCCAATATGATGGAAACTCTTTGAAGGATCATTTTTCAACTTGGGATGCCAGGAACTTGCACAATGCCTTACGATTTTGTAGGTACTAACAAAAGTTTGTTACTCAGTTTATTTAGATTGAACCTGAGGGAGATAGTGCATGAGATGCAGTGTTGCATAGAGGAAAGAGCACTAAATTTTGGAAGTTACTGCATTTTTTTCTTCATCTACAAAATTATGGGGTTGAATTGAATGACTTCTGTATAAATTCACAATCCTGTGCAGGTCTGATTTTCTGTAAAGCTCTATTTGTTTCAGTGACACTGATTTTAAAGGCCCCTAAAAACTGACCCTTTTCAGCTTTTCCAGGATTCTTGCTCCTTACTCCCCTCCACAAACTATGACACTGTCCTCATTGATATGTTCCTCCCACAATATACTTCATCTCCCAACTCTGGGCATTTTCACTGGTTTCCCCACACCCCCTTTGCCTAGAGTACTTTCCTTCCTCATCTCCACCTTCTGGCTTCCTTTAAGTCTCAAGTGAAATCCTGTTTTGTACAAGAAACCCTTTTCAATGCCTCCCTCTTTTTTTTTTCTTGAGGCAGTCAGGTTATTTACATTTATTTATATTTATATTTAAGTGACTACCCAGGGTCACACAGCTAATATATGTCTGAAGATGGATTTGAAGTCAGGTCCTCCTGTCTTTAGAACTGGTGCTCTCTCTACTCCACCACCTAGCTGCCCCTCAATCCCTTTTAACTGCTAATGCCTTCTCTCCAAAATGACCTTCAACTTAATAATCTCTCTCTCTCCCCTCTCTCTCTCTCTCTTTTCCTCTCTCTCCCTCTCTGTCCTGCACATGAGAACACACACACACACACACACACATTTTGTTTATACATAGCTGTTTGCTACCTATTAGACTATGAGCTCCTCGAGGACTGTTTTTGTCTTTCATTGTATTCTCAGTACTTAGCTAGGGGCAGCTGAGTGGTGCAGTGGATAGAACCCCAGTGCAGGAGTCAGGAGTACCTGAGTTCAAATCTCACCTCAGACACTTGACACTCACTAGCTGTGTGACCTTGGGCAAGTCACTTAACCCCAATTTCCTGATTCTGGATCATCTCCAGTTATCCTGATGAATATCTGGTCACTGGATTCAGATGGCTCTGGAGGAGAAGTGAGGCTGGTGACCTGCACAGCCCTCTCTCACTCAAAAAGCAAAGTCAAGTGCAAGTCATGTCATTATTTCTCTGATGGCATGGTCTTCTTCAGCAAGGAAGGATGAACACACTGTACTTAGCACAATACCTGACACATAGGAAACTCTTAATGAAGGCTTCTTGCTTTGATTTGGCTTTCCCTCATGTGGGAAATAAATAGTCTGTGTCTAAGAATGTGGGCTTGGGGCTGATGAGGTAGAATCTAGGTTTTGAGGTTGATGATTCTCTGAATATTTCTTTAACCAGATGGCTCTACAGGCTGGATGCCATATGACCATGTGATACTTAGTTGGATTATTTAATTGTGTGTTTATTAAAGCTTGCAATTTCTGGCTGTATAGTGTGCCTTTTTGAAGCATCTCCTTGGCTAACTGCGCCTTTGAGGCGGTGATTGTCGTTTTCAGTATATCACAAAGGTTGGCAGTGATCACTTCTTACTTTCTCCTGCTGTACAGAGAGCCAGAAGCTAGAGGTTTGTTAGTTTCTGTGACCTTACTTCACTCATTCCCCAGCTGATTTTTCTTTAGTTAGTTATCTTGTTTCAGGTACATTTCAACAATTGATGTTTGTTCATTTGGTATAATAGGTGATCTTGGGAACCAAGACTGGTACTGCATGTAAGATGCCTCAATCCTAACCTTGACTGACATGACCTCAATAAATATCCTATTTGTTTTTTGTTTCTGTTTCCTCATTTATAAAAATGGAAATAAGGGAATGCACTTGAGATAACTGCAAAAGATGCTTATAAAAATTTGAATAAAATAGTGTATATCAGACACAATAATGCCCATGTTGGATAGTGGATGGGGAACTGGCTTCAGTGTCAGGTAGTCCTGCCTTATTTAAATATTGATTTATGTCCCTGGGAAAGTCAGTGCTCCTAAGTTCCTGTCTAAGAGTTTAAATTGTAAAATAAATGTTGATCCATGTTGATAAAGAGGTACAGCAATGTACAGCAGTGATGAAATAACAGGTCTGATAAATAAAAGATATTAGGATTGGTCACTGATTACTAGTAAAAAGGAAGTGGTATTTATTCTGGTAAGAAAAATAATATTCTGTTCAACCTATCATGATCCAAAGACATGGAAACAAGGAAACAGTGGCATCAAAATACATACATATATATTATTACCTATAATGTATAATATACTTAAGTTGTATATTACAGTTAACTATGCTTGCATCTTATTCTCCTACTAGAATTTAAGATCTATGAAGGCAAGATCTATATCCTATCTTGACGCTGTATAACCTTTTGCAATACTCTGTATAGTGCTCTTGCATACATACTTCGTGAATATTTGATGAATGATAAAAGAGGCAGAATCAATAGTCCCAGATGACAGCAAAATTGGAGTAATGGGACAAGTCAAAAAAAGTCTGGGTCCTGTCAGATCTTATTGCAATTTGTTCTCAAAACAAAAACTGATAGTTTTTTAAGCCGAGGGACTCAGTGCTAACCCTGATTCTTAATGGTTCTTAGGTCACTGCTGTGGGAGGTATAAGTTCAGGAACATATTTTCCTAAAGATAGACAATCAGGTTTGGAGTGACTGCAGACAGAAAATAATTCTGAAGGCTCTAGTGAGCAGAGTAGAAATATAAAGCTGATTTATTGAAGCCTGACATCTTGATTGATTTATTCCACTGAATGTAGATTAATGCACAGTTTTAAGCTCCCTAACGTCCACCTATCTTCACCACTTAATATGGGTTGTTTGAAAATTGATAGAACTTTTGTATAATTCTCAAGAGAGAGGGCAACTATTCCAGCAATAAATTGCAATCTAACTCTTACTTCATATGAAACTGTGCTTTTCATGGAGTATCATATTTCAGTGGTGGTTCGTGTCAGTAACCAAGGGACAGATATTAGTTCAGTGACCGCTGGCTGCCAACAAGAAGGTAAACCTGTCAGTGCCTATACAGAGTGGTTTCAGCATTTAGGAATTTGTGCATTTGATAACTCTCTAACACCATATTGATTGTTTGGTTTCTGAGGAAAACAGACCACAATGAGTGGAATTTTGTATTGACAAGGAAAGGAGACATTTATCTTTAAAGAGAAAGACATTATCATTGAGTACTCCAAAAATGCCAGGTTTATTTTGAGAATGCTTAAATCAAGTCTTAATGATCTAATACCTACCTTCTATTATAAACAAATCTTACCCCCAGAGTCTTTTTAGTCTAAGATTAGAAAGAGAACATGTTGAATGGAATTTTAGAAGTCCTCAATAAATATGTGAACTACAGTCACACTGTCCTAGTATTTAAAATATTGTGGATGGGAAGGTACACAGGTACAAGATAATATGATAGAAAACTTCTGCAATTAGAGTCACAAGGCCTGAGTTTGAATCCTTGCTCTGCTATTTGGGACCATAGATTTAGGGCTAGAAGTGATTTTAGACTCCATCCAGTCCAATCCTTTCATTTTGCCAGTTAGCATCTGAGTTCCAGTGAGCTTAGGTCACTTACTTTTGGTCACAAAGGTAGAATTGGTAGTGGAATTCAGGTCCTACTTTGAAAGTCTACTGTACCACCCTGCTGCTACTACCTGTGTGACCTTGGAGAAGTCACTTAATGAAGTCCAGTCTCTCTGGGCTTCACTTATCTTATTTGTAAAAATGAGTGGCTTGGACAAGTGATCTTCCAGCTCTGAAATCTACGATTCTTAGAATACTTTCTGTATTACATGCAGTGATGTCTTTATTTTATTTTCCTCCACTTAATGCATTTTATTTTTTTCCAATAATATTCAAAAAAAGTTTTCAGCATTCACTTTGATAAGATTTTGAGTTCCAGATTTTTTCTCCCTTCCTTCCCTCCCCACTACCCAAGATGGTATGCAATCTGATTTAGGCTATACATATACATTCACATGAAACATATTTCCATAATAGTTATGTTGTGAAAGAAGAATCAGAACAGAAGGGAAAAACCACAAGAAAGAAAAAAACAACAACAAAAAATGAAGATAGTATGCTTTGATCTGCATTCAGATCCCATAGTTCTTTCTCTAGATGTGAATAGCATTTTCCATCTTGAGTCTTTGGAATTAGATCACTGTATTGCTGAGAAGAGCTAAGTCTATCATAGTTGATCATCACACAGTGTTTCTGTTACTGCATACACTATTCTCCTGATTCACCTGGAGTGACATTTCAAAGTATTTTTGCTAATTTATTAATTCAGTAAGTAGATATTTCTGAATTCAGTTATTAATCTTCACTGCGACCCAGAAGGAGCTGACCGTAGCCAACTTTCAGAGCATTTTCAGGGTTTAATGAAATTGTGACTCAAAGTGTCATCTGTTTGTTGTTGGCCATATATATCTACATAATAAAGACATACATATGGGCCAGTCAGGTTGAGGTTGCTGACTTTGCTTGCTTCACTTGCATGCAAATCCAAAGAGAGTCTTGGGAGAAAAGTGGGCTTCAAAATTCATTTTCCACAAATTTTCTATGGTATTTTTATTTGACAGAGCCTTCTCAAATGGGTTTTGGGAACATAGGATGCCCACAAAATATTTAAGAGTTTCATAAGTATTTTCTAACTCTAAGTCAAATAGAGACTTGGATCAGAAGCACTGATATGATTAGTATGAGAAAATGAGTTTAGAAAAAGACTAAATGTCTCACCATGTTAGAAAAGAGTCTGGCTACTGGAAGTCAACTCTTTGGGAACTGAGAGACCTTTATCATTTAGTAAAGAGAGCTACTTTTCCCTAGTCTTAGGAGTTACTGTATGAAGACCTTTTCTCAAAAAAATGTGGACCTTAGTTTCTGGACTCTTGTCTAAAAGAGTGATAGCAGAGCCCACTTCTCCCTCTGAGGGAAAGAACTAGATGTTGAAAACTGTAGCTGAAGTTTAGTAGGTAGCAAAAGAGAAGGGCAAGGGAAACTGAATAGATAACATGACATAACATTCAGCAGTGGAAGTTTTACACATACTAAGAAATACTGAGGTATTTCAGGACTAGGTAATACTGTAGTATGCCTGGGGTGAAAGCATTTCAACAGAGAGTGATGTCTAGTGGGAATGGGCCCTGCAAGAACAGTATGGTGACATCACTAAGAGACGCTAGGAATAACACTTCCAATGTTGGAAGCATGATATCTATGAATAATCAGCAAAGAATGTACCCTGTTTTTTGGGGTGTTCATAGAGGACTAGCACTTCTGGTATGAGGGCTTGTAGAGCCCTTTTTAGGGCTGCTCATACACCTTTGTTGTCCACCTGGCACTCAACTCTCACCATGGCTCCAAGACACTGTAGCATGTACAACAGTCATACTCTTGCAAAAATTATCTTGGCAGATAGGTTAAACCAGATAACCAACAGGCCTCAAACCTGTCAGTGAATTAGGGGGTTCACACAAAGCATGTGAGTACTTTCCCCAGTGGAATGGGTGGATGAGAGCAATTTGTTCCAGTGGCCACATGGGTGGCTTAGTCAGATATTGAAGTTGGCAAGGTCATCCACTGCATCTTGGGCCATTGCCAGTGACCTTGACTTTTGTCCAGCCACTGGACTTCAATGACTCAAAGAGAGAGTGAGGCTGATGACTTTGGGCAACTCTGCCTCACATAAATCCAGTTGTACAAGAGTCAAGACATCACTCTGTGATGTCATTAATGGGTCCTCTTTGCACAACAATTTGATAGGTGTTGTTGGGGCATAGGAAGAAGGTTAAAGTATAGCCCATCCCTTTAAGGAGGTCATAATTCATTTGTTGTTATTGAAAGTTTGTTTTAACACTAGAAGATAAGAAAGGAAATGCAAGAGATAATCATATGGACCAGGATTAATTATAAAAAGAATGGTATGGCTTTATATTCATATCAAGTGAATCATCATACAGCAGATAGAGTTTTGGAGTTAGAGACCTAAATTCACTTGCCTCTGATACTTTCTATGTTGTGGTGTTGGACAAGTTACTTGATTGCCCGAATTTACAAAATGATAGTGTTACATTAAATTGTCTTTAAGGTTTCTTTGCATTCTAGATGTGTGGTCCTTTGATCTTGTGATACAGTGATGTGCTGGAAAAAGTGAAGAAAGGTTCAGGAAGGAGACTGGACTTGAATTGGGTCTAATAGAATTTGATTACACAAAGAGGAAGAAAGAAAATATTCAGGTAGAGAGAGTGGCAAGAATTATGTACAGGAAGTTCAATGTGAATTTCTAAAACACTGAGAAGGCATATTTGGATGGCGCTGCTGGTTCCTGTTGAAGCATAAAAAAAAAAGGTCAGAGAGGTAGATTGGGACTCGAGCGTGGAAGGCTTTGAATGCCAACATAGGAGCTTAGACTTCATCCTTTCGACAGAGAAGTTCACCGAAAAAGCTCAGTACTGCAGGGGAGTGATGTGATTATAAAATTTTTGGAAGACTAATTGCTTTGTGAAATATAGGATATGTTGGAATAGGGAAAGACTGAAGGGAGGCAGGGGAACCAATTGCAATGGTCTGAGGTAATGGGGAGTCCTGAACCACTTTGGTATCAGTACTAATAGAAAACCCTTGGATATGTTGCTTCACCCCATTGAGCCTCAATCAATGAAAGTGTCTGCATATTTAGTCTCTAAGATCTCTTTTACGTCTAATATCCTGAGGCTCTATGACACTCAAGCCAAATAATTTTATCTATATAGATGAAATTAAAAATTTTGATCCCACCCACTGTTGTTATTTTTTTCTTCATTAATCATTCTTTTTTCTTTAATCCAATGTAGGGCAATTCATCTTTTAAAGTTGTAGGAATGAAAACACACATTCCAGTTAGTATCCTTAATCTTTTTTCTTCATGTATAGTGGAATAGATACTGCCAGTTTCAAACAAATGGGATATAGTGGGAAAAGCAAAGCATTGCAGGTCCAGAAACCTGAGTTATCATCTTAGCCCTGATACTTATTAATTGTATTACATTTCATCTCTGTGAATCTTTTTTCCCTCATCTTTAAAGTGTTGAATATTTACACTGCCTTCCTCTTGGGGCTATGCTGAGAATCACATTTGGAATGGGAAGGTACCATATGATGCAGAGGGACTTAGTGGATAGAGGATTGTCCTGGGAATGAAAGATACCTGAATTCAAGTTCTTTCTTCAGAAAATAATTCTTTTGGTATATAACTGACAAGTCACTTCACTTCTCAGTGTCTCCTTAATCAACTCTCTAAAACTATGAATCATGGAATAGTCATCATGTTGATATGCACTGGTAGAGATAGTTTCCACATTAGGAGTTTTTGACATAATTGAAATCACAGGTCAAGACTCCTGTATTCAAAACAAACAAACAAAAAAACCAAACTATGCATGTGAACTGTTGTAAATATTTTATTTTATATTGTAGGTTTGAAAGAACTAATTGGAAATAGAATATACCTAGTTTAAGTTTTGGTTCTGCTACTTACTACCTGTGTGACCTTGGGCTTCTCTCTTCTCTTTGGGTCTCATTTTCCTAATCTGTAAAATGATGGAGTTGAGCTAGATGATTCCTAAGACCCTTTCCACCTCTATCATAATTTCATGGTATACATGAAATTTCCATAGCACTTTTCCCTTTTCTCCTCTCCTACAAACCTGAGAACCTTGCCTTATTCTTCATTGAAAAAACTGAAGTACTTAACTACAATTTCAGAAGAAACTCAGACATATTCTGCCACCATCTATTTCTTCACTTTGGTTTCAGGTGAAGTGATTCTTCCGCTAAGGACAATGTTGATGCACTGTTGATCCCATCCCCCACACTCTTCTCAATTTGATTGTCCCCTCTATCATCCCTACTCTCTTATCTTCATTTTCTCCCTATCTACTGGTTCCTTCCTGGTGCCTACAAACATGCTCATGTCTCCCTATTCTTCAAAAGGCAACCTTACTTGTTCAGAGCATACCTACCAGCTGTCATCCTATATCTCTCTGTTCTCATCTAAACTCCTTTAGAAAGCCGTCTATCAACAGTGTCTCACCTTCCTCTCCCTTTCTCCTTTTGGAGACTTTTGGAAATCCGGAGTCTAGTCTCGTCATTCAAAGACAATTGCACTCAGGAGTTATCAGTAATCTCTTAATTACTATCTATACTTAATCCTCATCTTTCTTAACCTCTTTAGAATTTAACACCCTTGGTCACATTCTGTCCCTAATTACTTTTTCTTCTCTAGGTTTTTAATACACTGGTCTACCTATCTGGCTACTCCTTCTCAGTCTCCTTTGATGATTATTCATTGATGTCTGTCATGTCCATTCTCTTCGGATGTCACTCAAAGCTCGATTCTAGGTCCTCTTATTTTCTGCCAGTAGTTTCCTTCAATCAGCTGTGATGTATTGAATTATCATCTTTATATAGATGATCCCCAGATCTGTATATACAACTCTAGTCTCTGTGTAACTATAGTTCATATCATGAGCTGACTTTTGGATATCTCAAATTGGATGTCCCATAAGCTTCTGAAACTCAACAGACCTAGAACAAAATTCATTATATTTTCTCCCAAACTTATCCCTCTTCCAAATTTTCCTATCATTGTTAAGGATACTACCATCCTCCAAGTCATCCAGGCTCACAGCATTGATGTCATTCCCAAGTCTTTGCTCTTATCCCACATATCTAGTCCATTACCATAGTCTTTTATATTTTGACATGGTCTCACATCTACATTCCCTTATTTCCACCAAACAGCTACTACCATAGTTCAGGCCTTTATCACTTTTCACTGGGATTCGGGTAGTGGTGTTCTAATTGATCTCTCTGCTCTAAATGTCTCCACACTCCAATCCATCCTGTATTAAGCTGCTAAAGTGTAGAGGTAAGTATGTCATCATCCTACTCAATAAAATCCAGTGGTTTTTTGTCATCTCCAAAATCAAATATAAAGTCCTTGCTGGCATTCAAAGACCTTCATAATCTGGCCATTTCCTACCTGTTGAATCTTCTTACATTTTATTCCCATCCAGAATTCTACAAGCCTGTCATACTGGCCTACTTGACCACAACACTAATCTCTCACATCTCTTGCACTTTTTCACTGGCTATCTTCCAGCCCTGGAAAGTTTTCCCTCCTCATCTCTGTCTCTTGGTTTCCCTGTCTTCTTTTAAGATTCCTCTCAAATTCCACCTTCTATAATAGGTCTTTCCCAGTCCCCTCAACTTACCTGCTCATGTCTTCCACTCTGATATAATCTTCCAGTGATTCTCTATGTATATTTATTTGTATATACCTAGTTGTGTCCATTAGTATTTTGTCTTCCCCATTATAATATGAACTCTATGAGAGTGGGGACTGTTTTGCTTTATTCTGTGTATCTCTAGCACCTGGCATAGCTGCTAGTACATAGTAAGAGTTTAACAAATGTTTGATAACTGTCTGGCTTCCATGATCATTAACATGATATGGAGGTATCCAATACAACCTACCACTGGAATTTGTTTTTTAAATCAAACATTGACTTGAATGCCACCAATTCCAGGGCATAAGTGTTTTTTTTTTCTTAAAAAGAAAATCAAATTAGTAAGATATTGTAGAGCCAATGCAATATTTACAGCACCTAAGGTAGCCATGAATATCCTGGCAGATTTCTGAATTGTGAAGTACAACAGACTCTCCACATGGAAGACAGAACCAAAACATTTATTCAGGTTCCAGAAAGCCAAATCCATCATAGTAACAAAAATCTATGCAGAACAACAATGCAGAGAACAGCACCAGCCCCAAGCTGTCCCCCTGCTAGGCTTCCCACAAACCAGCTCCATTAAACAGACTCACAAACAAGGTCTCTCACTCTAAATAGCCATCAGCTCCCCTTCATCCTTCCTAGCTCCGATTGCTCTCGTGATTGCAATCCTCTCAGCTCTGCTCTAGCTCGCTCTCTTCCTGTTCCACTCTTCCTATTTCACCCCTTCTTGTTCCATGTGACTTAGACTCATGTGACTCAAGCTTCCATATGACTTAAGCAGGTTACCTGGGCCTATTAATGAATGGGAAAGAGGTTCCCATATAAATTACCATTACAGATATACAGAAACATTCTTTTTTTTGTCTTCTTGTACTCTCAATTAGTAAAAATATATTCACCATTGTCCATAGTTCCATGGTTCAAAATAACTGGAAGCAACTTGAAGGTGTTACTAGGAGCAAGCTTATCCAGTTTCTTGGTAGATACACAAACTCTTTCATGTGATGACCCAATAATTATACAGTTTTGGAAGACATGCATGATTTAGCAAGTGTAGTAAGAGGACTCCTTTAAAGCCACCGCATTGTACTTCATCAAGTAAATACTTAATTAGCCATTTTCTTGGAGGTAGTTGGGGGATGGAATAGAGTATTGTTGCGTCTTTAACCTGTCAATCCACAAGAATTCAACTAATTCTCCACTACTCACTAGTCATATTTTGGAATCCCTTCTGAAAACCATTACCATAGTGTTGCATTTCAAGCAGACAAATTACTTAATGGTAGTGTTCTTTGTAGATACTGCTATTAGTAAGCATCTCTCAATGTTATTAACCAAAATGCTGTTAAAAGCTAATGTGAGATAGGTCCCAAAACATTAACTTTTATTGCTTTGATTTAGAAGAAAATACCTCAATTATCTTTCAGATAAATTGATCAAGAAAATTTCAAAATGTTTGGTTCAAAGGAAACTTTTTTTCTCGATCACCTCAACCTGGACAAGTTAAATGATGGAATTCTTTAAAATCTCTTGAGACCGGTTTTCGATGTTGTCCATAAACATAGTTACTCTTTTGAGACTGCCCCTTTCATGAAAAAGTGAACTGATGCAAACACATTTCAGATGAAAATTTAAGACAGTATCATGTTTTATCTTTTGAGTGGATTAATTTCCTTCAGAAGAAAACGATTGTGTTCTAGTTTAGTTCAGGTTTTTTTAGTCTCCTTGGGAGACAAATGTCAAAGAGTAGAACTCAGAACATATAAAAATGATGCCATGGAGAGACAGTAGAGTTGCACCAGTGTGTAACACTCACAGTTTTCTAATAAAACAGTGCAGTAGGTTGCATGCTGAGTTTCCACCCACAATAATGGCATTTTTCCAAAAATAGTTGCCTTGCAACACTATGCTGTGGTGTCTTGATGAAATATGCTGTTTTTTGCTTCTTCCCATGATGACATGATGCATATATTGAATACAGGTGTGACAATCTCAGTAAATTTAGCAATTCTCAGAGGGGCACAACAGTGGGAAATGAAAATAGTCATAGTAACGAATTCATAATGGGATCCTACAAGCCATGACAAAGCCAGCCTGCATTCTCTCACTTATCATGTAATATTCAAAGGACCCCCCGCAAAAAAACAAATACAATGGGTCATAAAAACTTGGCTGCACCTCATAATAGAGCAGATAATGGTTTGGAATCTATTTTTCTCTACTCATCTACTTGAAGTGGGAAGAGTACAATAGGTAGGTCCCGATTAGTACGAGTAATGAATCCTATGAAATAGTCATATGTATTCAAGTTCACACTATTAGAAATTATAATTATGTAAAATATAGTAATTTGTTATATCCCACTGGAAATATGTAGTTCTATTTTTAAAATATGACTTTCATAAGATTCATTATTTGTGTTAATCAGGACCTAGGTATAGATTTGAAATCAGTTCTAGACGCAGAATCAAAGATACCTGGATATTTCCTCTTCAGTGACAGGATTGGTCCAAGATTGTTTGACTCCTCAAAGAAATAAATTTTTTACCAGCCTTTCCATTGTCCTTACATACCCAAGGTGTGTCAGTGGATCTAAAGACAAAGTTTAGAAAAATCCTAGACTAGGGTACTAACGCATTGTTGCCATCCCATTATTATCTGTGATTTGAATGGACATAAATCTGTCTGCTCTCAAGCTAGTTGCTTCATGTAAACCTTAGACGCTGCCTTCTCAAACTGCCTCTTTTCTCCCAAAATTTGTTGTTGTGGTTCAGTTGTGCCCAACTCTTTGTGATCCCATGTGGGAAATTTTTTGGCAAAGATACTAGAGTGATTTGCCATTTTCTTCTCCAATTCATTTTCCTAATGAGGAAACTGAGGCAAACAGGGTTAAGAGACATGCCCAAGGTCGCACAGTTAGTGTGTAAGTATCTGTGTAGTAAGTGTCTGAGGCCAGATTTGAACCGAAGAAGATGAGTCTTCCTGACTCCACTCCTGGCATTCTATACACTGGCTGCCCCAAGTTACATCCATACAAATCCATTCCCTTCTTTATTGGAATACTGACAGGAAGGGCACTTGGTAGGGAGGGATTATAATATAACAAATTTCTCATTCTTCCCTCTCATATTTTCTTTTAAGAAAGAAAGATGACTTCATCCAAATATAGTGATACCTTATTGGAACAGATAGGTTGGTATCCAATACAATGTGTCAGTTCATTTACTTTGCAGCTTGCTTTGCTATATGAGCTGACTGTATGTAGCTTGTATTCCAGGAGAAGGTTGACTAAATGAAACTCTAATGGTGGATGTTAAATGGATTTAATTATTTCATTTTTCAATGCTTATTTTTTTTGGGGGGGGGAAGATGTGTCATCTCTGTTTTGTTGATGAAATCTAAGGAGAATAATGAAGTTGAACAAATTATGGCTTTCTATAACTTTATATAGTATGATCTTCTGTTCAACACAATCCCACCCACTTTTCATAAAATAATCTATATAAATTATGGTTTGCATTTTACTGAAATCAAAAATTTATTACAGGTTTATAGCAATACTCAAATCTGAAAAAGTATGACAAAATAATACAATCCAACCTACAGATTTATTTATTGAGAAATATACATTTCAAACTCATTTAAAACAAAAAAATACTAAAATGTGATAGGCTTATTTTAAAGTGAAAAGCTTCTTGAAGTGTGCCATCAGTGATGATTTTTTACTCATAATCTTTTTCAACCACTGATTGAGTTTAATACTTTGTTTATAATATCCTCTCTGAGGTACCTCCCTAATTCACATTGGCAGAGTGACGCCACAAAAGTGTTGTCTATTATTAGTGTTCCAAGCGTAACCTTAGAGAGCTGGGTTTCTTATCATTTCACTCCTAAATCCCAACCAATGCGCTTCTTACCAGCAATTAGCCAGACTTTCCGGGCTCAGCTGTGATACAAGTGCTAGAAGAAATTCATACTTCTTCCAGGGAGTACTAGAACATGCGCCTTCTACTTTTCCTACTAAGGGTACCTCTGATTTGAACCCATAGGCTTGGTTTAATCATGAAACAATTCAATTCCTCTGTGTCTCTGCAATACTGAGCATGAACAATTTCTTCTAGGTATAGTGAAACACATAGGAAAATCATCTGGAGGTCCAAACTCATTCCTTACTAGGACATGTAGACTAAATTTAAAGCAGAGACACACACACCCACACATACATACAACCATGTACCTCACATTCAGAAAAGCCCAGAAGATGCAGAAGGTCAAAAAGAGAAAAACTGCTTTGGGGTTTATTAATCAACATTCCTAGGACAGAAGCTAAACTTTATCCTATGAACCTGCAGTCTACACCTCTTTCAGAGAGATGAGTATGAGGTGGAGCTGCAAAATGGGGGAAGGACTTTTAGAAGTGTGTGTAGATTAAGATTTAGGAGGATGTGGGGAGAAGATAAGGGAGGGGCTTTTAAAAGGGTCCATAAGGAAGGCATACAGTCTAGACTTTCATAACAGTAAGAAAATGATATTTATGACTTATTGTGACCTATTGAATGAGTTGTTAAAGTAATATAACAGATATTAGTACTTAAGTATCTAAAAAAGCAGAAGTCAACTCAAAGAGACTTGTCTGACTTCTAAAGGAAAAACATTGGCAAACTCCAGTTAAAGTATAAAACAAAAGATAACAAAGTACTAATTTTCTCCAATGGATCCTCTAAAATTATAGTACCTAGTATGGATGTTCTAGAAGGAAACTTTCTCTAGTAGGTTCCTGTAAAATCATCACAGAAGAAGACCTCATTGCAGAGGACCTCTTTATGTGGCTACTTTTCCAACTCTCCCTCAGTTTAGTGGGTCAGATCTTGAGAGGATAGCTAATTATAATTACCCTCAGGATTATAAGAAAAAACCTAAAGGACCAGGTTTCTAGTTTCTACTTAGCTCACAAGTCACCAAAGGTGTGTTTTCCATTAACAGTTGGTCAGACAGACTTAATTGGCTTTTAACAAAGACACTTATTAAGTAGATATAGTGTTTTAAAAAAGGTAATTATAGAAAACATTTCCCCAAAACCCTAGAGTATACTCTTTTTTTAAGATTTTATTTTTTATTATGATGTTAAATATAAGATAAAATGAACAATTCCATATCAAAGTAGAACAGAACAGGAATATACGTAAAACAATGAATCTCTATACCTTACAGTTTGCTTTTCCCTTTAAGTATCTAATAAATTCAACATCTGACTTTCAAAAATGCCCTGCATGTTTTACTTTCTGGATTTCTTCCTGTTTTCTTCTCCACATTTAAAAATTCTTCATTGACTTTCTATTGTTTCTCCCCACCCCCTTTTTAGGAAAACTTACTGCTAAATTTCATCTTCTATATCCCACCCACCAAAACAGCAACAAAAAAAGAAAATATTACCATTGTTCAAAAAATGTATACAATTAAATAAAATAGATGTCTACATTAGTGATATCTGAAAACATGTATTTCATTCTGTATCCTGAGTCCGCCTTCTCTTTGTCAGTAGGTTCAGAGCGCGCTCTATCCCAGGTCGTCTAGAATCATGTTTAGTCATGGTAGTAACCGTTTCCCTGGTTCTTCTCATTTCTCTCTGCATCACTTCAAAAGAGTTTGACCAGGTTTTTCTGAGATGACTGCTTTCATTAGTACTTAGAGCTCAGTAATTCCTTATTACATTCATATCATAATTTGCTCAGCCAATCCCCAGTTGTTGGGCATTACTTTTCTTTCCAATTCTTTGCTAAAATAAAAAGAACAACTATAAATAATTTTGTGTGTATGGGTATTTTTTCATTTTTCTTTGATCTTTTTGAAGGATAGGCAAAATATTGGTATCAGTGGGTCAAAGGGTATGTACTGTTTAGTAATTTTTTAGCTATAGTTCCAAAGTGCTTACTAACTGCTGAACTAATTCACATCTCCAGGGAGCCTTTGCAAACTGTTTTTTTTGCACCCCCTTCAACAGCTGTAATTTTCTTTCTTTCTTTTTTTTTATACATCATTCCCAATATGATAGGTACAAGGTAGAACCTCAGGGTATTTTTTAAATGTTATTCTGATTATTAGTAATTTGGTGGATTTTTTCACAATAGTTTTGATTTCTTCCTTTGGGAACCATCTATTCATTTTCTTTGACCATTTATCTATTGTGGAATGGCCACTTTAATATATATATTTGAATCAATTTCTTATATATTTGGGATATCAAACTTTATTAGAAAACCTTGCTACTAAGATTTTCCCCAATTATTTCCCTTTTTACTTTGTCACTATTTTATTTGCTTTTCAAAATTTTGTAGTTAAAACTATTCATTTTATGTTTTTTTTTACCTTCTGTTATCTTACTTGATCATGAGTTCTTTCCCTATCCATAGTTGCAAAAATTTATTTCTTCCTTGTTCTTCAATATTTTTTATGATGCGACGTTTCATATCTAAGTCATGGGCCCGTTTGATTGTTCATGATATTATTTGGGTGGGGGAGGGAGGAATCAGCTTGTGGGCCAAAATGGAAGATGTTGAGAAATAGAATAGATATTATAGCATTTAAAACTTCCATCCAAAAGAAAGTCTACCCACTTAGTATTCAAATGTACTAGGCAGTGCTCTACCTACTGAAAGCAATGGTGGTGATCTTATCTGAATTGAAATTTGACATATGCCCACTCAGTCTTGACCTCATTAAACATACTGTATTAAATAATTGGTGTATTTCATTCACTGTTGGAGTGAATTCTCCATTTTTGTCTTGCTTCTGTTGACTCTGAACTTTGTTTTTATTGGGAATGAAGTGGATGCATTTATTCAGAAATAAAACTAGAAAATATCAAATATTTTGACTATTATTTCCTTCCCTCCATTCCTCCCTTTACTAAGAGGGTTGGGTACCCCTTATAGCTTGAAAACTGTGATAGGAATATTTGTTCTTAAGGTGATATGATAGGGTAAAAAAGTGAAAAAGAAGACTTTTGACCCTGATACAAATTAAAATCTTGTCTGATAGCATTCCTTGCTGCAGTGGGCTTAATTTTATCTCCAAGTATTGTTTTTTAATCACAGGGAATAAGGTAAGTGACCTGTACCTCCAGTCTTCTGAGTTCTTAATGTCCCTGCTTCTTTTTTCTTCCATTGGTTGAAGCAGAATAAGAACTAGCACCATGACCCATTGATTGATGTCACTGGTCTTTCCCTAAGCAGATATAAGCTTACTGTCACCTCTCTTTTTCTCAACTCTGTGTCCTCTGAATCTAGAGCTTGTCTTAATTTTAAAACAACAGCATTGATATTAAATGTTGACAATCATTAAATAGACCTCTTCTGACTCCCTTAGGAGGGCTTCTTGCAGGTTTTCAGGTTGCTTAGAAATCTTATGATCTAATTTGCTTTCAGTTACAATACATATTAAAAAAGAACTTTAGAGTAGTTTCTTCCCCACCTGCACACTAAATAAGTCATGATTTTAGTTGTACCACACCTCACATGATTAGAGATAGCGAAGACAACATTAAAATAAATCAAGTTCATATTTATGGTTGATTTCTTACACAAATCTTATGTTTATAGCTGAGTACTTATCAACACAGTCTCTCTCATGATTATACTATATAACATAGTGATGTCATATAACAAATAATTATCTTAAGACACTAGAGGTCTGCCTCATAAAAGAGGAAAAAGGAGAGTTTTCTGTTACCCATTTCCTTAGGTGTCTTTCAAGTTTATACACGTGTTAGTTCATTCAAGCTTTGGTTTATTTTCTCTTCTAAAGTGGGACAAAAATTAGTAAATCCATAAGAATTCATATTCTGTCATTCAGTAGAGAGTGAACAATCTGCCTGTCTCAAATTGTTTCTGTTAATCTTGTGGACTCTGTTAGTTCACAGCTGATAACTCATATAGCAATACAAGAAACTTGTACTAATATTGAACTTTTTCTTATTCTAGAGTTAGCCCAGTTGGGAACTTTGAAATAGAATGGCTTTTTTCCCACTGGAAGGAAACATTAGGAAAATATTAACCAGGACTATGTGATCCCTGAAAAAAGGGGTTTTTATCAACAGTGTTAAGAAATGATAAAGTATGAAAAATACCTTCCCTGCCTATTAATACTTCATCTGTTCCTCTGTACACAATTGTTATTCAGTTATTTCGGTCACATATGACTCCTCATGACCCCATTTGGGGTTTTCTTGGCAAAGATAATGGAGTGGTTTGCCATTTTTTTTCTCCAACTCATTTTACAGATGAGGAAACTGAGGCAAACAGGGTTAAGTTACTTTCCCAGGGTCACACAGCTGGTAAGCAAATGAGGCTGATTTAACCTCAGGAGTATGAATCTTTATAACTCCAGGTCAAGCAATCTATCCACTGTCCCACCTACCTGCTCCCCTCCCACCCCTTACTTATCAGTGTCCCTCAATTCAGTAATAATTCAAAATTTTGCAAATTGTAAAGCTTCAGTGACTCAGACCAGGTGGGAACCATAACTAGAAGCATTCGTGGGTGAGTGTAGAGCCAAGAATAGGGACAGAACCATAAATGAAACCAAAGTAACTGCTAAAAAACTATAATAGTTCAAGGCAGGACATACAAGGTTGGAGTTTGGATGAAGAGATTTATGTACTGTTTATCAGGGAAGGTCATATGAATGCAGTAGCCACTTGATTAATTTAGAAGGAATAAATGTCTCCCCAACCCCCAAGATCCTGATCTTGGTTCTCCTTTCTCTTTAAAATCAGTTCTTCATTGATTTCATTTACTTCCATAAGTTTACTTATCACTCTGCAGATAAGTCCCAAATCTAAATTCAAACCTCAATATCTCTTTTAACTCTAATACAACAATGAAACTATAAGGTCTTTGAGAGCAGGAATTATCTTTTTACCTTTTCTCTGCATGTCTAGTGCTTAATACAGCGCCAGAGAAATAATAGACACTTAATAAAAATACTGGTCGATTGACTTCTGAGCTCAGACTGCCAACTCTCTTCCAACTATCTTTCCATTCACATCTGCTGCCAGCAACTTGAGGTCAAGGTATCAAAAACTGAAGCCATCATGTTTCCTCCAGAACCTGTCCCATACCCTGACCCCTCTATTTTTCCATTTCTTTCAATAGTTACAATATTCCTCCAGCCATTTAGCCTCCAACTCTTAGAGCCTGAAATTAAAAAAAAATCTTTGATTTTATCTTCTCCCCCACATTTCCAATCAGTTGCCACAACCCTGGGCAACTTAACCTCTGCTTGTCTGAGTTGTTTCATTTGTAAAATGATGATAATTATCACCTACCTCCCAGGGTTGTCTGAGTACAAAATGGGTAAATATTTGAAAAGCACTTTGCAGATCTTAAAATCATTTATAAATGCTAGCTGTTGATGATGCAATGATGATGATGATATCATGCCAACTCCTATCACATTTCTCTCATCCTCTCTACTCACACAATCATCATCTGCTTTTAGGCCTTCAGTGACTCTCACCTACTCTGTTACTTTAGGCTTCTGATTAATTTCACTATCTCTCAGCTCTGTCCTTTACCACAGATATGCCAAAACAATCTTTAAACATTTTTTTGTTTTTTATTGCAAATTTAATTATCATCAGTAAATGCAATCATTTCAACATATGAAAGCAAACAAAAAGATATGTAAAAGAAATTATAAATTTCTATTATGTTTAGTTTTTAAAGAAATAATTTATGTTATATTACTAATAGTTCAGAGTTGATATATTAGTAATGCTGAAGATTATCAATAATTAAATTATATGTATATAATTTAATAGGATAGCAACTTCC
The DNA here is from genome assembly GCA_023548195.1 of Bettongia penicillata ogilbyi. Taxonomy (NCBI): domain Eukaryota; kingdom Metazoa; phylum Chordata; class Mammalia; order Diprotodontia; family Potoroidae; genus Bettongia; species Bettongia penicillata. Next base: position 6,957,040 of record JAJHZJ010000245.1, on the reverse strand, counting down.
TAATGTATAGATCTAACCATATGATGACACAATTAGCGTCTTCAGTGGTCTTTAGAATAAAACTATTCTTAACCTGGCACTTTGAAGCCCTTGTGAAGTCTGTCTCAAACCTACTTTTCAAGCATCACATCACTCCCTTTTGTGAAATCTATGTGACATTCAAACCCTACTAGTAGCTATCCCCCGTCTTAGCCTGCTGCTTCCACTTGCACAGGTGTTACTCCACATCTGGAATGTATGTACTCAACTTCTTATCTTGGCTTGTTTAATCCTTCTCTCCTTTCAAGGCACAGCCCAAAGGCTCTCTCTTTCATGAATTTTTTTTCTGCTCATCTTTCTCCCCCAAGTTAAAACTGCTTTTATCCATGCCAATATTCTCCTGTATTGCGTCAGATCTTTCCTTTGCTTCCATCATACCATACTATGCTTTATGTTTATTTCTGTACATGTACTATTCTTCTAGCGGGTCATAAGAATCTTAAAAGATGGGACTGTATACTGTTTTACATCTTTGTATCTCAGTGCCTGTGTAGAGTAGACTTTAATGAATGTTTGTTGTTTGAATTTTAATAAGCAGAGATGGAAATGGGTGGAATTGAAAGACTAACTAGGCAACCATCTGGGAACAATTTAGTGAAGGATTTCTTCTTTAAAAAAAGACCAACCTTTTTGTGTATAGTAATGAGCAGATACTGGGACACTCCCGAGAAGCAACAGCAGAGGAGAGGGGACATGGCATACGTAGATGATTACCTAATAGACGCTTTTCATGCTCATTAGTGTGATGACAAGCTGGCAATCCAGGGACATGACCTTGTTAGTGATGTACCAGATCGAGATAATCTTCAGGGGACCAGAAATAGAAGCAAGGAGGACAATCAATCATCTAATTAACATTTATTGATCACCTACCATGTATAAAACACAGGTCCTATTGGGGATGCCAGTGAGGAAAAAAAGCTAGTGAATGATTATTGGACCAAGAATTTTCAGAAGGTCCATAATATAACCTTTTTATAGAATGAAAAATAGTTTGATGTCACCACAACCAGCCCTCATCTTTTTCTTAACCTCCAGATTAACATCTCCAGCTGCCAATTAGACATCTCCAACTTTAGATCCCACATAGATCTTACAGTCTCCATGTTCAAAACTGAACTCTGTCTTTCCCCTCAAATCCTAACTTCCGTATTACATTTGAGAGCACCTAAAGTCGAAACCTGGGTGTCGTTCTTCACTCCTCACTCTTACCACCCTTCCTTATCCACTCTGTTGCTAAATATAATCAATGATACATTTGAAATACCTTTCTTCTACACCTTCTTTTCTCTTCCGACATTGCTACCTAATGCAGGATATGGCCAATTTATGTGTGAACTCTTGTAATATCCTTCTGATTGGTCTCCCTGCCCACTCTAGGTGTCATCTACTCAGCTGTCATGGTGATCATCCTAAAGTGCAGATCGTATCATATCATATCATATCATCCCATCCAATAATCTCTGATGCTTCTTTATTACTTCCAGGATCAAGTTATAACACCCTCTATTTGACTTGATAAGCTCTTCATTCTCTTGTTACTTTCTACCTTTCCAGTATTCTTATACTTTGCTCCCTTTCATATGTGCTATGATCTAGTAACATTGACATCCTTGCTGTTCCTTGAATATGTTGCTCCATCCCCCAACTCAGTACATTTTCATTTTCATTCTCTCTTTTCAAGTCCCAGATAAAATTCATCTTCTATGGGAAGCCTTTCTTGATCCCCCTTAATGGTGGTATCTTTCATATATACATATATATAAATATATGTGTGTATACACATACATACACACATATATGTATGCCGTTTGTATATAATTGTTTTCATGTTGTCTCCTTTGTTGGATTATGTTTTCATTGAGCTCAGGAACTGGCTTTTGCTGTTCTCTGTATCCCTGACACTTAGCACAGTTCCTGGCACATTAGAAGCTCTTAAAAATGTGTTGACTGACAGCCCAAATATGGAGATCAAAATGTTTTGGGGTTCAAAGATGACTCTAAGACTTGACTGAAGCAGAGCTAAGAGGACAATCTACATAAGAACCATAATAACATAAATTTGTGTCTCTTTGAAAGGCATCAGCTAATGCTGGTGTTTAAGTCCAAATTCAGCTTCAGGTACTTACAACTTTAAGTACTCAGGTACTTAAGTGACTGAGAAAGTCACTTAACCTCTTAGTTTCCCTATCTGTAAAATAAAGGGAAGTTTGGTGGTTTCCAAGACCTCCTCTAGGATCTATGATCCTATGAATTAGATTAAATTCAAAGACCAGTCTTGGTTTCATGGTGGTTCACATCATCTTCCCAACTATGAATGAACCATGGGTAAGTAATGTTTCAATTATTTTTCTTTTGGTTTCACTTTAATGTTTTCTTTGTTATGGGAAATGATGTGGCTCATGGTAATAGTATCTATGTATATAGTGGGGAACAGTTATTGGGAAGTGATTGTAACATGAAAAATAAATCAATAAATTATTTTAAAAGAGTAAATAGAAGAGCTGTTTATGATATTATCTTCAAAATTATGCCCACAAATCAGGAGAAGAGATGGGTTTTAGGGGGGAGGTAAGTAGCACTATAGCAATGTGAAATAACCTCAAAGTAAAAGTGGAATAGAATTAGTATCTAAATGCTTGCTGATCACATGGGAAAAGATTACTTTCCAAAGGACCTGAGGTAGGGAGAAAAGCAGACCATACATTAAGCTTCCTGATGACTCAAGGATCAGAAAGTAGTGAGCACAAGGTATCTCAAGGAAATGACAAAGAGCTATATGAGAATTGCTCCTTCTCTTCGTCACCCAGGGATGGAGGATGGAGAGGACTGTGAAGTCCTCGTGTGATTGGCTGTAGCAGTATTAATGCACATCACCAGGAGCATCAGGTTACCATTGCCTTGAGAGACAGAGAACAGTTGTTACAATGGCAGCAAGGTGTTCTCTTGGGGGCCAGGAGAGAATAAGAGAGTGGGGTGTAAAATAAAGGCAGACATCTTCTACGTTTTCAAGTCTCAGTTGGCTCATTTGTAAAAGATGACATGAATGGAAGTCATATGACTTGCTTTCAGTAAATTGCTTACATTTAACAAATGCCAGATGGAATGGAAAAGAGATTTGTAGCCTGATTCTCATGCCTATCTTTTCTATTTTACTGATTTTAGCTCCTTACTCCATTCTTATTATTTCTCCTCCAAACTTGCTTTTTAGTTTGTTTTCTTTGAAGTTTCAATTTCTCTTACTGGAAATAAAGAATATAGACTAAGACTTTCAATTCATTGAAAACATAAGCCACTGAAAAGCAACATTGTTCATCGTATATCACTTCCACCTTATGAAACACAGTAATTGGCTTTGTTAAAATTGGTTTTTAGCTGCAGGACAACCTAATTGATACACTGTCTCAACTATAATGTGCACATTAGGTGGTTGACAACTAACTCAAAATCTTCAATGGTTAAAAAACTCTGACCATGTGTTTTGACCCCATAAGCAATCAGAAATCTTCACAGCTAGGTGAAAAAAATTTAGAATATCAGTGTCTGAAATTCTTATTCTCAGCATCTCAAAAATATAACTGTGTCCTACTTTTGAGGCTGTACAAATATTAAGACTGATTGTAAGAAGAAATGTTTGGAAAATGTCAGAGCAGCCTCTCTATTTTCATAAAATATTGAGCATAATTATCCAGCAGTAATTATCCTTACATTTTAATTGTTCGAAATAGGAGCTAAATTGGTCGATGATGAGAATTTTTATTTCTTTTAAGTTAGCTCAGCATGGCATGGAATACCTAAGTTCTAGCAACACTCTTGTTATCTGCAACAAATGTGATCCTATTTTCACCATGGATTACTTTACTGATATGTTTATTGCTCAGTGAGTTGACTATTTGAAGTTGTGGGACTGGGAATATAAATGAAATATCTTTTCCCTATTTCTTCTGGCTGTTCTTAACTAAAGAATAATCGTTAATAACATGAATTCAGTTTATAAACTTTTGTTAATTCAGTATTATGGTTCATATTTTCAAGTTTAGAAGCCATGAATATCTAACTTCATACAGAGCTATTATCTGCTCATTTGCAAAGGAACATGAAATTCACCTCTAAGATTTGAGAGTAGAGAGAAAAAACCTTTTGGCAGAGAGGTGATGAATGAGATTTACATTTGTGGATGTAGCCAATATGTACATCTGTTTCTATAGACTATGAGAGAGGGTATTAAAATTTGGCAGGGGAGAGGAGAGATTTGGAGGGAAAGAAGGGGTAGTGAAAGTGATGCCAAAAAAGAAAGAAAGGATTGTCAAACATTGAAAATGTATAGAAGAACACAGAGTCTGAGAGGGAACCACTGACATATAGGTTGATTTTTGGAAATAATGTGCTGAATTTAGTCTATACTCTTAAAAAAATGAAAAATGAATTGTAGTGAAATTTGTATTGTTCAGTTTCTTTGTGACTCTATTTGGGATTTTCTTGGAAAAGATTTTGGAGTGGTTTGCCATTTCCTTCTCCAGCTCATTTTACATGAGGAAACTGAGGCAAATGGGCTTAAGTTATTTGCATGGGGTATGAGTGTCTGAGTGTCTGAGACCAGAGTTGAACTCAGGAAGATGAGTCTTCCTGACTTTAGTCTCCACAGAGTATCCACTATACCACTCAGTTGCTCTTCATGAGAGTTGAGGTTTCATAAAATATTCTTTTTCTCTTCTTTTTATATGCAAATATTTGGGTTTATCAGTGTTTGTAAAAGTTTAAGATCACACACAAAAATATTTTTTTAAAGAGTAAAGGGAATAATCCCATAGCTAGAGGAAGAAGAGTGGAATAATCCTCTTTTTACTAGGACTTTTAAGAAACTGAAGTTTTAAGAAAATAGCTACTAATTTTCTAGGAGATGAATTACAGAAATAAAAGATAGGAATGTTCTACAAATATGTTTCAATACTGTACGTAAAAATGAACAAAGGTAAGGTATGTTGCCATATACCCAAAACTCTGATAAGAAATTTGTAATTTCTGGAATATCTCTTTTTATGAGCCTCGGATAATTTTGGAATGATGTTTTCTGATCTTATGCCTACCTCATTTCCTGGTAAGGTGTGTTTCTTTGACTCTAATGAGCTCCATTTAGAAATATAGCATGTGATGAAGTGAATGTGTTCAGGTCTCAATGTCTTAATGTAATGAATACACATATGTGTATGTATAGATATATGTGCACACATACTATAATGCTAATGAGAGTTAAAAATCTTCCTCACTCATTGATGGGCCTGCCCATTACAGGAAGCTTGATTAGGGGAAGCCCATACCTTTTCTTAATTTCTAATGAGGCACTGATTCTCAAGGGTTGTGATGCCCTCTGGCTCTGAAAGATGTATAAGTCCTCTGTTTTACTTTGGGGATTTATTCATTGAAGTGTTTGTTTGGCTAAAGGAGACTCTGGGTAGCTATTAAGGAGTCCTTGGCTTTGAAAACCCAGATGTTGGTGCTTCTCTCTCTGATAGCTATGTATGCACGGGCAGACAGTTGGGTCTGTCTGTAGATCTGTGATGTATGTGTTGCTTACAGTCAAACAGTTAGAAGCTCAGTCTGTTGGCTGATCTTTGTTTCTCTGTTTGTATTTTTTCTGAAGTTCAGGGTGCTGACTTTTTCTCCTGAACTAAGTAGATGATATATGTGCTTGATTAAAGTGATTGTTGACCACTCAAAAGTTGCTTTCCTTTTAGAAAGGCAGATTAAAGAACCCATACAGGAGCAGACCCTCCTGTGTATGTCAAGGTCCTTGCTGTTACACATACATATATATATATATCCATTGTAGCCCTCTGGAGGATCAACCTGGCATTGTGAATAGAATGTTCAATTTGTTGACAGAAAAGCTGTGAATTCAAATACCAACACTAATACCTACCAGCTTTGGTGACCAAGAATAAATCCCTTAACCACGGTTTGGTTTCCTTATCTGTAAAACAGGGATAATAGTACTAACCTCAAATAAGATAGTATCAGTGAAGTGACTTATCAGTTATTGTTGGAGAAGACAATGTGAGATAATATACTTCTTTACAATTTCCTTATAGGCTTTAATTTTTTAATTAAGTCAGAAGACTCAATAGAAGGAGATAAAAAACAGGGAAAATAGCAGGGTCGAAGAGGGCAAAATTCTGATTGTAGGCTTCCTCTACATATCATGAGCAGTGTAGATTTACTCCAGAAGTTTGAATGTTCTTTGACTAACATTATAAAGGATAATTCAACAATTAATCAAGGGTCTATGGACCTTTATAACCAAGAGCCTTTGGGTGCTCTGCTCCCTTGCTTCTTTCACTGTACGCCTCTTCCTACCCAGTCTTTTAAGCAGAAGTCAGAGCTCTGATTATTGGTACAAGAAGATGGCAGAATGAGGGTCTAATGACTAAGAATCTGTGGAGGCAGCTAGAAAGGTGCTTTGGGGTTTTTCATTGCATGTCTCCATGGTACCTAATGTTATAAACAAATGTTTTTCCCAATGATTTTACAGTAGTCTTATTTTTTAAACTGCTAGAATTGAATGTTTTGTTTTTAAAAAGCCACTTAATATTAATACCTCAGCACAATAAGTGTGTTTCTTATTTCCATCTTTAAAAAATACTTTTAAAAGACTCCCACACTTTTCATGATGGAAATGCCTCAGAATTGATGAGGACCACAATAGCTCACCTCATCATACAAATGTTTATTCAGATGGTTCTTAAAGCTCGTCATTTACCCAGAGGACCATGAAATGTCAACACTGGAGTCATGACAATGGGCGAAACACACTGCTATGATTCTGGCTATTGAGTAAAATAATAATATCTGGACAATTTTGGAACAGTATGCTCCTGATACAGTGATCATATTTTCAAATTCTATTAGTAGCTTTCCTTTTTATTTTACTTCTCATTTCTAGCTCAAACTCAGTAACATCCCATTCATTGACCTTGAGGTCTTAAGGACTTCACTGAGCTTCACTCCAGACTGTATTTCTATGATAATGTGGCACAGTGTCTAGAATGATGGGCAGAAGCTAATGAAAATATAGGTTAAAAATTAGCCTCACATATTTACTAGCCATGTGACCCTGGACAAATAATTTTATCTCTGTGGACTCAAGTTTAAAATGGGGGCAATAGCAGCACCTACTCCACAGGATACTTGTGAGGGTCAAATGAGGTAATATAAAGGAAAGTATTATGGAAACTATATAAATGTGAATTATTTCCCGTAGTAGATATTCAGTCCCCCACTTTTGTGCTTTTGTACAGACTGTCCCCACACCTGAAATGCATTCCATCCTTATCTCTGCCCAGCTTCTTTAAATCTCAATTTAAGGAATTTCTCTTAGAGGATACCATATACTCATCTTCCCAGTTCCTAGCACCCTCTCCAGAAATTATGTGGTATTTACCTTGTATATTTTGTATTTGCTTATCTGTATTTTTTATTTTCTCCCAATAGAAGGTATATTCCTTGAAAGCAGGAGATGTGTCATTCTTTGTATCTCCACTGACCAGCACAGTGACTAAATTAACATGTAATACTTCTTCTGGAGTCACTGTCCTGACTCCTGCTTGAAATGGTAGGTTGGAGCCCCAAAGAGCAACACAAAAAGGGTTGCTAGGAATATTTTTGTACATATGAATCCATTTCTGCTTCCTTTGATCTCTTGGGGATATGTATCCAAGAGCAGTATTGCCAGGTCAAAGTGTATGTATGTCATTTGATAAGCCTTTTGGGCATAATTCCAAATTGCTTCTTTGAATGGTTGGATTATTTTGCAGCTTCAATAACATCGCATTTAATGTTCCCTTGAAAAATGAGTGTAGTGTTCAAATGTATCCACTGTGAATAAATTATGAGATATTTATGTTTGCTTGTAATAATTCCTATTTAACTGCTCAAAATAAAATATGCAACAAATAAGCATTTATTGAAGTAATCTACATTTTAATGTATGTATTGGACTGTGCTGCATGATAAATTTACCATCATTTGCAATTTGGACAATTGTACTTTATATGCATACTAGATTTTAAAATATTTTTTAGGTTCTCATCCAGCCAAGAAACTAGATATATTTGAATGGCTAGCCATTTATGGCAAAGTAGGCCAAAGTCACAGATTAACAGAAAATGAGAATCTGCATCCAACAAAAGTTCACAGCTTGTTGAGCATCAACTCATTTTTTGGTTGTAATTCTGGCCATATTGTCTTTCATATTTGTTCAGCTATGCCATCTGTGATCAGTAACCCATCACATCAGTCTCTGGGCTTGTACAAATCAGATTCAACCTTAGGTATATTTCTTCTCCTTCCATCCTCCAAAAGAACCAATACACTCCTTCACGTTAGTGGTGCCATTCTGTAGTTAAAACTTCCTTTGAAGGAAACTGTCCCCTAGAGAGGCAACCCCTGGCATCCTTCTGAGGCCCACTTTCATTTCGGGGATGCAACTATACCTCTTACCTTAAGTACTACCACCCTGGAAGGAAAAGATATGTGGGATTGCTAGAGAGGCAGCAACCACCTTCCCCTCAAACGTTCACCATCCAGATGAGTTGTAGTAAGAGTGGAGGGCAAAGTCCAGGTCCTTTGGTCTCTCATTTCATGGCTTAATTCTTTTTCTCCTCTGTAGGGGCTACAAATAGAATCCTCTTCCCTTCTCCCAGTGCTCCTTAGGATTTTATCTTTCAGGAACTCACATTAATTGGCTGTGTGGTCTCCTGTTCCTGGGGCCATATGACTAAGGAGCATTATATATAGCTGTCATGTACCTCTTCTGTTAAATTTTCAGGTTTGAGCCCAGACAGTCAGGGACAAAAATCTCAGGGTCTAGGAACTATTGCTGCTACATAATTGCCCTGCTTATTGCCATCGTGGGGCTAAGAGGCCTAAACTTTTGATTGTGCCAAAGCATAGACATTTCCCAGGGATGAAAGTGTGTTCAGTTCCAGGTCTCTCTTTATTCATTTCTCTGTCAGAAAAGGGAAAAGGAGTAAAAAAGTAGAATCTGTTGTGAAAGACTCCCTTTTATAGGACTAGAACAAAGTAACAGTTCTGATCCATGACATTCTGTGCCAATCAATTTAATCCAAATCAATCTGTAATAACTCCAAGCCTATTGATTTAATTCAATAAGTTGAATTGATCATCATCAATTCAGCTCAATAAATGAATGCAAAGTTCCAAACTGTAGGTAACCACTTTCTACACATCCCATTAATCAGTGAACTCTCCTGATCAACCCATCACACAGCATTTATAACCTACCATATCACTCCTCCATATTTTTTTGCGCCTTCCCCAAAACTAGAAGGAAGGGTTAGACTTTATTTTAATCCTTTTCTGACATGGCTTCTACAAGATCAGTTGAAATGATCATAAGATACTAGCACTGAGAATGTGAAGAAACTTTAGAGGCTATCTAGTTCAACCTTTTCCTTTTACAGAGGAGGAAAATGAGGCACGTGATGGTCAAATGACTTGTTCAAGGTCTTCTAGGGAATAAGAGTCAAAATCTGAAAACAGATTCTGTGACTCCAAGTTGAGCCCTCTTCCTATTCTACTACGTTGTCTTTTTAGCGTATTCTAAGCAATTGTAGATTAATCTCAGATTGTCATAGAGTTAAGTCCTGATGGTTTAAGGAACAAAGTGTAGGGGAAAATGTGCAAGTGGAAATGACTGTGTTATTTTAAAAAAACTGGATTGGGGCAGAGAATAAGAGGATTGCTCAAAGGATGAGTATGTATAAGCATGTTTCAGCCTAGAGCGTATTTCCATGGAGAATAACAAATTCCCCAAAGTAGGATTTGACAGACTTTTCTTGCCTTTTAACCACTGAGATATTTCCAGAGGAAGAGGGCTTTGATTCACTCAGTTGCAGTTTCATTTAACCCACAGGAGATTAGCGATTAACAAGCACACATCAAACCTCTGCCCGTTGGACATCAGAATGGTTTGATCTGGCCCCGAGTTAGCAGAGTAAAAATAAAAAATGATATTTAGCTGCTTCATGGCTGTCTGATGGATTTCTGGATTGGCTGATGTAGATTATTTGAAATACTGTCATTTCACAACAGTTTGGACATGGAAAAACATTGTCACCCAGGGGTGATGTTATCAGGCCTCTTTTCTGTGTCCAGAAGATTATATCCAACATTTTCTGTTGGTATTGTACTGTACACCCAGGAAGATCCCTTCATCACTTTTTCTTGTTTCTTTCATGGAAATGGTACATGGAAACACCTCCACTACATACAATTTTGAGGAGAATTTCGTATTGTGGAGAGATAATTTCTCTTAGAATCCTCCATAATAATGTTTTATCATTTAATCATTTTTCAGTCATGTCCGACTCTTCATGCCCCATTTGTGGTTTTCTTGGCAAAGATAATGGTGTGGTGTGCCATTTACTTCTACAGTTCATTTTACCAATGACAAACCGAGGCAAACAAGGTTAAGAAACTTGCTTAGGGTCACCCAGATCATAAGTGTCTGATGCTGTATTTGAGACTCAGTCCTCCTGACTCCAGGGCCAGTGCTCTATCTACTGTGCCACTAAACTGCCAAAGTAAGAAGGACCTATGGTCAATGTCAGTTAAAAATAATTTTTCTTTTTTCATTTTGCTTCATTTAAAATTATTTAATTGTAAAATTCCTTCTTAAAAGTTGCTAAATTGGGATAAATCTGATCACTTAGGTAAGGACACTTGGCTATTTGACTGGAAGAGCCAAGCCAACTTTTACACAGATTTTTGCTCATGTGTGGCTCACACCATTTTAGTTACTGTGAATCTCCATGATTCAGAGTTTCTCTGCCTCTAAACTAACTTGATGAATAGTGAAATTCATGTACCCATTTCCTTCATAAGAAATATGAAATATTTATTCCTGATTTTCTGGAATTCCATGGAAGAAGATCATTAGCAGGGATATTTTAAGGCACATTGGAAAATTTTCATTGGCACTTGATTCATGCAGGGTAACATTTTTCTTTTTCCCTTTTAAAATATTTTATTTTTCTCCAATTATATGTGAAAAATTAACATACTTTTTTCAATTTTTAGGTTCCAAATTCTCTCTTCCTTTTTTCCCTTCCCCCTTATTGACAAGGCAAACAACTTGATATAGTTTATTCATGTACAGTCATGTAAACCATATTTCCATATTAGTCATGTTGTGAAAGAAAACACAGACTAGAAGGAAAAAAAGAGAAAAGTAAGGAAAGTTTTTTTTTTTTTTAAGTATGCTTCAATCCACATTCAGACTTCATCAGTTCTTTCTCTGGAGGTGGATAAACTTTTTCATCATGAGTCAGGGTAGCATTTTTTCTTAACTTTCAAAATGTTAACTTATTTGTCATTCTAGTTATAAAACTAATTTTGGCTTCACTATACAACCCTGACCCAACAGTTCCCACAGAGATCAATTACAGTAATAGCAGTAATAGAAAAAAGAGGATAAAGAAAATAGCATTTTCCTCAATTCTATTCCCCTTCTTTGAATGTCTAAATCAGGAAAAAAAGTGATATATGAAAAGTGGGAATCTGATATGATGATGATGATGACCGTGACAATGATGATGATTTACAAAGCATTTCATATCTATTATCTCATCTGATCCTTCCAACAGCTAAGTGTAGTAAGTGCTATCATACAGATGATGAAACTGAGGTTAAGAGGTGTTAAGTGATTTACCCAGAGTTACACAGTTGGTAAGTGGGAAAGTGGGTTCCAAAGCCAAGTTTTCCTGGTTCCAGTTACAACTTTATATCTCCTAAACCAAAGTTCATGATTTTATATTCTGATATAATTTCAGAAGGAATGGAGGAAAGGTATTTAAGAAACTGATTTTCCTTTGAATATTCAGAGAGCTGGAAAATTGATTGTTTATTTTCCCTTTATTTTCAGAAACATCTTTGGGGAAAATAGCTTCAGACAGTTTTTGATTTTTTTTAAGGATTCTTTTTTGAAACCTTCTTTATGAAATAATATTGAATTTGAGAAAAGGTATGAACATGAGAATTAAGGTTGATCATTATTTGTTTTCTTAATTCTGGGAAGTGGTAAATTTTTCCTTTACTCAGTTCTGGATAGATCAAGTGGGAAGTACTCATTCCATGTAGCAGTTGGCGTATAAAACTACTCTAAAGCATTTATGATAGCTCAGCCCATGCTGTAGTTGAAAGTGTCTTTAATAGAGTTTCTTGTCTTCTTTGACTTGGCGCCTTCCCCAAAAGAGAACACAATGTCAAGATGGGCAAAAAAAAAATTTATTTGTTTCCATTATTTACTTTCTACAGTTGATGAGCGAACTTTACTCCTTTTTTCCTTAGTGTCCCTTATATCTTCCATTCCATCCCTAACTCAGTTTCCTTACTGGATCCTGGTCATCAGTGACTTAGAATAATGCAACCTCTTATCTGTCAGAAACCTGCACCTCTAAGTGCCCTTGTCTTTTAGGCATCTAGATGACTTAATGGACAGCGTGTATGGATGCTATACTTAATGAATACTAGTTGTATGAGTCATTTAAGCTCAGTTGGCCTTATTTTCTCCATTTGTAATATGAGGATAATAAATGTGCATGTTTCCCAGGGTTTTGTGAGGATAAAATGAGATAATATTTATAAAATACTTTGTAAACCTTACATCATTATATAAATAGTAGCTCTTGTTAGTATCCTGAACTGATAAGAACATTTTCCTTTCCACTTATTTCTTTGATTTGCCTTATTTCAAGCTCTTCAGCTAAAGTCTTACTATTATAATGCACCATGTGTAGAATGCATTATTAGAGGTTATACCTGCAAAGTTAAGCTCTATCAGGTACTACTAAATTAGTAACGATTAAAATATAGGCCAGACGGTGGGCTATAATTCTGTCGTCTGACAACTGATTCAAGTTTAGAAAAGTTAATTACCAGGTTTTCTACATTATGATAATTTTTTCAACCATAACAACTCAGGACAGTCCTATTGAGTTAGAAAGGAGTTGTGATTTTTGTTGGTTGAATATGATTCATAATGATGAACTCACAGATTCTTATAAAGTGTTGAAGAACTTAAATGCCCTGACTTATTCACAACTTTTCCCAATCTTTTCTATTCAAGCAATTTATTCAAATTCCAGCCCTGCCATAATCTCTTTTATGATAAAAGAGTTTATCTATACTTCCCCTAGTATAGGTTTTACATTGCACTAATAATTAAATCAATAAACATTTATTAAGCACCTACTATGTGGTGCTTAGCATCAGGGATACAAAAAGAGGCAAAAGATAGTTCTTGCCCTGAAGGACCTAACAATCTAATAATCTAATCACAAATTAATTTGGACATATTGTAATTGTTAAATACCATTTAAATGTGGTTTTTAAGCAGTTATCATTTGAATTTTCTCTTTGACGGCAATTTGGAGTTGTCATACCCACTACCAGTCTCCACTCAGCAACAGAGGAGACTTCATGTGCAACCATATTGATTATGTGTAGAAACCCATATCCTGCATCTGTGGTCATGCTTCAGGGAGCCTCTCCTCCTGTCACCTAGAGTTTGAGCTACAGCATACAAATCCAACATGAAAAACTTTCCTATGTTGCTTCTCTAACCCAAATAATTTCCAGTTTCACTTCACCAAGACATTAGGAGGCTCATGTTTATATCTTCTGTCTGTTGAGGAACTGGACTTGTGGACCCATCACTAGTTAGTCTCTTCTCTGCTGTTTTAGGAATATATACTTTTTTTCTGAACGCTGATTTAGAGGACACAGGTACAATCCACTGTGTTTTCAGTTTTAGTTCAGTTTGTGACTCATCATTGTGAGTTCAAATTTGGCCTCAGACACTTCCTAGCTGGATGACCTTGAGCAAGTCACTTAACCTTGTTTGCCTCAGTTTCCTCATCTGGAAAATGAGCTGGGGAAAGAAATGACAAACCACTTCAGTATCTTTGCAAAGAATACCCCAAATGGAGTCAGGGAAAGTCAGGCTTGACTGAAAAAAACTACTTAGAAAGCAATAAAAACCTGCAGAGTTTTGTGCTAGACCCTGAGGGAGACACAAATTAGGCTTCTGAGTAGGACTAGAAGGTATTCAGAAGTGGGTCCAGAATTGGTCTCAAGATGGCCAATAGACACATATATGATATTGTCATTTTGAATCCCTATCTTGAGACAGCATAGCATAGTGATTGGCTCGCTGAACTTGGAGTTAACAAGATATTGTTTCAAATCCTACCTTAGATATTTACTAGCAGTATAACCCTGGACCAGTCAGTTTATCTCCCTGGGTCTTGGGTTCCTCTTTTGTAAAATGAGGAGGGCTGACTATGTAGACTCTAAAACCCCTTCCAGCTCTAAATCTCTGATTCTGTGGGGGACAGAGTAGAAAACTGGAAAAGAGGCAGTATTTCCCAGTCTGGGCAAAAATGTTTTCTTACACTATGAGGTCCTATAGTACTGAGATTAAGTCTGTAGTTAACAGTGAATGGAACAGCATGTCAGCACATCCAGGATTCTTTATAATGCTCTTTGATCATGATAAGCATCACCATCATTTTATCCACTTTTGGAATGGGAGTGGCAGTATTTACTAACCTCTTGATGAAATGGAGCAAAGCACAATCTATTCCCTGTTTTATGGATTCCTTAGGGAGTCTCAGATAAAAGACATTATGGAAAGACAAAGTATTTCTGTTTTAATTAATAGGACCAGTAAGCTGTATAATGCAATCTTACACTTAATATTTTCCATTTGGGTTCATATAATGAAATTGAATTATAGTAATGAGTGTGTAGATAGTATGACTGAGAAATAATATGCTATAAAGTTGGGGCTTTAATGCTTTAATCAAATGGTTTCGATTAATGTAGAGTTCTTATTCCCTTAGGTTAGTAAATATATGTTATAATATTTCAGTCATTTAGACTGAGAAAAAAATATGTCAACATTATGCCCCTGATGAGTTTTAGGATATTTTTAAGATGCTGGGGGAAGGGTGCTTCAAAGAGAAGCTGATGGGTTAGAAATCTAGCCTTATTTGGAATTGCTTCACTAAAATGCTGCCTCCAATGCTATTTCATTTTAAAATGCTGCTGGCTAGTCTCTGATTGAACACAGAACTTGATCAGAATAAAATTTACCCTTATACTCCAAGGATCACTTACATTAGCACCTACAGGAGATCAATAACAGACTTTAACGATACTAATAAAAGAGATCCTGATTCCAGACAGTCCCCATTTTCATGAGAGTAGCTTAGTTTTCAGTCCTTTTTGAACAAGTCATTGAAATGTACTGTTTTCAGGAAAATGACTTGGAATTCTATCAACGTATTCTCCAAAATATAAACCCTACTAATATATCCTCACAGTTGTGAGCTCAGTTACTTGGGCACTGTAGGGGAAACAAAAAGCTTCTCTCAACTATAGCTTTCATATCCCCTTTTTGTCTGCGCAATTCATTATTGGTCTCACTAAACTTTTCCTTTGATGACCATAAAGATTTTCCTTGTATAAATTTTTCCCAGTTTGACTACTTAGTGTTCTAGCTATTCCTACCGTTATTTCTTATTTAGATCTCTAATAAAATTAGCTTCCAAACTGCAGGCTACTGAATAGATATTTCCCATCACAAAATTTGCTAATAAGCCCAGGTCCATCTCTTCCCATTTCCTCCCCCTCTAGCTACCTCCAGTACTTGCCTTTGCCAAGTCAACATTAATTAACACTTGAAATGTGACTACCAGGCTACAAGAGGACAAATTACTTAATGTCTCTGAGCCTAATAGAGTTTCCTCATTTGTAGAAGAGGGTAATTGTAGTGGCGTTGTGTTCCTCACAGGAGTATTATATGGCAAGCATCTTGAAAACCTTAGAACACTAAGTAAATGTGAGCTCTTGGATGATCTCAGTGCACCACGTGAGCAAAGGCATATGGACAATATACAACGTATGGATGAATAATAGACGATATAGTGGCTTCATCATCTTTAAGAGCCCAGAAATCAGCCAAACAGTGTAGTGTGAGAAGTAAAGCACCTGTTTGGCATTTATTTGCCTTAGGAAATAAATCTATAAGGTTGTATGTCATCTCTGTACCCACTATTCACCTTGATGGACAAGCAGACACAGATTTTGCATTCCCCAAATAAAGTAGGTTTATATGCTCTTTGATAGTTTGACAGGCTCATTGCTGCGAGTTTTTGACATATATCTTCAAATTACAGTATAAGAAAGGTACCAGGAAAACACTTTTTGCCCAGCCCACATCTTCTAGAGAAGCGTATTTTGTCCACTCTCAAATAAGGAGTATTTGTCCTGTTTTTGAAAAATTTTAAGATTTTCCTATCTATAAAGTAGAGGAAATACTATTCCCCCTGCCTACCTCACACTGTACCAGCTAGTATTAACAGCAATGATGATATTGATAATTCCATGGCCTTCTTCAAAATCTCATTCAAATGTCTAAGAATTTCTTCTCTCTAGAAATTCTTACTTGGGTCTAAACTAAATTCTCTTAGGCTGTCAATTAAACTCATTTCTTCTTGTTCTTTTCTTAGTAGAGGTAGCAAAACATTGTTTATTATGATATCTAGCCATTTTTCCCCACAGTTTTTCTTCTCTGATAACTTTCACTCATAGACTATAATGATGCCAGATGGGAAATTCAGACAGATGTGAACAACCGTTACATAAAATAAAATACTTAATGCTTTTTGCTTCTTGAGAAGTAAAAGACTTTGGGATACTGAATATTCAGTCATTCAAAAGGCATTTGTTAAATGCCCTCAGTGTGCCCAGTTCTATCAGAGAATTAAAGTGAAATAAAGCTGAAGTTATATTTGTTTCTTTTCTTTGACTAGATGCTGTTACTAGATTATGGGAAATAATATATTTTCCATCCCTTTTTTTTGTATAGAATGCTGTGAGGTCCTCAAAGAAATTGATTGCTACTAGAAAATTCTAGACTTTAATTTTAATACTCAACAACTGAAAACAGATGGTTTTAACTCCCACTGTTCTCTCTCAGAATGAAGTTTTTCATTTGTTTTTATGGGATGAATTCACCTCCTGATCCCCAGTGAACCTCACCTTATAATGCAAGAATCTTTACTGATAGTGACAAAAGGAAATCGAGTATATGCAGTTATTATTTGGTATGTGCAGTGCTTAGTAGTCTCAAAAGCCTTGTTCACTTGAGAAGTTTCTAGTTCCATGTCTGATAGCTGACATTTAGACAGTACTTTAGGGTTTGCAGAATCCTTCATGTGTATTGCCTCATTTTGAAAAGAGTATGTATAAAAAGAAACTTTGTTCAGAAAGAACTCTAAACATTCCAATATAGGAAAATAGAGGATTTATATATGAAGCCATAAACTTCAGTTATGTAATATTTAATTTTAATAAGTATATGGTAATTTAACAAATGAGTGACAAAATTACCGTGTTTGTGTCCCTTTGGGAATTCCTTTTGGGGGAGCTGTTTTTTGAGTATTTTAAATGTTTTGTTGATAATCTTTTTTTTTTTTTTGCATTTCTCTCAGTAGCCACTAGTCTACCACAAAAGCCTCCTTCCAAAAAAGAAGTTCTCACTTCTAACAAATACAATTAAAAAAATAAAAACAAACCAAGATATTGGTCATTTCTGAAGATATGTCTCATTATCCAGGCCTAGGCTCTTCTATGTTAAGAGGTTGGAGTCATGCTTTCCCCTCAGTCCTCCGAAGTAATGACTGGTCATTGTGTTGATAGGAGTTCTGAAGTGTCCAGTGTGGTTTCCCTTTGTGTTATTGTGTTCATCATATAAACTGATCTCCTCGTTCTGTTCATTTCACTCTACATTAGCTTATAAAACTTTTCAAAAGGAGCCACTTAGAAAAAGAGATTATGGGAAAAGGAAGCAAACAAAAAAATCCTTTATCTACCAGCTTCTCATAGATTTGAGAATACCATAATTGGTGAGGGTTATAAAATGAATTTGGCCATGTTAGTTGTACAAAATATCTTAGAAGCAAAGGCCCAAAGGGACATCTTAACTACGTAATCATAACTTCTGATAAAACAGGAAACAAGTTTAAAGGAAGATAAAAGGTAAGAAAGTTTTGAAAGCAAAATGTGGAATGCATTTGTGTGTATGTACATACATACACAAACAAAAATATGTATGTATGTGTGCATATATGTATATATATTTATATAGGTATGTATGTGTATACATATGCACATACACATATATGTGTTTACATGTGTGTGCATAGAGAGAGACAGAGAGAGAGACAGAGTCAGAGAAAGCTATAGAATAGAAAGTTATTGTTCATATAAACCTTTCCTTGTCCTGATTTGTATGTAGAAATGTATATGTTCCTTTTGTGTTTGTTAAATTAAAAATAAAAATATTTCATAAAAACAAAGAATACATTGTTATACATTGTATAACCAATAGATTGCTAGATTTGGAGTGGGAAGATTTGGGTTCAAATCACACTTTTGAATCTAACTTTGTGATCAAACACTGATTCTTGAAGACTTACCTACTTACTGTATTATACGTGGGTTATGATATATATTAGTGAAAGAAATACCGTCACCCAATGAAATCCTGTTACTGAAGTGTTGACTGAAGCATACTCTACATTGGTATAGCATGCCTCCTTTTCAAAGAGCTTTCTTTTATATTATCTCATTTATCTTCACAGTAATTCTGTGAGGTAGGAGAAGCAAATGTAATTATTCTATGGAGGAAAGATGAAAAAACTGAGACCCAGGGAACCCTAATTAATAAGAGGTTTTACTATTCAGATATTTTGCCATTCTTGCTCTATACCCATCAGAAATTATGGAACATCTTTTACAATGGTGAGTGTAGATTATATTACCAGTCACAGTTGACATCTTTTGTTAAAATGTTTTATTGATGTCTTTTTTTCCTGCATCACTGTAGTTTCTTCCAGTTTTCTTCCTTAATCCTTCTGAGAACCATTTCATATAACAAACTGTATTTTAAGGACAAAAAAGAAAAATACCAGTAAATAGACATAATTTATTAAAAATACATTGAAAAGTCTAAAAATACATGCAACATGGAACACTTGTGGACCTCCTACCTCTGTGAAGGAGTGGGTTGGAAATGACTTCTCAAATCTCTTTTATTTAAAACTAGGCTTGTACTTTACATTGCAACATTCATTCTTAACATTTTGTATGTGTGGTTGTTCTTTCCATTTACATTATTGTGATAATTGAATATTTTTTTTACATGGCTCTGCTTGTCTTAGTCTGCATCAATTCATTAGGATCTTTCCATGCTTTTTGTATTCATCACATTCATCATCCCTTACAATTCAGTGATATTCCATTACATTCGTGTACCACAATTGGTTTAACCATTCCTCAATCAACGGATATCTACTTTGTTTCCAATTTCTTGGTATCACAAAAAGTTCTGCTATAAGTACTTTGGTTTATATGAGGACTTTCTTCTTATCAATGGCTCCCTCCTGGTATAAGTTGTATACCTAAGTGGCATATAATGGAATCTCTGGATCAAAATGTGTGAATATTTTAGACTCTTGGCTTGCACAATTCCACATTGCTTTCTAAAATGATCATATCAGTTCACAATTCCATCAAGAAGGTTCTCATGTGCCTAACTTTACACAACTCCTTCAACATTAACTGTTCCCATATTTTGTAATCTTTGCCAATTATTAGGATGTGAGGTGGAACCTTGAGGTTCACAGCTGGTATCTTTGCTAGCTTAGGGAGTAAAATTTGATATGGATCAAGAAGAAAGTGAATGATATTGCTGGCAGCCAGTTAAAGTATGTTTCTAAAGCAGTAGCATTTAAATTCAAGATATTTATGCACTATGCCTACTACATGCCAAACACTATGCTAAGCACTGGAAAGATAAGACAGAAATAAAATAAACTCTGCCCTCAAAAAATCATATATTCTCCAGGAATATATATATATATATGTATATATATATATATATATATATAGTCACATAGATAAATAGAGAATATACGGATCATAGTTACAAGATAATTGGGTTAAGGTATGAGGAAAAATGGGAAGATAAGAAAACTCCTCTTGTAGAAGGTTATAGCTCATCTAGACCTTAAAAGAACCAGACATTCCAAAAGGGAAAGGTGAAAAGAAAGAAAAGGAAGAGTTTCTTCCAGAATATGAGATAGACTTTGAAGATAAATCAAAGTAGGAGGTGGAATGTCTTGAGCAAGCATCATTCAACATCCCTTACATCATATAAATGGGGAATGGTTGAAAGGATTTTTTTTCCTCTGAAATGGAAAATGGATTTTGACTAGATAGAAAAACAAATGACAAATAGCAATAAAAACCGTAAAACAAATAACAGTAATCCTGAGGACCGGCATCTACATTTTCAGAATATTTCAAGGACGTATAATTCTGAAGCTTGAAAATTGGTCATTTATGCCTAATTGCTGTGCAAAGGCCTGCCCTTTTCTATGGATCACTACTTTAAGCTCTTTTTAGTCATTTCATCATAAGGGTATGTCTGAAAAATTAACAAATTATGGTACATATTCTGACATTTTTCTTTGCACAGAGTGCCCCAGAGCTGTTCATTTTGGTTTAATATAGTGCCATACACAAACTGGATAACTGGTATTTGGGATTGAGGATGAAGAAATCTTTCATTACCAGTGGTTAATAGTAGATGTGTCTAAAATTTGGAGATAATCAAGCTTAAGCATTCAAATGTAATGATAGGAAATGCCATTTTTTGTTGGGAGGTTGTAGGTCAAATAGAAATTACTGTTTAACTCACCTTGATCTACTTGAGAGATTCTATACTTCTGTCTATACTTGTAATTTGTTCTCTGTGGCATAGAAGTAGGGAAAGTAACGATCATGTCAAGATGTTCATAAAGTTGATCCTGAATTTTTTTTTAAAAGAAGTTGATTTAGGTAAATACCATGCTGCATAATTTAAGTATTTATGAAGAAATATGTTTATCAAGCAGTTAGTTTATTCTGCTCTCTCTCAAGTGGTGACTTCAGTTTCACCAATAGATGTCTAACTAGCCTAAGCACCTCAGTTTACTGGAATGGTTCAAGACTGTGGAATTTTGTGTACTTCGTTTTTCTGAATAACTAAAGAATAACCCTTTAAGTGTTTGAATATCTTCAAAAGGACAATTCTCAAATTATTTCTCATAGATCTTTGGCACTGTGTGAAGTGAATAGAATTTCCAGTTAAAATGTTAATTCTAATTATATTTTTCTATGAAATATTATAAATGATATCATGTTGATATAGGCACATAAAATAAGTATGACAATTTTAGCATATGAATTAGTTCTTTTTTCTTATTTTTGATACAGATACAGTTTTACTCCAAAATTTCTCCAATTCTACTTTTGCCACATGCACTGTGGTAGAGAGTGTAGAATGCTGAACTTGGAGGCAGAAGACCTAAGTTACAAATGTTGCCTCTATCATTTACTAATTATATGATTGTGGACAGATTACTTAACTTTTCTGAATCTGTCAACTTCCTACTAAGTTACAGAAAAAAAGCCCAATAAAAAGAGGTGTAAGGCATAACTTCAGTGACAAAATCATAAATTCTTAATATAATACACATCATGTTTAATAATATATCTTATATTTTCAACCCTCCAGGATAAGCTTTTGTGGATTGACCATTTGTGTGGGGTCTAAAAAATGTTCACAGTGGTTGAATTCCCTTTGGGATATACAACTTTAAATATGTATTATAATATTCTGCCTTACCAAAAATATTTAGTGTAATTTAACCTCCACTTGCTAAAGCTCATTAGCTCACCAAACATAATCAAAGTATGAATATGTTAACATATTGTGTATGGATATAGCTCCCATTAAATGTGAGTCAAAGGACTAAATGCATACTGACACCAGGAGCTTACTTTTTAAAAATAATTCCTTGATAATGACATGCTTTTTTGTCATTTGCTATTTTTATGCAAGTGAAGCATATCTAGCTCATGACTTCCAGGGCAGTGTCAAATATTTTTAAGAATAATTACTGATTCAGAAGTTTAAGCAACCTTTTCCCAAATTTTTTTCTCACCTTCCCTGTAATTATCTTGAGTTGATTATTAATCAGAGTCCTTTGGCTTGTCAGAAATATTCGATGTATTATTATTTCAATGTTTTATTCAGTCTATTATTTCTCCACTACTAATACAGTGCAGCAATTCAAATTTCTTGTTGTTTTCAATCCATTCTTAGTTATCTATGGTTCTGAAGAATTGCCACAATGATGCTGCAGCTTTCCTTTGCAAGTTCCAAGGAAAGATTAAGGGATGACAAATCATTGCCACAGGTTAAATTATAGTCTTTGTCAAACAGTGATTTCATAAACTTCATATCTCTAGGTACACTGGTATTGTTCCTTTGAGTATTGTCTTTTCCCAAGTAAGGGTGTCATTTGAAATACTTATTTGTTTTCAGTGTGTCCTGATGATCAAACCAAATTTCAGACCAAATTTGTTTGGCTTGTTTGATGTACATTGGTTAAATAAATTTAAGTGTGCTTTATAAAATAACAATTGACCATTGTGCCCATGTACACACACACATACACAGTGCACATATGTGTACATATACATGCATATAAATACACACATGTATACATATAAATATATGCATAAACATCTACCCATGTGTAAGGAATAAGTGCTTCTGGAAGTTTTGACTAAGAGATTTTGTTTATCTTTCATTCTCAAAGAGGACCCTGGCATCAGGAAGGTGATGCCATGACTTGAGAGTGAATCGGATTTAAAGGAGGGGGCGCTGTGCAAGGTCACCAGCCTTACTTTCTCCTCTGGAGCCATCTCAAGACATAAATGAGGATGACTGGAGGTAGTCCCATTCATTAAGTGGATTCTGTAGTGAAGATGCTAGACAGACTCTTTCCTGAGATAAGTTTGACTTCCTTTCAGTTTTTAGGGCAAAGTGAAGGTGTATTTCATTATATCTAGGAATTGATCATGTAGTGTAGTTTTACTGAGTTATTCTATGTCCTTTTTATGGGTGTGTTTTTTCCATTGATAATGCATAATAAGACCATAAGATCAATAAGACTAATAAACCTTTTCTAATTTATCTAATATAACGGACCAGTTAGCATTATCTGTTACTAGTTGGCCTTCAACATTTGAACATTTCTGAATGTTTCTAAATACTTGCTCACTAAATAAAATTTAAAAAGAAAAAATGACTCTTCACAATGACATGGGTTGTAGAATATGCAGTAGGGTCAGATAAAAGTGTAATAATGTGTAGCTCTTGCAAGTTTCCTCACACTGATTGAAAAGAATCTCTTTCCCAAGAGCAACCATCTTTACCTCTGAGGCAATGTGACTCTTCATTTCTTTTGTTGCAAATTTGATTTCAATGAGAATCACATTTCTCATTACCTTTTAGATTGTCAGTTGTAGAAAGAACTTCACTGATGGACTCTATCAGGAGGATCAGATAAGGAATATTCGTTTTCTGCCTCATGCATTGCAATTGAAGCATTTACATCATTGAATTCACTATCTAAAAATTCACCATTGGATGAATAGATGAGATATTTCTCATTAGTTCTAAAATGTGTTCATTTCTCAGACATTTTATTGGTAATAATAGAAAAAAGGGAGATAATTATGACCACCAAACTATTAATTCTGAAAATCTGAAAAGCCATAAAAATAAAAAATTATGTACTAGAAATTACATGTAAAGGTAAAATTTTGCCTTTCTTCATAAATACATTATTCACCTGGTTTAATAAACATTTGATGAATTCTAATGTTGTAAGAAGAAAAGACTACTATGGACAAAAATATAAAAGCCCAGTAGAAATTCATGTGGGATTATTTCTTCTTATTTACAACAAACATATAAAATGCTTAAGCATATATATCATTTAACACATCTTATTTAGCATTTAACATGTTATTACATATAAATTCACTTGTTTTATTTCCTTCATTTGAAAAGTCTTTAGAAGAAATATTGATAAGAAAAATACAGAACAAGTCATGAAATAGAAATACCTAATACTTTTTCAGTCTCTAGTATCTAAAACAGCTTTTTATGTCAATTGATATGACTGGTCCCTCTAGTATGAATAAATTTTAATTAAAACAGCACTAAGACTTTAGGAATACCCTATTGTAATAGCTGTAATGAAGATGATGATGAGGTTGCTTTCATGTATACACACACACATAGATAGGCATACACACATACATATACACACAATACATATCACATACAAATACAAACACACATATAAATTATATATACATATATATACACATATATTCATAGTATTTATTAGAGCACTTTACTGGATCACCTTGTCCCTGTACCGCAATGAATTCTCACCATTACCTATTGTTCTGTACTGGTTAGTGTACCTTAATATATCATTTACAGCCTGAAACATCCATCATCCGCTTTCTATTTGCAGTACTGCTATCTTAGTTAAAACCCTTAAGTACTGATACCTGGACTTTTTAAATAGTAATATCACTGTTTGTGTTTCCAGTCTGTCTTTCCATCAATATATATGGCATATCACTTACTGTCAGATTAATTTTTTTAAAGCACCACTTAGTTCAGATCATTCCTATGCTTATAAGCTTTTAGTGACTACTAGATAAAGTAACAACTCTTTACATTCAAGGGTTTCCATTTAGGACCCTGATTCCAAATTGCAAGCTCAACCTTATATTTGTGAAAACTTTTGACAAACTTTTTATTATATATTCCTCCTTTGACACTTTTTAAAAATTCTTTCACAGTAGTTCATCCATTCATTCATCATTCAACAAAAAGTCTTTGAAAACCTGCCTATATACAAAGAGTCAGCCCTGTACAAACACTAAGGAATAAATAACCAGTGACTGATCCCACAAATGGCATGTTCTTGAAATATTCTAACGGTTATGTTGTTTTTTGTTTTCCTTCATGTTCAAGGCACTATACTGGATGCTACAATGAATATAGAGACTGAGTGTGTGTCTTCTAATTTACACTCTAGCAAGGGAAGAAAATATCTATAGGAATAATTACAACACAAAGGATTACATGATAAATGTCATATTATGAAGAAAAGGGAATTAAAAGGGAACAGTCATACATCATGGGATCTTTGGTGAAGAATTAGAAAGGTCCTTCAGTTATCTGTTCTAATACCTTCATTTTACAAATAAGGAACTGAGGACCAGTGTCTGGGCCCTAAATTTGTCCTAAATCATAGTTTGAGCTGGAAGGAACCTAAGAAGTCATCAGCTCCAGTTCCATCATTTCATAAATGAGGAAACTGAAGGCTGAAGAGAAAGTGATTTCTTAATGTCATACAGTAAGTAACTTGAAGAAGGACTTGAATCCAGGTCTTCCTGACTCCGAGTCAGGCACTCTAGCCATTCTGCCATGATGACTTACACAAGTAGAAAGTGATAGATCGAGGATTTATTTCTTTTTTTAAAAAAAAAATTATTTATTTTTAGCTTTCCACATTCATTTCCACAAGATTTTGAGTTCCAAATTTTCTCCCCATCTCTCCCCTACCCACACCCTAAGACACCATGCATTCTGATTACCCCTTCCCCCAATCTATCCTCCCTTCTATCATACCCCTCCCACCCTTATCCTCATTTCCTCTATTTTTTTGTAGGGCAAGATAGATTTCTATACCAAATTACCTACATTTCTTATTTTTCAGTTGCATGTAACAATTTTTAACATTTGTTTTTTAAAACTTGGAGTTCCAACTTCTCTCCCTTCCTCCCTCCCCATCCATCCCCAATGAGAAGGCAAGCAATTCAATATAGGTTATAAATGTATAGTTATGCAAAAGACTTCCGTAAAAGTCATGTTGTGAAAGACTAACTATATTTCCCTCCATCCTATCCTACCCCACTCCATTTATTCTGTTTTCTCTTTTGACCTTGTCCCTCCCCAAAAGCATTTACTTCTAACTACCCCCTCCTCCTATTTGCCCTCTCTTCTATCATACCCTCCCACACCCCAGTTATCCCCTTCTCCCCTACTTTCCTGTATGTAAGATAGATTTTCATACTAAATTGAGTGTGCATGTTATTCCTTCCTTAAGCCAAATGTGATGAGAGTGATCTTCATTTTTTTCCCTCTCACCTCCTCCCCTTTCCCCCTCCATTGAAAAAGCTTTTTCTTGCCTCTTTTATGAGAGATAATTTGCCCCATTTCATTTCTTCTCCCTTTCTCCTCCCAATATATTCCTCTCTCACTCCTTAATTTTATTTTTTAGATATTATCCCTTCCTACTAAACTCACCTTGTGCCCTCTGACTATATGTATATAATCCCTCCAACTACCCAAATACTGAGAAAAGTCTCAAAAGTTACAAATATGATCTTTCCATGTAGGAATCTAAACAGTTCAACTTTATTAAGTCCCTTATGATTTCTCTTTCCTGTTCATGCTTTTCTTGATTCTTGTGTTTCAAAGTCAAATTCTCTATTCAACTCTGGTCTTTTCATCAAGAATACTTGAAAGTTCTCTATTTCATTGAATGACCATTTTTTTCCCCTGAAGTATTATACACAGTTTTGCTAGGTAGATGATTCTTGGCTTTAATCCTAGCTTCTTTGACTTCTGCTGATATCGTATTCCAAGCCCTGCAGTCCCTTAATGTAGAAGCTGCTAGATCTTGTGTTATCCTGATTGTATTTCCACAAACTTGAATTATTTCTTTCTGACTGCTTGCAATATTTTCTCCTTGACCTTGGAACTCTGGAATTTGGCTACAATATTCATAGGAGTTTTTCTTTTGGGATATCTTTCCTGAGGCAATTGGTAGATTCCTTCAATATTTATTTTACCCTCTGTTTCTAGAATATTAGGATAGTTTTCCTTGATAATTTCATGAAGGTTGATGTCTAGACTCTTTTTTTTTTTTTGTTATGGCTTTCAGGTAGTCCCATAATTTTTAAATTGTCTCTCCTGGATCTGTTTTCCAAGTTAGTTGTTTTTCCAATGAGATATTTCACATTGTCTTCAGTTTTTTTCATTCCTTTGCCTTTGTTTTATAATTTCTTGATTTTCCATAAAATCATTAGCTTCCATCTGCTCCATTTTAATCTTTAAGAAATTATTGTCTTCAATAAGCTTTTGGATCTCCTTTTCCATCTGGCCAATTCTGCCTTTTAGGGCATTCTTCTCCTAATTGGCCTTTTGGATTTCTTTTGCCATTTGGTTAGTCTGTTTTATAAAATGTTATTTTCTTCAGCATTTTTTGGGGTCTCCTTTAGGAAGCAATGGACTTGTTTTTCATAATTTTCTTGTATCACTCTCATTTCTCTTCCTGACTTTTGCTCTACTTCTCTTACTTGATTTTCAAAATCCTTTTTGAGCTCTTCCATGGCTTGAGACCAATTCATATTTTTCTTGGAGGCTTTGGATGGAGGAGCTTTGACTTTGTTTTCTTCTGTTTGCATGCTTTGATCTTCATTTTCACCATAGTAAGATTCTATAGTCTGATTCTTTTTCTGGTTTTTGCTCATTTCCCCAGCCATTTTACTTGACTTTTGAGCTCTTTGTCATGGTAGTTCTCTGTTTCCAGTGGAAGTGGGGGGTATCCTCTCAGCTGCTTGATTCCCCCCCACAATCTACGAATCTAGAGCTCCAGAAATAGTGCCTGCAGCTGCCCCTGTTGCTGCTGTGGCTGGTGCTGGGTTCCTCTTCCTTTGCTGCCCTGAGGCTGGGTCCAGACTGTACTGGTCCCACAGGCTTTGTCCACTGACCTTTCAAATTTGTCCTCGGTGTTTTGGGGTCCTCAAGTCTGGAAACCATCACAGATGTGAAAGATTCAGTGCCTCCAAGGCCTACTCAGGTCCTGTCTGTGCTGACACACCCATGCTGGACTGCACTGTGCTCCCAGCTTGGAATGATAGACACTTCCCAGGGACCTTCCAGGCTGTCTTGGGCTGGAGATTTGCTTCACTTCATCATTCTGTGGGTTCTGCAGCTCTAGAAGTTGTTTAGAGCCATTTTCTCAGATATTTAGCTTGGCTTGGCGGGAGCACTCTAGAAAGTCTGTGTTGTTACTCCACCATCTTGTCTCCACCCCCAGGATTTAATTTCTAAGCTTGTGCTCTAGAGCTCACTTTTCTCAGGGAAAAGTTCAGGGAAGGATTTGAAGATCATTTGAAGGATGCTAGGCTAGAATAGGGACAGTGATTAGGATTTGAACCTGGGTGAGAACATAGGGTTCAATCTATGTAAAATCTCTAGTTAATTTCAAACTGCATTGTCAATAATTTCAACCTTCAGCAAATACCATTACCTTCCTATTCAACCACTCCCATATTTCCAGTCCTTTTATGAAGTCACCTGATTTTAATAATCTGGAATACCCCAGTCCATGGTTTTTCAATTACTTGGTTGAATGAGAATGAATAATCACTTTTTTTCTCTACTCAATTTCCTTGTGCCACAATGTGGATTTTAAGTTTCTTTAAAAGTTCCACACATACCCCCATCTAACCTCCCCAAGCACAGGGAGGAACTACTGTATTTTTGAAAACTATATATATCACTTATCAGGTATTTAAATTACTTCTTCCAGATACCATCAATCCACAAATATTTCTTAATCATCTAGGTAGACATATACAAGAAAAGAAATAATTTCTACTTGCAAAGAATTCATATTCTGATGGAGGAAGCAAGAGAATATTAAAGAGAATAAATATAACATAGTTACCCATGTGCAAGAGATATCATTCTTAATCTTCAGTCTTCTCAAAGTTAGCCTCTCCATTAATGTAGGTCCTTCTTAAAGTCAAACTAATAGAAGCTACAGCTGAATCTTTTTTCCTTATTTAGCTGTTGGGCATTCCATCATATTGTGCTCTTTGTGAATCCCTTTTCTATAATTTATTCCATTTTTTTGGTAATCATAAAAGACTTTATCATTGGTGGAAGTTGCAAAGAGGCAGATTTGGGTTTTATATAAACAAAAACTTTCTGTCAATTAGGTATAAAAAGGTAAATTGGCCTGGTCCTGCAAGTAATGGGTTACCCCTCACAAGAGAGCTCCAAGCAAATTAATAAAAAAAAAATTGGATGACCACTTTTCATATATTTGTAGACAGAACCATAAATAAGACATGGCAAATGGGACTTTGCCGCAGGGTGCTAATATCTAAATTTGGGAAGGTGTGCTTACTTCCCACAGACAGCACGGTTTCCCAGCCTCACTTTGAAATATGGCCTGCACCAAGATGTACCACAACTGCCCCCAAACTGCTTCTTCCAGGATCTCCTTGGGCATTCATCTCTCAGAGCCCAATTTAATTTTATAGTGTTCTTTTGTGATTTGGTGTACATTGTGGTAGTCATTGATTTTACATGCACACATACACATAGACACACACACACACACCTGATTCTGCTTATTTCACTTAGTATTAGCAAATATAAATCTTCCCATGTTCGTCTTAAGTTCTCATAGTCATAATTTCCTATGGTACAATTAAATTTCCATTATGTTCATTTTATATAATTTATTTAGCCATTCCCCTGTTGATAGGCACTTACTTTGTCTCCGGCTCTTTGCTACCACAAACTCCTTTTTTGTTGTCCTTAGCATTTTTTGCAAACCTCATGTCATTCTGGGCTTGAGCCTTATTTATTATTCTTACAAGGTCATAGCACCCTTTTGTATTTGCTGTTAGTTACCTCTCCTTACTGCCATCTTTTGTACATTTCCTTTGAAAATCTAAATGCATTTCTGAGCTTCTTTCTTAACAATGACATCACTCTTATTAGACTTTTCCCTTTTTACCTTGTTCAAGAAAATCATTTGTAATTACATTGTTAGAATCTAATACTTGAGAACTTCCCTTTTTCTTTCAGTCAAGTTCCCTTTTAAAAGCTCAGGCCGTGACATTATACTTTTCCTGGCTCTGAATTCTTTAAATTATATTATTCTAAAGTTTGGGGTCCATAGGACACCAAATCTGAAGTAAAAAAGACAAGTTCAAATCCTGTCTCAGACACTTAACTATTTACATGACGCTGGGAAAGTCACTTGAACTTTCTGTGCCTCAGTTTCCTCATTCTCAAAGGAGAGATTAGACTTGATGGTCAATAAGTCCCCTTCCAGCTCAAAACCTATGTATGATCCTATAAATCATAAACTCTAAGAAAACATCCCTTCCCGAAGTTACCGTCATTCGTGTGACCCATTGATTCTTTGATTGTTTTCAGAATGATATTCAGGATGGTAATTCCTTCAAAGTTAGTTTATTCTAACAGCAACTACAGGACCATTAAAACACATCTAGAATTTGTCAGGAAAGATTCATGGGATAGTTTTCACTTGTATGGGTGTTTCTTTTTCCTTTGATCTTTGACCTTTCCTT
The DNA here is from genome assembly GCA_023548195.1 of Bettongia penicillata ogilbyi. NCBI lineage: Eukaryota > Metazoa > Chordata > Mammalia > Diprotodontia > Potoroidae > Bettongia > Bettongia penicillata. Next base: position 6,926,530 of record JAJHZJ010000245.1, on the reverse strand, counting down.
CAATACTCTCCCATTATTTTTCAGATCTCAGGAGATAATGATTCTCTCCTTCCTCTTCTATTTGCTCCTTTTTTAATGAGGAAGGAGTAACCTTCCAATGCAATATTCCAGTTACAAATCTCATCCTATCAAATCTCAGCTATGCTTATTAGACCATATTTATTTCCTTGCATTAAACTCTTTAGTTTATTGTATTTGTTACTTATACGTGTATATTGGTAAGATCATGATTATTGTTTTTGCCCTTTTTTTATCTTCTATGAGTTACTGAATGTAACTTTTTTGCTTTTCTTCCATATCATTCTTCTTGTTCTTTACATAATCTGATAATTAAGCTCGTCAGGGAAAAGGACCTTTACATTTATGTTTCTGTATAGCTAACACCTAGAAGATTTCCTGTCGCATAATAGACCTTTAATTTAACGGATTTTTATTTGATGCCTGATTGAATCTGATTTCATGTACATTTTCCCTTTTCTCTGTTCTTTCAGTTTAAATTTTTCTGAGTGGAAATAGCTGCATCAACTCCATTCCCAGTCTTCTTGATCAGATCAGCCAATCACCAGACAAGTGTATTTTTTCCTCATCTACTTTAGTTATAGTCTAATTCTGGCCAAAAATTCATCAGTTCTATATCTCAAACCAAAAAGTCAAATGTCGTTCTCTTAGCTGTTCACCTTTTCATGTCTTCTAAAGTACTTAGCTTCAATCAACAACAGCAAACCTCACTCATGTCACTAAGACCTTGGGTTTTATGGCCACTGCCTTAAAATATCTAGGAAGCTTTCCACATTCTTTCTGACATTTTCTGACAACAATGTGTATGCATCATAATGAAAAGATCCCCGAATTTAGTTCATCTACTTTGTGATCTTAGACAAGTCACTTCTCTGGGCCTCATTTTATTTTTCTGTAAAAATGAGATTCCTTTCTAGTTCTCAATCCAGTGATATTATAACCATTAGCAGACAGTGATCCTCCATTTTGGCAGCTTTCAGTCATGGCTTAGATATATGCCTTGGGAAGAGATGCCTCTTTTTCCTTCTCTTTATCTCTTAAACTCTTACCGTTGTCCCTACTCGCTTCCTTTTTTCAAATGTGTGCTAACAAAGCTGTCCCTCTTGACAGTACCAACCCTATTACAAATGCCCTTGACCCCTTCTCCTTATTTTCTCTAGCAAATGTCGCACTGTAATTCTCTCTTTCTAAACTTTAATTTCTATCTAACAGTTCCTTTTAATTTCCATTTAACAGTCTTCAAAAGGGCTGGACCCTAAATCCCTTGAAGGTATTGTTCTATATTTTCCTCCCTTTTTTAAGCCAAACACCTGGAAAAAGCTTTCTACACTCATTGCTTTCACTTCCTCTTCTCTCATTCCACAATGCTTTGCATTCAACCGAAACTTCTCTCTCCAATGCGACCAACCATTTTTAAGTTGTCAAATCTAATGGTCTTTTCTCAGTCCTCATCCTTCTTGACCTCTTTACAGCCTTTGGCATTGTTGACTGCTATCTCTTCCTGGGTACTCACTCCGCTCTAATGCTTTTGTGGCACAGCTAGGTCTTGGTTCTCTTGCCTAAAGGAGAGCTGCTCCTTCTCAGTCTCCTTTGCTGAGTTATCGTCTGGATCTCACTTCTTAATTGTGTCTGTCCAGAGATCTGTCCTGGACCCTCTTCTCTTCTCTCTCTCGATAACCTCATCTGCTCCCTTGGTTTTAGTTCTTATCGTCTGTCCAGATGACTGACAGATCTGTAGAAATGCTCGTTGATTGATTAGAGATAATGGACATGACAGTTCAAAAATGTTCTGGTCTGATTGACTGTGGCAAAAAGTTGCCTGCTCCTCCAACATATTTTCCATTTTTATAACCTCATGACTCTTATGGAATCTCTGAATCCCCCACAATCCTTCTGTGGTACATGAAAACTGACTCTTGTGTATTCATTGTATATGGGAAGAATGATATTTGTATCATCCCAACAGATGTTTGCAATCTATGTCAATGAAGGATGTCTTTTTCTTCTTCATTCCCCACCCCCAGATAATTATTTCTGGTCTTCCAGGAGACCTATCTTCTTTCCTGATAAACTAGAAGAAAAAGAAAACTGTTTTTCCAGTCAATTTACCTTCTCCCCTTACCAATTAACATTTAGTGTGCCCATAAGTGTTAATTGCTTATAACAGGAAACACATGCATGGAAGTCTCCACTGGTGAGTGGAACATATTCTATATGCTGGCTGAAACTGAGATGCTCTTTTATTTCCCATGACTACTCTTGTGGCTAACTGCCTATTTGCTGTGACTGTTTGCTGACCCATGGACCCCTAAGTGACACTTTTTATAGTGTGCTTTATCGATAGCTTGCCCTGGTGTTCATAATGATTAATTAGTAATTAGCAAACAACTGCCTGTGCCCCAATGCAAACAGTAGCTTCAGTCAACTGCAGTCAGGAAATATATATATGAGAAACAGTTTTGTTAAAGAACAAAATCCCAGTAACTTCTCACCTCCTCTTTCTTCCTACTGCCCTATACCACTTACATGGAGAGAATCAGAGCACTATCACTTAGTCTGATTCATGACTAAACAAAGAGCCTCTACCTTTTGAGATAGTGAGTTCTCTGTCCCTAGAAATATTAGAGACTAGGTAAGCAGAATTCAAGAATGCTACAGACAGTGATCCAGAAAGAGTTTGGGTGAAGAGACTTATTTGATCTGATTAATCCATCTTCTGGATGATCAATCTGTGAATACTAGAATTAGTAGAGAATTACTACTAGATTAGGAGCAGTATGGTGGATAGAGCACCAATCCTGGAGTCGGGAGGACCTGAGTTCAAATCGGATCTCAGACACTCATTAGCTATGTGACCCTGGACCAGTCACTTAACTCATCTGTCAAATGAGCTGGTGAAGGAAATGGCAATCACTTCAGTATCTTTGCCAAGAAAACCCCACAGACATTCAGGGTCACAGACATTTGGACATGACTGAAACGACTGAATGACAATAAAATACCACCACTACACATATCTTTTGTGTGGAGAGAAGCACTGTGGTCCGGACCTGTGAAGTCGCTGATCTAAAAAAAGCTTCTGGTGTAGAGACTCCCTTCACAGATACAGAATGATAACTCATAATTCAAGGGAAACAACATGACCCATCCAGTGAGCCAGCAGCAAAGCTGGAAATAGAGTTCAAACCTCCTCTTCTGAGTTCATTCTACTTTTCTGTTTCTTCTCTCTTGATCTTGGAAAGAAAGCCATCAGTTTTTTTCCTTCCCCTATAGGAAAAAAATGCATTAAGTCATTGGGTAGAACCATTCGCTTATAACCTCTGCAAATAGCTTCCAACACTAGGTAGTTCTCCAAGCAGCTAAATAAGCTATTAAAATGAATCAGTGTGCTGTGACATTTTCAACTCAGACCATCTCAACCAGGAATTTCAAACTTGAATCATAAAGTCAAAGAATCTCGTGATATTAAAGCAGAGGGTTATTTAGTTAAAGTAGAGAATCTAGTTCAGCTTCCACATTTTACAGATGAAGAAACCAAGCCCCAGGGAGGGTTAAATGATCTACCTAATGTCATATAACTCAGGAGTAGGGGAAAGAAAAGCACCTGAATTTCCATCTGGTTGTTGGATCATTCAAAAAGGTGAACAACCTTACCTGACCTGGATTGGCATTTTAAAAAAGCATTTATTTATTGTAAAGAAAAGTGGATATGGTCTTGGACTTGGAGTCAAGAAGACCTGAATTCAAATTCTACCTCAGATACTTACTGTGTGACCCTGGGGCAAGTCCTTTCACCTTTTTTCAACCAGATCGAACCAGCCTCTAATCTGTGGCTGTCCAGAGCCTAACAGAGCCTGACAGGAGAGTTAGGAATCAAACTGAAGTTTAACTTCAAAGCAAGGGAAACAACTTGCAAGCAGGGAAGTAGATTAGACATATGTGCTGAGATCCCACTCCTAGTGGCGTGGCTGAACCTTGATTTATTTATTTGTAGCTAGACAAAGAGTCGAACAGTATAGTGTAGCAACGGTAATAAGGCACAGCAGCAACCATGTGATGAGATTGTCTAGTGACAAAAAGTCTGTTCATAGTAGGGCTTCCTGTCTGATTTTCTTGGTGCTTTTCCAAACTCAGTGACCATCAGTTCATCCAGAGGGTGAGCCCCAAGGTTTGATGTTATGCCAAGCTCAGTGTGCAGTTTGTTGGTGGGTCTTAGCTGTGGAAAACAGGGGGTCTCCTAATTTAGGTGACAGTTTCCTCAGCTAAAAAACGGGAAAAATAATAGCACCTGTTTCAGAGGTTATGAGTATCAAGTGTGATAATGTATTCAAAGTGCTACATAAATATTTATTAATTATTATTATTTTTTTGAACATATGAAGAGGATTTTTGAGACTTTCTTTATGTTGGTAGTCAGAGCTGGGCCTAGACAAAATTGTAAAGTGAGGAAGAAATGGCAGCCAACTGGTGTAGTTGTAGAGTACTGAATTCAGAATTCTGCCTTAGCTATGTAACTCTGGCAAGTCACTTAACTAATCTTTGCTTTAGTGTCCTTAGCTGTAAAGTGGGGTCAGGCAACCAAACAAAATAATATGCATAAAGTGCTATAGAAATATTATGAAGTTTATATTCTCTGTTATTCTATTTTGCCCCCTTACTGTCTTCATTAACCCTTTCTCATCTTTACCCTCAGGTAGTTAGTGGTCTCTTAGAGGCTCCTGGGTGGCTAAGTGGTGCAATGGAAAGAGTGCCAGGCCTGAAGTCAGGAAGACTCATTTTCCTGGGTTCAAATCTGGCCTGAGACACTAGCTGTGTGACCCTGTGCAAACCAATTAATCCCGTCTGCCTCAGTTTCTTCATCTGCAAAATGAACTGTAGAAGGCAATGGAAAACCACTCTAAAATCTCTGCCAAGAAAACCCCAAAAAGGGTCACAAAAAAGTCAGATAAAACTAAAACAACTGATCAACCAAAAGAGGCTCTTGGATGTCTAGGGGTCCCTGAGCTGATGTGTCAGTTGCATGGGTAGTGTGCTATTGTACAATACAATGGAAATAACCACTTCTTAAATGCCTGTTCTGGGCAGAACAAAGGGATAGGCCCCGGGAGAGATACAAAGATAAATGAAGCTAAATTCCTGACTACATCTAGTAAGGAGTAGAATATGTACGCAAATAACTACAATACAGAATTGATTAAGACAGGTACGAAAGTGATACAGAGCAGGTGGTATATGAGTACTGAGACTGGAATGATTATTTCCAACTATGGAGAGGGAGGAAGCCTTCATGAGAGGCAGCATGGCGTAGTGGGAAGGACACTGCATTGGACATCAAAATGCAAAATTTGGTCCATATCTTGACTGCAAAAATATGACTGTGAGCAGGCAATTCATTTAACTTCTCTGGATTTTCTTACCTACTTTCTAGTTCCAGAGCTTACAGTCCTATGAAAGGATAGCCCTACTTTCCCCACATTCTTATTTTCTCTATTTTCCAAATTAAAAAAATTACCCATCTTATATTCCCTCAGGACCCTAATATCTGTAATGGCAATTGGTAGTAACAGACTAATCAAATATTCATAATCTGTTTCTCTTCCCTGATTAGATTACAGAATGCCTTGGTCCATTTTAAGTGCACATTTCCCATGTTATAAAATAATATTAAAGATAATTCACAGCTAAATGGTGCTTTGTATTTTAAGTACTTAAGTAATAACAGTCAACATGTACACTACTCCAAGATTTGCAAAGGTTTTAATGTATTTTTTTTCTCAGTTGAAAGGCATAAGGACCCTGTAAGCTATGCACTACTGTTAAGATGATTCCCATTTTACTGATGAGGAGATTAAGGCTCCCAGACGTCAAATATGGAAGAAGCATCAGAGGCAGAAATCAGATTCAGGTCCTTCCTCACTGTGAGTGTAGCCCTTTTAGTACCATACCAAACCTTTGAAAAAAAGAATAGTGCTATAGCCAGAGAAAAAGCTATAGAGAAAAAAAAGAACTATGTAGTCTGAATATAGATCGAAGCATACTATTTTCTCTCTCTCTTTTTTCTTTCTTGCGGTTTTTCCCTTTTGTTCTGATTCTTCTTTCACAACATGACTAATGCGTAAATGCATTTAATATGATTGTACACATAGAGCCTATATCAGATTGCTTGCCATCCTGGGGAGAGAGGATGGCAGGGAGGGAGAAAAAGATTTGGAACTCAAAATCTTATGAAAGTGAACTTTGAAAACTATTTTTACATGTAATTGGAAAAAATAAAATACCATTAAGTGGGTAAAAAAGAAAAAATAGTAGTACAAGTAATATATTCCCCCTTTAAAGATCAGGAAATTGAGTCTCAGAGAGGGTAAGGGACTTGCCTTTTAGCTAGATATTCAGCTAATAAGTTATCCACTTGGGAATTAAAAAGAGATCGCTTGACTTTAAGGCCAGGTAGTGCCCTCACTAGAGTTCTCTCCGTGACTCTATCATTAATTAGTCATATGAGCTTAGGCAGCTCAGACTCTGGGCTTCAGGGTTCTCATGTGGAAAATGAAAAGTTTAGAATGATCATCTCTAAGGAATGATAGCACCTCCCCCACTCCAAGGGTGATGTGAAGATAAAATGGGACAATATTTTTAAAGCACTTTGCGTAGTATCTGGCACAAAGTAGGTGCTTAGCAAAAATTCTTGTTCCTTCTCTCCTTTAAGTTGTAAAACCATTTATCCTTTGGCTTGCCTTGAGAACTCGCTTCACTTTTGCATGGGTTCAATTTATTCAAACATTTCCATTATCTTTCTATCATTTTCACTCTAGTTTGGTCCTTTAGGACCAAAGCTAGCACATTTAATCTCCTTTCCATTTAGTGGGACTCCACACAATGGATAATTCAAACTTGCATGCATCTACCGTATTCTTTTTCCTTGTTTTGCAGGCTAAACATTTTCAGTTCTTTCATCTGACATGACTTTTTACCATCTTGGTCAGTCTCCCCCGAGATATTCTCATACTTGTCAGTGTCCTTCCTAAATGTATTTAGAACGAAGTCCAGTACTGAGATATGGGGTGACCAGGCCAAGGTCCAGAGAGAAGAGCTTATACTACTACTACTAATATATACCAATAGTAATAGTATACACTAATAATGATATATTATGTATTAATAATAAGCTAATAAAATATACCAATAATAATATATACTAATAATAATATATCATATATACTAAGTAATAACACTAATAATATACCACTAATCATAATAGTAGTAATGCCAACAACAGTAGTATTTATATAATGCTCCAAAGTTTGCAGAGCCCTTTAGTCAGCCAGTCAAAAAGCATTTATTAAGCACTCACTCTGCTTCCTACGCTATATGGAGATGGGAATGCGTATATAAACAAACAAAAAAAAAAAAACCAAGGTAGTCTCTGCCCTCCAGGAGCCTACATGCTACTGGGGGAGGGCAGTACATAAAAAGAAACTGAAAAAGTGGTTGGGAGGAGAGAAGGTGCTCGGCTCTTTTGCTGGGTGGTGGTGGGGACGATGATGGAGAAGTACTAAGGAGGAAGCCACCCTCAGGGGAAATGAAGAGATTCTCTGCCTGTGCACCTTCTCTAAAAGGAGGTTTTGGGAGGAGTCATCCTGTCAGAGGAAGGGGGAGGACATTCTGGAGGTGGGAGTTCCAGGACTGCAGGGATCTTTCAGGAAGAAGAGATTGCAGGGACATGATGGAGAAACTCAGGAGAGTGCATTTTATCCTCATAGCAACAATGGGAGGTAGGTGCCATTATTATCCCCATTCTAGACATGAGGAAACTGATGTAGATAGAGGTTAAGTGATTTTCTCAGGGCCACCCAAGTGGGACCTATCTGAGATAGGAGTCACACCTAAGTCTTCCAGGTTCCAGGTCCAGCTATCCAGATAGAAAGTGGACTAGATCATCTTAAGTTTCAATCTTGCACTTGATTTTAATTCTGCCTAGCACATGATCTTCAATAAGTCCCTTCCCCCTCTCTTAACCTCAGCTACCTCATCTGTTAAATCAAGATAATAATGCCTATAGTACCTACTTCACAGGGTTTTAGGGTCAAAGGAAATAAGCTATGCTAGGTACTTTGCAAACTCAAAAATGTTTTATTGCTGACAACTTCTACTGTTGTTATCATTTCTCTATTAATATAGCCTGAGATGAAATAATGACAGGAGTAGGGGGGCAGTTTCTATGTCATCCTGTTTATTCCTAAGACCCCTAGCCATTTTGTATGTGAATCATGGTCTAGCCCTGTGCTTTTCTCCATCCTCAACTTGTGTAGTTGAATCTTTTTAATGTAAGTATGAATCTTCTCTATCCCTATTAAATTTCATCTTGTTAGATATGACCCATTATCCTAACCTGCTGAGAAACTTATGGATCCTGATTCTGTCATCTAGCATATTACCTATCCTTCTGAATGTCACGCCATCAGCAAGTTTGATAAGCATGCTGTATGTAAGATGAGGATATTGGATTGGATCTCCAATGACAGCTTCCAGCCTTAAAATTAGGCGATTTTTATGAAGAAAATCAATAAAAGAATGATGATATTGGTTGAGATTTCAGGTCAACCTAAGTGGAGATATTTTTGGTCAGCCCTGATGGCAGTTAAAAATGACTGAATTTCAGATAAGTCAGTTAAGTTCAGAAGGAGGGAGGAATATGGAGAAATCTTGTCTTGATAGCATAATTAGAGGAAGGAGATAGAGTAAGGGTAGTTGCAGTAAGAGGGTCTTCCACTGAACAGGACACTGCCCCTACCCTCACCCCCACCCCCCGAAGGAAGAAAAGTACACTGTATATACTCTAGATGTTGGCCTCTTTTGATTTGCAGTCTTGTGAAGTATTTGGGAAGGGGTAGAGGTGAGGATAGAGAATTAAATCATTTGGCCATGGAAGGAGAGAAAAAGTAGAAAGACTAAAGAAAACTGAGGGAAAGATGAAGGAGAGACAGAGAGAGAGAGAGAGAGAGAGAGAGAGAGAGAGAGAGAGAGAGAGAGAGAGAGAGAGAGAGAGTGAAGGACATAGGGGGACAGAGAGAAGACATAGAGAAAATATTCCACATTCACAGAGAGAATTTGCACTGGAAGGGCCTAGTGAGTGGCCAAGCATGTCGACATGAGACATTTGGGGAAAGAGCTTTGCATGGAAGGAAGAGTTGATGAAATGTACTATGGTGCTGCCTAATAAACGATCTCGTCACCTTACCCATTGGGTTTCTGAATTTTAAATCATCTACTGGTTGAGATAATTTGATTAACAGCAAAGTATCCAGACCACCAGAGCAAGTGGGAGCCCTGGTACAGTATAGGCTGCACAGTTTAGCAGACATGGAGCCCTTCCTTTTGGGTGAAGACTTTTTAATTTCCGTCTTGATAGAATGAATGCGTCTTGAGAGGTGGGGCTCTTTTATTTTTGACAATACCTTCGATTCTTGGAACATAGTAGTCTTTTGAAAGATGCTTGTTGACTGGTCGGTTGAATGCGCCCTCCACAACACTGATCCTGAATGGATCTCCCGGTTATACCACAAATAGGATCTTGAATAATTTGGGTCCCCTCTTTGGCTGTTTATGTTTTCTAACCATTGTAATCCATTTCATAATTAAACTAAGGTGAAACAAGTCATCCATTTGTCACTAGTGTGGGGGGAGAATATATCCCCTTTCCAAACTTGACTTTTTTTGAATGTTTCTCCTTCTGGTCCCTTCTAAAAGTCTAAAACGGCAGCTGCTGGCAACTTGTGAACATTTGTGAACGTTAAACAGCTTTATAACCTAGAAGGCAGCTGGAATTCTTCCCAGTCTACCATGTGCAACTTTCTCTCACTCCAGGTGTTCTCCCTTCTTGAATGACTGACTGCTCACACACTGGCTTTACTCCAACAAAAGGAAGGGAGAAAACCTAGGGACACACATTCACCACTGTTTTGGATAAAGCCTGGTCTCTTTCCTGGTATTCATTTGTTGAGCTGTATTTGGCATCTACTAACATGCAAAAAAAAAAGAAAAAGAATCATCAGTAGTTAGTGCATGCAACACAAGTCTACTTTTCTGGGTGTATCTGTGCACAAAGAGATCTTCTAGACTAGTAGTCTTTTAAAAACTGTCTGTTTTAGACTTATAGCAGCTATCTATTTGCTATGATTCCCATGTAAACAATGGGACAAAAGACTCCATAAGAAGCATTGGGAAAACTACTGCCAGTACATTTCTACTTGTGATGGACAAGTGTACACTATTAGAGGGATCAATTTTGTAAGGTGGGACAACATAGAAAAATACTAAACCAGAATTTCTCTAAAATGAGAGTTTGACTTGGTAAAGGAATAATGACAATAATAGACACCAGGAGTTCCAGGCACCAGATAAAAATGGCTGAGAATCATTATTTGAGGTAATCAAGGAAAAAGAATGAGATATGCTGTTCGTTATATCATATTTTTTAACCTCTTTATATGTTTGTTTCATAAAACGAGAGCAGTAAAATTGTTGGAATTGCTTTAACTAATTTGGTTCAATTCAGTAAATGCTGTTAATGTGCTACTATGGGCAAGTTATTATAAGGTAGTTTTGTGGCATGGTAGAGGAGGTGCCCGGGTTGGAATTAGGAAAACCTGAGTTAGAATCCTATCTCAGACACTTAGAACTCCTCCTCTCTCTCATACACACACACACACACACACACACACACACACACACACCTGTCTCAGTAATTTCTGGGGACAGAAGGAATCGTGGTGGTGGTGGTGGCAGCAAAACATGTACTTTGATAATCAATTTGAGGAAAGAGCCTGAAAACACAAATAACTAAGGAGAAAGAGTGTTAAGTAGAGGGGAACTTGCAACATGTAGAGGTCTAAGCAGTGCCCTAATTTGTGAAATTTGAGAGAGATCATTTTCAGCTGAAGGAGAAAGTTAAAGAAGGTGGACTTCAAATTCAATATGGTTCAGTAATGTGACTTAGCAGTCAAAAAAGCTAATATAACGAAGGCATGGAGATGGAAGAAGGTAAAGCAAGAATAGGGGCCAGAAGTCATGTCTGCTTGCCGAAAAGAAAACATGTGAAGGGGTGAGTACAGAATGAGATGTTCTTGGAAAGGCAGATTGGAGACTGGTAACCAAGGAGTTTATATTTTGTTTAGTAACGATGGGGAACCATTGAAGGGTTTGTGTTTTTGAGTAGAGGAGTGATACAGCCAGACCAGTGAATCAGAAAGATTATTCAGGCAATAGTACAAAGGATAGATTGGTGAGAGGACAGAATGGAGGAAGGAAAAACAGGGAGGAGATCCCATTATAATCATCTAGGAGAGAAGGAATGAGGGCCAACACTAGGATGCTTGAAGTGGGAGTACAAAAGAGGGTATGGATGAAGGAAATATTTCACAAGTAGAATTTACAGGATTTTATACCCATGAAGAATGTGACAGGAACAATAGTGATTTCATCATTCTAAATAGAGGAATTGGTGGACACTGGGTGAGAGGTCAAAATGGGAAAGTCTGGAGTGAAGGTGAGCAGTTCAGTTTTAAACCCATTGAATCTGAAGTGTCAACAGGACATCCAAGTAGAGATACCCATTGGGAAAATGGAAATGAGAGACTAAAATTCTAGGGAGAGGTCCCTGGGAGAAATATTGTCCTTTGGGAATCATCTGTATGAAGAACAGAGATATTATCTGAAACCTTAGAATACATACACCTCTAAATAAGACTGATTATTTACAAAGTGCCTTTATGAGTTAAGATAAGATGATGTACGGGTAGATTATTATGACTGATATTGGAAGTCGCTTTTTGATATGAGATATTCTATAGTATTTTCCTTTCTGTTTTCTATCTTGGAAAAAGAGTAGGTTGGGTGTATTGGAGGAGTGGCTCCCAATTGACATTTCACACTAAATTTTTAAAAGCTTAAACATTTGTTTTTTACTTTGTACTTTCAAGAGAAAAATTATCATGTGAGAAATACTAAAATAGAGACATATAGGTAATCAAATAAATGATAATAGAAAAAATACTTATTTATATTGCTCTCTTGTTACTCCTGCCCCCAAAAAGCAATGGCTTCTGAATATGGTATAATACTCAAAACTTCAAGTAAATCAAAGGTAAAATAGGAAGATACACAGCTAGGGTGAATAAACTAGCATATATTACCAGGGATTACTTGTACCCAAGGAAAGTTTATTAGACTTCAAACTCAATACGACTGAACAGTGTGATAGAGCAGCCAAAAACAAAAAACAAAATCTAATGCTAACTTTTTTTTTTAGCAGTAGGAAAGGCATGGGAAGTGCTAGTCCCTCTGCACCTAGTATATTGTATTCAGTTATGGAAGCCACATTAGGAAGCCTATTTCCTTTTTCTTTTCTTTTGCAGTTATAGAATCTTGGGCACTACAGTTTAAGAAAGACTTTGATAAACTGATAGTATCCAATGGAAAGTGACCAGGATGTTGAAATCCTTAAGATCATGTCATGGTACAGGTTTCAAGAACTCTGTGTGCTTTAACCTAGAGAAAAGCAGACTTTGTGAGGTTGTGATAACTGTCTTCATGTATTTGAAAGACTATTGCATGGAAGAGGGATAAAGTTTGTTGCACTGCTTCAAAGGTGAAGACTAATGGTAGTGGGCAGAAACCACAGAGACAAATTTAGGCTAGATATTAGAAAAACTTCCTAGTTGCAGCTATGTCAAAGTGAAATGAACTCACTTTGGAGGTTCTTAATCACAGAGTAGTTGATCACTTCCTGGAGATTTTATTAAAGTTATTCTTGGTCAGGTATGGATTGGCCTAGACGGCATCTGGGGTCCATTCCTGCTTTAAGATTTTACAATTCTGTGTTTTCAAAGGAGAGTTTCCATATTTTTGGCTTTATTATTGTTATAAGATTGCTGACCTCTAAGGAAAATAGGGCCAAGAGATCTTGGTGGTTAGGACAATTCCCAAGTCCTGGAGGGGAAGAATACTATCAGGGAAAGAGGTTATTGTCCTATTGAGTATAACTCACACTTGCCTTCATATGGAGCATTAATACTCTCTAATGACCAAGAATTACTGTTTCCTTCTCCTGCATATTTCATTCTCCTTAATAGCTTTTAAATTAATAGACTCAAGTGTTGCTAAAAAGAGAAGTCTCATTAATGTGTTGGATAACATTTGGGCTATCAAATAGTAAAGATTTTGCAAAAACACAATTCACAGTTAATCTTAGCTTAATATTTGAAATGTAAAGATTTCACTGACATGCTCTAAAAGATGTAAAGCCTAGAAAACTAAGCATTCTTTTATATACTATTTTTGCCCCTTTGTGCAAAATTGGACATTACAGTTGTATGTTATAGCATTGGATTTGGAGCTATCCATCGGACAGGACAAGAGTGCGGAATTCCATTGAACATCAGAATTTGCTGTCTTTCTTGCATATGTTTTCAAATAATTTATGACATATCACTTTATCCCATTTGAGGGTCAGTGAGTTTTCTCACAGGGCTAATAAAACTCACGTGTATGTAGAATTTTAAGACTTACATAGTATTCTCCCTAAAGTAATCTGGGATATAGGAAATACAAAGTCTATTATCCACCTTTTATAGAAGATGAAATTAAGGCTTACAGTGGTTAAGTGATTACTCAAAGGTCATAAAGGGTAATTATAAGAAGTGGAGTTTGAATCAGATCTTCTGACTCCAAGTCTAGCTTTCTGTCCACTTCTCCACATTGTTTCTAGTGAATTTGTTGAGCTCTGCTGCTAGGCATTCCGACTTCCATTTTACTTGGAGGAAGGCATCTGCCATACTGAAGTCCCGGTACAGTTCTTCCCACAGGTACAAAGATAACAAGAACATCACTGGTCAAGTCACATTAGGAGATCACACCCATGACATTGAAAGGCAGTTTAATAAAAGTTGGAAGTATAGTAGACCCAGAATCAAGACACTTGGTTTTGAGTTTTGTCTTCCATGCTTATCAGCTGTGTAGTTAAGAGCTAATAATTTGACTTTTCTAAGCCCAAGAATATTTATCTATAAACTGGGTGGTAATAACAATTGTACTCCCTATTTCATGGTTGCTGTGAAGAAAGCACTTTGGAAACCTTAAAGTGTTGAAGAAAAATGGTCTATTAATGTATTACTCCATTTGTAATTTTTGGTTAATACCTATCTTAATCATCTACATAGAGCTTAAAAGTTTAAATATGTATGCCTTTATAAATAAATGAGAGAAATGGCAGCTTATATAGATTAAGGGACCCAGAAATAGACATTTCATTTAAAGCTTTTCTTATCAAATAAATCTAGCATTGATTGTCAACCGATTAGAAGTGATCCAAGTAATTTCCGCTGAGCTCTCAGCCAAGAAGGGATCCCCAGGAGCAGTGTAATCAATCTTGTCGCTTCTGGACAGGACTAAATTCATATTATTGCAGAAGGATGACTGTCTAATGATTGTAAAATGACTACTCTGGCAAACTGCGCTTTGATCCTAAAATCTGTCTACAGTACCCATTTCTTCTCAAATTGAATGAATATTGGAAGTATCCAGGAAATAAATGGGAAATACATGCCTGTGTTCAGGAAAATGTCAATATTTACATGCTCACATATGCCCCTCTTCGATTCAGTTCTCTTTATGAGAAGGATACATGAAGGATTCTGGAAACAAAGTGGGAAATTTTTCCAAATTAATGTTTTATTTTATCCTACTTCATTTCTATTTATATTTTCTCCCTTCTGTTTTTACAAAAGCCCACCCTAAATGTAATGGAATCTTTACCCTGAGCCCAATTTGATAATTGATGAGTGTCTTTGCCTGGGACATCCATATCTTCAGAAGTCCAGTAATATTGCTCATCTCCCTTCCTGCCCACCCTTGCCTGTGCTAATGCTCCACATCACCTATTGTAGTCACAAGTGGGTACCCTCCTTCCCTCGCCCCTACCCTAATTTCCAGCTCCATTTTTATGTCTTATCTTCTCTTATTGAAATGTAATGGAAATAATAGAGGAAAGACTGTCCTTTTTTCTGATTTTTATCTCCTCAGTGCTTGGCATGTAGCAAGCACTTAATAAATCCCTTATTTATCTATGTTATTGCAATTTGCTCACCAAATTTTGAATAGTTCACAAGTTGAAATGACTATAAGGCAGTGTACTATAATATAGTTATCTCTTCCACATCATGACTTTTCCCACTGCAGCTTCGATAGATATATCATAGGTTGGCATAAGGAATTAAATGAGAATTTGGGGGGATTTTTGCAAAAATTGTAGATGACTCATGAAGGCCAGCAGATAACAGTTTAGAGAAGTTTGGAAACTCAGAAATTCATAAAATATATGTATAGTATTGTATAATATCAACATATTTTGTCTTTTAATACTGTAATAATTCAGACTTCTCTGCTATGAAGGAAGGCCTGAAAAATTTTTTGTGGATTTTCCAGATCATGGAGGTGCCATGCCCCTAACCTTGGTGATGGGGAAAGGATAACTGTAGAGAATATGCTAGATTAGGAATTTGGAAACCTGAATTCTAGTACTTAGTGACTGGTTATGTGACCTGAAGTCATGTTAAGTCAGTTAACTTCTGTGGGCCTCAGTATTCTTATTTGTAAAATAAAGGGACTCAGTTCTCTAAAGTCCATCTGACATTTATCATTTAAAAATTTAAAGTTAATGACCATCAACAAATACAAATATTCAGAGAAACAGAGAAAAATACTTGTAACTAAAATTGTAAAGGTCTGTTATTTATAACTTGTCATTTTAAATGTACAGATTGATTTTAATGAGCTAGTGATAAAATTGTGCTGTCAACTTCAATGTCCCTTTATAAGCTTCTTCCCCCGCAACCCATTTTCTTATATTTTTTTTTCTGGATTTTGTCTTCTTTTACAATTTTCTGTATCTCTACTACCACCCAAATGTATAGTAAACTTGCAGATACAGTCTTATGTGTACTCTATACTCACACAACAAAATGTGGATGAGCTCACTCTACATGTAGTGATTTAAACCACCAATAAAAAAGAAATAAATATAACTAATTGAGCTAATTAATCTTTTTACACATCACTAGGTCATTGTGGAGAGAAAACCCTGTAATTAATGATATAATGTTAATACACTGAAACATAAACACACAAGGACAAGGACATAATTTTCTTTAAAGTATTATCATAACTTTCTTTTCTTTTTAAATTTTGAATTCCAAATTCTCTTCCTTCCTTTTACCCTCTCCCACACCCACTGAGAAGGCAAACAACTTGTGAAATCATAAAAATATATTTCCATTTTAGCCATGTTTTCAAAAATAGCAAGAAAAATAAAGTGAGAAAATCGTATTTCAATTTGCACTTAGAGTTCTTCAATTTTTTCTCGAGGTGATAGCAGTTTTCATCATGAGTCTTTTGGAATTGTCTTGGACCATTATATTGACCAAAGTAGCAAATCTTTCACAGTTGACCATCATTACACCATTGTTATTACTGTGAAATTAGGATTTCCTGGTACTTCTCACTTCACTTTGCATCAGTTCATGTAAGTCTTGCTTCATCATTTCCCACAAACCCTCATACTCTTTAATATACTTCTGAAAAGAAATAAAGTGATTAGAATTTAATGGTTGCATGAATTTCCATCAATCTCCCCAGAGTAACTCTTTGTGCCTTTTCTAGACTTAAGGATAACCTCGAAGAATGAAAAACCATACTATGTTCCATACCTCTTCTATCCCTGTATTCTCTTAAGGAAAATCATTCACTAAGGTTTATCAGATAGAGCACTATAAGAGTATATTTAACCTTTTATCCCCAAAAATATTTTCATGTGAGGAAAGAAGGGAGAAGTAGAGGGAGGAATGTATAAGCACTTGGAGATACACATACAAGCAAAAATAAGGACAGTCTGTCTATGGTGGCTTATGTTCTCATGGAGAAAAGCAACACAAAAGAGATCTGAAAAGTAGAGAATTGGGGCTATAATTATTCAGTGAAGGCAGCATGATTTTCAAGTCCAGAGAAAGTCAGGAACAGGACTGGGAGGGAAATGAAGGTAAGTCAGCCAAAGCCACTCCAGGCTGTGGACAGCATCAGGAGGAACCCACCAGTGGGAGAAGGAAGATGGACCTTGTGGAGGGTTATTCCATGTCTAGTGGAGTGAGATGGTAAGCTGTTCCTGGGGAAGGAGGCCCAGTGTTCTGAAGGGAGTTCAGGACACATAAGCAGTGGAAGAGACATATCTTTGAAGTCTAGAATAAGCCAGGAAGGGAAATTATTTCATTTTATGCTTCAGAAAGATTAGTAAAGTATTATTATCTCTATTTTATAATTGAGGAAACTGAGGCATAGAGGGAAAGTGGAAGAAGTTAGTGTAGTGGAAAGAACGTTGAACGTTATATCAGTAGGCATGGATGTACATTCCAGATCCATCACTTTTTGTGTAACATTGACAATCCAATTAACCTTCCTGAGCCTTAGTTTCTTTGTAGACAAAAATGCAAATAATAGAATCTTAAATTTATTTTTTTTAATTTTTATTTATTTAACTTTTTACATTCATTTTCACAAAATTTTGGGTTCCAAATTTTTCTCCCCTTTCTATCCCCTCCCCCCACCCCAATACACCGAGCAATCTAATTTTCCCTATCTCCAATCTGCCCTCTCTTCTGTCATCCCTCCCTTCTCTTGTCCCCGTCTTCTCTTTTGTCCTGTAGGGCCAGATGACTTTCTATTCCTCATTAACTGTATGTCTTATTTCCTAGTAGCAACAACAATACTAAACAGTTGTTCCTAAAACTTGAGTTCCAAATTCTCCCCATCCCTCCCTCCCTCCATTCCCTTTGGGAAGGCAGGCAATTCAATATAGGCCATATCTGTGTAGTTTTGCAAATGACTTCCATAATAGTCGTGTTGTGTAAGACTAACTGAATTACCCTCCATCCTACCCTGCACCTCATTGTTTCTATTCTGTCTTTTGATCCTGTCCCTCCCTGAGTGTTGACTTCAAATTGCTCCCTTCTCCCATTGCCCTCCCTCCATCATCCCCCCCCTTGCTTGTAAGATAGGTTTTCATACCAAAATGAGTGTGCATTTTATTCCTTCCTTTAGTCAAATGTGATGAGGGTAGTCTTCTTGGTTTTTTTTTTTCTCAGCTCTCCTCTTTTTCCCTCCACTAAAAGGTCTCCTGCTTGCCTCTTAAATGACATATAATTTACCCCATTCCATTTCACCCTCTTTCCTCCCCCTACCTTTCTCTCTCACCATTTACCTTAATTTCTTTTAATATATGGTCCCATCCTATTCAATTCACTCTGTGCTCTCTGTCTCTGTATGTGCGTGCATGTGTGTATGTGTATGTGTGTGCACGCGTGTAGATGTGTGTGTATGGGCCCATCAACTACCCAGATACTGAAAAGTTTTAAGAGTTACAAATATTGTCTTTCCATGTAGGAATGTAAACAGTTCACTTTTGGTAAGTCCCTTATGACTTCTCTTTGCTGTTTACTTTTTCATGCTTCTTCTCATTCTTGTGTTTGAAAGTCAAATTTTCTTTTCAGCTCTGGTCTTTTCATCAAGAATGCTTGAAAGTTCTCTGTTTCATTGAAAGATCATATTTTCCCCTGAAGTATTATACTCAGTTTTGCTGGGTAGGTGATTCTTGGTTTGAGTCCTAGTTCATTTGACTTCTGGAATATCCTATTCCACACCCTTCGATCCCTTAATGTAGAAGCTGCTAGATCTTGAGTTATCCTGATTGTATTTCCACAGTACTGGAATTTTTTCTTTCTAGCTGCTTGCAAGATTTTCTTCTTGAGCTGGGAGTTCTGGAATTTGGCCACAATGTTCCTAGGAGTTTCTCTTTTTGGATCTCTTTCAAGTGGTGATCGATGGATTCTTTCAATACTTATTTTGCCATCTGGTTGTAGAATGTCAGGGAAGTTTTCCTTGATAATTTCATGGAAGATGATGTCTAGGCTCTTTTTTTGATCATGACTTTCAGGTAGTCCCATAATTTTTAAATTGTCTCTCCTGGATCTATTTTCCAGGTCAGTTGTTTTTCCTATGAGATATTTCACATTCTCTCCATTTTTTCATTCTTTTGGTTTTGTTTTGTGATTTCTTGGTTTCTCGAAAGTCATTAGACTCCATCTGTTCCTTTCTAATTTTGAGAGAACTATTCTCTTCAGTGAGCTTTTGAACCTCTTTTTCCATTTGGCTAATTCTGCTTTTGAAAGCATTCTTCTCCTCCTTGGCTTTTTGAACCTCTTTTGCCAATTGAGTGAGCCTATTTTTCAAGGTGTTATTTTCTTCAGCATTTTTTTGGGTCTCCTTCAGCAAGGTATTGACCCGTTTTTCATACTTTTCTTGCATCTCTCTCATTTCTCTTCCCAGTTTTTCCTCCACCTGTCTAACTTGCTTTTCAAAATCCTTTTTGAGCTCTTCTAAGGCCTGAGCCCACCCGACAACCCCCTGGGATGTCTGGGATACGGACTCCACGTCTTTCCCTGATGGCAAGAATATTTCCTTGTCATCCTCAGATCTGAAAGTTGGGATCATTTGCATCTGCTCAAAAAAGCTTTCTATAGTCTTATTTTTCTTCCCTTTTCTAGGCATTTTCCCAGCCAGTTACTTGACTTCTGAGATTTCTGTCCACCCCCGCCTAGATCCGCCCAGCTAGTGCTTGGGGTCTGAGATTCAAATAGGCTTTCTGGGGCAGGCGTGGCTGCTATTCAATGTGAGCTTTAGTTCTGGTGCTGGGGTTGGGGCAGGGCCACCTCCCAGGCTCAGTTCCCTCAGGGGCTTTATGCAGAGACCTTCAGTGATGGAGCGGGTGGGGCAGGGCCGTCTCCCAGGCTCAGCTCCCTCAGGGGCTTTATGCAGAGACCTTCAGTGATGGAGCGGGGTGGGGCAGGGCCGTCTCCCAGGCTCAGCTCCTTCAGGTTGTTTATGCAGAGACTTTCGGTAATGAAGATTCTGCCTGCCTGCTCGGGGAGTCCCAGGGGCTGCCGCTGCTGCCTCTGCCTCCGCAGCTTCCTCCCGAGGGGGCCCGAGCCACGGAGACACTCTGCTTCCCTCTCGTCCAGCCCAAACGTCTCTCTCACTGACCTGTAGCGTCTGTGGGTGGAGGGACCTCCCTGGCTGCTGGAGATTCCATCCCTGAAGCCTGCTCAGATCAACTTCTCTGGGGCCGAGGCCAGGGCAGTGCTGGGGTGGGGTCTGCTTTCCGGGGCAGGACGGACCCTGGGGACCGCTCTCCAGGGCTCTCTGGAATGGAAATCTCTTCCACTGTGTTTCTGTACACCCTGCAGTGATGCAAAACTTGTGGGGAGCTCTTCTCACATTAAATGCATGGGCTGTGGGTTCGGAGCTGGCATACAGTGAGTCTTTCTACTCCGCCATCTTGACTCCGCCCCCTAGCATCTCAAATTTAGAACAAGGGGAAGAGACTTCATTATTTTATAGATGAGCAAATGGAGACCCAGCAAGTTTCATAGAAGTGCCTAAAGTCACCCAGATCATAAGTTACAGAGGCAAAATTTGATCTTCTGATGCCTAAGCCAGCGAGCCTTCTAGTACACCATGCTGCCACTGCAATAATGGGGTTACTACCTGCTCACAGGGTTGTTGTGGGTCAAGTGCTTTGTGAAAAAGGAACTTACATGTAAATTGTTATTATTGTATATTAGTATAACTAAGGACAACTTGGTAGATTGTTACACAGTGAATTGAACAGATTGGGGAATAAATGGAAATTGCTTTAACAGAATCACAGAATTTGAAAATTGGAAAGGAAGACAGGGGTTATCATGACTAACTCTTGCCTGAAAAAGAATTCTTTCTACCACATGCCTGACAAGTAGCTAGCTGTTAGTGAGTCAATACATTTGATTAAGCACCTACTAAGTACCAGGCACCATCATCCAGCCTTTGCCTGAAGACATCCATTGAGGGGAAATCCTATGGCTCCAGATGGATTCCATTCCACTTTTAGGTAGCCTTTAATTTTACTAAGCTTTTTTCCCCACTTAAGTTAAGCCTAAATTTACCTATTTGCAATCTTTCCCCAATGGTCCTAGTTCTGACATCTGGGGTCAAAGAGAAAAAAGGCTAAACCTTCTTCCAAAGGATAGCCTTTCAGATTCTTGAAGACTGAATACATGAAAATTTGGATTAAAAAAATAATTGACTTGCTGGGCTAGAGGATCAGTTGGTTAATAATGATTAAGACATTTCTAGGTAAAAGAAAAAAAAACTGACTGATGTATTACCTTTAGATATGAAGAAAGCATTGAATGAAAGATTTACCATCCAGTGGCAACTCTGCCAAGAATGGTGAGGGTTTGCCTTAGTCTTGCTCAAGAGTATGTATTCCCATATCAAACCCATATCAAGTATTTCATCAGCAGTTAATAAAAATAGTATGGGGTTAGGAGGCAGGAAAACTGAGGGCAGTTCTTTTGAAAAAGATGTGAGGCCTTTCAAATTCTTAAAATTATGTCTCCCATGAGCCTTCTCCAGATGAGATATCTCTAGTTTTTTTTTCCACAAAGTCCTCTTATGGGCTGAAGGCCTTTCATTAAACTGATTTCCCGCTCTGGTTGTCTGCCAGCTTACCGATGTCCTTCTGTAAATGTTGTGCCCGAAATGGAACATGATATTAGCTCTAGAATTGAACATGATTATCTATGCAGGTAGGTTGCCCAGTAGATAGAGCCCTGGGCCTTGAGTCACCAAGATCTGAGTTCAAATCCAGTTTCAGACACTAGCAGTGTGATCTTGGCCAAATAACTTCTGTTTGCCTCAGTTTCCCCATCTTTAAAATGGAAATAATTATAGCACCTACTTTGCAGAATTGTGGGGACCAAATGAGATATTTATGAAGTGCTTAACAGAGTTTCTGGCACGTAGCAGGTGCTTTATAAATGCTAATTATTGTTCATTATAATACAGATTTGTTCCCATAAAGACTGAGTGCAACTAGACCTCCTTATTCCTTGCTTTAATCCAAGAATATGCTAGCTTTTTGCATGTCGTAGCACACTGTGGATGCATATTAAGTTTGCAACCTACCCAAATCTCCAAACCTTTGATGTTTGATTTTGAGAGCGAATCTCCCTATCTCTCCTAGCAGTTATCTGCATGAGAACTTTGACCTGCTCCATTTCCAACCTGAGGCAGGTCTCCCTTTCTTAAACAGAGGACTTGACTCCATAGTCCCAGACTCTGCAGAGTTTAATTCTGACACTTGTTTGGCATTGACTCACAGCAATTCAGAACTTTTGAGCTCAAGTGATCCATAAGTCTCAACCTTCCCAACAGCAGAGATTATAGTCTGTTGCCTACCCAGCCCCAAATTTTTAAGATTAATTTCTATTGGTATCCTTTTTTTTACATTACCTAGATTGTCCCTTGTTTCCCTTCCCCTCCCAAGTATTCATCCCTTATAATAAAGACTTTTTTTTTTAACAAAGAAAGTGAAAGGGGAAGATGGGGATGGGGATCAGTAAAATCAATCAGTCTATTGATTGGAAAAGCCTAGTGGAATTTTAATAGTCTTTATCTGTGGATAAGGAACCTCGATCTCTTGCCAAAGAGGGCAAGATATTTTCTCATATCTTCTTCTGTAGCTTATTTATTATTAATTCACAAAACATTGGTTTGGTTTCCTTCGTAGTTGTTCTATTTGCTTTCATGTTGTTTTCCTAGTTTTGTTAACTTTGCAGCAGTTCATGTAGATCTTTCCATGATCCTTTGTATTTATCATGCTGGTAATTTCTTACAGTTCAGTAATATTCCACAATATGCATGGACCACAATTTGTTTGGCCATTTCCCAATCAATGGGCATAAATTTTATTTTTCGTATTTTGCTATCACAAAATGACAGCCCTAGATTTTTTGCTGTATATGAAGCCTCCCTTTTTATCAGTGACCTTGTACATACCTCACAGTAGAATCTCTGGATTTGAGGTTCCAAATATTGTGTGCTGTGCTATTTTTATTAACTTCTGACTAGGTGAATGCTATGGGTGTATATCCTCTAGAAACGAGACTAAGGCAAATGCATTCTCCCTTTTTGACATAGTTGTCAATGACTGGTAAGTGAATTTCAATCAGTCTTCTCTTCTTAGGACTCTAGTATGTCAACCAGTTATTTTACCTAGAATTAGCTTGTCATTAACACCTTGATCCTCTGGCCCAGTGAGACAAATTTTTTTTAAATACAAGTTTCATATATGAAGTCCCTAAAGGAGAGATAGGTGAAAATATACTTTTCATTTTAAAATCCTCTGAAACTTGGTGAGTCTTTAGTTTAGAAGTGATCAGGAGCCTGATTGAATCCCACGACCTTTCATTTCTTAAAGTTGTTTCGGTTAAGAAAAGAAAAAAAGTCCCATTAAAAATTGCTGGACAGCCGACAATGAGACACAAGTTAACTTAATTATAAGGGTTGAGTTTTCTGTAACCCACTTTGGTGTTAAAAATAATAGCCCCGATTCTCTTCTCCAAGGACAAAGTCAATAGAAATTTCATAGTGTGACCCTGGATAAGTCACTTAGTCTTTCTCAGTTTTAGATTCTTCATCTGTGATATGGGGCTAATAACATCTACCTTTCAAGTTTGTGGAGAGAATCAAATGTCATACTCTTTGTGAAGTGTTTTTTCAAACCTTGAAGTGTTATGTAAATGTTATATGAATACATTAAATATGTATTATCATGATCATACCTTGTACTAGACAGCAGTTTATGATTAAAAACAAAAAAACCACAGTGCCATATTCAGATCAGTTCAACAGGTGCCATTGATCTAGCAATGCATGCCTTTGTCCCATCATCACTAAAACAGAAACTGAAAACAACCACAAAAGCAAACAAACTTAAATGAGCCATGCCTTAAAGCATTCACTCAGCCTAGACAAAAACCAGTCTTTATGAGAGGTTGCCTTCTGTGCTCTTAGGGAAAATCTTAGGACAGATGGTAAAGAACATCACTTTAAATCCCAATACCCTGAGTCAAAATTTCGGAAACAGTTCTTCTGCCTTTCATTAATGGCAAAATAAACAGGTTTCTAGCCCTGTGGCAGTGCAGCAACTATTTGAGTAGTACTTACTTATTAAAGGATAAAATAAGTTGTCTGTCTTATTCTGAATCAGTTCATGTTAGTTCAGAAAATACTTATCATATGCCTACCATGTCCACTGTATTAGACGTTAGAGATATAAAAACAAGAAGTTTATATTCTGGCATGGGTGAGTTGGACACAATGGATAGATATAAATAATCATAAAATATATAAAAATCAATTTCAAAATGTGGGCAAGAGTTTGAGAAAGGGGACAGAAGGGCCTCCTGTAGAACATGGCACTTGAGCTAAGCCTTCAAAGGGAGCTAAGGATTCCAAGAAATGGAAATAAGGAGGGAGAGGCTTCCAGGGATAAGGGACAGTTTGATCAAGTACCTAGAGAAGGAGAATGGAATGCCATGTACAGAGAGCAGCAATTTGGTTAAAGTGCAGGGTGGTTAAAAAGGTAAATACTCTTAAGTCCAAAAAGATATATAGATATAGATCTTGCAAGAAGAATTAGAAAAAAGAGAAAATGTCTTTTCCCCCCTGTTTCTTTTTCTGTTTTCTCGATGTAAATCAGAGCCTGGGCCAATCTTCTTGAATGAATGGAGTTAACTCTTGTAGTAAATCAGTTTCTATTTTGGTTTATGGTAGCAGAATCCCCTGTTTCTAATGTAATGGGCATACATTCTTTACAGATTATCAGAGATCTCTGATAACTTCTTCTTTTTCTCATTTCTTTTTTTTCTTTTATGTCAGGAATGAGGGACCATTTAGGGACCATTTTCCCCCATTTTAAAAAGATTTTTGCAATAGCCACTTAGATATACATAGTAGATAAAAAGGAGACGGTTATACATGAAACTGTATTCCTTTTCTTTTTTTAATAAAATCAATATTTTACTTCCAAAGCTGTCCTGCTTGTCTATAATTGCTCATATCCTTCCTTCTAGTCTCTGTGTTTAAGAAAACATATTTCAATGATCATTTTTTCTTTTTTTTGTTTTCAGGTAACCTTATTGCTATCTTTCTTATCTTTACTCATCTCTCCCTCCAGAAATGGAAAAGGAAAAACAAAAGTTTTTTTTTTTTTTTAACAAATATGCATCATCAAGGAGAACAGATTCCTACATTATTCTGCAATTTGAAATTCTCATCTCTCCGTCAGGTTGTGGATATGTTTCATAATCTGGCATCAGGGATGGTCATTGCATTAATCATGCATAAATCTTCTGAAGTTGTCTGCCGATACAAAGTTATTATTTTATAAATTCTTCTTCTTGTTCTTCTTATTGTATTCTGTATCATTTCATAAAATTCTCCCCAGACTTCTTAGAAGCCATTTCCTCAATCATTATTTACAGTGAACTAATATTCCATTAATTCATATGATGTAATTTATTCATCCATCTCCTAAATGATGCATACAACCTTAACTCTCTGTTCTTTGGTGTAACAGAGATACTATAGTTTTGGATAGGTCCTTTTCCTTTTTCTTTGATTCAGCTATTTTTGATAAGATCCTTTATGCAAGCAATTGAATTAACAGAGTTTCTCTTTTACCTAGGAACTTTGAGGGTCTTCTCCTCCCAGTTTGATTTTTTTTTTTTTTGTTAAAAAGGCCACCCCTTGAGTAAATACTTAAAGAAGCCTATTCATTGAATGGGTGTATCTCACTCAAAGTGAGAATGTGATAAGATCTTAGCCTGAAAGGGCCAAGGTCTCACGTTGCATCCTGGGCCATCTCCAGTCTTCCTGATGAATATCAGGCTGCTGGATCCAGATGGTTCAGGAGGAGAAAGTGAGGTTGGTTACCTTGCACAGCCTTCCCTCACTCAAATCAAAGTCAACTGCAAGGCATATCATTATCATAACATTATCATGTCATGGTCCTCTTCGAGAACAAAGGACAAATATAACAGCAAGAGCTAATAGACCAAGTGGAGCTCATTATCATTGCTTCCTAATAAAGACAGTGGAATGGAGTGTTGAGTACTAGATTTAGTGTTAAAACACATGAGTTTTTTTAAATGCTAGCTCTCACTAGCTTCATGATCTTGGGCTAGTCACTTAACTTCTTTGAGACCTGATTTTTTCATCTGTAAAATGAGAGGGGTTGATCTTTCTGGCTTTGAATCCTAAGAACCTTTCCACATTGTAAGGGCTGCTTGGGTAGCCCTTATCAGTTACAAATGAAGTTGGTCATCTCCAAGTTACTGATGTTGTACAATGATGAGATTAAACGACATATTTCCTGCCTTTCCCTACTTAGAGTGGCACTTGCACCTTGACTCAGGAACTTAGAAAGGGATACAAATTTGCTACATCCCTATATGTCCTCTGAGTTGCCACCACCTCATACCAATACACCATGAGAAAGAATGGTTTAAAGGCAAACATTACATGTCACCATCAGATTTATAACATGGTTTCTGACAGATAGTTCACTGGTCAGGTCACTGTGAATGTTGAAATCACATTGTTTCTTCATCTCCTGGTTGATACGTTGCCATATTTTCAATATCTTGTGTGTCTTCTCTCAATCTGGCTCCCCTCCCCTCTAGTTTAATATTTAAATTTATGTTTGTACTCATTTCTTTTCCTCCTTTTTTAGTGGTACATACAGGGATTCTGTAGGATGGTAACCATAGCAACAGCAGAACAAGAGAAATGAGATTTCACCCCAAAAAATGCATATCATAGGGATGTTGGCTAAGAGCTGTCGATCTGCCAGCTCTCTCACACGTTAGGAGAAAGGGCTGCTTGTGTGTATTCCAGTTATTATTGTTATTTTCTACCTTCCTTTTTTTAAAAAGATGGCATGTTTTCCTATTTTTCTTTTCTTTTTAGATCCCTAAATTCATGATGTTCAAAGAGAAAATTTACATTTGGGGATCAAAGTCGAGAACACTTTTAATGGATAAAAATAATAGTGCTTTGTTCTTATACATGAGTGAACCTTGTGTATGCACAAAATGTGGCAGGGGGAAGACTGTGTTTGGGACTTTGTTTATCTTACTTGATGATAATAAGGATGGCAGTCAGATAATTTACTCTTTCATTGTCATCATCCTGGGAGAATCATCCAAGAGGATAAATTGTCTGGAAGGTTCAGGAGCTCCCAACATTGAGGAAGGAGAGGAATTACTTAGTTTGGTATCAGGGTTGTTGTGGGGCAGGGGAGGATAAGCAGTAAGGGGATGAGACTGTGAAAAGATAGTGAAGAGGCTGTGCTTCATTACTTGAGGTTTTAAATTATACAACACAAAAAAAGAGAAATTATAAGTGAGACATAATCCTGTGCCTTTGAAATAAAATACAAAAGATCTTCCACTTTTGTAATTTTTTTGGATTATCTTTTAAATTAATGGAAGTTGTAGGGGTTAGTGATGGTAGGACTCAAAGATGCATAGAACCCCACAGTTAGAAGGTACCCCGGAGATCACTGAAGGGGGTTATATTGCCCAACGCTTTGCTTGAGTCACTACCCCCTTCCCCCAGCATACAAAATCTAGCTTCTCCTTGAAGATACCAAATACATAGGAAAATCATGTTCCCCCCCTCCCCCCCCCCCCAAGGCATCCAATTCCATTTTTGGATGGCTCTAATTGTTCGAGAATTCTTGCTTAAGTGGGAGACAGTCTTATAAAGCATAAACATCATGGACCACAAGTTTTTAATTACTGTTCTTGATAATATGTATTAAAAAATCACAATGTAAGCCTCAGAAAAAGTGTGATTTTATACGTTTCCTAAAATTAAATAAACATTTAAGAGTCAAAAATGCCAAAATTGATATTCCATTTACTTCCCTTGTCTTTCCCCTCCTTTGTTAACAATGCTACTGATCTTTCCTTCTTTGGTGCCTCCCACTCTCCCTGTCTCTATCTCTGACCCCACTTGATCCTCACTCTTTGTGACTGACTCAAAAAAACTGTTTGCTTCCTCCTGAAGTTTTCCTAGCCAAATTCACATCTCTCATTTGTCCTCATCACATCCTACTTTAGATTATATTTATTAATGTACATGTTATAGTCCCTTTTGTTGAATGTAATCCTCTTGAAGGCAGAAACTACATTATTTAAATGCATATGAGCTGTGCCTAGCATATTCCCTTGTATGTAGTAAGTACCTTATAAATGTTTTTTTTAAAATTAATGTTGATATAATTCAGTTATACTAGTATAATTGGTTGGACTGGATTGGACCTGGATTGGAATTCTGACTCTTAATTTCTTCATCTGTAAAATGAGGAGGTGGGACTGGGTAACCTCTAAGATCCTTTCTACCTCTATATCTATGATCGTGTGACTCACTTTTACCAAAATTTTTATTCCTGGACAGCCATTTGAGGAAGTAGCAGTTGAGGTATTTATAGCCCCAAGAAAGATGAAAGATAGGTGCCAACTTCAGGCATGTTGCTACTGCTTTCAGTCATCATATGGACTCCATTTTGAGCTCCCCTCAAAGTTGAAAATACCCTAGCCAATGTAATTCAAACAAAATTCAGATAAAAACATTTTGTTAATTAGACTGACCAATGACTTAATTAATCATCCCAGACAAAGACTCAGTTGTAAAAATCAGTACTGTGTATAGAGGGGCATTTCCAATACTTAACTGAATAAAGCAATAACACATATCTAGTTATCAGTTTGGTGAAAGGATTTCAGCTTCCCAAGTTTCATTTTTATTTTAGCCTCTTGTGAAAAGTGAAATTTTATCTCCTTCCAGTTTCTCCTCACTTTTGTCTATTACATTTCAGTTCCACCAAACCCTTCCCTTTCCTTATTCCATTTCTTCTCCGTGGTCCTGGGTGTTGGAATTAAGAGTTTGGAAGGGTGAGAAGGGGTAGGGGGGAGACAGAGAGAGAGAGAGAGAGAGAGAGAGAGAGAGAGAGAGAGAGAGAGAGATGGTGGGGGGCAGTGGAGATTTATTATGGTTTTACTATGTAGCAGGTACTATACTGAATTGCCCTGTGTGCTTCTATTGCCAAAGAAATGATTTCTTGCAAGGCTTAGTTCTTTTGTCTTAAGTCAAGGCTTCTTTACCTGGTGTCCACAGAACCCAAAGGGGTACATGGGTGGATTTCAGAGTGAATTTAGTTTCTGTGTAAATGGAGATCCAATATATATTATCTTGTGCGTTTAAAAACATTATACAGAGAAGGGGTTCATAGGTTTCACCAGACCGCTAAAGGGGTTCATGATACAAAGAAGGTTAAGAACCCATGATTTAAGTCCACCCTTTTAAGTGAAGATAACTCCCCATGCCATCAAATTTTCCATCAGTATATTCTTCAACTACGGTTGGGTATTCCTTCAACTATGATTTCCTTCATAAGATGCCATAGCCAGAAGTATTTAGTAAGTATTGGCCCACCTTCTGGTGATAAGTCCTTCCAAGCTTAACTAGGCAAATTCTCAAATGGCAGATAAAGTCAGTGCTTTGACCTGTTTCAACTTGGCAGAGCCTGTCCTAGTGCTTGCAATTCACTGGCACAGCTTTTGAGGATCATAGGTCCTTTCCACTCCATATGTATTATTAGAATAGGATTGAGATTGGAGGTTTTAGGGATTAATGACTTCAGGGTTGGGGAACTTGTGACCTTGAGGCAAAATGTGGCCTTCTAGGTCCTTGGGTGTGGCCTTGTGACTGAGTCCAAGTTTTACTGAACAAATTCTATGATTGAGAGGATTTGTTCTGTGAAGTTTGGATTCAGTCAGAGGACCACACTTGAGAACATAAAGAGCCATGTGTGGTCTCAAGGCCATAGGCTCCCCAACTCTGGACTAAATAAAGTCATTTCAGTGGTTCTTGTCCTAACTATTGCATCCATCTTGAAGACCTGCTACACTTGAGTCACTGTTGTCATTGTAGGTGATTCAGAAATCTAAAGCCCAGTCGCCATATCTGTTATAAAATTTCTCTTGATGTTCCAGTGCTCTCCTTCTCCATTTGTCTTATTTTTACTTATCTATACACACTAGGATATGAACTTCTTGAGGTCAGAGATTTTATCTGTTTCCCCAGCACCTAGCACAGAGTCCTATATCTTAGATAATTAATAAATGTATATAGGAGTTTGATATACAAATGTAAATATTTTTTGTTATTCTGTTTCTCTGTACATTGCATATTGAAATGTTCATGTTTGTGAAGGTTTAAGTTGATAAAAAAAAGAAAATATTTTCACACAAAAAGATAAATAATATTTGGAATTTGTATTTGAGGTGAATTCATCTATGCTCCCTTGTTCCTAAAAAGCTTCCAAAGTAGTTACAGAAACATGATATTCTTTAAAGGTCTCAAGAGCAGCAAGGGAGATAAATAGTGGTTCAATAGAACAACACAAGCAATGTCACAAGGTAGAACATGATTAATTGGCAATTCAGTGGTACAGGCAAAACCTCTATGGGATCAGAAGGGAGGGAGAGATCATTGAGGGCTAATCACTGGAGGGAAGACTGCACAGCCCACTAGGGCTTTGGAATAAATGGGGAAAAGGATTCTCTAGTTGAGGGATTCTTCCAAAGTCAAAGACTTCCCAAACTTTCTCCAGTATTCCAAATTATTTTGTAATCGTGTTAACATGGAAGATGCCTTTCTTCATGCTCAACTAAATCCTTTTATGTTTTCATTTAAGCCTATTTCCTCATGTCTTTCTTTGGCAGGTACAGAGAATGACTACTCACCATCCTCACAAAGAATCTTCCTATATTCGAAAGCAATAATCAAGTCACCTGTTAGTCATTTTCTCTCCAGGCAAAGCAAATCCAATTTCTTTCATCTTTTCTCAAAGGACCTATTTTCCATTACTTTAATCATTCAGGTTGTTATTTATTAGTTCTTCTCCTGTTTTTCTGCATTCATTTTAAAAAATAGGATGACCCTAAATAGACATAGGGAAAATTAGATTGCTTGGTGTATTGGGGTGGGGGAGGGGATAAAAGAGGAGAAAATTTGGAACCCAAAATTTTGTGAAAATCAATGTAAAAAGTTAAATAAATAAATATTAAAAAAAAGAAAGTAGCAACTAACAAAAAAATTAAAAAATGGGACCACAGAAGAATTTTTTCCTAGCCCCTTACATCTCTTAATTTTTTAAAAATAAGTTTCACTGTAATGTTGAATTTTTTACCACAATTTTGCTGACTTATTTTATTAATAACTGTGATTTCCAGTCTTTTTTCTTCCATATGTATACCTAATCATCTATTTTCCCATTTTTTATTTTTACATTAGGGTTTTTTTTTGTCTGATTTTTTTCAAAGTGCCTTCAAAATTATCCTTGTGGGATTCCATTTCATTTTGAGAGGATTGTTCAATTTCCAGGTCATTTTATTTCCTTCCTTTATTTCTTTCTTGCAGAGTAATAGTAGTCCCACCTAACTAAATACTGTTTACAAATCTACAACGCACTTTCCATTCTTGATTTCTATGCCTAGGTTATCAATAGGACGGAGTTCTGTCACCTAACCCTCTTCCGACCCCATTTAACCAACTGCTTATCATTCCTTACGTAGCATTCCATCTCCTTTCTCTGTGCTTTCATATTTCACTAAAAATACTTAGGCCATTCACTAAGAGCACTCTGTTATCCCCATTTTCTTCTGCCACTACCTCCTTATTCGTACTTGCTTCACATAAAGATGTAGCCCTTCTCCTTGCCCAGTGGCAAAGTGATCTCATTCCGTCCTGTCTTCTCCAGCAGAATGCATTTTTATCTTCCCCACTCTCTCGCTAATCTTTGCTCTTTCTCAGTCTACCCCCTGCTTCCCTCTTGCTTACAAAACTGCTCCTGTCTTTCTTATCCTCAAAAAAGTCTCACTTCCTATGTCTGTCCTAGCTAGCTATCCTCCCTGCTTGAGAAGTCAGTCTATTGTTGGTCTCCACTTTGTTTCCTCTGAATCTCTTCTTAACGCTCTAGGGTTTGACTTCTAACATAATTATTCGACTAAAACTGATCCCTCCAAAGTTGCCCTGAGATCTCTTAATCGCTGAATCTTACGGCTTTTCCTCAATCTTTATCCTTCTTGCCCTGTATACAGCCTTGAACGCTTGGATCATCGTCTTCTACATACTCTCTTTTCTCTAGAGGCTTAGATCACTGCTCTCCTGGTTCTCCGCCTACCTGTCTCACTACTCCTCAGTCTTTGCTGGATCTTCAGCCAGGTCATGCCTGCTTACAATAGGTATTCCCCAAAGCTCTGTGCTAGGCCTTCTTCTTCTTTCTCTATACTATTTCACTTGATGACCCTATCAGCTCCCATGGATTTAATTATCATCCAGTGATATTGTTTTCCTTTCAATTCTTTCTATAAAACACTCCATCTCCTAATTCTGTACATTTTTATTGACTATCCCCCATGCCTAGGATTCCCTCCTTCTTCATGTCCACCTCATGGCTTCCCTGGCTTCCTCCCAGTTCCAGGTAAAATTCCAGTTTCTGCAAGAAGCCTTTCCTGTTTCCCCTCAATTATAGTGCCTTCCCTCCAAGATTGACTTCACTTTATCCAGATACCTTGTTTTTACATATTGTTTGCATGTCATCTACTCCATTAGGCTGCAAGATCATTGAGAGCAAAGACTTTTTTTCCCCTTTTTTTTGTATGTTCAGTGCTTAACACAGTGCCTGGAACAAAGGAAAGGCTTAATAAACGCTTGTTGGCTTGACCTTGTACTGACTGTCCACCATATCTGGAATGAACTCCCTCTTCACCTTTATCTCACAGAATCCCTCTTTTCCCTTAAAATGCAGCTCAAGCAAGAAGCTTTTCCTCATTCCCCTATCTTCTGGGGCTCCTTTCTTCCCATCTACCCATTTTTATTTTGTTGTATTTTATCAATATGCTTACATACTTACATGGTTTCCCAAAATTGAATATAAAGTCCTTGATAGTAGTGATTATTTCTTGTTTGCATTTTAGCGTCTGCAACTTACCCAGCACATAGTGTGTTCATCCTTCGTTGCCCAAGAAGACCATGCCATC
The DNA here is from genome assembly GCA_023548195.1 of Bettongia penicillata ogilbyi. Taxonomy (NCBI): domain Eukaryota; kingdom Metazoa; phylum Chordata; class Mammalia; order Diprotodontia; family Potoroidae; genus Bettongia; species Bettongia penicillata. The sequence continues at coordinate 6,893,414 of JAJHZJ010000245.1, read as the reverse complement.
AGAGAAATGATGACGTGACTTGTACTTGGATGTTTGTTTTGAGTGAGGGAGGGCTGTGCAGGTCACTAGCCTCATTTCTTCTCCAGAGCCATCTGAATCCAGTGACCAGATATTCATCAGAATGACTAGAGATGACCCAGGATGAGGCAGTTGGGGCTAAGTGACTTGCCCAAGGTCACACAGCTAGTGAGTGTCAGGTGTCTGAGGTGAGATTTGAACTCAGGTCCTCCTGACTCCTGCACTGGTGCTCTATCCACTACACTACCTAGCTGCCCCACCTAGCACATAGTAGGCAATTAATAAATGCTTACTTGTCATGTCAAACAGAATCAAAATTCATTTTCACATCCCAAATCATTTCTCCATTCACATAAATAATAATTGTAACAACATATATACATATACCTAATTCCATAAGGGTTGCAAAATGCCTTTCATGTTATCTCATTTAATCATCCCAACAAAACCTTTGAGCTAAGTACTCCATTTTAACATGAAAAAACTGCAGGTGTCGGAGGCTAAGTGACTTGCCCAATATGACACAGCTAATAAGTATCTGAGGCAGGATTTGAATTTAGAACTTAATGACTCCTGATGCCTCACTTAATCACTAAACCACCTGGCTGTCTAGAGATAATCAGTCTCCCCCTCCCCATTGTTATTTCTCATTCAAATTACCATATATTTATTTGTGTACAGATTATATCCCCTAGTAAAAATAAAGCTCCTTGCAGAAAGGTCTTTGTATTTTTCTCTCAGTGGCTAGCACAATGCTTGACATTTATTTGTTAAACAAACATTGTTACGAACTATGTGCCATGTACTGTGCTGGTTGCTAGGAATATAAAGTTCAAATCAAAAAAAAAAAGTTGCCTACTCTGTATCTCATATTCCAAGTAGAAGGGGAACAGAGAGAGAATTGATACCTACACATGTAAATACAAGATAAGAATAAGACAAATACATGATGTATACAAACATTGGGGCCTCTTCTGATTATTGAGGGTATCATAAAATTCTGATGTAGCTATTGAACTGAGCCATGAAGGAAGCTTGGGATCTCAAGAAGGAGAGATAAGGTGGTATATCCCAGCATGGTAGACATTCTGTGTAAAGCTTCAGAGGTTAGATATTGAACTGAATTGAATATATTATGTTCATGGTTTCCTTTTTATTCATCTTTCTTGGTGCTGTATCATTAGAAAGAAATAAAATTGGTCTTGCATAATTTACTAATCAGAAAATCATGCTGGCTATTGGTAGCTGGTTGATCAAAGGAGGACACTTAGACAAAAGAAAATTGTCCTATTGTGCATGGAAAGAAAAGTCCAACTGCTGCTTTGGAGCTAGGCACAATACAGCAAAAGCAGAGAGAATCCTCAATAACTTTTTCTCTTGTGTCAGCATAGGATGGCCCTACCAAAATAAAAATTGAAGTGTGTTAAAAAAAAAAATGTATTGCTTTTTGGGGCACCAATCACTTGCCACTGGAATCTTTCACTTTCATTTCAGTGCTTATATGCAATCACATATAGGGGAAAACATTTTATCCAAGCTGGATTTATTTTTAAAACTGTCTCACGTGAGCAAAGTATGGAAATGAAGGACATCCGCAATGCTGATGTTGAAAAGCAAATTAGGAATGAGTGATGATAATTAGTGCAACCATGTCTTCCCCTATATACGTAAAGGTAATGAGAAAGAAATACATTGAAAGCGTTGAAAGCTTTGAGAAATGAGGGTGACATGTTGGGCTCCATATGAAAAGAGTCTCATCACACAGTCCATACTTCAGTGTTCCTTAGAAAGAGATTTTTTTTTTAATGAACATGGATGACTAAATTGTTTTACATCAGAGAAAATTAAGCCTCCTCTGGGAGAATGTTCAATAGAGAAATTGAAAAAAATATGAAAATAAACATTTTTAAATGAACTTTCTATTCCAAGAAATGAATGAATGCCTCAGTAGAAATAACCTATCATGTTCAAATAAGTCATGAATAAATGCAGTTAGCTAAAGCAGTCACTTGTCACGATTAGCAAAGCGTATCAATGTAAATGAAAAGCAAATCCCTCTCAAACACAATAATGAAAAAGCTGTAAAAGTTACAGATGCAAAAATTATAAAGTTCAGTTGGCCTCCGAAAGTCCTGTTACATTCTTCTTCCAAGTATAGTTGATGTATGTATACACGCACACACACACACATGTATATGTGTATGTGTGTGTGTGCGTGTGTGTGTATGTATTGGTTGGTTGTCGTCCATCATTCTCAGAGAACCAAAATGACATCACCATGATAAAGTCAAGTTTCAATGTGTCCGACTGTTGCTGATCAGACCAATACGAGCTCGGAATGCTCTACCACAGACTGGTTCATGTGGGCGACTACTCTAAGTTTGCACGTCCTATGTTTACTTTGAGCTGTTTCCATTCTGCTTTGCTCATAGATCATAGCACCTTCTGTGAAGTGGGCACGCCACGTTGAGCGGCCTGTGCCGGTGTCTCCCATGTTACACAATTAGTTCTAAAATTCTTAAGAGAGACCTTGAGAGGGTCCTTGTTTCACTTCTTCTGACCATGTGAACACTTACCCTGTGTGAGTTCTCCATAAAACAGTCTTTTTGGCAAGTGTATGCTTTGTATTCGAACAATGTGGTCTGCCCATTGGAGTTACATTCTCTGAAGCAGAATTTAAATGCGTGGCAGTTCAGTTCGAGTAAGAACTTCAGTATCTGGTACCTTATCCTATATATATATATGTGTATGTGTGTATGTGTACATGTGTGTATATGTGTATGCATACTATATATATATATATATATATATATATATATATATATATATAACACATATATAATCATTTCCTTTAAGAAATTTGCCATGAAGTACCATAGTTAAATAGTTAAAAGTAAATTTTAAAATATTAGAAATGATTACTTTGAGCTCCCTGGAGCTGTAATTAGAGATAATAGAAGCATTACCTCTCTTTAGGATGTCTCTAGCAATCCCGCTGTGACCCAGTGCCTGCTCTTGCCAACACATCATTGCCTTCTGCTTTTTCAGCTCTGGACTGATAAACATCATCCTTGTGACTCCAGGGGTTTAGTGGCCCTTGTCTTGGCCTCAAACTAATTCTCTATTTCCTGCCCTGATAATTCTTTCTTCTCTTGCATAGATTCGGGCCTCAGCTTCCTAGTCACTTTCTCTCTTACTCACTTCTCATAACTTCAGTTATTCCTTCTCTATGGGTAAGCCCTAGATCTCCAACTCTTTATTTTTTTTCCTTTGTGTTCTCCATTTCAAGGTGCCTCCTGAACAATTTCCTACTGACGCCTCAAACTCAGTATGACCTAAGTCCAAACTCATTTTCACCCTTTCCTTCTCATGTCCCTATGTCTGTTAATGGCAAAGTCATTCAGTCTCTCTGAGTTGATGTCTCTGTAGAAATAATCAATTGTGTCAAATATGTTTTGAATAAATGTAATTATGTGAAATACTTTTTCAGTCAAGATTCCATCCGGAAGGCCCAGATAGAATAAACTGTGGAGAGCCTTTCCTCCAACCTTACTGCCAGTATTCATTTTCCTGTTCTGTCTGCAAGCTGATCTCCCTCATGCCATTCCTCTCCTCCCCATACCTCCCTTTCCATTCATCCTCACCCTTCTATTCTCCTTTTATCCTCTTTCCTTTCTTCCCCTTTCCTCTTTATTTACAAATGTATTGTCTCTCCCTACTTCTCCCTACCCCTGTTAAAAAAAATCCGTTGTAACCAATATACATAGTCAAGCAAAACATTTCCAATTTGACTACTCTCTCTCTCTTTCTCTTTATGTACATACACATACATATTATATATGTGTATATGACAAATATCATACACACACATATGCATATATGTATGTGTATGTGTTTCACTCTGTCTTAGGTCCCTCACCTCCCTATTGGGATGTGGGTAGCATGGGTGGTCCTTTAGAATCATGCTTTATCATTACTTTGATCAGAGTTCTTAATCTTTGAAATTTGTCTTTACAGATAATTGCTATTTTACAAGCTGTTTTCTTGTTTCTACAGACTTTATTCTGTATTAGTTCATCCAGGTTTCCCAGGTTTCCATCAAACCATTCTTTTCATAATTTCTTATTGCACAGTAGTATTCCATTACATTCATATAAACATAACATGTTCAGTTACCCCCCAAATGATATATGCCCACTTAGTTTCCTATTTTTTATCACTTCAAAACTATCTCAATGTTATGGAAAATATTCCTCAATTTTTATGTAAACGGTTCCTTTTCTTTTTTCTTTGGTCTCTTTGGAAACTGGATCTGGTCATGGTCTCATTGGGTTAAAAGGTTAGGGTAGGCATATTTTATTCACTTTGGGGGCATGATGACATATGGCTTTCTAGAATGACTGGATCAGTTCACAGTTCAACCAACAGTGCATTAATGTGGCTGTTTCCCCTCATACCCTCCAACATTTGTCATTTTCTTTTTATATCATCTTTACCATCTAATGGGTGTGAAGTAGAATTTCAAAGTTGCTTTCATTTGCATTTCTCTAATTCTTAGTGATTTGGAACATTTTTTGAGACTGTTGACAGCTTGGATGTCTTCCTTTGAGAAATGCCTTTTTATGCCCTCTAGCCATTTATCAGTTGGGGAGTGGCTCTTATTCTTTTGAATTGAATCAGTTCCATATATATCATGTTGTAGCAGAGAAAGCACTAGACAAGCAATGCCAACCAGAAAAAGCACTAGACAACCAAGTATGTATGTGTGTGTATATATATGTATGTGTGTGTGTGTATGAAATAGACCTTTATCAGAAAAAAATACTACAAAGATTTTTAACTATTTCCCTTCTAATTTTAGCTACATTTGTTGTCTACTAGCTGCTGCTATACCATGCTTTTCAAACCTACATGAATCCTCCCTTTTCCTTGCTCCCATTGTCAAATGAGTCTCCAAGTCCTGTTGGTTCTGTTTTCATAAAAGTCTTTCAGCTCAATTTCTCCCTTTCTATTCCAGTTCATTCTCATTAGAACTATCTTAGCCCAAACCCTTACCACCTCTTCCTTGGACCTTTGTATTAAATTCATAAATTGTCTTCCAGCTTAAGTCTGTCTCTTCTCCCTCCCCCTCCAGGTCCTCTCAGACCACGTACACAGTCAGATTAATCTTTCAAAATATCATGATTATATTGTTCCCTTTTCTCCAAAAGAATAAGTTTAATAAATCTAAGCTCACAGACCTGATATTCCTAATCCTAGGAACCACTGGAATTTCTTGAACGGGGTAATGGCATGGTCAAACTTATGCTTTAGAAATCATATTGGCAGCTCTTTGGAGACTGGATTGGAAAATAGAGAGACCAGTTAGAAGACAACTATTGTAAGAGTCCAGGGGAGAAATGATGAGGACCTGAGCAAAGGTGGTGACAGTGTGAGTGGAGAGAAAGAGACAGATGAAAGAGATGCTGTGCAGATAGAATGTAAAAGACTTGGCACTCAATCAAATGTAGAAGATAAGAGACAGGAAAGTTGAATGTGACTCTTAAGTTGCAAACTGGCTAAAAGAATGGTGTAGCCTTCAACTGAAATAGGGAAATTAGGAAGAAGGGAGAGTTTTGGAGACAAAGAAAGTGAATTTTATTTTAAACAATGAGTTTAAGATGGCATTGAAATGCCCCATGTGCTGCTGGTGATGTGCAAATAGAGCTCAGGAGAAAGCCTAAGGTTGAATCTGGGACTATATGGCTTAGAGACCATAGTTGAACTCATGAGATCAGGAGAAAATTGAGAGATGAGAAAGATAGCATAGGATAGCCCTGGTATGCCTACAGTTAGGGCAGGTAGGTGATACAGTAGATAGAGCACCATGGCTGGAATCAGGAAGACTTGCATTCAAATCTGAGCCAGATATTTATTACCTGTGTGACCCTGGGAAAGTCATTTAACCATGTTTGCCTAAGTTTCCTCATCTTTAAAATGAGCTAGGGAAGGAAATAGCAAACCACTCTAGTATCTTTGCCAAGAAAACCCATAAGGTATTTGTAATAATGTAAAAATGTGAATTATTCACAAATGTAAAGTAATGTAATAATGTAAAACCGAGTCTTCCAAATGTTCAATAAAAAAAGTCTTCGAAAAAAAAGAAAGCCCCAAATGGAGTCAAAAAGAGTTGGACATAACTGAAATGACTGAAAAACAAAATGCCTACAGTTAAAGGATGAAACATGGATGGTAATCCAGCAGTGGAGACATACAGGAGAATCAGAAGAGAATAGAACCTTGGCAACCCAAGGCTGAGAGAATATTCAGGTGAAAGGAGTGGGCAAAAGACTCAAATGCCACAGAAAGCTCAAGAATAATAAGGACTTCAAAGAAATCTTAGGATAGATGCAAAATGAAAAGGAATATTAGACCGTCCTACCTATTCTGATTCTGTTTGTCTAAAAGTTCCACTTTTTGCACAGTAACTGAAGTAATTTGTTTTGCTTTCACAGACTTATCCCAATCACTTCATTCTAAGTGCAACTGTGTTAATGGTATTTACATGAGGTTCTAATAATTGGGTACTCACTGGCATAAACACAAGAAAAATACAAAATATCCTTGTTTTTTTAATCAACCTTTAGACTTTAAAATAATAGTTTAAAACACTTTTTTCCCCATTAGAATGTTCAGTGGACTTAATCTGCTTGACAGGGAAATTTCCTTTGATGTTCCCCTTTTTAATAGGATCTTGTTTTGAATATAGAATTTGGCACTGAAAATAAAAACTGGAGCAAAGTTACATTTCTTTTTTGGTCAATTGATAGTGCCAGTTGACCTTAAGATTTTTTTTAAACTCCATAAATGCTAGGACATTTATCCAAAATACAAATAGTTCCCCTCTTGGTCAAAGAACTAAGATAACACGATCATTATATTTTATAACATGCTAACTTTTTTTCTTCCAGATCTTTAATTTTGTTGGTTATAAAGGACCTGAGATGAGGAAATGCTTTCCCTCAAGGCAGACCGGGAAATATTCTCCAATTTATAATTTAAGAGAGCTGCCTGGGTAACTGAGAGAGATTTTGGAGGTGCAACGTCAACTTTGGAGATGATCTTCCTCACTCCATGACTGACTCTCTCCCCATTATTGTATTATTCCACAATTTCTCTAATAAGAAAACTAGAGCTGAGAAAATGATATTGTGAGAAACGGGAAGAAGGGAAATGGTCCAAAGTGGTCAAACTTCCAGAACTCGGTATTAAAAGAGTGGCTTTTAGCATTTAGACATTGGTTGTCTTCATGTTGCAATCACTGAGCCAGCATGGCTTCATCAAGAACAGGGATCGATCAGCAATCAGTCAGAAAGCATTTCTTAAGGTCTTACTATCTCCCAGGCATGTGCTCAGCGCTGGGGATACAAAGAAAGGTAAAATATAAAAAAAAACCCTCCAACAGTCCCAAACACAGGCTTTTTCACACTAATCTCATTTCCTCTTTCAGCAAGGTTACTAAGCTAATTGATCTGGGGCATGTGATGTGTATGTCCTTCATCCTTCTTAGGTCATCCTGACTCTAAGCTCAATTGCTTAGGTGTTGATAGAGAGTATTCCTCCTCATATATAGTTTTGACTAAATGACTCTTCTAACTCTAAAATTCTATGATTCTGTAGTAATGGCTCATATTTGTCAAGCAATTTATAGTCCAATTTAATTTCATTCAACAAGCCTTTACAAAGCACCTACATTATCAGGTGTGTGTGTTCATCCTTCATTGCCGAAAAAGACCATGCCAACAGAGAAATGATGACATGACTTGCACTTGACTTTGTTTTGAGTGAGGGAGGGCTGTGCAGGTCACCAGCCTCACTTCTCCTCCGGAGCCATCTGGATCCAGTGACCAGATATTCATCAGGATGACTGGAGATGACCCAGGATGACACAATTGAGGTCAAATGACTTGCCCAAGGTCACACAGCTAGTGAGTGTTGACTATCTGAGGTGAGATTTGAACTCAGATCCTCCTGACTCCTGCAGTGGTGCTCTATCCACTGCACCTCCTAGCTGCCCATTGTCAGGTACTATACTAGGTATGAGAAAAACAAAGATGATGATGATGATGATGATGATGATGCTAGACACTCTGCTCAGCACTTTAAACTATTCATTCATTTGATCCTCATAATAATCCTGAGATATAGGCATTATTATTTTCCCTAATTTACAGATGAGGAAACTAAGGCAAACAGAGGTTAAGTTATTTGGCCAGGTCAGACAGCTATTAATTCTCTGAGACTAGATTTGAATTTAGCTGTTCCCCATTCCACTGGGCTACCTAAAAAGCCAATAATCCCTATCCTTAAAGGGCTTTCATCCTATTGCAGTTGATAGGGAGTGTTTATGCACGTAGATAAATGAATTCCAATTATGTACAAAGTAATTTGGGGGTGAGATGGAGTGGTACCTGGTGGTAACTGGAGTCTCAGGAAGGGCTTTGTTTGTGTCTCAGCTGAGACTAGAAGGGAGCTATGAAGTAGATAGCACAACTATTATTCTTAATATTTACTAATACTAATTGTGCTAACGAAGCAAAATTATTTACTATGTCTCAGTTTAAGTGATTTACCCAACAACATACACTAATCATTATTATAGGCAAACCTGTCTTCTCACTTGCAGACCAATGACTTTCTCACTTCCTGTTAGCAGTTGGTCATAGTCAGAAAGCATTCGCTAAGCACTCACTATGTGCCAAACACTGTGTTAAGTACTGGGGATATATGGAAACAGAAAACTATGGTTCCTGACATTAAGGAACTCACCTTCTAACTGAGGAGAAAATGTGCAAGTAACTATGTGCTGTCTGTCTACATATATGTGTTATATATACATATTTATGTGTTTATGTGTCAGTTTATTTTTGTGTGCATATCTACACACATATGTACATGTATATGAAGGTAATCTCATAGAAAAGTCACTAACAAATGAAAGCCACAGGAGAATCCTCATGCAAAAGTCCATGGATGGTGTACTAGAAATTGGAAAAAAGATATAGAACTGTGTCTTGTTCTTCTCTAAAGTTATATTATTGTTTACTTGTACTTTGCACTAGGAATCTTAGGGCACGAACTTCAAATAATTAGCAATATGAAACCAAAGACATCATGATTTGCGGATTATTTCATATGATTTTAAATGGAAAATGCAGAAAGAAAGAAGGAAGGAAGGAAGGAAGGAGGGAAGGGAGGAGGAAAAGAAGGAAGGAAGGAAGGAGGGAAGAAAGGAAGGAGGGAAGGAAGGAGGAAAAGAAGGATGGAAGGAGGTAAAGAAGGAAGGAGAGAAGGAAGGAAGGAGGGAAGGAAAGGAGAAAAGGAAGAAGAAGGGAAGGAAGGAGGCAAGGAAGAAAGGAAGGAGGAAAAGAAGGAAGGAAGGAAGAAGGGAAGGAAGGAGGAAAAGAAGGAAGGAAGGAAGGATGGAAGGAAGGAAGGATGGAAGGAAGGAAGGAAGGAAGGAAGGAGGGAAGGAAGGAAGGAAGGAGGGAAAGGAAGGAAGGAGGAAAGGAAGGAAGGAGGGAAGGAAGGAGGGAAGGAAGGAAGAAGGGAAGGAAGGAGGCAAGGAAGAAAGGAAGGAAGGAAGGAGGGAAGGAAGGAGGAAAGGAAGGAAGGAGGGAAGGAAGGAAGAAGGGAAGGAAGAAAGGAAGGAAGAAAGGAAGGAAGGAGGGAAGGAAGGAAGGAAGGAGGAAAGGAAGGAGGAAAGGAAGGAAGGAGGGAAGGAAGGAAGGAAGGAAGGGAGGAAGGAAGGAAGGAGGAGAAGGAAGGAAGGCAAGGAAGGAAGGAGGAGGAAGGAAGGAGGAAGGAAGGAAGGAAGGAAGAAAGGAAGGAAGGAGGGAAGGAAGGAAGGAAGGAGGAAAGGAAGGAGGAAGGAAGGAAGGAGGGAAGGAAGGAGGGAAGGAAGGAAGAAGGGAAGGAAGGAGGCAAGGAAGAAAGGAAGGAAGGAAGGAAGGAAGGAGGGAAGGAAGGAGGGAAGGAAGGAAGGAAGGAAGGAAGGAAGGAAGGAAGGAAGGAAGGAGGAGGAAGGAAGGAGGGAAGGAAGGAAGGAGGGAAGGAAGGAGGAAGGAAGGAAGGAAGGAAGGAAGGAGGGAAGGAAGAGGAGGGAAGAAGAAGGAAGGAAGAAGGAGGAAGGAAGGAAGGAAGGAAGGAAGGAAGGCAGAGGAAGGAAGAAGGAAGGAAGGAAGGAAGGAAGGAGGCAAGGAAGAAAGGAAGGAAGGAAGGAAGGAAGGAAGGAAGAAAGGAAGGAAAGGAAGGAAAAATGGACACATGAGTACCAGGAATTATATATCCATTTTTTTCTCCCCCCAGAAAATAAAATATATTTTTGTAATGGGCTATTAGCATGGAGTGTGCTACTTAGTGTGGGAAAAACAGTGATGACAGTAATTTAAGATGTTTGGTGGTAATTAGAGGGAGTCTCCTGATTCAGTTGAGTTCAGTATATCAATACAAATGGAACTCCACTTTCCTCATATCTAAGTCAGTATCTTGGAGTAAACTGTGTGCCTGGGGAGGCCTGTTAACTTGTTCAGGACACTAGGGTATCATTTGAGGGCATTACTATAGTGTTCAGTTACTCTAAATAGTACCCTAGTGGCCTTCAAGATCTAATTTACCTCCCTCTGTGCTTCACTCACTCCCAATAAATATAGATTTTGAGTACACATGCTGTAGGTCAGGGGTAGGCTGCCTTTTCAGGAATGGGATTCCTGGTAGTGGAACCTTTCTGCCTGGAAGCGAAAACGAAGAAGGGAAGTGAATTCTAAAGTAGGTTGAGTGCATTTGAAAAATCTCCAAGCTAAAAATAATGTCCCCCATATGTTACTCAAATTGGCGATTTAGGATTTTGGAGATGCTCTTTGAAAATGACAATGACACTGGGAGGGTTCAGGCCTTTGGTCACTCACCTTGGGTGTGAATTAATTTTAGTCAGAATATTGGATGGTTTTCTTCCTTGCTTAGATATAACCAGCTGAAGCAATAGGAGTTTTGAGTAGAAATAAGGGAAGTACAAATGTAATTTAGGGGTCCGGGGAACTTCTGGTGAGGGATAGAAGTACAAGATGGGGGCACATTAAATAGCCAGAGGTCAGACTTCTGGACCTAATCATGACCAACAGGGGAATACTATACATAGATTTGATCAAAATACTTGACAGTGCCTCTCATATGTTCTTGTAGAAAAGATGGAAAGATATTGGCTAGATATAAATTCATCTGAAAAGCAATCTAGGGGATTTCAGATAGATGCTTCCTGATTCCTAGCCCAGTGCTTTATCCACTGCGCCACCTACCAACCTATTTTCAAATGCTGGAATAAAATGCACTGCCATGAAAAATTAACATTTTACTTGTTCTTGGCCCCAAAAGTAAGGACAGAATAGAGTTACCAGTGGAATTTGCTAGCCCAGAATGGAATGAGTTGTTTCAAGGTATAGGGAATTCAACCAGACTGAATCACCATTTGTCAAGGAAGCTGTGGGTTGATGTTGTTGTTTCGATATGGGTTAGATTATGTAACCCCTGAGGTCCATTCTAATTTGGTAATGGCTGTGGAAGAGGGCACCCCAAGTGGGACTGGGGGGAATATTAGGAGAAAGCCACAGATCAACTTGTAGAATCTTGGAGATGAAAAACCTCAAAGGCCATCTAGTCTAATCCCTAATTGGTATTTGGTATTTGAATTTGGTATATGAATCCCCTTTACAATGTTCCTGATTGGGGGTCACTCAACGATAGAAAACGTCTCTTGAACAGAGAACGGTTCCAGTGACAGGGAATTCACTACTTGATATTCCAATTTTAGATAATTTTAATTGTTAGCAAGTTCATAATCTACTTTGGAGTTTTGCCTAGAAATTTCACTAGTGACATATCACTAAAAATTATAGTGTAGATCCTTTGACATGTATGTTATAGTTTGTTTATTGTAGGCTTATGTTTATATTATCTTTGTCAACTGATTTGTGCTGTCAGCAATGTAGGTACCTCCTCCAGATAACAAGCTATCCATATCTTCTCATCCTGTCTGATTATTATATTTATCCTTCATCACTATGCCACCATAGCATGATCTGATTTTATGTTATTCCTCATACATGGACTCCAACCTTCCTCTACCTCTTAATATCCTGTCCTTCAATACTCAGTTCAGACATAACATTAGAGCTTTCTTTACTTTCCTAGAGATGATTTCTTCCTTATCTGACCTCATAGGACTTTAGAATTTTCTCATACAATTAAAATATTTTAATAAATCAACATCCATGGCTTACTTCCACCTATTAGATAAAAAAATACTTGAGTACAGAAAGAATGCATTTTTATAATCATTCTTAGACTCAACACAACTAATTGTTTACAAAAAATACTTAATAGATGTTTTCTGAATTATTTTTCTCTAGGTTTTAATAACTGTTAGTTGTTTGCATTGTCAGTTGTTTGCATTATAAGGGTGATTTATCTTATATTCCTAACCTATAATTTCATCAGTATAGGTCACTCGGAGTTTGAGAGCTCCCTTCACCAATATAGATAAACAACTGTTTGAGTGAATTGACAAGGTCACATAGCTAGTATGTACATGGAAAGGGTATCATAGAGGGACAGTCTGACTTTTGCACTGATTGGAATTACACATGCTATATATGATATTATGTTAATGAAAGATCTTCCCTGCCCATTAATGGGACTCAGATTAAGGGAGGCTTTTTACTGAAGGCCCATACCTTTTGTTAATTTCCAGTGAGGCACTGGTTCACAAGGGTGCTGATGCCCTCTGGCTCTGAAAAGTGTATATATACTCTGAGGTGAGGTTCTGTTTTGAGGCTTACTCATTGGAAGTGTTTGTTTGGCCAGAGGAGACTCTGGGTAGCCTCAGGAGTCCTTGGCTTTGAAAACTCAGATGTTGGTGCTTCTGTCTCTGGTAACTATGCATGTGTGGTCAGACAGTTGGATCTGTCTTTGATGTGTGATGTATATATTGCTTATGGTCAGACAGTTAGAAGCCCTGTCTGTTGCTCTTTATTTCTCTGCTTGTATTTTCTCTACTGGCGAACGTAATTAAAGAAGATTGTTGACCCCCTTTTAAGTTGCTTTCCTTAGAAAAACAGATCTAAGAACCAATGCAGCAGACCATCCTTTGCATGCCAATGTACTTTCCTTGACAGGGAACAGTATGTTCTGATGGTTAGGAAGCCGGTGGCATTACTACTTTTTAAAGGACAAATATAATTCCTATCAGTCTTATGAGATTTTTAATAACCAGGCTCCCAAAATGTATATGATTCCCCTTTATATTTTAAGGATGACATTTTTGACAGTGGTACTTGTGCTATGGACAAGGATGTATGTAAACATATAAAGTAGTCTAAAAATATGAGGAGGCAGCTTAATTCAGTACAAAGAGCCCTATTTTTGGAGTCAAAGAACCTGTCTCTGAATCCTGGTTTGCCACTTTCCTATGTGACCCTAGGAAAGTAACTTTGATTCTCTGGGTCTCAGTTTTTTCCCAGTGGAAAATGAAAGGGCTGAATCCGATGGACTCTGAGCTCCCTTTGAGCTTTAAAGCTATGATCCTCCAAACTGAGAGAAGGCAGTTAAAATGAATATAGAGTAGTTGCTACTTTTGTTATTATTGCTTTGATTCAATTCAACTGTGCATGCCCCCAATAAATTGCTGAAATGGTTTATATGTGTAGAAAAACTGTGTTAATTTAATTTATTAGCTATTATCAGGACTATGTTGAGGAGCCAGAGATGATGAGGTCTAGTCCAATCTGGACTGGAGTCACAGAGCCTGTGAGTACACAAACTGTACCCTAACTCTAGCCAACCAAATTGAAACTGTACACCATTTATTAATGGAAAGTCACATTTATATAGCCCTTTAAGGTATGCAAAATAATTTCCTCAAACCACCCTGTGGAGTAGCCTGTATAAATATTTTGCAGATGAGGAAATTGAAGGTCTAAGAAGTTGACTTGCCCATTGTCACAATTCATCACTTCTAGTAGAAAATTTTCTCAAAAAGTATCATCCAATGAGACTGGAAATAAGTAATGTCATCTTCATATATGAAGGACAACACAACATGAAATATGATTTACTTGATACAAATACACTATAATATAATTTTTAAAATTCTTCCCTTGCAATAATGAAATCTAAAGTACCGGCTACCACCACTATCCCCTGGACTATTGACCTTCCTAACTTGAAGCTGCTCAAGTTCTCTTCCTTCTACACAGCTGCCAAATTGATATTGTTAAGGCAGATGTGATGATATCATTCCTCTACTCAGGAAGCATTAATTGCTCCCTGTTACTTTTAGGATAAAACTCAAAAAAAAAAGTCTTCCATTTAGCATTTAATGCCTTTTAAAATCTGTCTAGCTTAGTGTTTGGGAGGCACCAGAGGAAAGTATGGGAGAGAAAAGGTATTACTACCTGTCAAACTGAAGGTCTACAGAGCCATTGTGCCATCCTCAGTGTTCTGCACCTGTGAAACCTAGACAGTATGCCAGTGCCATGCCAGGAAATTTAATCACTTTCATTTGACTTGTCTTAGGAATATTGTGAATATCACCTGACAAAATAAGGTACTGAACACTGAGGTCCTTTGTCAAACACAGCTGCCAATCATTCAAACTCTACTTCAAAGAGCACAACTCCAATGGGCTGGCCACATTGTTCAAATGTCAAAAATATGTTTGTCCAAAAACTATTTTAAGGAAAATTTGCACAAGGCAAGTATTAACATGAAAGTCAGAAGAAGTGATACAAGGACATTCTCAAGGTCGCTCTGAATAATTTTGGAATCAACTGTATGACATAGAAGAGAAAGACTGGCAAAGGACTGCCTAGTCCTTTGATGTGTGCCCACATCAAAGAAGGTGCTGTGCTCTATGAGTGAAACAGAATGGTAGTAGTATTCCATCCCAATCATATTCCACACACTGTTCAGTCATTTCCCAAGTGATGGTCACTACCTCAATTTCAAGTTTTTGCCACTAGAAAAGAACTGCTATAAATATTTGGGAATTGTTCCAGATTTCTCTACATAATGATGGAATCAGTTCACAGCTCTACCAACAGTACATTAATATTTCAATTTTCCCACATCCCCTCCAACATTTATCATTTCATTTTTCTGTCCTATTATCCAGGCCTCAAGAACCCAAGCTCACCCCCATGCTATGATGAGATTTCAAAGCACTATTCGTAAAAGTCTGTTTTCATGGAATACTAGAATTTATAGCTGTAAGATACCTTATAAATAATCTACTCTTACCTACTCGTTTTGAAGAGACTGAAGCCATGAAAGGAAAGTGATTTGCCCAACAAAGCACAGCAAGTAAATGGGAAAGCTGGAGGCTAAAGGAAATAGATAATGGACAGTTTTCCAGATATGTACTGTGAGTGGCCACACTTGCCAAGTAGCAGTGGAACTCTCTGTTGGACTATGTATTCCTGGGTCTGGCATGAAGGTTTTTAGCCTTAGGTTAATCTGTCTGCTCTGTACTGTTTCTTGGTCCTGGTGATTTCTGCAGCTGATTGGGACATTATCTTCCTCACTCTCTGTTCCCATATTCCATCTGTCTTCAGCATCATCCCTATTCTTCCAGGTGTCAGCAGGTACTTTGATCTCAATGCAGCCATAGATTCTTTCATCCTTGTATAATTCTTTTTTTGTCTCCTCATCTTTTTTTGAACTTTTAATTTGGATGTTCCTCAAAGATCTATTTCCTCAAAGATCTATCCATAACTCTTGCCAACTGCCTCCAACTGATCTCCAGCTGCCAACAAAACACCAGCACCTCAATGTGTCTAAATCCAAGTTCATTAATATTTCTTGAAACCTACCACTCCTCATTTTACTGTTTTTTTTCCAGTGATTTCTCCATTTATCTATCGGTCATGTACAAACCCTGGGTGCCATGTTTCTGTCCTTTATCTCTTTCATTCAGTTACCAAATGCTGTCCTTTTCACCTTTGTAACATCTGTCAAATCCATCCCTTACTCTCAATTTCTTCTTACACTTTGCTGTAATAGGCCCATATTACTGTCTGCTTGGACAATTGAAATAGACTTTTGTCAGGTGTTCCCACTTCCATTCCCTTTTCCATTCAAATATGTTCCTAATATTATACCTGAAATAGTCCATGTGGTATACATATATCTAGTCTGCCATTCCTCTTCTCAAAAAAGTTAGTGGCTACTTATTTCTTCCAAATATAGTTCATATTCCTTTGCATGACATTCAAAAGTCTCTACAGTCTAGTATCACTCTACCTTTCCAGCTTGGTAACTCTACATTTTACTCACTTCTCATTCCCAAGACATCTGATCTGTGTTATATCCCCTGGATTAGCCTTATTTTCTTACCTTTTTGTCTTTGACTAAGCTGTTCCCTATCCTGAAATGATCTCCCTCTCCTTAATGTGTTGAATCTCTGTCAGTCATTTAAGATCTAACTAAAATGCCATATACTACGTGAAGTTTTTCCTGATCCTCTCAGTCTGATAATTGATATTCCTGCTTAGATCTTTCTTTGCACATTTGCTTTGCATATCTCTAATAGACCTTTCATCAAATACATTGAATTATAGTTGCCTGTCTCTTATCCTTTTTCTAGACCATATGCTCCATGAGGACAGAGACTTGACTTTATCTCATCTTTGTGACTTCCTCAGTACTTAACAAACAACATACAGAAGAATCTTCACAAATACTCATTAAATGAATTAATGAAGTATCTTTCTCAAAATTGTCAGATTTTCAATTCTTATATTTTATTGCTTCCAAAATATTCTAAACGTTATTGATGCATTTTCCATCATGGATTTTTTTTAAACCAATAATAAGTTGCATACATCAGTATCTCTGTTGTACTGTTGGCTTCTCAGCTAAAAAATAATGAGCTGTAGCCATATATATGGTAGTGAAAATATGAGAAAGTGATACAGTTCCCGCAGTCATTTAAGCTTTTGTTGGAATAACAGTTCTCCTTGGAGTGTAGTGGGAGTATTTTTCCCACTCAGAAAGAGTTAAGCTCCTCCATGTGTATCACACATCCTAGTCTGCAATATGTTGCTTACTGTTTTGAAGATTGTTTTTAAAAAATTGCCAAATTCAATTCATTCTAAGGAAAGCAATTCTTCACTTCCTTGATGTTCTGACTTCATAACTATTGTTTATTACAATCATCTTATTTTTTCCCTTTGAAAATAAGGGACCCCAGGCCTTAGGAAGGCTAGAGATCCAATGCAGTTCCAATGAGAGGTCAAAGATGTTAAGAAAGGATGTGTAAATCTTCCACAAATTCCAACCTACACTCACTAGAACTTATAATCCCATTTACACCATGATAGCACCAAAACTAACACCTTGAAAAGAATTAGGCACTTAGAAATTTGTTTTTTTCTGCATGAATATCTTACCCTAATGCTGTGGGAGACTGATAGAATCTCAGCCAATGATCATATTTTTATAGAAATGACATGAGTATATATAAATACATCTTGGGCATAAAAATGTAAAGACATATTTATCCACAGGGTACCTCGCCACTGTCCTGACAATGTTTACTGCAAAAGACCTGGTTCTGGATGCTCTCACATTTATTTATACCCTGGCTGTTATATATACTCATTCCACTAGGCAGAAGCATTGAGAAGGTGCCAAGTTCTTTATGGTTCCAAAAGAGTAAAAGGCATATCTTATTTCCACATCCCTCTGAGGGAAAATACTAACTTCTTCTCTGTGAGTCTACATTATTGATGATTTATTCTATGAGAATCAGATTTCAAGCTCCTGGGATTCCTCACTTGCAACCTGTGTGACCTTGGGCAAGTCACTTTCTTTCTATGAACCTCAATTTCTTCATCTATGAAGTAAGGGTGAATTAGATAGCCTTTGAAGTCTATCTCAGTTTTTTTTAAACTATAAACCCATTAATGTTCTAGAACTTAGCTATTTCTCCTTACCATATCCTGATATGGTCATATCTGTTTCCATAGTACTTGGCAGTAGGTATAAAATTCATCTCTTTATATGGAGGGTTGGAGGAAAGGAAGAGTAGAGAGTGAAAAAAAGGAATCCTCCCTTTCCGCCTTAGCTCTATAGAAAAGCTTCTGTGTATTCTCCCTACCCAACTGAGGGTAAAGTGGATCTCAGAAAACAGTAAAAAGATCATTAATGTTTAGGGTAAGATAGCTAATAATCAGGAAAAAAGTCATCTGTCATCTGAGAATGCAGTCATAGATCTAAGTTTATGCATAGTTTCCTTTGAAGATATTGATCTCTGTCCTTCTAAAAACAACTGAAGTCTGTTCCAAATTAATTCATTTCTCAAGAGAGTCTGTGCACAGAATTCATGTAGAAAGCTGAAAATTAAATTAATGGCTTCCTTTAAAAAGTCTGTGATGCATTCCTCCAAAAAGAAAACACTGATAAGAAGTCAGGGAATGATAGCTTTAGAAACAAAAGGACCTTAGAGGTCTTCCAGTACAATCCCCCCCAACCTCATTTTACCTATACAAAAACAGTTCCAAAGAGGTCAAATGTCATGCTCAAAGTCACACAGGGAATAAATAGCAGAGCAAAGATTTGCTTAGATTCCAAAGCCAATGCTTTTCCCACTTTTCCCATACTGCAACCTGTGTTATAACATGGATTCCACTATTCATCATTTCAAAGAAGAAGGTGATCTTCTTTCTAAAGGCAACAAGGAACCAGCTGCTTATATTAATATCATTAGAGGTAGTTGTGATTTTATTCAGCACCATGGAAAGAAGCTATGGACTCTTGGATTTTGTTTCCTTTGGAAGAGTAAATGTATTAATGAGAGATAAAAGAAAGAATCCCACCAGAGCAATGAAAAGAGGGTCCATAGATGTCTCTTGAAACTATACACTTCCACTTTCCCCACTTTCTGTCTTCTTAAGAAACTCTGACTACTTAGCACCCCTCCTATAATCCATGGATAAAATTTCCCTTTCGTCTGTTATCTGTCTCTCTTAATATCCTAAACCCAGAATTCTAGAATTATAGCTGTAGGACACACACACACACACACACACACACGCAAGCACACACACTCCATTCTCTTTACCTCCTGCTTCTTTATTACCATCTCTATCCAACTCACCTTTATACTTCCTTTGGCCCACATCATCCCATTTGTACTGATTATCTGCTGTACTATGACTTTTAGAATACCCTTTTTGATACAGTCAACTCTTTACATCCTGTGTACTTTTCCTTCCTTTAAATATTAATTAAAAATTTCCAATTAGATATTTTACATTGTCTTCTATCTTTTCATTCTTTAGATTTTGTTTGACTGATTCTTGCTGTCTCATTGAGTCATTACTTTCTACTTGCCCAATTCTAATCTTTATCAAGTTGTTTTCTTCCATTAACTTTTGCCTCTCCTTTTCCATCTGCCCAATTTTTCCTTTTAAGGAGCTATTTTCTCCAGTTAATTTTTGAACTTCCTTTTCCATTTGTTCAATTTTCCTTTTCAAAGAGATGTTCTCATCAGTGAATTCTTTCTTAATAATTTTAAAATCATTGGCCAGTTTATCTTCTATTTCCTTCTTCAGCTGTTCCAGGAGAGCTGCTTGTGCTTGCTAGTAGTTCATAGTCCCTTCTGAAGTTTCAGATGGAAGTAAAGTCTCAGCTCTGACCTCTTTGCTGTTTGTGTTTTGGTCCTTATCCCCGTAGAAAGATTCTGTGGTTCTTTTGGTCCTCTGCTTTTTCCTGTTCATGATGTTGACTGAGTGTTGTAGCTTCTGGTTCTTTCAGTCAGAAGCTAGAGAACTTTTTGCTGAGCTGTTGTGTGAAAAAGCTAAAAGCAGGTTTTTGTTTGGTGTTTCCCCGATCAGCCCTGGGTTTAACTTGTTAAGTGTGGGAGAGGAGTGGTCTGGTCACAGGAGATCTCCTCAGCTGAACTGAGGCAAAGGCAAGCTCAGAGGCTGGTGATCCCAGCTGCCCTATTGTCTTTCTGATTCCCCTGGACAGCTGAGGCACACCTAGATGCTAGTGAGTGTTCCCACCCCTCCTGGGGCTCCTCTCCTGCCAATGAGGTTTGCCTGGGTCCTAGTGTGAGTTTTCTCTGCCCTGGGTCCTCTGTGCTTCCGGTTTGCCTCTGCCACCGTAGGAGGAATCCCCCTTAGCCATTTTCCGAGCCTCAGGTGTTATGAGACTATTGGCCCCTTTGCTGTTCCTGCTGATCCAGGATTTTTCTGGGGAAATATTTTATGGTTCTTTCACGGTCATCAAGGGGGGAGGAGAGAGCATTTACTGATCACTCCGCCATCCTGGCTCCCAGAAGTTCAAGTAGGTGACTTACCGAAGTTTGATCTTTGGGCTGAAGGTCTCAGGAGCTGCTGCACTGATATGGCGCTCAGTGACTCTCACTTACTCAGTTCGGCTTGTCTCCCGCCCTCGGTGCTGCTCCTCTGGTTCCGCCCCCTGCTCAGGTTTCTCGGGTCCCTTCTGCTCCACTGTGCTGGCCATACTGCGCTGTGGGCTCACCCCCGCGGAACAGATCCTTCCCGTGGACCTTCCAGTGCAACCTGAGCTCCAAATCCGTCACAATCTGTCTCCCACTGGATTCCATACCTCCAAAATTTGGTCAGATTCTCCTTTCAGAGGTACCTGAAGGAGTTTGTCCAAGAGCTTAGGTGAGTCATTGCTCTCACTCCACCATCTTGGCTCTGCCCCCATTAATTAAAAATTAACTTTCTCCTTGGAGTACAACACCCTCAAAATTCTCTACCATGGAGTAGGTATATGCTTACTCCTTGATCCATACTGCTGGCTTTGTTCCATTATCTATGTTCAAAGACTGCTCTTCTTTTGAAGGACATGATCCAATTATACCATAGTCAATCCAGGTTCATTAGGGTTATCTACCAACCTCTGAGTCACTCTTCTTCCAATCAATAAGCATTTAGTAAACGTCTATTATGTGCTAGAAATTGTACTTGGTGCTAGGGATATAAAAGTCAAATACATAGCCCCTTCCTTCAAGGAGCTTATATTTGGAGAGAAAGCACGTGCATATTTAAATACATACTTCCTCAATAACTCCAGCATCTGGTTTACAATCTTCCTTATCAATCCTTCTAAAAAGGATCACCATTCTTTCTCTCTTCAGCATCCATGTTACTGACCTTTTCTAATATTTTCTTAACCTCCAAATGTACTCATACCAATTCTGATTGATTGTTGCCTTATGTCTTGCTTATTTTATGGGTGATCTCATACTAAATAGTAGTTCTCCCCTTCAGTAAGGGAGCGGAGCTCCTGCTTGCTTGGGGAGCCCCTGGCCACCGCTGCCTCTGTTGCTGCCTCTGCTGCTGCCTCCCGAGGGGGCCTGAGTTATGGAGACACCCTGCTCCCCTCTCGGCCAGCCCAGAAGTCTCTCTCACTGACCTGTAGTACCTGTGGGTGGAGGGACCTTCGTGGCCACTGGAGGTTCCGTTCCCTAAAGCCTGCTCGGATCTGTTCCTCCCAGGGCCATGTGGCCAGGGCTGGGCTCCACTGTCCAGTGCGCAATGGACCTTTGGTGCTGGTTTTTCAGGGCTCTTTGGAACAGAAATCTCCACTGTGTTGCTGCGCAGCTTCCACTGCTCCAGAATTTGTGGGGAGTTCTTTTTATAGAAAATTTATGGGCTGTGGGTTCGGAGCTAGCATAGGTGAGTCTTTCTACTCCGCCATCTTGGCTCCTCCCCCCCAAAATATCTAATCCATGGGAGTAACAACCAAGTAATCTGGAAGCCAGTGACAGGCCAGCCTTCCAATTAATCAAAAACTCTCCCTATCTGTAGGTCAAAATACAAAATCATTGCAGGAGAATCTTGCTGAATTCAATAAATTCGTTTTGAACAGCTGCTATATGTAAGTGACGATGTTAGTTTCTGAGGGGATACATCAACAATTTGATACCTCTGAAAACTGATTGATATGGTGTGATAGGATCAGGGTTCCCAGTTTCTAAAATGAAACAAGGATTAGATTTTTTCCCTAAAAAGCAACAAAGCTGTCTCTGAGACTTGACTGACCCCTGCCTTGCTTCAGGAAACTTTCTGGTAATCTAACAGCATAAGACATCCCAAAAAACATGGAGTCATGTCCCCTCCCATGTGGTGTATATCTGAAGGTCACACGCATTTCCATATGGATATGAGGGTGGACACACCAGAGAGGTTAAGTACTATAATATCTTTGTTGATAAAGTGTCCCAATATCTAAGCTGACCAGGGTACTGGCAGTAGGTCCACCTCTAACATATGAGTATCCCCTCTAATTGTGCAAGTGGCAGTCCATCCATTCCTACCCATCCTGTTCTAAAGACATGCAGTAGTGGTTTTAGCAGGCAAAGCAAATATTTATTGTTACTATTAACTACATTTATATAGCACTTCTGTGTTCGCAAAGTACTCCATATATATTATCTTATTCCTTACCACTGACTTACAGTTTCCAATTCTTGTAAATTCCAAGTCCCTTATCCATGTCTTCCTGTAAAACCCCCTTAACAGGTCCCTTTAAAACCCAAAAACCTCACCTCTACTAGGGCATGTAGGCTGTGTCCCCATCATTCTCTATGAGACTGGCCAATGTCTTTTTCCACTCAGACATTTCACTGAGTATGTATGTTCCCCCACTTCTCCTGTACAATTTTTTCTTTTGTAATACCTTGCAACCTGCTTGCGACAATACAAAGCTGAATAAAATATAGTTGCTGTTGTCAGGGAACATACCGTCTAGTGGTGGGTAATAAACCACATGCACAAATAGTTGCAAAATGCTCTGAGAGTTCATGGGTGGGAAAGAACATAATATAGCTAAGAGAAATAGCTGTCATATTGTCAGTGGGGGAACATAGCTTTTCCATGATGCATCTGATCAGTTCTAGAATTGTGCTTTGAATGGGAGAAAACAGCATTATTTAAATTGAATTAATTTGAATATCATCCTCAGTAGTCACTGTCTTTAATATTCTGAAGTATGTATGTCACTCATCGACAGTGATAAAAAAAAGTAGAATTCACTCCCCTCATCCCCTTTAGTTCTGTAGCTGTCATTTCTCATGGTGTCAAAATGCTGGAGTTCAAATCTTGGTTGTTCCATTTAATGACCATATGAACTTGGGCAAGTAGCTAAACTCCTTGGGCCTTAGTTTTCCTCATCTATAAAATAGGGGTATTGGATTAAAGGAACTTTGAGGTCCTTTCCAGTTCCAACTCTATGATTCTATGCCCCATTGACCCATAAGTTAATTAATTTCTCTAAAACTATTTTCTCATCTATAAAATAAAGAAAATAATATTGGTACCACCTACCTCACATGGTTATTGGAAGGATTTGAAGGATTAAATGAAATAATACGTGGTGCTTTGGAAACTTGAAAGTGCTATAAATACTAGCTGTTTAATTGTCTTCTTAAACCTCAGTTTCTTTATCTGTAAAATGGAAATAACAATGTTGACATTACCTGTATTGTTGGGTTGTTGTATAGATCAAATCTACCACTCACTACATACTTGTTAATCTCTGTGGGCCTCAGTTTTCTCTTCTGCAAAATAAAGGGGTTGGACATAATGATCTTGGTGAATGTTATAAATTTTGATAGGATTTACTGATCCCCAAAATGATGAGAAGTTTTCTATGGATAACTGGCTAAGCAATTATACAACTTATGACATGAATGCCCAGACCATGTGAAATACACTTACTGAAGACCTTGGAATATTATTTCCAAATTTGTTTCAGTCCATGTCACACCTGCAGATTTGGTAGAGAATCTCAGTATGATTCTGAGAATCTTAACGATTTTCTAAGTTCTAAATCTATAGTCCTTTGTATCGAAAACAATTTTAAACCAAGATGTGCTTTAAATGTCAGTTATTAGCATCATTGTTTTCCTACATCAATAAGAAAAAAAAGACTATTATGGAGTTTCAGACTATGATTCTTACTTTATTTTTAATATTTTTAATTTTTAATACCTTAAAAACAAATAAAATCCCATTGCAATTGAAAATAACTGGCTTTTCATAGTCATCCGCCCTCGGCATATGGCATGAAGCTTGCTTTCCTCCTTAACAGTGATTTTTTAAAATATCAGGTTACAACTCAGCTGTAGCTATGACTGGCAAACCACAGGTACATTTGGGTATTTACTTATCATTGTAAAATTGAGCGTGACAGGTCAATGAGGGGTGGAACTGGGCCGACTGTCAATATACTTGAAATTCGGGAAAGACCAAGTATAGATCCAAGAATTTGATTTGTGATATTCGTAACTATTCATTCATTTCTTAACCATAGTTCGTTAAATTTAACAGTTGTATAACTCGGAATTCACAGATGACAACTGCAACATATTTTGGGTAATAAATTACTAGCTGCTTTAAGAAATGTGACTGATTTAACAATGCTTTGCAGGGAGTAATAGGAGCACCACAATCTGTCTTTCTACTTTTAAAGAGTTTATTTTAAGAGTTTAGATTGCCACAATAAATATTCTTTTAATCCGTAAGCATCAAGTAAGTCCACTCTCAAAGGCAATCATTTACTTGTCTAGTAATAAACAGTAATTTATGATACCCAATATCGATTTACATTTACTCTTTAACTTGGCGGTAGTGGTATAAAACTGTTTGGTTGCTCTTGCTGAAAGTGCTATGCAATTATCTGCTGTTTGAAACAGAAATACTGCCTTTGTTTAAAAAGAGGAAGTCGGGGGTAGGAAGGATAGGAAAGTTGGAGTAAGGCCTGGAATTTATGTGAGTTGGAAACTCTTAAGTCAGTGATAACAAATATATTGCTAAACATAGAGATAACAGCTAGGTGGCATAGTGGATAGAACCCTTGTCCTAGAAGCAGGAAGACCTGAGTTCAAATACCAACTCAGGTGTGTAGCAGCTGTATGACCCTGGGCAAGTCACAGCTCCTCTTAGCCTCACTTTCTTCATCTATAAAATGGGAATGGTAATTGAATCTACCTCACTGAGTTCCTGTGAAGATCATATGAGACAATGTATGTAGAGTGCGTTCCAAACATTAAAGAGCTTTGTGAATGCCAGCTAGCAGTAGTTGTCATTATTGTCATCATAGTAGTAATAAATATTTGCTTTTCCTGCTAAAAACCATCAGTACATGCCATTAGAACTCTTCATTTCTTTTCCCTTGCTTTTATTCTGCTATTGAGATTGTTTTTCCCCTGTGGTACCCTTGGTGCCCCACTCCCATTGCCTTCCACGTCTGGCCATTTTGACTAATCTTGTGAGACAGGAACTTTAGGGAGCATTAGGGCTCCATTGGAAATATAAGCAATCACAACATTCCAAGGATTACAACATCTCTTAACCAAAAGATAGAATAAGAGTTGGCAAGAGCCAATGGATTTTAGCCAATGATTTTCCTAGTGGGAGGGTTAAATTTCTGCTTATTAACATACTCAAGATACTGATTAATTCTCTGACTTGGTGTTTATATAATTAATTCACTGGCCTCCAAATGGAAACTATCCTTTAAGGGGAAACTTGAGAGCCAGAATTTCTACATTTCCCAGGAGTTCTAGAAATCAAAAGAAAAAAAAAGTCCATTAGAATGAAGCAGTCCTAACCTGCTGCTTGGGTCTGATTCAGTAGCAGCTGTGTGTGCTAGGCTAAGATTTCCCCCCAAAGACCACATGCAGGTGTAAATAGATCCACATGTGTTTGCATGTGGTTCTTGTACAATTTACAAAACTATATTGACGGTGTAGCTTCTCTCACCAAAGTACAAAGTAATGCTACAGTGAGACATCATGAAATTTCTGGAAATGTGTGGGTGTCTGATCTCTCTCTGACAGGTGGAGGAATAAGGAAAATGCTGATTGACCAATAAGACCCAGGAAGAGAGTGCTAATGATATGGTCAGTTTACCTGCAGGCTGCTAAGGACCCAAGGAACTTCTTATACTCGCTTTTCAATTCCACCTATGTTGTTGCCAACTAAGGGAGTGGAGTTACTGACGTGCCCTAAGCTGGATCCTGCATTCCATTTCCAGGGCATTTAGTTGGTCCTCTGCCTTTCTAGGAATGGTCCCTATTGTTTTGTTATACATAGTGATTTTCCCCCTCTAATTTCTCTTTGTATCTCTTTATGGTAGACAGCATAGTAGCACATTCCCTTAGTCTGCAGATTCCAATGGTTCCCTATTTTCTCTTGGATCAAATATAAAGTCCTGTCTTTGACTTTTAAAGCCATTCATAATTTCCAGTCCTACACCTTATACCCCACTCCAACTCCCCATCACATATTCTCATCCAGTGACACCACTCTCTGCCAAAGTTCCTCTTACTGGACACTCCCTTTCCTTCGGGGGCATTTTCCCTGGTTTTTCCCCATACCTGGAACTCATTACCTCCTCATTTTGACCTTTTGGCTTTCTTCAAATATCAGCTAAAGTCCTACTTTCTTCAAGAATCCTTTCCCAGTGTTTTTAAATCCTTATGCTTTCCCTCTGAGATCATCTTCCATGTGCCCTATATATATATCTTGTTTGTACATTGCTTTTGCTGTCATTTCCTCCATTAGGCTGGGAATTCCTTGAGACCAGAGGCTGTTTTTTGCCTCTCTGGTATCCCCAGCCAAAGCACAAAGTAGGTACTTAATCAAGGCTAGTTGACTTGGTTGTGTGACATTAAACAAAGCACTTAACCTCTCAGTGCCCTAGGCAGTTCTCTGAGCCTATAAAATGCAGAATACTTACAAATCAGAAATGATAGGGGAAGTTTCTGAGTCCAGAGCCTCTTATACCAAAGAAATCACATGACCAGACCTTTCACTATTCCCTACTTTATCTCCCCAAAATAAAAAAAAAAAAGTCTTTATCCAAGGACAAAATGGTATGGTAGAAAGAACACTTGTCTTAAAATAGGACATACTGAGATTTAGTCTTGGCCTCGTTACTCACTGTGTGAACATGGGCATGTCATTGAACCTCTGAACTTCAGCTTCCTGGAAATGAGAATAACATCTACCTTTCCAGTCATTTTACAAGATTTTTGCAAGGATGAAATGGAACACTGGAGGTGAAGGTACTTTCTATATTGTACAGTGCTATATAAATGTAAATAAAATATTGTTGTTTTGTGTACACACAACATTATTGCCCCCAATTCCCCATACGTAAGTGACTCTGGTAGAGACTGAGAAAGATTACCAGACTTTTTAGAGGTCATCAATGGGCCTCCAGCCAGAGTTTAGAAATTATCATTCTAGTGTTTAAGCATGTCATTAAATTAAATTTAAATTTGGGGCCATCTCCAGTCATCCTGATCTATATCTGGACCCAGGTGACTCCAGAGGAGAAAGTGAGGCTGGTGACCTTCCACAGCCTGCCCTTACTTAAATCCAATACACTAGCATGTCATGGCATCATCTTTCTGATGTCACGGTCCTCTTTATGAGTGAAGGACAAAATAACAACCTCTGTGAGTAGAAAGGGAGCTGCCCACTGGGAATTAAACTGAAACTGACCAGCTAGACAGCACTGCTTCCTTCCTTCCTTCCTTCCTTCCTTCCTTCCTTCCTTCCTTCCTTCCTTCCTTCCTTCCTTCCTTCCTTCCTTCCTTCCTTCCTTCCTTCCTTCCACTTGGTCATTGTTTGGGTCCTGATTGGCTCAGAGTGAATGTATAGCAATTGTTTCTCTTTCGGTCAGAAACCCTGAGGGTCTTTCCCTTTCAGATCAATTTATTATTATTATTTTTTGACTAGGTAAAGAGGCCATATTCTGCCACATTTTTTATGAGATATAGTCACTAATGGGCACTGCCTCAGTCAAATTAAAGACCTGTTAAAGACCTTAGTTTGAAAAGGTCAAGGTCTACTGCCTCTTGAACCATTTCCAGTCATCCTGATTTTATCCTGCCACTGACCCAGATGGCTCCAGAGGAGAAAGTGAGGCTAGTGACTGCACAGCCCTCCTCACATAAATCCAATTCCCTTGCATGTCATGGCATCACGTTTCTCATCTGATGTCATGGTCCTCTTAGAGAACGAAGGACAACTAATCAACCAACCAAATTTAAAAAAAAATTCTTTCTTCCCTTTATTTTTATCCTCATTGCTATTTCACTACAGTACCAGACTAAATATTTCCCCCACCTATCCTAATTGGTGTTTGCACCTTTTAAGTATTTATAGATTGTTTTTATATCTTCACTTAATCATCCCTTAGTCAAGCTGTATCACACATTTATCTTCTCCCCTATTTCTTTGTAAATCTATTTTTCCATAAAACTGAAATTTGTTTTTGCATTCTAAACTGTTCGTCTGGTCTATACATTGCTAAGAATAGCTAGCATTTCAGTAGCACTTTTTAGGTTTGCAAAGTGCAGTCCCTGTTATGGCAAATAATAACCCTGTGAAGTAGGTGCTATCCTTGTTATCCCCATTTTATAGATGTTAATGAGATTAGGATGCTTGACAGAGGGCAGCAACCTCTGTGCTCTCCCCTCAATGCCCCACCTGATTCTTTATGCAGAATAAAGTTGTTCATTTGATTCAAATTGTGCATATTAAGAGAGATTTCCTGAGAATTGTCAGGAGAGGCAGCTTCTCTCTTTGCTATCCTATGACTCAAATTCTAAAATGGATCTGTGATTGCAGAGATTGGAGAGTTACCTTCAATGACGCAGATTGAAACCTGTCAGTTCCTGCCAATCTCATATGACTCTTGCCTATGTTCTTTGCCATATGGGGTCCTTCCAGTATGTTAGAGGTCTTTCTCACTTTCTCTAAATGTTGTGAGGGTGCCTGCGGGGTTCCCTGGCTATCTACCTGTCTTACTTTACTATCATAGAACATCCTCCTCTGTGTGTGTGTGTTTCCGAAGCTCTTTATTGATATGTTGCAACCTTTTATTGTTTGGATACCTTCTATGGGGTCTCCATTCAAATGCCTGTTGAAATATGAGTAATAGACATTCTTCATCCATCTCAATCTTTCCTATATAGGTAGAAAACTCAAATTCCAGGGAATTAAAAAAAACACAACTCTACCTTATCTGCGTCCACTGTTCATTTTAAGCCTTTTTATGATGTTTCTCCCAATTTATTTGAAGATAAGCTTTTTCAAGAGGCATGTTTAGTAATCACTTAGTGCTTTTTAGGGAGAAGGCAGAATGAAATATTAGAGTGTGCTTGATTACTTCCTATTCTTGAGTTTGTGTCTAATTTCTCCTATTTTGAGAAAATTTGTGGCGAACCAACTAATCACTGCTTTGTCCCAATTTTTGTTATGATTTCATAATGATACTTCAGTGGACCTATGATCTCATTGACATAGATACTACTTCCACTAATGCAGATCTTGCCCATCTTCTGGCCATGTTATTTCATGGATCCTCCATATTTGATCTACTCACTTGTGGGAGGCTTTCATACCAGCACAATGTTCAATCAATTTATTGATTATCCCTCATTTTCATTATATGACTACCTTCTTTATCTGGTCATGTGTTTCCCCAGTGACATTGCATATTCCTGTTATTTCATGTAGTGTAATTGACATATGCTGTCTGCCTACTCCTCCCCTGTCACTCTCTACCACACTATGGACCACCGGTAACTTTGATTCTTTGGAAATTATAGAGTTGTAAGATTTATAACCATGTACTAGCATTAGGAGAACATCTGTGATTAAACTGTGGTGCTCTGCAATTTCCCCAAATGCAACCAATGCTGCTTTGTTGTATTTGATTCTAAGGATGACACATTGTCATCCTTAGAATGCCTGTCCCCAGAAATGTGTACTGACTGACCTACTGACATAATAGATTTACTATGAAGTTGCATGCCGTATGTCAGACAATAAACATTACATGAGAAGACTATATGATTTCCTGGAGTTTAGCGAACTATTATCAGCAAACAGAAATATGTAGAGGATCTCCCCATGACTAGGGCATGTGTCTCCTGTTCGAAACTTGTGTTGAACATCTTCTATGCCAATGGTAACCACATTTTGTAAGCTTGAACCTCTATTTTTTCACTGTTGTTGTTCAGTCAGTCATATATGACTCTATGTGACTCCATTTGGGGTTTTATTGACAAAGATACTGGAGTGGTTTGCCATTTCCTTCTCCATTTTTCTAGTTCCTTCTCAATTTTTACAGACAAGGCATTGAGACAAACAAGGTTAAGTGATTTGTCCAGGATCACATAGCAATTAAGTCTCTGAGGCTGGATTTGAACTCGGAAAGATGAGCTCCTGACTTCAGGTCCAGCACCCTATCCACTGTGCCACCTACCTACCTCAATTTTATGCTTTACTTGTTGTTATTAACTGGAGGATTATTGAACAGAGGTGTTCTCTGTGATTATAGTTACCAAAAAAAACCCCTTGTATTATCTTAACACGCATGAGATGCATTTTAGGAGAAGAGACTTTTAAGGGTACATTTTACTGAATAATTGAATTCTTTTTCATAGTCATCAACAAGCAAGATTGGGAGCTTGTGTTCTCTGTTCTTTATTCATAGGTGACTAAAGATGCTCTATGATTGGTTTGCCAGCTAGAGTAAAAGATGTGCCTTGCCTGATGATAGCTATAAAAGATATATTTTCTTGTGCCAATGCTTAGTATGAGAGTGACAAAAGAAACAAGAAAGAAACAAAAAAGAAACAGAGAAGAGGAAAGATAATGGTAAAAATTAGAAGCAATAACAGAAATAGAAGTGGTAGCCGGAATAGTATTAGCAGACATTGATGTTTCCCTATGCTTGGAATTTTCTCCTTCCTCATCTCCATCTCCTGGCTTCCCTGACTTCCTTCAAGCCCCAGCTAAATCTCCCCTTCCACCAGAAGCTTTTCATTAGCCCTCTTTCCTCTGGAATTGCATCTGATGTGTCCTTGTTCCTACATAATTGTTTGCATATTGTATTTACCCAACCCCTCTTCCCTCACCCCCATTAAATTTATAGCTCCTTGAGAGAAAGGGCTTTTTGGGGGGTAGTTTTTTGGGTTTTTTTTTGCATCTCATAGTTAGCACAGTGCCTGACTCATAGTAGGTGCTTAATATATACTTGTTGATTTGATCCTGATAATGAATGGTCAAAATGGAGGTCTTCAAGCAAAGACTAGTTGATCTCACCTCAGACTTGACACTCACTAGCTGTGTGACCTTGGGCAAGTCACTTAACCCCATTTTCCTCAACCCCAGGGTCTCCAGTCATCCTGATGAATATCTGGTCACTGGATTCAGATGGCTCTGGAGGAGAAATGAGGCTGATGACCTGCACAGCCCCCCCTCACTCAAAACAAAGTCAAGTGCAAATCATGTCATTATTTCTCTGATGGCATGGTCTTCTTTGGCAATGAAGGATGAACACACACATATACACACACATACACACACGCATACGCACACACATATCATACACACAGACACACACACAGTCACGCACACACAGACACACACCATACACAGACACATACACACACCACACATACCACACACACCACACACACAAGCACACACCAAACACACAGATACATACACACAACACACACAGAGACACACAACACACACATACACACAGGCACACCACACACACGCACACACACATACCACACACAACACACACCACACACGCGCACATACCACACACAACATACACAGACACACACAACACACACATACAACACACACACATCACCTCCTGTTGGGTATGTTTAGAAAAGAGATTCTTTTTCAGATATTGGTTGACTTCCAAAACAGAAATCCTGTGCTTCCATTATTCTAAATGTTTTCAATTTTTGAAGGAACCAATTTATTGAAAAATAGTAAGAGAAGCTAAATTTATCAAGCTCAACTCTATGATGACTAAGTGGGAATAGAAATGAAGTTGAAAAGAAAGGCCTTAAATTAGAAAGAAAAGATCTAATTAAGTACAATGTACTCAAAATCCCAATCTCAGAACAAAAGAATAGTGTGGTCATCTACTCCAGCCTGTACCTGGCCAAGGATCTCCTCTAGAACATTCCACAACAAGTTGTCATCCAGTATCTGTTGGTAGCTACAAGGCACAATAGATGAGTGCTGGACCTAGAGTAAGGAAGACGCATCTTCCTGAGTTCAAATCCAGACTCAGCCATTTGCTAGTTGCGTGACCTTGGTCAAGTTACTTAACCGTGTTTGCAAAATGGGGTTACAAAAAGTTGAAGACAACTGAAAAGACTGAACAAAATTTGTTTAAAGGTCTCTGGTGAAGGGAAACTCACTACCTCCCAAGGAAGGCCTTTTGGATAAGTCTAATTGCTAAGATGCTTTTCCTTATGTAAAGCCTAACTTTTCCTCTCTGATCTTTGTATCTGTCGTTCCAAGTATTTCCATCTTCTACCATCCTTTGGTACCTGGTCCATTCTCTATGATAATTTGAAAATCATTGAAGAATCCAGTAGTTATAGCTCCTAGTCCTTTCAGTACTCTATGATGTAATTCATCAGTGCTTGTGACTTGAACCCAGCTGGGGCCTCTAGGGATTTTCTTATATTTATTCATGCTTATTAGAGAGTTTTTATAATCTATTAGTTATTCATGTTCTCTCCTTCCCAGACCAAAGATATTCTGCTTGACAGAGAAAACTGAAACAAAATATGAGTTGACTGCCTTCTCTCCGTGGTCTAAAATTGTCTCATCCAGTCCAAGCAGGGAATTTATCATTTCTTTGACCATCCATATTCTTTTACTCAATACAGCTTTTTAAAAAACAATTAAAGAAAAACTCTCTATTGAATAATATATGCTGAATTTCAGATAGATTTTCAATAAAATACAAAAACAGTTAAAATACAAAGGCTATTATATAAAAGGTCAAATAACTTTCCAGAAAACTCTCATTCAGAATCATTCATTTATCAATAATTATGGATTATTGAATAACTTCTTTTTCCTATGTAGATGTAAAGCCTGCAATACAAAACAGTCCTAAATAAAGGAGTTCTTTCTCTAAGAGAAAGATGCATATTTTGCAAATAATTGAGAAGTTTATTTCTAAGCTTTTTTTTTTCTCTTAGAGGGCCAGAACCCCTACCCAGGACCAATTTTATGAATAAGTTACCGATGTAACACTCTATTACCAACATTGCAATTTAATTCTTTTAAGTTAATAGACTGCCTTTTCTTAATGTGCAGATACCTTGAGGATGACTTGTACATTACTCCTTTACCAATCTTCTAAATCTTAATGTGCATTAGGTAAATTCCTTATCAGTATGACCTAGTAGCAGTAGCTGAAGACAAAAAATAAAAAAGAACTATGATAGATCCTTTTTGGGGTGGGTGGTGAAATGGAAGACCATAAAGTAAAAGGGAAGAGGATAGCTACAGATGATGATGAGATTGTTTCCTGGATATCTACCCTCTTAACTCCTTGCTTTCAAAGTCTTCATAATCCTGGAGTACAGTAATCAAACTAATCCATTGCTACTTAGAAAAAAAAGACATGAAAAGCAACTATTCTATCGTTCCTCTTGCAAGTTTTGTGACTACCCAGACGAAAATTCCCTTGTGTGGTGGCCATGCTCCTATAAGAACCACCTCCTTTGGGATAGAGACTATCATTTTTGTATTTGTATCCCTAGTGCCTAATACAATTCTTTGCATACATTTATTAAGTCACTTTTTAATCATGTCCAACCATACATAACAGCATTTGAAGTTTTCTTTTTTTCATAATGATATTTCATTTCCCCCCCCACCAGTTACACGTAAAGACAATTTTTAACATATGTCTTAAAAAATTTTTTTGAGTTGCAAATTTTCTTTCTCCCAACCTCACCTCCCCACTTCCAGAGACAGTAAGCAATTTGATATGGGCTATACATGTTCAATCATACAAAACATTATTACCATATTAGTCATGTTATAAAAGAAGACACAGATCCAAAGGAAATAAAAGACATGAAAAAATACAGAAAATGAAAGATAGTTACGCTTCATTGTGAATTCAGATTCCATTAATTCTTCCTTCATTCTTTCATTTTTTCATCATGAGTTCCCTGAAATGGTCTTGGATCACTATATTGCTGAAAAGACAGAAGTCATTCACAGCTGTTTTTTATACAGTATTGCTCTTATTGTATACAATATTCTCTTGGTTCTGCTTATTTTACTCTTCATTATTTCATGTAAGTCTTTCCTTTTTCCGAAATCTGCCTACTCATCGTTTCTTATAATATAGTAATAATCCATTACAACCATATAATTCCATTACAACTTGTTCCGCCATTCCCCAATTCATGCACATCCTCTCAATTTCCAATTTTTGCCACTAAAAAAGAGCTGCTATTAATATTTTTGTACAGTTTTTTAGGCCTTTTTAGGGATAGTTCCAAATTGCTCTCCAGAATGGTTGTCGTTTCACAACTCCACCAAGAGTGCTTTAGTGTTGCAATATCCCCACGTCCCCTCCAACATTTATCGTTTTCCTTTTCTCTCATATTAGCCAATCTGATAGGTGTGAGGTGGTACCTCAGAGTTGTTTTAATTTGCTTTTCCCCATTCAGGGCTTTTTTGATAGAGATATTTGAGATGTTTACCATTTCCTTCTGCTACTCATTTTACAGATAAAGAACTAAGGCAAACAGGGTTACATGATTTGCCCAGGGTCACGTAGCTAGTAAGTGGCTGAGGACAGATTGAACTCTGGAAGACTCATCTTCCTGACTCCAGGCACAGCACTCTATCTGCTGCAGGGACTTTGGGTAGTTCAGTAGTTAGAGTTCCATGCCTGGAGTCAGGAAGACTCATTTTCGTGAGTTCAAATCTGGCCTCAGACCTTTACTAGCTGTCTGACCCAGGGCAAGTCATTTCACCCTATTTGCATCAGTTTCCTCATCTATAGAATGAGCTAGAGAAGGAAAAGGCATACTACTTTATTATCCCTGCCAAGAAAATTCTAAATGGGGTCATGAAGAGTTGAACGTAACTGAAATGACTCAGTAACCAACGATATGTGGTCTTGGGCAAGTCACTCAAACAACCGTCTATTAAGTACCTAATATGTGCTGGGCTCAGACCATAAATGAAACAGCCCCTACAGTTGAAGTTTTGGCTTTTTTCCCCCATTCATTCTTTCCCACAGGTACTGTTCTTGAAGTACAGAGGAATAGAAACCTCAGACAGACATACTGAGGCAAATGTATGTTTACAAGAGTTAATGACCAGATTTCATCAGAGACCAAATCCTGTTGTGATCTGACCTGCCCCAACCATTTTCTTAGTTAACCTCTACTACCCACAGAAAAAGCATAGTAGAATTTCTTCTCTGAGATCTAAGTTTTCTGAAAAGCACAGGTAGGACTAGTCCTGTTGAATCCCATAGAAAAAAGTTCAGTGAGATGTATATACATATACAGCGGGAAACCAAGGAATTTACACTCAAAACCGGTGTTACTCAGAAATTTTCTGAAGTATTTGGCCTTTTTATATTTCCTTTTTAAATTCCTTTATACAATAGTATTGATTAACTGTAACTCTTTCATAATAAACAGCCAGTTTTTCCAGACGACCAGAATCAGAACACCCACTGAAACTATGATTTATACCTTCCTAACAATTGTTTCAATTGGGTAGAAAATGGTTTCACTTAGCTCCAGAGTTTTTGTCATATTTAAGTACTCTTTTAGAAGATGAAAGATGACTATTTTTCAGTTGTATTGGGAGGATTGAGGGATAGTAGGGAGGTAGGGAGGGAAGGGAGGGAGGGAAATTGAAGACCAGAGCAGGTATAAAAGTTATTAATCTTTTTCTTTAACATTTTATATTGCAGAATAGTATTTGATCATAGACTAGATGAAAAATAAATACAGTTATTCCTTTCACCTCTCCAGGGTTAAGCCCAATCTGGAAAATCTACATAAAAATTTTGGGCCTGCCCTTTGTACCAGCACAAAAGTCTGATACTTAATTCTCTTTTATGAGTGTTTACAGTGCCTTATTGTAAAATTTGGGTTAAGTATTTGGTCATAGATTCTGTGTCTCTGCTGGCCTTCACGTATCATTTGTAGCTTTCACAAAACTCCTTCAAAATTCCCATTTAATTTCCTATGCTGACCCAAGATATATTGAAACCATGATGGGGAGAGTCACAATGTGGAAGAGATAACTGTATTTTCACAATTAGAATCGTATTTCTTACATGATCTTTAACAGTCTTGTGTTCAAGGGATGGGGACGCCTCCTTTGTTCACCCACTCTGCTGATAGAATAAAATTTGGCCACAATTCTGTTGAGGGCTGAGCCTGTTCTAGTCCTATAAGTATTTTGTCTCTGCTTTGTTCATTCTGAATATTTTTTAGTACATGTGAATTCATTTCCAAGTTATTATAAGACATTTTGTATGACAATCACAAACAAATTACATCAAACCAAAGCCAAGTAAATAAGCTCTATCTAGTTTCCCAACATCAATTAATTTTTGTATTTCTTTCAAAGAAAGCCTTCAACCTGATCCAACATTGATTTGTTATTACTCAATGAATACTAATCCCTCTAGTGACCTCTGGATATTCATACACTTTCCCTTGAAAGTTGATTTCAATTTTTAAAAAATCATTTATTTTTCAAACTGCTTGAGCTTTAGCAAGAGCCCATGTCATTTTCCTTTTGTCATTTGTTCCATTACAACTGCAGGTGCTTCCTCCATCCAATTAGTATTGCTCCTTGGTTGCCAAATTGCAACTCATTAAACTTTAATTTCCTTTTGATGTTATATTCCATTCTACTGTTTTTCTATTTCATCAGTATATAACTGAAATTTGCCAAATTTTTGAAAATCTACCAGTAAGTAAATATTTCCATGAAGTTTCAGATACAACTATTAGACACCATCTTCCATGTCTTTACTATTTTTTAATATATTAGTCTTTTAATTGATCCATTAATCTTTTTATTTTAATATCATTTTTCAGTGCAAAACACTCAAGGGAGAAATAAAAAATTTAACTGTTGAACCCTTAAAATCTCTTTAATGAGCCCTGCCAGTCTTAAACCCAAGAGATTGGCATCCATCTGTTCAAGTGGAGTCCTTCTTCTCCAAATAGTTGCTTCTTATCTAGGAAGGCAGTCAGTCCTACACTTAGCCTCCATATGGTCAGTGCTGTTCTCTAATCTAAAAATAGATTTAGTGTTGTGGGAGAGGGCTATATTTTCAAACAACACTGGTACATAGAAATGATTTCCAAAGCCTTCAACAAATCTTCTGTTCTTCCTCCTACTTCTGACATTTCTACCTCCCTCAAAAATGAGATAGTCAATAGAATCATCAACTATTAGGGAATGTGATCTCCTGCCATATTTCCCCATCTAGACTACCTTAGATATAGCAAAATGAAAACATATAGCCTCTTACGGTCCTACCTCACCTCCACCTAAATTGACCACTTAAGAAACACATTCATTAAATAAATCAGAATAATTTCACAAAGCTATGTCTGGATGGAAGCACAGCTTATGTCTTGCTAGATATGAAATAGCACTTGATTTATTTTATGAACCTGCTTTCATTTGGATGGATAGAATTATTGCTCTGTCCCTAGTATAGTTATTTCATGCATGCAGACATCTTGGAACTTGAGTGTACACATGTGTATCTATAAAGGCTTATCCTCCATTACACACTGGAAGGAAGGAATGTGATTCCCATAATAACTCTTCTTCCCCTTCTTCCTCTAACACAAATGACAGTTGACCTGGGTAGACTTGTCTAGGATGATTTAACTAGAGGTTTCCTGAGGGCCCTTCCACCAACCAGGCATATGCTGAAGTCAGCTCAGACTGCCTCTGGAGAACTCCCTGTTAAATTTTTAGTGCAATCATTTAAACCTGGAAAATTAATAATCGCTATTAATCATAGTTTGATTTATTGTTTTTGATTTTCTGGACTTAGACAGTGTTAACGCAAATTGAACTTTAAATTGTGTCCTTATTTTGTTGTTGAGAGAGTTCAGTTGTTAAATATTCACCTGCATACTCTTGCTTCTGGCACTTTCATTTGGATCTGAAACTAAAAGACTCTTCTTATTTGAGTAACAACTATTTCAGAAGCTAGACAGATTTCCAGACATTTTTGACCAAGGTTCTTTAAATAATGTATCATTTTGTGAACTGAAGGCATAATAGAGTTCCTACAGGAAAGAACGGATTATTGTAGGATTTGTCCGTGGAAAATAAAAATATAACCTTCAGATTTTGGTTCAGGTGGCCATTTTTGTCAAGGTGCTTTCCTTGGGCATATTCTATTATTATGGTAATCAAATTTGGAAGTGACCAAGCCATGAATCATCACTGAATGATCAATGCTAACATTTGCTGTAAAAATAGCCTTTATTAGTGCACATTAACTTTGCAAATTGGAGTGTTGTGACAGCTAAAGAACTTGTGCGAAATGTGCTCTTAAACCCAGATTCAGGAACACTGGGGGGAACGGGGTATAAAGTCACAAGGTGCTAAAAATATTTTTGGCACTTAGAAATGATGATTCAAAGAATCATTTGGGTAGGAAAGGGAGGACAAGTGGTCAGCTTCCTGTTTTCAGAACTGAGGCCATAGTGCAAAAACTTGGTTTCCCCAGCTTCTTTGCATATTCATAAGCTTTTGTCTTTGTTCATATTGCCAGAGCATTTTTTTTTTATTGTGGTGAACCAAATGACATGACATGGCATAAACACGTCCCTAATTCTCCTGTCCATCACAATTTATGGATGCTTTCTTCAGGTCCAGGTCTTAACAGATTTCCTTGGCATTCAGGAAGATAAAGCCCTTCCTACAAATACTTATATAAAACTGAAGTAGATAGATTATATGAAGGCTGAGAATGGTGCAATAAGAATCTAACTTTGGAGCTAGAGCCCCGCAGTCAAGATCTTTAACTTCTTGGGACTTCAGTTTATTCATCTGTAAAATGAGGCATTTAGACTAGATGGCTTTTAAGGTCACTTCCACATTTCAGCCTATGAATCTATGAATGTTTCTTTGAGAGGGGAATTGAGTTACTCAAGTAATAAGTTCATTATGTTCATGGATTTAGTGTAGAATACCTTCTATGAGTGATATATTTGAATGTGTACTCTGAAGAAAGTGTCAAAGAAATCAAAGACTGCTCATAAAGAATTTCTAGTCTAATTGGGTAAATAAAGGCATGAAACACATTACAAAACACAAACAAATAAAAAATCATGGTCTATAAAATCAATCTACTCTCTTATTACCATATAACTTCTTGTATTTCTCTTGAGAAAAGTATTTTCTTGCATATCTAGATACACACACACAATTAGGTTTTCTGTGTTGAGACATTAAGCTTCTTGCAGAAAGAGATTTGAGGAATTGGAAAGAGGTGTTTATGAGGGATAAATATAATGTTAAATTACATTAAAGAAGTATTTCCAGTCTAATTACCTCTTATTCCTTTCCTTTTAAAGTCTACTTTATCCCTATATCATCTGTCCTGGCAACACAGAACTGCTGGGTTCCCAATGTACTTTCAGATCTGTGAGAAAATATGAAAAGGGTGTGGTCCTTTCCCCTCCACCTAAAATCAGAAGTGCTTAAGTTTCAAAATTTAAGAGAAAATTATGAGTGTAAATACTCTTTTTAATCATAGGAACATGAATTTAGAGCTGGAAAGGACCTCAGGGACCATCTAGAAAAGAGATGGGGAGCCTATAGCCTTGAGGACATATGTGATCTTCTAGGTCCTTGGATGCGGCCTTTTGATTGAGTCCAGCTTCTACAAAACAAATCCTTTCATTAAGGAAAATCCTTTCATTTCTCTCAAAAGGCTATACTTGAGGACTTAGAGGACCACATATGGCATCGAGGCTGTAGATTCCCCACCCCCAATTTCTACACCAAACCCTTCCTTTTACAGATTAGAAAACTAAGAGCCAGAAACATTAAGTAACTTGGTACCTTCACAGAAGCTGTAAGTGGTAGAAGAGGATTTGAACTCAGGTCCTCCAATGCCTAATCTACTATGGTTTCCACCACTTTTTGTAGTGATGCACTACAGAATCATTTCCTTCTCAAAGATTTTGTCTTAGAAATAAACAACCAACTGAAAAGACTGGACATCCCCTTCAAGGAATTTTGGTTTAATAAATTCCAAAAGTGCTGAGCAAAGGAAGAATTTGAGGTCTTCTAGATGACCATGATCTTTTCCAGTTAATATTGTCACTAGTTTTTTTCAGTGCAGATGAGATTATCAAAGCTTAAAGAGGACTAGAGCCTAGGTCTCAAAATTCTAGTAATTCCCTCTTTTCATTCTTGTTTTAGAGCAAAGGTATTAGACAGCAGAAAGGAAATACATAAATAAAAATATACTAATGCTTAAAATGATGTTGAATTAAGACATATTAATTCATCAACAAGGGGATGAATTTATAAAAAAATCAGAGAAGGTTTCTAAGAAGTGGTAGGTTTTGTGAGTTGAAGAAAGCAGTTTTGGCAGATAGAAAGAGGAGAAAAAACTCTGGGGTGAGGGGAGGGGAGAGTAGAGAAAGCTATAGTGGATGGAAGCAGAAAAAGGAAAGCTAGTGGTTGTAACAGAAGCAAAAGCAAGATTGGTCCTCCCTTTGACTCTAGGAGTCTCCTGACTCATCCTATCTTATAAATTTTGTTTCCCTGTTGAATGTGTCTGCTCTATATTCCTGTCAAAGACTCCCTGACCAAAGGCACTTCTGAGCACCTAACAAGGCTGTGAGCCCAGTTCACTCTTCATGACTGACTGGGGAGAGAAATCGGCCTGTTCCGGAGAGCAGCACTGGGCTAAGACGGCACTTTGTTGGTATTTATTTCTGCTTAGTGGCTTCTGGTACTTTTTTTGGACTAACATGTTTATGCAGACTCAGACATTTAAGTTCACCAGAGTGAACTAGAGAGCAGTAACTAAGGCAAAATAACGTATAAAACTTTATATTATGGAAGAGGTAAGTTATTGCTGAAGACCATGACTTCTCACTCGTAAGATACTACATTTAGTGAGATAAGTAAAATTTGAGCCATATTTAAGGTACTATTTCAACACGGTTGGGATATTGAAAAATGAATGAACATGAGAAATAACTTCTAGATTCTTATAAAGCCAGTAAACTCCTAAAGTTTATTTTGATCAACTCTGCTGTGAATAGTAGGTTTAGGAAAAAGACTAAGTCCTGGTTTGAGTCCTGCCTCAGAAACTTGGCTGCTATATGCTATTGCACAAGTCCTCCTCTCTCTGTCTCTGTCTCTGTCTCTGTCTCTGTCTCTGTCTCTATCTCTGTCTCTGTTTCTGTCTCTCTCTCTCTCTCTCTCTGACTGTCTGTCTCTGTCTGTCTCTGTCTGTCTCTCTCTCTGTCTCTGTCTCTCTCAGTTTCCTTATCTATAAAATTAGAGGGGTGGACTCATTACCTTCTAAGGTCCCTTCCAGCTCTAAATCTATGAATTTATGACTCAAAAATCAGAAAATAATCTAGAACTAATCTAAAAACCAGTCTCTTCATTTTGTTCAATGAATTCTCTCTATAGCGATTCACAGAATAAGTGGACAATATTTTCAAAAGGACACAGACAAAGGCTGATGTACAATCTGAGTATTCCAGGGTTGTGAAGAGATACAAAATAGAACAGTGGTCAGAAATCAATTTGGAGTAAATCCAGGATGACTTGTCCTGGAGGAGATCAATTTTTTCGTTGATTCTTATAGGAAATGACGAACATGAATTTGGTGGAGAGGAGGGGGAAATGGATTTTCAGGTAAAGGATACTACTTATTGTAAAAGCTCATGAACAACAATGAACACGTTGTTTATAGACAATGAGTTCATTAGCTTGATCAGAGGACGATTTATGTAGGGGAATGGTGGAAAACAGGATTGGTAAAGGTTAGGATGTTGAAGGGAAATTTTCATATAAATTCAAACAACATTTATTATGTCCTCAGTTTGTTAACTCTCATTTCATGTTGTGTTTTTGTTTTTAAAACTGGCAGTAATGAGGCTAGCCTTTAAATCTCAAAATGTCTATTAAGGACATGAAGATATATCTGTATACATATATAGCTCCAATGATGATATCAATATAAGATAGGAGTCTTGTGACTTATTAAAGTAGATGCTATCATGTTTGGACTCATGAATTCTTGTGTGCTCCTTAGCAAGGCTGCCTTTGAAGTTATTCTTTAATAGTCTGTATTCTTTCTATCTCAGGAAGTATAGACAGTTTTGAATCCAATGAGATAAAAGAACAATGTCACATTTACCTGTAGAATATCTGTTCTCATATCCCTGATCTGCCTTCAAAAGGTCATTATGGAACTGACATAGTCTCAGTCCTCATAGGGAAGAGGCAACATCCGACTGATCCTTTCAAGCAATGTGCTCTATCTATTAATACAGTTTGCATTGTGCTTGTGGGAATATCCTTATTAGGGAAAAATTGGTCAGTCAGTTGAATGGACTACTGGTCACAGGGCCCAGCCAGTCAAGGGTGCCTGTTTACTAAGGCAAAGGTAAGGCCATGTCAATCACTTGCTCAGGAAATGTTAGAGGGATTCTTATTACTTCTTGCATAAAATACAAACACTTTGACTTTTCCATCTAACTTCCTTCACAATCTAGTTCCTAGCTCCTTTTCCCTTTACAGATTGTTTTCATATTTCTTCCCTACCCATCCCTACCCATCCTACCCACACAGTGTTATGTCCAGCCAAGCCACTATTACTATGTCTACCCTCCAGAATGCTGACCCACTTGCTGTTTTTCACATATGTTCTCTGCCTTCCATCTCCATGCCTTTGTACTGGCTCCATCCCATGACTGGAATGTTCTCTCTCCTAACCTCAGCCTCTCGGAAACCATGGTTTCCTTCAGTATTCAGATCAAATG
This sequence comes from Bettongia penicillata ogilbyi, assembly GCA_023548195.1. Classification (NCBI taxonomy): domain Eukaryota; kingdom Metazoa; phylum Chordata; class Mammalia; order Diprotodontia; family Potoroidae; genus Bettongia; species Bettongia penicillata. The sequence goes on along the minus strand of JAJHZJ010000245.1, from coordinate 6,850,423 downwards.
CCGCTTTTAGCATAAAGCTTTTTATGGTCATCCTAGCAACTAGTGCTTTCATCTGTAAGGTTATCTTCCATCTACTCTCTTGTATGTACAGTGTCCTGTCTGCCCCCTCTTCCCTTATAGCCCTTAGACTATAAGTGCCTTGAGGGTGAGGATTGCTTTTGTTTTTCTGTATCCCAAGGACATAGCACATAGTAAGTACTTAGGAAGTACTTGTTGATCCATTGAATGGATAGACCAACAAACTTTTTTTTTAAAGCACTTACTATGTGCCAGGCACTGCTGAGGATACAAAAAAAACCCCTATAAAACTGATCCCTGCCCTAAAAGAACTCATCTTCTGTTAGAGATACAAAGTGCTACATGATGTCTGAGAGGGGCAAGTCATTATTAGATGGTCAGATCAGTGAATGTTTCATAACATCTGACAGGATTTAAAGTTTAGATTTAGCAAGGAGGTGAGGAGAGAGTGGAAATGAAGAGAGTAAAAGTATAGCAGCAGAAAGTATATATGAGATGTGGTGAATTGAGTATGTTGGAGGAGCTATTGAGTATGAAAAAATAACAAAATAAGACATATAGAAGGGCATCAGATAATGAAGACCTTTGAAAAATTTAATCGATAGTGGGCTTCAAAGATGGGAGAAATTTAGATTTGATTCAAGATACAAGAGGGAATCGTGTGTGAGGAATGGAATGAAAAAAATGGTGTTTGAAGAAAATTATTCTGGCATTTCATGAAAGCCTCAAAGCACTAGATAGAGAGAACCTGGATTAGAGATTGGATCTCTAAAAGGGCAGGCAAAGTCAGATTGAAATGAAGTTGACCATTTCACCTCTCCAGAACATAATCATAATGCATACTAGGGCTGAAAGAAAAAGAGGAGTAAAAAATTATCAGGAGGATAATGACATCATTTATAAAATTGGGAAAATTAGAAAGAACTGCCTGCAGGTGAAGATAAGGAGTCTGATGCTTTTGTCTTTAAAAATAGACTTTTCAGTAAGAATATTACCTCCTTGAGGGCGGTAACTACAGTAGTTTTTGTCATCATATCCCCAGTACCTAGTTCACCTCACATAACAAATGTTTAGCAAGTGTTTTTTGGACTAAATTTGGTTGAAATAATAATATCCATATCTCTAATTCAAATACCACTGCCATTCCTCCATTCTACCTCATTTCCTACACATCCTTTTCTGGCAAGAAAAATTCCTTTGCAACCAGTATGATAAAGTTTATTTAGTTGACAACACTTGAACATCACAGTTTACTAAAGTTTCATTCTGCTTTAATAATTATTTTAATGTTTGAATTTCCAAATTCTTCAAGGACATGCGTAAATGGAACCAGACACAAACCTATATTATTTACAACATTCTTAGGAAATTACATGGACCAGTGGTCATCTGTGTGCACAAGCTTAGTAAATGCAATAAACACTGGTTAGACAGGCAATTACATGATTGTAATTTGCATGCCCAAAGGCAAGAATTTGAAACATTAAAGGGTCAGATGCATTTTGGTAAAGACATCTGTTCTGTTATCCCTTGGAAACGTTAACATGTTCTTTCCCCATTAACCCCAAGCCTTGGAGTCATTTCTGTAATAGTTCTTTCTAGGGCAGCCAGAGTTAGAAACATTTATAGTTCTGCCTATATTTGACCAGAGAAAGCTGCCTGATATCAGTGCTTGTAATGTGGCAGATATTAGAAAGATCTCATTTTATAGGTCAGTTCTCCTCGAATCATTTCTAAACCATTATGTCAATCAATCAGTAAGCATTTGTTAAGGTCCTATGCATATGCCAGGCATACGCCAAGTATAAAGAAAACAAATGCAACAGTAAAATTGGAGAGAGGAGAACCATTGTGTCATGAAGCTTTTTTTTCTATTCAACTTCAGTTCAATTCAACAGTTATCAAGTATCCCAAAGAACCTGTTATATGATTGGCAGCTTGCTCTACCCTGGTGATAGGAAGATAATAATGAAACAGCCCCTGTCCTCAAGGAACTTTTGTTCCACTAGAGTGATACATTCACAAAGATAAGTAACTGATATATAAACATTGTAGCACAAAATAATTAAAGAGAAAATAGAATTAATATATGAAGGATCCAAAAAGACTTCAAATGGCAAAGCATATTTGAGCTGTACTTTGAAGATAGCGAAGAGGTGGAGGTGAGGAAAGAAAACATTGCAGGCATAGGGGACAAGCTATGTAAAGGTCAGGAGGGATACAAAGGATAGCATTTTGTGTATTGGAAAGAGCTAGCAGGCCAGTTTGATTGATTTGTGGAGTCCCTCAAGGGCAATGCTACAAAATAAGGCTGAATAAGTAAAAGCCTTCCTTATCATGAATGTCTTTAAATAGCAAGCTGAGGATTTTGTGGTTTATCTTTGACGTAATAGGAAACCACTGAAGATTCTAAAGTGAATGAGATATATTAATTTATTAGCTCTGTGGAGAGAGAAAGAAGAGGGAAAGGACTGGAAACATGGAAGAGAACATGCATATATCTAAATATATAAATATAATTGTATATAACATATTAAATATATAAATGTTATATATTTAATATATATTCATGTATATATTAAATATATTATATAAATATATAAACATATATACATACAGACATACAGATGCACGTGTGTGTGTGTGTGTGTGTGTGTGCGCCAGACTTGGAATCAGGAGAAACCACAGGTTCAAATCTTACCTTTGATACTTCCTAAATATATGACCTTCAGCAAATTATTTGACCCCTCTGAGCTTCAATTTCCTTATCTATAAAATGGGAATAATGGTATCTTTCTGTACTTACCATACAGGATATATATATATATATATATATATAATATATTTGTCCTTCATTGCCGAAGAAGACCACTCCATCAGACAAATGATGATATGACTTGCACTTGCCTTTGTTTTGAGTGAGGGAGGGCTGTTCAGGTCACCAGCCTCACTTCTCCTCCAGAGTCATCTGAATCCAGTGACCTGATATTCCTCAGGATGACTGGAGATGACCCAGAATGCACTGGGAGACCTTGGGCACACACACACACACACACACACACACACACACACATATATACACATATATAAAGAATGTATGAAGTAGATACAGAGTAACCTGATTAGGGGTGAAGGAAAGGCACTACTTGGCAAAGACATTTTCAGCTCAATCAAACGAATATTTTAACAACAAACAAACCATTAGGGTGTTTGCAATAGTCTTGGTATAAGATGAGAGCTGGAAATAGGGTAAGGCTGTATGAGTAGAGAGAAGGGCATAGATGTGAGTGATATAGCAGAGGTGACTGCATGATGGGTAGAGGAAGAGAAAGAAAAGATGCAAGAATGCCTCTAAGATTTTATCTTAGGGTACCTGGGAGGATGATCATGCCCTTAGAAGGAACAGGGAAAATTGGAGGGATGAGATTGGACCTGGGGGAGGGGATACCTGAATAACGAACTCCCCATTGGACATGTTGAGTTTGTGATTTCTGCTAGGAAATAAGTAAGAACTGATTGCATATTAACTTGTAGATGATTTGAGGAGGGAATGGGGAGCAAGAGCTGTGAAACTAGGAGCATCTGTCTGATTATTTTCCTGTCTCTTGCACCTCATTAGAAGTGATGCCATTGTGCCTAAGTACTACAGCCTGTCATTGCCAGAGTCCTACATCAAGGAGAATATTGAACAGCTGAAAGGATGATATCAAGCCTCTCACTGTCGCTGACCGAGTGGCATCCCTGTCACTGATATAGTCTGTGTTATGAGATTTCTAGGAATTATAGGAATCTTTCACATCATTCCAGGGACACCTAAAACATAAGGAAATGTAAGACCAGACACACAGAGAAAGTCATCATATAACCCAGCTTCCCAGAACTGCCTCACTCTCTCATATAGATCCCTCTACTGGCCCTCTCCTCTACCTTTGCTTCCTGTTGGCAGTCAGGTCTGTAGCATGAAGCAAAAAAACACAATGGGAGAGTGCCAGACTTGGAATCAGGAGAAACCAAAGGTTCAGATCCTATCTCTAATACCTCCTAATTATATGACCTTCACCAAATTATGTGATTCCTCCGAGTTTCAATTTCCTTATCTATAAAATGGGAATAGTGGTATGTTTCCATACTTACCTTACATGATTAATGAGAGAATCACACAATAAAAGTAAAGTGCTTTGTAAACCTTTGGGAGTTGGTAGATAATCATCAGTTGTACTACTGTGAAGGATCCCCTAGAAAGAGTGGCTTAGAAGGTTTAGATTTGTTTTTATAAACTGGCTACAGGGGTATGTGACCTTCTCAGAAATAGTGGCAGCACCAGTCCTATAGACCAATTGCCCCATCTTCCTGATGCAGTAATATAAAGTTAGTAGTTTGAACCTAAAATTGACAATCATGCTTTAGCTAACCACTAGCAATTTTCCCTTAGAACATATGTCAAAATAGCCATGATCTCCCTCAGTTTTGAATTTGCTGAATTGAATGAAATTGTTTTAAATTGTGCGTATATGTGTTTTCCAGTGATTCTCAGCTCACTTCTACCCTTAAGATTGATAATTCCCTCTTTAGATTGATTAGGGTTAATTGAATGCTATAAAAATCATTCCAACTTGTAACTTTATTGTAAAAATAAAAATTTTTCCACTGTTAGGTTCATTTTTAATCTCACTTTTCTCAAAATTTTGCCCCTCATACTAAAGCATGAAAACTATATGAACTCTGCCATGTGGATTCAGCCCAGCCCTGTTTCTTCATCTCTGGCATCTGAATGACTTATCCTGATCAATGCCTTACCTTTAGTTTTCATTCCCAGCTTTTAACCTATGTTTCCTATACAGATTCACTGAATCATCAACATTATGCTGGTTTCAGCTTTTTTATATTAATATGCTGGGGGGGGGGGTTGGGGTGAGCTAGAATCAGCTGGAATTGACTCAGGAAAGGTGATTGTTAAATTTTTATCCCAAGTATCTTTGCCAAGAAAGCTAAATGGATAGTGTAGTCCCTGGGGTCACGAAGGATCAGATCGGACTGAATGATTCAACAACAGTAGCGAAGATCTCATGCATACAAATACATTTATAACATCTTTTGGTACTAGCGGAGAAGTGGAAGCTAATGGGGTGCTTGCTCATCCGTTGGGGAATGGCCAGACAAGTTGCAGTGTTATTTATTCCATATATGCATATATTCCATTATGTAAATATAATACATTCTGTTGTACAATGAGAAATGAGGAGAGGTGTGCTTTGGTGAAACCTGAGTAGAGTGGAAAGAATTGATACAGAATGAAGTTATCAGAACAAGGAGCACTAATTATTCCCTAACAATATTGTGCAAACAAATTTTGAATGTTTCAGAACTCTGATAAATAAAATTAACAACCATCTTCCCAGAGGACTGACGATGAAGCATGTTACCCAGCTCCTAACAGAGGTATAGAAAGATATGTGTGTTTATGAATATATATGTGTGCACACATATATGTATATACGTGCACACATTTTTGAACATGGACAATTTGAGAATTCATTTGCTTGACTATGCATATGTGTTTCCCCTACCCACCCTTGCAGTGGTGGGTAGGAGAGAAAATTAATCTTTGCTAACCAAAATGATAAGACAATTTTTTTTTAAAGAAAGAATTTAGTAGGTGTTTGTTAAATAAAACTACATTAGGAACCTAGCTTTCTGTACCATTCAAGCCTCTGATACTTGTTCCATCCCATTCTTGTTAGAGTCTCCCCTGTCAATTTCCAACTCAACCCTCCCTGTCCTCTGTCATCCTACTCTGGTCAGCCTGACACACTTGGCGGGGCCTTTACCACCATTCTTTACAATGTTTTGGCTTTGGATCCAGTCTTCTGTGTTCTGTGGTTTTTCACTTATTCTTCTCTGGTCATTTTGTAATTCGAAGAGGAGAAGAAAAAGCTGTGAATGTATGGTGTTTGGATTTTCAATTTTTAAGTGTAATTGTTGCTAGCTTTAAGAGTCATCGCAACACTTGAACTTAAAAGAAGTTGTCTCACAGTAGATTCACTGTAAATTCATGGACATATAAAGCTTGGTCCTTGAATATACTCTAGAATATTATGTCTATGAGTGACCTCTAAAGGGCATCTCACTCATCTCCTCACCTCTAGATTGAAGTGACCATTCACCCACTAACCAGCATCAATAATGGTATATGCTATTTTAAAATTCTCCAGAAAGTACTGTTCAGCCTTTTAAAGTAAATCATTGCAATGTCTGACAATTCATGGTAGGCATGATGATTTGAAAATATGAGTATGCAGATGGACTATAAGGCATATAACTAAGGAAGAAAATAGCTTTCAAGGAGTTGACTAAGGTCAGTGATCCTGGAAGTGATCCAGGAAGTTGGCACTTTAAAGGCAATAATGTGGCCTAGAGTGTTATGTCAGCAATGATTTGTGACGTGAGGAAAATATGGGGGGTATTTCAAGGTCCCAACAAGCAACCATACTGTAAAACTGCTGCCTCTGTATACATTTTTCTAGCCCTAATTGTTTCCTCCATTAAAATGTAAGCTCCCATTCTTCCAACTGATAAATGATCAGAAGAAGAAATCAAAGCAAATATTCATGTGAAAGAATGTTCTAAATCACTGTGGATTAGAGAAATGAAAATTAAGATAACCTTAGGTACCACTTCCCATCTATCAGACTGGCTAACTTAAGAAAAAAGGAAAATGACAGATGCTGGAGGGGATGTGGAAAAACAGGTACATTAATGCACTACTGGTGGACTTGTGAACCAGCCCAATCATTCTAGGGAACAACTTAGAACTGTACTCAAAAGACTATGAAACTACACATATCCTTTGACCCAACAATACCACTTCTATGTCTGTATCCCAGAGAGCAAAGAAAACAGAAAAGGATTTGTATATAAACAAATACTTCAGCAGCTCTTTTTGTGGTGAAAAAGAATAGAATTTGAGGTGATGCCCAGCAATTGGGGGCTGGATGAATAAGTTGTGGCATATGATTGTGATGTGATGAAATACTATTGTGCTATAAGAAATAATAAAGGGGATGGTTTCAGAAACATCTGGGAAGACTTCTAGGAACTCATGCAATGTGAAGTGAGAAGAATCAGAACTCTGTACACAGTAACAGCAGTACTGTAATGATAATCAACTGTGAAAGGCTTAGCTATGCTAATCAGTACAGTGATACAACTCAGTTCCAAAGGAATCATGATAAAAATGCTGTCTACCTCCAGAGAGAGAACTGATGAACTTTGAGTACAGATTGAAGCACACTGTTTTCCCTTTCTTTTCTTGCTTTATTTATTTTACAGCATGGCTAATATAGAAATATATTTTGCATGACTTCACATGTATAATTGATATCGTACTTACCTTCACAATATAGGGGAAGGGACTGAAGGAAGAAAATCTGGAACTCAAAAAAAAAAAATTTAAGTTAAAAATAATTAAATAAATAATGAATAAACTTTTAAAAAAGGATGTAAGCTCCATTAGGGTAGGAACTACTTTTGCCTTTCATTGTATCGCCATCACTTATCACAGTGCATAAAAAATTGTAACAATACACAATGCTTGTTAACTAAGTGCTAGGCCGTATCATTTAGTAATGTCATTTCCTGGCTACCCTTTATCTGGCATTTGGCATCAGGAAAAGTCAAGAGTGACAGCCAAAGTGCTTCCAGGAAATACCATTGCTCCTTTTAATGTCAGATTGCAAGAACATGTGAGAATAGTTCCTGGAGGGAATATTTTGGGTCATTCCTATATCTTCACACATTTTTCAAATGTGTCTAACAAAGAATGTAGTTATAGCTAAAATTTATACTCTTTTAAAATACATAATGAGATTTACTATTGTCTATATAAGACTAAATTGAAATTGATACCTTGCTTTACCATGACTGAAAAAATCAATTTAATGTATGAATATTCAGAAATATAGCAAACGTATCAGAATCAGTTATGAATACAATGAGTTAATACATGAATATGGAAATTTAGCCAGAGTTTAAGTTATTATTTTATTTCTATGTGCTGCTTTTATCTATATTTATAATAAATGTTCCCAGAGAAAACATGAGGAAATATACCTCTAACTATTCTTAAGGAAGTTTGGGGAATATGGGTAGAAAATATTGTATATTTCATTAGATGTGACTGTTGTGTTAACTGTATTACTTTGTCTCAAGTGAGGGTCCATCAGATGGGAATGAGGAACATATTTAGAAATAACTGTGATGTGAAAACATAAGGCATTCATATAAATTTAAAAAGGAAATTAAACAAATGTGAATCAGGAAGCCAGAAACCAGTACCTTTGATCATAAAACTCCTGCTCCAAAGTCTAATACACTGACCCTCTCATTGTGAATTTTCAATTTGAATTATAAACATCTATTCTCCTGTTGCCTGCATGTACGTGAATGTAAATAATATCACTAAACAAAATGAAAGTTGGAGAGGAAGATCGGTGAATGGAAAATAGAGAATGCATAAACATGTGTAGCCTAGCACATCTTTCCAAACTGTTTAAAGAAGACTGTGGTGATTTTTTAATTAAGCATTCCATCTGTAGCTGTTTTCTAGAGAACAATATCCACTTTAAATTCTCAAATAACAAGTAATGTTTGAGGATTCCCTGCGGAGGTGGAAACTGACTTGTATAAACTTAAGCTGGATAGACAATCCTCTCCAGGTAGGTATGGATAAGAGTAATTATTTCCTCCCCACTCCCACTCTCATGTAGGACTAGAGGGACACTATTCAGTGTGAGGAGGAATCAATTCTCGGACAGGCAACAAGCATTTATTTATTAACCATCTACTGTGTTTTCAGTGATATTGGGGGAGTGGAAGTGGGAGAGGGTAGAAGTCATGGTCTCTACTCACAGGGGCTTAAAATCTCATTTAGGAAAGCAATCTGTGCAAATATGAAATAACTAGTGAGGACCCAAGGCAGTATGCCAACACTGAGAATTCAGCGGAAGAGACATTGCAGTTTGTAATTGGCCAGGGCAGTTTTGTGGATAAGAAGGTATTTGAATTTAGCTTTTTAGGATGAACAAGATTTGAAATTGTGGAGACAATGGGGAGAACATCATGAGGGAATACAACTGTGCTATAAAAAATTATGAACTTGATGATCTTAGAAAAACATGGATGGACTTGCATGAAATAATGAAGGATGAAATGGGCAGAACCGAAGGAAAGTTGTATATGATCACCATCATGGTGTTTTAAGGTGACTTATGGTGACTAAATCATTTTGACTATTACAAATACCCAAATTAACAACAAAGGACATCTGAAGGAAGATGCTATCTGCATCCAGAAAAGAACTGATAAGTAGAAGAATGTATAGAATGGTTTTACATATATCAACTAGTAGCTATCTCTAGGGTGGGAGCAAAAAAAAGGGAAGAATAAAAGGAGAAAAAAGCTTTCATGATAACTTTATTATAAATTTAAGAGGAATAGCATGTTGTACATAATAGATTTGCAGTTTCATGTACAGTCATCTTTTTTTCTATTCTACTATGTTATAGAAATGCTTGTTTTATTTCTTGAGTTCAGGATAAAATAAATAAAAATATTTTAAAAAGGAAAATAAACCTGGTATATGAAGAGGAAAGCAAGGAGCAATGCCTGACTGGAAGAGAAGGTCCAAGATTTTTAAAAAGACACACAGATACTTGGATAGTTATCTACAGTTACCAGTTAATGGAAGAATGAATAATATAATTAACTGAACAATTTAATGCATTATCAGAAGGTATTCCTCAAGACTCTTCTCTTTCCAGGCCATCCTCTATGGAGCTGTCCTTGTCCCTCCTCTATTTAATAAACTCTAAATACTCACTAACTTTAGGATCAAAGGTTAGCTCAGAGACCATCATTTGAAGCTCCCCAAACTATATACACACATACATATATATGTATATTGTAGAGACTTACAAGTGTGCATGTTGTCTCACTGATAGAATAAAAGCTACTTCAGGGCGGAGGTAATTTAATTTTTATCTTTGTGATCCCATTACATAACAGAGAGCCTAATATATAGTAGATGCTTAATAAATGCTTATTGGTAAAAGGATCAGACTCGATCTTCTGAGCAATGGGAATTTCTCAAACAGGGAACTGACTTGCTGACAGAAGGAAGCTTAATTGAGTATATTATCTTTACTCATAATTAGCCACCTGTACAAATGACCAAAATAGATCATAATTGAATTAGACCTCCATGGTAACCCATCTTCCCCCAGGTACATTTTTGCCTCTTTTATTTCCCTGTATGCAGGGTTTTCCTAACATATGTGATGTTTAAAAAGTTCAAGAGACATGGTTTCTGGGTAATTAATCATTTTATTAATATTGTCCTTTGTTCTCAAAAAGGACCATGACATCAGGAAGGTGATGCAATGACTTGCAGGTGAAAGAAGTCAGTAGCACTCTCAAATGCCAAAGATGAATCATGTTGGTAGGTTTACAGTTACATGCCCTTGAAAGAGCGCCTGTTCCAGAGAGTGGTAATCAACTTTGATTGGTGAACAATTAATGAGAAGAATGAATATTTCTATAAGAAGCAATGTAATCAAAGAATTTATCCCCATTCAAACCTGAGTAGAGCACAATGAGCTTCCTCACGTGGGTGGGGTCTGAACAAGATGGTAGGAAAGTTAATCCAATTTCATTATCGGTAAGGTCCTTCAGAAACTGAACAATGCATTGGCATCTGAAAAAAAAAATCCTGGTCCTAATTCAATAATTAATTACAAATATGAGAGAGATAATAATTTCTCTCCCATCCATAAATTTATATAAACTTTTACCCAGGTGGCATAGTGGATAGAGAGTGCTGCTGTACATGGAGTCAGAAAGACCTGGTTCGGAATTCTTCCTCAAATACTTACTAGATGTGGGCAAGTTTTTTAGCCTCTGGGCCTCTGTTTCCTCATCTGTAAAATGGGAGTGCTAACATTACCTACCTAATGAGTTTGTTATGAGAACTAAAAGAGGACTTTGCAAACCTTAAAGTGCTATATAGATATCAGTTGCTATTGTTATTATAACAGTTATTACCTCTATCCAAAACATTTGTGTTTCTAGAAAGGCATTCAAAAACATCAAGGGAACATTGCTCCCAGGAGTAGAGAAGTTAGAAGCATTCTGAGACACTTGCTTACTTCACAGTTTGGAAATGAGAGAAATATGAGAAGGTTTGAAGAGGAAAGGAGAAAAATAGATATCTCACAGCCCCAAGTTATGTCACAGGGATTGCCATGTAGTGACATTAAACCTTTTATCCTCTGTGCTTTTCCACTCCTCTGCAGCTGCCCAAATCCTATCCCTGGAATGTTTATTTCCCTTTTCATCTCTGCTTATCAGAACCTTCTTTCTGGGCTCAGCTGAAGTACTCCCTTCTATGGGAACCTGTCCCTGGTTCCCAGCTTGAGAAGGTAGTCCCTTCTCCTTCTTTTCCTTTGTATGTTGGCGTCCCTGCTGTACTGATTGAGGGGAGAAACTGTTAGTCATTGATGTGCCTTTGCATCCCTAGTACCTAGCACATAGTGGACATTGAATAAATGTGTTGAATGAACTCAGTTAAATTAATTAGGAACCATTATATTTTTTCCATTTACCTCGCAAGAGCATCATAAGCTAATGTTCCTTCCGTGAAATCATTTTGGCCTCTTAGATAAAAGATACATTCGTGAGGCTCATATGCGTACATGTGTGTGCATATATACATACATATACACATTCAATCATACCTATATAGACAGATTATATATGTATGTATATATGTATGTGTGTATATATGTGTGTATGTGTATATATGTATGTATGTGTATATATATACACACATATGTGTGTATGTGTACTTAAAGGTAGAGAAATTATTCTCTATTGTTAGAGACAATTTAGAGGCCCTGGCCTATTGCAGTAGCCTACTAGTTGGTGTCTGTGCCACAAGCCTCTCCCCTCTCCAATCTATCCTTTGCTCGGGTGCTGAAAGGAGCTTTCAAAAGCAAAAGTCAGAGTGTGTCACCTCCCTCCTCAATAAACTCCAGTTGTTCCCAGTCACCTCCATAGTCAAATATAAAATCTTCCTTTAGGTTGTGAAGCCTTCATAACTTGCTTCCTCCTTCCAGCCCTTGTAGGCCCTATGCACTTCCCACATACTCTTTGATCCAATGACACTATCTATCCTCCAGGGGTTCTTCACACACACTCTCATCTACCAACTCTCAGCATTTGCAATGCTCCTTCCTCATCCTCACCTTCTGGCTTCCTTGGCGTCCTTCAAGTCCCAGATAATACCTTTCCTCCCTTATCTCCAGTTTATCTTGGAAATACTTGTTTGTATATAATTGTTTGCTTCCTCGATTAGATCATGAGTTACTTGTGAGAAGGGACTGTCTTTTCCCTTTCTTTGTATCCTCAGTACTTAGTGCAGTTCCTGGCACACAGTAGGTACTTAATAAGTGTTTATTTGCTGATTGAGACAGGTTTATATTGTAAGAGAATTAATTGTCCTTGATGTCTTTTTTTGAAGAAACAAGTGCCACATCCCTTTAAAAAAAACCAACTTATCTTTCCAACAGTTTGAAATTTGCTCTAAATTTTCCAGTGCTCTCCTAGCCTTCTAACTCAGTTATATTTAGCTCAGCTATAGATGCTGACCTTTTCAACAGGCTGTATGACATGATGCACTCACCTGAATGGTTCTTAACAGACTTGAATGAGGCTAATATTTCTTCCCCTCCATTTTCCCAGAAGCTTTGCCCAGCTGTGATATAGACCTACACACACACACACACACACACGGATATTTGAGGAAGCAACTTCATATTAAGTTGGCAAAATAGAGGACTTGTACTTCTACAGTGTGGTTAATCAAATGAATTAAAATGAGCTTTAGTTCTTTGAGATTTATTGAGAGCTGGGTTTTCCACTACCTTTTCTTTTCTTAGCATCCTGTACTCATAGGCCTCTACAGTTAAGAGCTCTGTATTAGAAGTCAGGAGGTCTGGGTTAAAATCTTGACTGAGCCACTTACTGGCTATGTGTACTTGGGTAGGTCACCAAACTGTCTGGGTCTCAGGTACAGCACCTTTAAAATGAGAGGAGTCAGATTAGGTTAACTGAGTTGCCTTCTGACTTTAAATCTACAATCTTAGGGACAATGAAAAATTACTCCAACCTACCTTTTAAATCTTATTTCATATTATATAGTCCAATCCACCCGGCCTGCTAGCTGCTCTCTAGACACATGATTCTATTTCTCACTCTTGTTGTGCCTTTACTTAAGATGTTTCCATACGCACTCCCTCCTCACCTCCCTACAGAGAATCTAAACCTCCCTTCCAAGCACAGACAGCTTAGGTGCCACCTACTATGCAAAATCTTTTCTGTTCCTACTAGGTATTACTGATCTCTCTATCTTGAAATTTTTGTTGGCATGGTTTTATACATACTTTGTATTATATATGCATAAGATATTACTTATCTACGTGTACTTATCCATGAGTTTTATCTACCTCAGTGGAATACAAGATCCTTAAGGCACCCTGGTATTTGCATGACTAGTATCTAATCATATGCCTTTCCTGCCATAAGTCTTAATAAGTATCTGCTGAAAATAGTTGAACTGGATGATTTTGACCCCTTTCCACATACTTTGTAAATCTGAGTTTTATAGGATTCTATTTCCTAGTGATGGTTTGCAGTATCAGGCAGCATGGGACCTGGTTGGGAACCAGGGATTGGTTCGCATATGCAGTTACAAAGGCTTGTTTGGGATCCAGAGATCTGAGGCTACATCCTTTCTTTCCTCACTTAGCCATTTATTTGTTTTGACCATAGAAGCCTCTATCCCTTTGTCAAAGGAGTTGTTCTGGCAGTGATAGTTTGATCAGAATTAAAGCACCCACTGCAATTATACATCTATTATGACAGTAATATTACTGATAGCAATAGTGATGATGATAGAAGGAAAGGCTTTTTGTATATAAGGGAATAAAATGCCTGCCTTGCTGTCTTGCCACTTAGCACCCTAACCACCCAAAAAGAGGTGCGTCAAGCTTGGTTTACCACAATTTGGCATTCTTTTAAATGAACAACCACATTGATTATTAGAATATTCAGATAAAAGGAACGTTTGATAGTAAAGGAAACAACTGGCTGACTTTTACTAGGGGATGTCCATAGGACTGGAAGGGTAGAGCCCAGCCATGTTACAATGGTCTGCTTGCTTTTTGCGCCAGAAAAAGAATTGGATCTGGAGTCAGAGGAGCTGGATTTGACCTAGACCTAGCCAGACTGGGCCTGCTCTCCTACTAGCTATATGATGCTGTAAAGTATGGAAATTGGATTAGAACAACCTCTAATCCTTCTGCCTCTAAAAATATAGCTTTCAGTCTGGAGAACAGGTATGCCTCAGACTCCTGGATATGGATAATCCTCACTCTCAAGGGGTCACATCATGTTCAGTATTTGCTTTCTTTTCCAGGAATGGCCCCATCCTTCCTTCCAACATTCTCATTTGTGTGTGTGTGTAAGAAGAAACAGGTTATGGCAAAAGTTTTTAGTATTTCTCATTTGAATTCATTGAAGAATAACATCTTTCAGAGAGATCAGAGATATGATAAAAAGAAAGGATCCCTGTAGCCTGGAACCCTAAATGTGAATGTAGTTCTGTAAAGATGGAAGGCTCTCCAGAATGAAATCTTAACTACACAGTCAATCATATTATTGAGAAGAGGGAAAGAGAAGGTGTTTAATGTGGCTGAAATGGCTGCTTTGAGCAGAGCTCAAACATCAGATCAGATTTTAAAAGGATAATGCAGAAAGGTAGCATAGCCCTGCAGTAAGACTAGTCCAGATGGCCACTAATAAACATAAAAGATTTTTTGTTTTGTTATGTTTTTATGTATGTGTGTGTGGGTATTCACATATACATATACACATGTATGTGTGTATATTTATATAATATATTTTTTATGTATGTTTATATGGATATGTGTATATATGTGTGTGTGTGTGTGTGTGTGTGTGTATATGCAGGTGCATGTGCATGTATATATATTGACAGACTCAGGGCCAGAGAACTTGAACTTGAATTCTTGGCTCTACTGCTTAACTACCTACTTGACCTTGAGCATGTATCCAAGGTTGAGATACCTCCATTCACAAATGACACTGCTTCTCTTTGGGAAAAAAACTCAACCCCCTTTTTAATATCAATAGACTCCTGCTAGTGCTATTTAGACCAGGCCTGTGATTGCCTTGGTAAAAAGAAACTCCCTCCAATAAATGCTCCACAAATTATAGTCTTAGAGAGTTGCCTCTGGTACTGAGAGGTTAAATAACATTCTCAGGGTCATAGAGTTAGTGCGTGTCAGAGACAGGACTTGAAGATAGGTCTTCCTGACTGCAAGGACATACTGCCTGTTGGCATCTATGTTTTGAGTAGGACCACACTGCTGGCTAGCCCAGGAGGCTGTCAGAGAACACTTTATCCCCTAAGACTTTGGTGACATTTGGAAGTTGAAGGTGGTGAGAAGGGCAAAGATTAGAGCAGCTGCAAGAAGTGACATTCTCTTCCTTTTACTCCCCAGAATTCTTGTCCCCACAGTGCTTTCCTTTACTGTATTAAGAAACATAGGAGCAAGCTTTTCTCTCACATTTTTTGATAGGTATCCTGACAAGTAGTGTGTGTGTTTGTGTGTGTGTATGTAATATAATAAATGTAATGTATAATAGATATATAACATGTAATAGATATAATATATAATACATATAAGCATTTTAAATGCAAAATACTTTTTATAATACTATTTGACTGTTTAGAGAAGCAATGTGGAATAGAGGCATTCAGGGGATCGAAAGCCAATTTTGGAACCAGAAATACCTGAGTTTGACATGTACAGGCTGTGTGACCCTGGACTGTCTTTCTACTACCATCATTTAATAACCTTTTGTTCTTTGAGGTGCACTCAATCCATGCTGATCATCCAGTCAGGATTCTGGTAGCTGCTATCTACTGACCTCCAGTATACTCTCCTTCCCTGTATTCCTAAATCTTAGTAACTTCCCTTTGGGAGGGAGTGCCTTCCTTTTTTGTTTCCTTCCTTCTTTTTAGCCTTCCTTCCTTGGTAAATTTAACCTGTATATAGTGTTTGCATGTTATCTCTCCATTAAATTGTCAGTTCCTTCAGAGAATGGACTGTTTTGTTTTCTTTTGTTTTCCTTTCTTTGTATCCTCAGTATTTTAACACAGTGCCTGACACGCAGTGATTGCTTAATAAATGTTTCTTGCCTGGCCTTGTTGACTTAACCTTTTAGTTTTCTGTGAACTTCTTCTAAGGCTACAAATTACAGAGAAGGTGCTTGCCTGCTGCAATGGAGGAAAATTCATCTATTCCCTATCCTGTGCCAATGAAATCACATTCTTTGCAGAGCTTCTTACTGTGGCATCCATGAACTCGTTTTAAAAAGTATTTTGATAATTGCCATTCAGTATAATTGGTTTCCTTAATATTATTCTCCGAAGGGATCTTCAAGTTTCACCAGATTTCCAGAGGGTTCTAGGGCACAAAAAATATCCCTCCTTAATATAACAAGATTAAGAATTGTGGAATATGAGCAAAAGATTCATATAATACTTTAACCATGGTTGACAGAATTTTAGATCTTCACAATTAATGGCCATCCAAGCTGGAGGGACTGATATTCAGGTTAATGTTGTTCAGTCATTTTTACTCATGTCTAACTTCATGAACCCATCTGGGTTTTCTTGGCCAAAGCCTTTGCCAGTTCATTTCACAGATAAGGAACTAACACAAATAGGGTCATGTGACTTGCTCAAGGTCATATATCTAGCAAGTATCTGAAATAGGATTTGAAGTCAGGAAGATGAGTCCTTCTAACTTCAGGTCTGGCACTCTATCCACTGCACCACCTAACTACCTTCAGATTAATAACAAGGCAAAATTCGGCTGACAAGATAGCATCTCTGAGACACAAATACATGTGTTCTCCCTCTCTCTCTCTCTGTCTCTCATACACACACACAACACACACAATACACACACATACACACACACACACTTTGTTTTCTCCACTTGAAAAAAAGAGTTCCTACATCAGCAGGAAGATAGAAAATTTCTTCTAGTGTGATTGGTTTTTATGGTGTGTTGAAAGGAGAATATTTGCCATGCCCCTTGTATCTAAATTCTCTCTCCAGGTTTAAGGAAAACTAATTGACCAGGTTGAGTGTGTGCCTTCCCTGAGGCACAGCTGGGTTAGAACTATGAATCTAAAATACAAGCAATTTAAAGTTATTTCATCCCCATATATTTGGTTTAGCCTCACTTATTTTGGTGCCTAACTGATTTATGCCCAGACCCTTGTGAGTCTTAAAGCAATTTACAGAATTAAAACCACAGAATACAGAATATTGGGATCACTTTGCACCCTACCTCCAAGCAATCACCTTTGCTGCCACGTTAACATACCAGTTGCTATTGACATTGCATGCTGTGAAGTAAACACTAGAACTAAATTGGTCTAGGCCTGGAGCAATACTCTAGTATTCTCCCAAAGCTAGGGTCTCTATAGATTTTCTGGAATTTATTCTCTCTCTCTCTCTCTCTCTCTCTCTCTCTCTCTCTCTCTCTCTCTCTCTCTCTCTTCCCCCTTTATATTTCCCTCCCTTTTTGTGCTCTGTGAAATATCTCATGAGTGCCATAAACATTATTTTTCTGACCAATCATAATTCATCCTAAAAGAATTCATGAATCATCTGCGTGCCCTTTGGTGTTGTACATTGATTTCATAAAGTTTCTCTAGTTTCTTTCCTCTTAGTTAGCTCATTATTTTTTGAGGCAAAACTGTTTTCATATGTGTACACCATCTCAGCTGTTGTTTATTCGTCAGCTTATGTACTTTAAGCTCTTTGGGAATAGAGAGAGCTTAATTTTTTTTAGATCTATGTACTCAGTACCTACAGTGTACCTGGCACATTTGTTATTGTTCAGTTGTTTTCAGTTGTGAACCCATCTGGGATTTTCTTGGCAGAGATACTGGAATGGTTTGCCATTTCTTTCTCCAACACATTTTACAGATGAGGAAGCTGAGGCAAAGGGTGAAGTGACTTGCCCAGAGTCACACAGCTAGTAAGTGTCTCAGGCTAGATTTGAGCTCAGGAAGATGAGTTTCCCTGGCCCCCATGCTCTGTCTACTGTCCCACATAACAAATGCTTAATGAACGCTTACTGATTGATCTTTGTTATCATAAGAACAATTATAATAAAATTTTCACTACCCCTTCAAGGTCTAAGTACCTTAAAAATTTTATTTAATTGTGATCCCGACATCCTTCAAGATCGCCAACTGCATTGTAAGTCAGCTAGATGACAAGTTCCTTGGCACCTTGTGAATCCTCTCAAAGGGACCAGCCTACTACTGTACAAGGCCCTCAATAAATGCCTGTTAACTCACTTCTTAGCAAATCCATTAAAGGTAGGAACTCAATAGTTTCTGATTGATGATTGGATAGAGATCACTTTCCCACTGAGGATACCTAACAAGAAGACAGGCAATCAGGTCTAATCATTGAAGATGTGGAATTAAAAGCCACTAATTGCAGGAACTCAAAGCTAGAGGGTAACTTCAAAGTCATCTGTTGCAGCCCCTTGTCTTATTGACAGTGTAGGTGAGGCATGATTGGCCCAAGTACACTCAGGCAAGTAAGAGACAGCGCTAGGTTTGGACTCAGATGCCATGATTCCAAATGGCAAGTTCTTTGCCACCCTATCACACTCCCTGACCATAATGCTCTGCTGTCTTGAGACCTGAGTTAAGATCATGGTTTTAAAAACCATGCTTTTACTTGCCACTTTTTCACATATTTTTTTATAAATAATAATAATAATAGTTCAAAATAGTGTAGCACTTTACATGTTACAAAGCATGCAACTCTTGGAGGTATGTAATAATATTAGGTCAATGATGCACTACTTAGAAGCTTATAAAACGTTTCCTTTAAAATAAGTATATGAGATAGAGTGTTAGTCTTATCATCCCCATTTCATGTATAAAGAGAGGCAGCATAGTATAGTTGAAATAGCTCTGGTTCTAGAGTCAGAAGCCCTGGGTTCACATACTGCCGTCCCCCATCTTTACTATCTTTAACCTTGGACAAGTGGCTTGTCTCTATGGTCCTCAGAGTTGTCATCTGGAGAGCAAAGGTGTTGGACAAGATGGTCTCCCAGGTCCCGTCCATTTAAATTTGTCATACTAGAATCCTGAATGGAAACTTGGAGAGCTTATTTATTGTGCATAGTCACGTGGTTGTTAAGTGGTGGCAGGAGAACTTGAATTCAGATCTTTAGACTCCAAGTTGAAGGCTCCTTCTATAATGGTATGCTGTCGCTTGATGGTGGTAGTCTTATATATGAACAAACTGGAATACCAGACTAGGACAGACTGGAGGTTCCAAGGACGTAGGGAATTTTTATTCTTTTTATGTCCATAGGGTAGCTGGGTAGCACAGTGGTTAGAGTGCCAGGCCTGAAATTAGAAAGGCTCATCTTCTTGTGTTCAGATCTGGCCTCAGGCATTTACTAGCTGTGTGATCCTGGGCAAGTCACTTAACCCTGTTTACCTCAGTCTCCTCATCCATAAAATGATCTAGAGAAGGAAATGGCAAACCACTCCAGTATCTCTGCCAAGAGAACCCTAAATGGGGTCATGAAGATTTGGATACAACTGAAAAAAGTGACTGAACAATGACAACAAATGTCCATCAGATGAATAGCTAAAAATACTACTTATTTTAGATATGTTTCTAGCACAGAATAGATCTTATTCAGTCAGTAACACAGAATAGCAAGATTAATTCTGATTCCATGGTTGATTCTAGAAACTTTCAAAGACTGGAGAGACTTTCATATGAGTCCTAATATACCTCCATCTAAACAAACAAAAGCATGGGAGACTTTTCATACTGTTCTACAGGTCAAGAAGGATAGTAGAATCTCCTTTTTTTGTATGAAGTAGGGGTCAGGAGAAAAATAAGTAAAATATATATTGAATTATATGTGAATTTGAATTTGAATTATTCATATTCTTCTTTCCAATTAGCAAATCCTGCAATGAAAACTACAATGAAAGTAATCATAAGACAGAAAAGCTAAACAATGAAATATACATGTGACATACAATGGAGTAATGAAAGTGTATGTTAGGCAAGTTTATTCCTTCATCAATGAAGAATGTTATTAGTTATTTAAATTGCCAGTTGATTATACAAACATATTAATCAGTGTTTGAAATTACCTATGTGTTAAAGTGATAAGATGTCAGGCTCATTGAAATATATTAAGTCCTATTGGGTCATGGATATTTTGATGAAAATTAAAGTCCTAAGAAAATATAATAAGTATAGATCCTTCTCTTACTAAGGAAGTCTTTGCTTTAAAAAATACAAGAGCAAAGAATCAGAGATCTAGAACTGGAAAAGACTTCAAAGGTCATCTCATCCAACTTCCTCATTTTACAGCAGCTATATATGGTGTAGTGGCTAGTGTGCTGAGCCTGGAATCAGGAAGACCTGAGTTCAAATCTGACCTCAGATACTTAACTAGCTGTGTGAACCTGGGCAGATCACTTAACCTCTGTTTGCCTTAGTTTCTTCAACAATAAAATAAAGATAATAGCAACATCTACTTCCTAGGGTTGTTGTGAGGAACAAATATGATGTTTGTAAAGTGCTAGCACGTTGCCTAGAACACAGTAAATACTATAGAAATATTCTTTTCGCTTCCCTTCTCATTTTATAGATGAGAAGATATAAGCCCAGACAGGTGACAGGAGTTGGCTGGCATCACACAGATAGGTAGTAAGTAGCAAAGCTGGAATTTAAACACAGGTTTTCTGATTCCCTACTTAGCCTTTTGCACCATCTGTCAGAGAAGACCCATTTAAAAAGCAGTTGTAAATCTGACCACTTAGTTCGTATATCCCAGCTTGTCTAAAATCAGTGAAGAGTAGGCTGTTGTAAAGGCACAGAGATTGAAGGGAACATGGATGGGAGGGATTTAAAGAAGGAAATGACCACATGATTCTGAAAATGGAATTTTTTTTTGCAAGGTATAAAACCAAAAATAAGATGCAGGATATTTATTGTCCTCTCAGGCACATTAAGTGAAACCTGGTCAGCAAACACTCCGTGTTGCATCTGATGGATGGGAAATGTGTCTCCTCTCCTTTCCCACGTTTCCTGTCACACATCCTTCCCTTGTTGCAAGTGGCATTTCACCTTATCTTTTAGTTCTCACCTCTTTTGCCACATGACCAGGCTACTCAAATAAACTTATTTTGGAGGAATTGCTACTTTTGACCTCATCTGAAAATGTGATATGCAACAGCATTGTATATAGGTGGAAAGTTGAGAGATGAACCCTCAAGTGAGAAAGCTTCCTCTTTTTTTTCTTTTTGGTAACTTTTGTAGTTCAAATTACCAATACTAGTCAATTACTGACTAGTCAATGCTGGTGTGAGAGAGAAAAAGACAAAAAAGATACCTGTCCTCAAGGAACTTACATTCTATTAGGAGAGATAATATCTTCCCATATTGTTATATGCCAGGCTATTCTGAGGG
This sequence comes from Bettongia penicillata ogilbyi, assembly GCA_023548195.1. Taxonomy (NCBI): domain Eukaryota; kingdom Metazoa; phylum Chordata; class Mammalia; order Diprotodontia; family Potoroidae; genus Bettongia; species Bettongia penicillata. The sequence goes on along the minus strand of JAJHZJ010000245.1, from coordinate 6,828,720 downwards.
GAAGGCTCTGGTACCTGGGATAGGGGAGGGGGGATCAGAAAAGGCTTCATGTAGAAAGAGATGTTTTGAAGGAAACAAGGGTACTGGGAGGTGGAGATAAAGAGAGAGTGAATGCATGCCAGCCTGTGTGCGAAAAGCAAAGAAATGCAAAATGGAAGCACCATGTCTGAGAAAAAGCAAAAAGGCTATTGGGTTAGATTGTTGAGGGCCAGAACAGGGAGAAACTGGATAATAAGGCTGCAAAAGTAGGTTGAAGCCAGGTATATGAACAATCAGTCATTAAGTATTTATTGAACATTGTGTATCTAGCATTATTGTGGTCCAGATAGTTCAATGTTAGATCCACAACCCCAACTAGTAGAGGTCAACAAATGTTCTACCACTTGGAATCTTTCACTGGAAGTGTGTGTGTGTGTGTGTGTGTGCTTGTGTGGCATATTCATTAGGGTATTCATCCAGGGAATTGTATGTTTTTATTTTTTAAGCAAATCTTATTCTCTCTTTATTAATATTTAAATTCATCAGATTAAGGAAACAAAAACTTAACTAAGTCTAATTCTTTAAAATTAACAAATAAACTTTACTGCAAAAATGAAACAATACAGGAGAGAAAAAAACCCTGAGATAATGTATGATTGCACCAGTTCCCTTTAGAACTATTCATTTCTTCTTATCCACATGCCATTAGACAAAAATAGCTCTTGAATATGACTCTCGGCTTCATACCTATGTCATTTGAGATACTTTTAAACAAAATTTTCATCATTATAAAAAAAGAGACACCAACTATCCATCCTACTTTATAACCATCTCTTCTTCCAAATATTATGTTCAACCTGTGACCTACTATAATTCCAAAAGACTTAAGATGAAGCATTCTATCCACCTCCAGAAAGAGAACATATGGACTCAGGGGACAGATTGAAGCATACTTCTATTTCTTGTTTTGTTTTTTTAAATTCCCCCTTGGAACATGGCAGTGTTCCCCCTTGAAATGTGGAAATTTGTTTTACATGTTTATATGTGTATATATATATATATCTATATCTATGTATGTATATACACACATATATGGATATATATGTAATCATTTTTATTTTTCTTTTCTTCTCAATGGGTGGAGAATGGGACGGGGGAAGAAGATTTGGAACTAAAAATAAAGTTGAATTTAAAAAGCAAATTTTGGGTGTAGTATTTTCTTTATGTGGTATTATAGTTTCCTTGGCTAATGATCTTAGCACAGTCTTTGCACATTTGATATAATCAGAAAATTTTACTCTCTGAGAGCATAAAATTTTAAATTATTTCACTGTGTTTGAAGTTAATAAAAGTCACCCTTATATAAGACTGTCCTGTTAGATGGAACTATCTTCTACTTGACACTTGGTAAGGGTTTCAATTTCTAAACGGGTTCTTAGTAAGAGAGAGATGTTCCATTGGAATTAAAATACCCCTGCTTTTGATTTTATAGCTGCTTTCAAGCAATGACTTTCAGGTATCATAATCAAATTTTCCCACCATTGAAACAGTTTTTTCTCCACACATAGCCCCACACCCTTGACAAGCCTCTTGGTCTTTTGCAGTGTTCAATTGACTGACCATGGTCTGGGCACTAGCATAGTTATTCTCTGGAAAGTCCAATGACATCATGAAATATTCCTCAGGTAAAGACAATTCAGGGATAACTTTCATTGGCTTAATATGCTCTTGTGGCCCTCTGTTGAAATTCACCTCTGTTAGGTGACATAAAGCCATGCATTCCCTTTGCTTATCTGCCTAGCCTCAAAGAAAGGCATAATCAAGCATTCTGGAAACAAGATTAGGTGGTCCCTGGATAGACTAGAGCTTTCGCCTTATCTTGAAAAGGGATCTACACACATATGTGCATGCACATGCACACACGCACACACACACACACACAACCTCTAAGCACCCTTGAAAACTTAAATCACTCCTGCCATAACATGAATGTAGCCCTTTGCTGTCAAGGAAGTTGATGGAAAGGCTAATTTTCCCAGATGGAAAGAGGGACTCGTGAGGAGAAGCAAAAGCTTCATTAAATCGGGGAAGGCCATGAACTTTGGGGCACTGGGATGCAGACATGGTTCAGAACAAGTAACCCTTGTAGTTAACCACAAATACAACTGCTGCTACCCTAAAATGAATATAATCATGAGTGCTTGGAGTCTTCTCTGTCCCAGTTGACCCACTTAAGGAGTGATCTATCAGGGCTGAATATTGCTGTCACTTTGCTGCAGTTATGGAGACCTGGCAAATTTATCCCTTCTCTACTTCCTTCCCTTCTTCTCCTGCCCCGTGGATACCTGGCAGTCTCATTTATTTGCTATTTGTGTATTTATAATGAGTTGTCTCCATATAAAGATAAGCTGATTTGCATTGCATCTTAAATGAGTGCTTATTATAAACAAGTTGACCATGCAATTAAGGAAGGAGAGACAAGGGAATTAATGGGTCCATAGACCTCTATGTAACAGGGAGCCTATATTGCAGTTCTCTCTCCCTCCCTTAATCTTCCTCCTATCATCCTCCCTCTTCATTTCCCTCTCTCTCTCTCTCTCTCTTTCTCTCTCTCTCTCTCTCTCTCTCTCTCTCCCCCCCACCCCATTCTGTACTTCTCCCTACATTGTCCCCTCCCTCTTAGTTCTCCCTGTTTCTCTGTCTCTTATTTTCTCTATTACTCTCTTTCTCTCTTTTTCTGTCACTCTGTCTCTCTCCTTCTCTGTCTGTCTCGGTCTTTCTTTTCCCCTTCCCCCCACTTTCTTTTCCTTCCTCTAATAAAAGTCTCCTTAAGGAATGGTTTTGCTTCCAAGGCTCCTGATGCCAGACAAATCTTAGAACAAGGAGAGTAGTCAGAGATTGTCTCTTCCCTTTGTGTTAGAACTGTGTGTACTCTCCAGAGGACTTAGTCACCAGCCACAAGTCTCTGCCTTACCCATGGGAATGAAAAACACCATCTTTCTACTATCTGCCTTAAAACCAGGGCCAATCAGACAACCCACACCTTAAGATAAACAATCTTTTCCCCAAGAGCTCACCTAATTAAGGTTTTGTACCTTCCCTTTGGTTTGTCATCCCAGACTACAATCTCACTTCTAAACTCATAATACTCACAAAACCTTTTTTACTTCTATATTAACTAAACCAAAGGATGTGATCTCTTACCTATAAAATGCATCTGACACCTTGTCCCCAAGAAACCTTGAAATTGACACATTGGTGGAGTAGGAAGAGAAACAGATTTGGAGTTAGAAGACCTGGGCTTGGCTCCTAGCTCCAATTTTATTACCTGCATGACTTTAGGTGAATCACTTCACCATCTCTGATCTCAGTTTCCTCATCAGTAAAAGGAGAGGGCTGAATTAAATGACTTCATTCAGATTTATGGTATATTGATCTCTGCTGGTGAGGCCCTCACCAGTACAGGTTTAATTAGTACTAATATGTTTTCTAGCCCAATCCATACCTGAACTGGAATCTTCTTTATAACTTCCTTGAAAATTGATCCTTAAGCTTCTACTTGGAAACCTCAGTTATGGGGGATTCATGACCCCCTGAGGCATCTGAGTCCACTTTCAAACAGTTCTGATTCTTATGAAGGTTTTCTTTGTACCAAATTGAAATCTCTCTCTCTGAAACTTCTAACTATTGAGGCTTTTCCTGGTGTCTGGAACTAACTGAAATTAAGCTAATCTCTTTTCCACATGATAAGCCTTCAAATACCTAGATAACTGTCATGCCCCCTTTTCTTCCCTAGGCTATACCTTCCAATTTCTTCCATTGATCCTTAGAAGGCACAATTTCTAACCTGATCACTTTCTTGGTTGGTCTTCTCTATCTGAAAGCATCTCATTTTGCCAAAACTTTTTTTCTCTTTTTTGGATAGGGCAGTTGGAGTTAGTTGACTTGCCCAGGATCACACAGTTAGTAAATGTCTGAGGCCAGATTTGCACTCAGGTCTTCATGACTCTAGGGCCTGTGCTCTATCTACCACACCACCTAACTGTACCCCAATACTTTAAAACTTAAGTATATTTATGATCTCAATGAAAGAAGTTATACTTTATCATCTTGTCAAACTATTATGCGTGTCATCCCATAAATCTTTTATATGAAGTTCACCCAGTGTACTTGGGATCTTATTTCAGGCTATTGGGTACCATAAGCAGTACATGAGCTATCTATAGGTCATCTCTGCTTTTTGTTTCCTATATGACCATTTTCTAGTCATACATGTCTTTGATCTTTTACTTTTGTTCACAATTTTTTATTATGAATATGTGAAGCTCTATGCATAGCTTCCATACCTCTCTCCATTTCTCTTTGAATGACTTTTCAATTTTGGTTATGCAGAAATTATGACCTTTCATGATTCACAGCCATATAGTATCGCCAGAAGAATGCTGGTATTAAAAAGCTTGTGGTTCATTTCCTAACATTTGCTCTCAGAGAATGGGAAACTATCCCCTCTTTCAGTCTAAACACTGTGGTCCTTTTCATGTTTTAACTCAATGAAAAGGCACAGTGACTCTTTTGTGCCTAATTTTGATAACTTGCACTTGTGAAGTTTTATTATATGATTCTGATATTTGTTTTCTTATGTATATACATAAACACATGTATATATGTATATAAATGCATAAACATATGTATATATGTGTATATACATAAACATATTCTGAAGAAACATTTCTCTCTTTTTTTTAAACTTTTTTTTTAAACGTGGATATCATAAGATTAGATAGAATCATAAGCTTAGCTGGAAGGAGGCTCGGAGACCTAGGTAAAACCTCTCCTTTTACAGATCTCATTAAACTGGGGCCTAAAAGGATTAAATGGTTTGAGCATGGTCACACAAGCAGTAAGCATCAAAAGGTGGATTGGAATCCAAGTCCACATTCTTTCCACTCCATCGTCATGCTGCCAATTCTGAGTCATCTAGCTGAGATGGTACAGGGCAAAAGGACAGATCCTGAATTTGGAATCACAAGACACAAGCAAGCTGGGGCTCTTCAATATTAGTATTTATTACTGTGAATAAGTCTCTTGAGCTATAGTTTTCTTACCTGCAAAATGAAAAGACTAATAATGCCTATTGTTCAAAGTTATGGGGGGGAGGAAAAAACATTTTGTAAACTGTAAAGCATTATAAAAATGCAAGCTATTATTAGTTTGTAATGAATCCAGCATTTTTATATTATTCAGACATCCTGGAGTTCACCTGCTCAAAATGTTTTATGGAGAAGGAAGCAAATGTGAATGAGAGCTGTGTCTAAATTAAAATGTAATTTTGATTATATTTCATATTCATGCTTAAGTTCATCTTGTCTCAATGTTAAAACCTCTTCTGAGTCATTTCAGTAACTTTCCCTTAAATAGTTTATGATGTTAGTAATTCATACTTATCATTTATACATAGTGCCCTCAAGTGTGTACTTTAGTCTGTGTAATAAAGAGGCCACAAATAAAATTAGAAACTTGTAGCTCCATTCATTCTTCTAGGAGACTGTACAACCCCAACATCTTTCAACCTAATTCTTGACATTTCCTCAATGTTCTGGCAAAGTTATTGTGTGGTATAGGGTTCTAGACAACTTTATGAGGTGTAGAAACTTAGCAATGGAAAGAATTTTAGAGCTGACATGGTTTAACCTTCCTCCCAGTCCCTTCCAGGGAATGCTTATCCTGCCTCCATTTTGTCACTTTCAGTGATGAGGAATTCATGACTTTTCAAGATGCTGAGATTTTTGTTATGTAATCGGATTGATCAGGGTTGCGCCTGATCTGCTCTGACTTGGGCCCATCCCACTGGATTATACATGAAGCTGAGTTAAACTTAAGCTTCCCTGGTCACTTTTAGTAATACAGTGAAAGACTTGTGCTTTGATATGAAGCAGTTCTCTTTGTGGCCCCTTCATCCCCACGCACAGTGAGAGCCATCCCCAGTCTTCCTGATCCATATCTGGCCGCTGGACCGAGGTGGTTCCAGATGAGAAAGTGAGGCTGCTGACTTTGCACAACTTTCTCTCACTTCAATTCACTTGCAAGTCATGGCATCACCTTCCTGATGTCATGGTCCTCTTTGAATGCCAAACAACAATATCCCCACTCAGAAGACATTAAAGGGAGAAACAACTGTCTTCTCTCATGAACATGGGGTTTGGAACTTTTTATAAAACTTCCCATAGGAAAGAGGGAAGCATCACCTTTTCTTTCAGCCCCTTCCCCAATATGGTAGAAGCCTGAACATGGCTACAAGCATATGGGCTTGCCATTATTGGGCATCTGGCATACCTGGGAAAGGGTGAGGGGAAGGTAACATTTCCCTGCCCATCATGGGAAGTCCTAGAGAAAGTTCCAAGCCACATGTTCAAAAGAGAAGACAGTGTGAACAAAAGTTCTTTCTCCCTTAAATTTTACAGTGAGTAATCACCTTTTAATGCCCTCCCCTTCCCTTACTCTCTTCACCGGGACCAGTCAAGAGATAAATAAGGGGATGGTCTCATCTTCTCAAAATGTAAATCCTTTAGAGCTGATCCCTATTTGTCACTAGAAGTGTTAAGAGGAGCTTAACTTCACACATTTCAAGTGTAGTTTGCTCTACCTAGAGAAGGTTAAGGGTTCCCTGATTACCTCCATTACAACTTTAGGAGATTAGAGACTAGACTTATGATGTTGTTGGTATCAAGAACTCCTAAATTAGGAAGCTCCCTTTACCAATACAAGTCAACACCTCAAAAATTTAGCATCTTAGAGATTTACTGTCACGTAGCTCGTCTGTGTGAGAGGAGGGATTCAAATTTGGGCATCTTAAGCTTTGAGGCCCAGCTCTCTCACCACCTCATGCTGCCTTGTATTACAGTTGTCTTTAGTCCAATTCTGAGACTTGGCAAGTTCCTCCCCTCACTCCTTCTTATACCCCACTGAAGCAACACAAAAGTCTGATCCCTTTCCTCTATAATAGTCCTTCACACATTTCAGGCTAGCTTGCATGTTCTTCCGTGATCTTTTCTTTTTGAACCTAAACATTCCCAGTTTTTTCAGTTGTTTCATATACAAAATAATTTATAGACCCTCTGCTCTCCTGATTGTCTTATTATAGCTCTCTCAGATTTGACAACGTTTCTCTTAAAGGGTGGCACTTTGAACCAGTCATGATTCAGTAAAATTATTGTCTTTGGTTATCTGGATACACTTTTACTTCCACAATCTACAGTTCTATCACACTCTTAACATCTAAGGTCCTTTTCACAAGAATTTCCATCAAGTCAGTTCTCCTTCATCCTGTAGTTTTTGAGCTAACTCCTAAAATCTAAAATGTGGGTCAATAGAAAGACCACTAGACTGGAAATCAGAAGACCAAGGGTCAAGTGCCAACCCTGTGACTGACTGATCCGGTGACCTTATTATTTCTCTGCCTTGAGTACCAAGTACTTTGTAGACCCAGTTCCTCCAACTTTCAAGTCAGCCCTTACTCCATTATACCACACATTTGTAGATCTTCAGTATTATAATACCTCTCCGATGTTAGCAATACAACTGTATCTGCAGGGTTTTAAAAAATATCTTTAGACAGAATTAGGCTGGGCCTGGGCATGTGAACTCATTTAAAGTGGAAAGGAAGCTCTCTTGTGATTTTCCTTCTTATCCTGTATTCACCTTTCACCTATGCGGTGTTTTATCCTACCCTTTCCAATTCCAGTATTGTTTTCTTTGGTTGTAAAGACACAAATAAAAGATGAGTAGTTCTTCCCTCACTCTGTAATCTTTAACTTTATACTGTATTCCCCAGACATTTCCCCAGACATTAGTCTTATATCTTCTTTTACTTTTTGCTTGAAACACAACATAAAGGGAAAAGGTTTGGATTTTGGTTTTTCAGGATGTTTTTTTTTTGGTTTGAAAGCCTCAGACTACTCAGTAATTTAGTCTTCTAGTTCTGTTGCTACCAGTTCCTACCACTTTTTAGAAAAAAAAATTATCCATCCATCTTTTTATGCATGTTCTTTTCAAAACCTGAGCTCATCAGAGAGCTCTTTCTCTCCGAAGTTTATTGATTTCTTTAGCTAGTTTTCTCTTTTCTTCCTCATGGGTATTATTCTCTTCATATAAACAAAATATTGTTTTTGAGAACTACATATCCCTCCTGAGCCATCTGCACTTTGGGAGTTTCTGGACATGACATCATAGCTATCATTTTTTCCCCTAAGTTTTTGAAATCTATTTTGCTATAGTTCAAGAAATTTATGTTTATATTTATGCTGTACAATAAGTTTTGCATAGCATTTTATGTGCCTTGTCTCTTTTGATCCTCTCAAATATTCTGTGGCATGGGTGCTCATACTATTCCCATTTTACATATGAGGAAATAGGCTGAGAGAAATTAAATAGTTTGCCCATCCAACTAAAAGTTTGAGGTAGGATTTGGATCCAAGTCTGTGATTTTTAGCCCCTCTATACTATACTGGCTCTCAAGAACATAGCTGTGTATGACCACCATTCATTAAAATGTAAAGGATAACATGATTTCTTTCTCCCATAGTTTCCATTACTTTTGAATCACAAAAGGGTTCTTCTTTTTTAGAATAAATCTAGACTAAGAAGTAGTTCCCTTCTGAGTAATGAAACTATTAGCAAGGCAAATGAAGTACTTATCAGATGTGCTGATTTTAGCTGAAAAAGCGTTCTTAGCAGATGTTCCAATATCTCCCAGCAGCACTACTGCACCTTGCTGCTTTCATGTCCAATATTATTAGAAAATCATTCTTGTCCTCTCTGACCAGGAATTATTTAGTTTACTTTCACAGTGATATCACACAGAATCAGAGTCATTACTGGATCTGCACCTGGCCAATAATTGCTCCTAAAAAATGCTCAACAAGTGGTCATCTAGTTTTCACTTGAAAGGGTGATCCCAGTAACTTCTGATGTTGCCCATTTACATTTAGTTTTTTGTTACATTTAGCCAAAATTTGTCTCTGAAATTGCCCCACCCTCGCATTTTTCTGAATATAGCTGAATCTTTCTCCGTTTGTCCTCTATCAAATACTCGATACACTGCTTCTGCCCTCCAGAGTGCAGATTTCCATATAGGTTGTCATTAGCTTCTTAATTGACAATTGTTTCCCTCAGATTTGTTACTGTTGAGCAGGACATATCTTTCCATGGTTGTATTCTAGTCATGACTTCCATCTTAGCATATCTCAATAGTGTCTTTTTCTTTTTAAACTTCAAGTTCACTTTTAAAATGATTCATGCTGTGTGCATCTTGAGGTCATGAAGATTGTTCCCAACCCTGTTCCTTGTTGATTGCTCTTGAGTCTAGCTATATTGTATTATAGAGTTAAAGAATTAAAAATTACTGCATAGACTTTGATGCCCAGAATTCCTTCCCCTCTTGGCCCTTACCTCTAGAGCTTTAGAAGGCTATGACAGATCTTTCTGAAGTTGTAGGATAAGTTTAAATTAGTAATAATAACCCTCAAGGGATGTTAGCTGTAGAGAGGGGAAGAAGAACATGGACTCAGGCCAATCGACGGATAAAGTCTGTTTTATTCAAAGAAATTTAAAATTCCACTTGAGGAAAGGAAGAATTTTATTGCCTCAAGGACTAATTCATTTTTACTTAGCCTTTCAACTTTTGTTCCATTGGACTTTGAGCTTTGGGGATAGTTCTCCCTTTCACTAAATAGCAGGGCACACATATATTACACATTTTCCACCAATAATTGGTAACCAGATACCATATTTTAATCATATATTTTCTCAGCTTTTCTTGAAAAGGCACAGTAAGCATATAGAAGTACATATTGGAGTAAATGACCTTGCAGATCCCTTCCTTTCCTCTTAAAGCCTGTAATTTTGTGTAAAAAGTAGAAATAAGAGTATTTAGGGGTCAAAGATTGTGGGTTCTCTAATTGGCTATCTCTGTGGTTGCTGTTTACCTCTCTAGGTTGCTGTTTTCTCATGAGAGTTGATATAAATGAACTTTAAGGTTCCTTCCAGTTCTAACTCTCTGACCCTAAGATATCTGTCTAGTATCTTCTTCAAGTTACAAAAGAGGTTCCAGGATTGCATCTGCGACAAGTAACATCAAAATAACACATCTTCACCGTATCACGCTGAAGGGTTAATTTTCTGAGTTGATTAACTCAGATGAAATACCAACTGGAGATTTAATCAGGTGCTTGCCCCAGTGGAATTCTCCCATCTACTCTGATCACACACAGACTGAGGTGGGCTGAGTAGCTATTTCTTTCTTGGAGGTAAGAACTCCAAACTGAAGCTCTGGGAAACCTTGTTAATGTCGCTGTTCTTTCATCCTCCTCCATCTATGGCACTTTCTGATAAAATGTGATTAGTATGTGACAGTCCCCTCCTTTGTAAACACCATCATTTGTCCCTGTTCATCATGGACATTGTTATGCAATGCAGGATCTGCACCCTAGCAAATTCTTTCATTTACAAATTCCCCACATGAGCTTTCACTTTGGTCTTTTGTTAAAGATAGCAGCATTTCACTATAATTTTGGTGTCAGAGTAGATGAAACCCATCTAAAAGGAATGTGCATTGGAACTGGTGGGGAGTAGAGTGATTGGCATTTGAAATAAAAGCTTATCGTGTTATAGCTTGAAAATATTTACTGGTAAATCAGATCTCTTGATTGTGTCCAAGCCAATATAAGAGTCATCGAGTTCTGCAAAATCCCATCCAAATAGGAAATTATAGAAAGTTCCAAACAATCTGAGTGACTAATCAAGAGTTTCCTGACTATAGTCACAAGCCATTGGTTTGTAACTAGAATTGTTAAAACACCTAATCAAGGGAGAGCATTTATTGTCTCTTTAGAATGTCATGCTTCAGTTATTATTGTGGGATGAGTGCATTACATGTATATATATATATATATATATATATATATATATATATATATATATATATATATATATATATCCTAATTTTATAGACTCACTATTACCTGGAAAAGGACAGCTAGCCACTGCAGTAGAAAGAGTGATAGTCCTGGAGTCATGAAGACCTGAGTTCAGATCTAGCCTCAGACGTTTATTAGCTGTGTGGGCAAGTCATTTAACCCTGATTGCCTCAGGTCATAATCTGTAAAATGAGCTGAAGAAAGAAATGACAAACCACTCTGGTATCTTTGCCAAGAACACCACAAATGGGATCATGAAGTCAGAACTGATTGAAATCAATGAAACAAAGGCAGAGAATTGTGGTTAATTGTGGTTACTCAAGCTTTCTGGTTAATAGAATGTTATTATATGTGTCATACAGGTATTGTTGATTTTTCAAAGAATTTGAGTACAATATTTCATCAATAAAATCTGTGAATAGTAAAAATTTATGAGTAGTTACATGGGAAAAATTTACATAACCCAAAGTCTCCACTAGTATCTTCTTGATGTGAAGAAAAATTCAAGAAACTCCCTCATCACAATCAGTAGATCCCCTTTAATGAATCTATGAGAGGATGAATAAGGCTTACTTGGGATAGGAAGATACACTGATGTCAGTCATTCAATTAATCATCAGATATAGCCTACTCTGTGCTATGATTTTCATTAGTGACAGGAATGTCTTCATGGATGAGATCACAAATAATCTGGAATATATGAGAGTTTGTTAACCCTCAAGTTACACTGAAAATAATCTAATACTTCTTGAATATAATTTAATATTTCTTTTATTTTATAAGCTTTTGAAATTAAATATATTTCACATATGTAAAAAAGAGTTATCAGTTTTGGACACTATGCCTATGAATGAGTGCAAAACAGAAGCAGAGATGGTACCAACATCCTGTGGATGATTTTTGCAAATGGGTAAACATCACTGGAACTACACTCATTTTTAGATGAGAAAAATAAATAGTTTTCTGTTCCATAAAGGAATGAGTAGTGGGCTTCATTCTGAACCTTATTTTTATAGCAAAATAACTCAATCTTGAAGCCTTAAGGATTTTCTTCAACGGAACATTTTGGACTCATTGCACTTGTACAACCAAAGGAAACAATGTGGTAAATGAAACAAAAATAACAGCACACACACACACACATGCACACACAAACTCACACATACAAATGTGCAGAATGGAGAGCAAAAGAGCAGTAGCCTTTGAATTTAAACTGCTTCATGATATCTGTTGTATTCAGTTAGAATTGAATTCTTTCATTTCACAAAGATATCTAGATATCTAGAGTTGGAAGAAAGAAGGGTAGAAAAGTCTTAATCTTTTGCAATGTTGTATAGATAAATAATTTATAAAAAGTTTCTAGCTGAGAGGGACATTAGGGACCATTTAGTCCAAATCCCTTATTTTTACAATCGAATAAACTGAGGTACCAAGAGATCAATTGGTTTGTTCAAGTTCTAAAGCTAGTGAAGGTCAGAGACAAGAAAAGAACTCAGTTCTCCCAACTCAACTAGGCAGTTCCCAGTAAACACTTGACTATACCATGCATTCCAATAGGATGATGATTGCCTTCTGTTGCAATTTAAAAATGACCACTGGTTCTGAAAAGAAACACAGTAATTTCCCTGTAGAATATAATAACAGAAATTACTCATGAGAAGTTGAGTAACTCTATGACCTAAATTCACAGAAAATGAGTAACTTTTATATATTCAAACAGTCAAATGAATCTGTGATCTCATCGATTCAAGCGTTCCCTCCAGTGATTCAGATCACTGCCCACGCATGAGTACACATGCTGTGCAGTTTTTATCTCCATTATCCCCAACACTCACTACAAGGTGGGTCATGCAAAGGACTATAGCCCTTCTTCACTTTCTCCCAACATCACAAACACACCAGTGAAGAATTTCAGCATTGATTTTTAGATATTATTGGTGAATCAATCCATTTTGAATATTAGAAGATGAAGAGTCATCACAGGGTACCCTAGGAATTCTGAGCACTGGTGCCATGAAATACCTGATCATATACCTGAGACTTCAGGAAATTCTTTGAACCTGTTAGCCATGGTACAGCCTACCTGATCGCAAGACGCTCCCCAGTCATCTTTCCACTTGGGGACAATTGGAATGCTTAACGTTGAATTTCTAGATTGCCTTGGTCTCCAGAAAAGAACATGGGTCTCTTGTCCTCACCTGTGTCCCTTCAGATTACTTCACGTGACCCATCTTGTCTCTTAACTTCCCCATGACACTTGTATACATGTTGTTTTGGTTTTTGTTAATGAAGGGCTCTTAATAAAAATACTAGGCAAATAACATAACAGAATGAAAAGAGAACTATGGAGTGATGAGAGAAGGGCAAGGAGGAGAGGGAGGGAAGAAGGGAGAGAGAGACACAGAGAGAGAGGTGGAGAAAGAGAAAAGAAAGAGAAACAATATGATAAAATGAATGACTATAGAATGGGAGAAACCATGGTATGGCATGCTGACTGGAGAGACAGGAGACCTGGGATCTTCTTCTGGTTTTATGTCACTACTCATGAATAGTTCTAATATGGAAAGTAATAGAGTTTCTACTATATCCCTTGGGAGACAGCTTCACTTTCCCCATATTTCCACTATGTTATTCCCCTTTAAATTCACTCCTGTACTTAACGATTCTCCATGGAACCCTCCAAAGCAAGATCCCCCTGAAGTGTAAACCTTTAAAATGTCTCTAGGCTATTGGTTCTTAACTAGTTATGGTCCAAGTTTGATAGAGAACTTTATAACATCATCCAATAACAATTTTTTTTTTACCCAGGAGACAAACTCAATGAGAAGACATCAATCAAAGATTCCCAAGGTTCCATAGGAGTTTAGGCAGGGGTTATTGGAACTAGATCTTTGCTGGCCCGCATGTTGAATGGGAAATACCAGTTGAGTTTTTCCTTAGTGCTTTGCAAACTTCATGCAAAATGTCTAACATCTTTGCATACTTCAGTTTCTCCACCAGCTGTGTGTAGACAAAGTCAGGAAACCCTTATTAAACACTTACTATGTACCCATAATGTGCCAGTACAAAAGCAACAACAATAAGCCCAGCTCATCATGACCCCATCTGGGGTTTTCTTAGCAAAAATGCTGGAGTGATTTGACATTTCCTTTTCTATCTCATTTTACAACTGAGGAAACTGAGATAAGCAGGGTTAAGTGATAGAGGATCACACAGCTAGTAAGTATCTGAAGCCAGATTTGAACTCAGGAAGATCAATTGCACCACTCAGTTCCCAAACAATAATAATAGCTAGCGTTTATATGCCACTTTAAGATTTTTACTTTTTACTTTATCATCACAACAACCTTTGAAGTAGAGGCTATTATTTTACTGTATATAATATGCATTATATGAAGAAATTGAGACCAACAGGTTATCTTGACCAGAATGATCCAATTAATAAACTTCTAAGACAGGGTTCCAACTTGAATCCTCCTGACTCTAGGTCCAACACTGCAGCCATTACGCCCATCTGTAATGGCAGTAGAACTCTTGACTCCAGTTGCCCTGTTAATGCCCTCCTATTGCCATTCTCCTTCACATCACTGGGTTGCCACTTGGCCAGATGCCCTGCACTGAATTCTTTTCATTTTTTCTCATGAGTCAGTAGCCTTAAGTTAATGACTTGTAACTGCCTTTCTTTGAATTGTCTCCAAGTTTTTCACCTCTTTCTGGCATTGAGATGTCTCCAATACAGCACTGTAATCTAAATAGAGTTACCTTGATGCGTGAGGGGAAAATAACTATCTCTTTTTACTGTGAACTATAACCTTTGTGCTTATGGAGTTCTAAAATTTTAGCCAGTAAATTTTATCATAAGCCTATATGTAATTTGCTTTTTGTCATTATTTCTAGATCTTTTTTTTTGGCCATTTCCAGTAGCTCCCATTCAATTGGATATCTTTGAATTGAATTATATAGTCTCCTCTGCTGTGTGATCTAACACTTATACACCATTAAATACACCATTAGATGACCAAAATTTGGTACAGTGAAACATTACTGCATCTGGAACCAGAGGAATCCAATCCTGCCTTTGATTGCTACCTGAAAGTCATTTAACTTCCCCTGGGCCTCAGTTTCCTCATCTGTAAAATAAGGGAATCATCTAGTAGAAATTTGGTGGGAAACTGCTAATAGTCAAAATGAATACATTGCTCTTTTTGGAGTCAGAGAACATGACTTCACTTTCTCAGTACTGGACTGTATTGTCTTATTAAAGAAAATCAATTCTCTTCTATTAATGTTATATCTAGCACTATAAGACTAAGAAATTTTCTTCCTGGATAAGCCTTTTTGAAATACCATGCCAAATGAAAGGAAAGGGGCCTTTGTGTGAGGGAAACCAGGAGTTCATTGGACATAAACTGTATTTGGGCCCAAGTAGAACAGGGCTCAAGCTCAGTAAGTGGCCAGAAGGAAGGTTGTGTAATTTTATTCATTAAACAATGCTTTCCTTATTTAAACTTGACCTTTGCTGTTTGCCAGATGATATTTAGGCACTTAGAAAGCAGTTGTGATTTTGCATCATACAGAGATTTTGTTACAGGGACCATTATTTTTACCAAACATGCAGTGTATCCCACAAGTGGCAGCTTATGTAAGAGTCATTCACAATGAGAAAAGACCTCCTTGGTCTCTATATTTCAGTATCTCTTTGGAGCTTCATGGAGATAAAATTTACAGCCAAAAAGATTCTTAGAGATCATCTAGTAAACTCATTTACTTGTTTTATGTTTCCTCAAGGTCCTATAATTCCATATTTTTAATTTCAGTATGTGAATCGAAACTTCATTTTATCACACATGCACACACAAACATATGTCTCTCACCTCCCCTTAGTAATACATTCCTGTATATTCATTCATCCATTCACCTTATTCTCCAAGTTCCTGATATGTCAGTTCACATTGCTAAACAATAATAATTCATCTAAAAACAATCTAGGGATTTTAGTGGATTCTGAGTTCCATGAAGGGATGTGTTGGAGTCAGCTCAAATATAATTCTCAAAAGCTGATTGTAAAATTTTAAATTTGAGCATTTACACCTCAGAAATGAGCAAACACTATAAAACAGAGTTTGATGTATTGTTTTTTGATTGTCTAGACTTGTGGAGAAAAATAGTGCAAATTAAATTTAAAGGTGTGTCATGAATACCTTTTTGAGAGGTGTGGAGGTGAAGAACTGATTGTTAAACATTTACCAGCATGTCCTTCATTACGAATCATCAGTGTCAGTAAGCATTTATAAAGCACTAGTGTGATATGACAGTCAACAAAGCTGATGAGATCTTAGGCTAAGTTAATAAAGGTGTTGTGCTCAGACCTGGAGAAGGGGTTTCTCTGCTTTACTCTGCCCAGATGAGGACACATCTGGAATATTAAATTCATTTGTGAGTGATAAAATGATCAATCCAAAGAGGATAAGGGTGTTGGGACAGGGTCTCAAGATCATGTCATGTGAAGATCCAATGAGGACAATTAGGATGGTTATCCTGGAGGGAATCAGTTAACTGTCCCTAGGTACATGAAAGTGGTTCAACTGGATGAGGGATTAGGCTTTATTCTGCTCAACCCAAGAGAACAGAATTCGGAACAATGGGTAAAAGGTGCAAAGAAGATTATAGATTATAGATCTATAAATCAAAGGGACCTCAGAGGCCATCTAATTAATCCCTTCATTTTAAAGATGAGAAAACTGAGGCCAAGGACAGGAAAGTGTCTTTCCCAAGGTCTTCCAGGTAGTAACCATCAGAGGTAGTTTCTGAGTTCCCAGAGGGAGTGATTCTTTTCACTTTACCAACAATTTAATTTAAGTAAAAGTGTTCTAACAATTAGACCCATAGAAAAGCAAAATGGACTTCCTTGGAAGGTTGTAAAATTTTCATTCCCTTCACCAGGGATCTTCAACCAAAGGCTAAACATCCATTTAGTGGGAATTCTTATCTAGATATAAAGTGAACCAGAAAGACTCCTTCTAATGTCATGATCCTATGGTGCTGGGGTTGTAAATCTAGAGACACAGTTTAAAAATCACCTAATAATAGAACATTTAAGTACAAAATATTATTAGCTGTTCTTATTAATTCTTTGTTCTCAAAGACGATCAATGATATCATGAGTTATGTCTTGACTTCAGCCTTTCATTTCACATATGAAGAAACTAAGATAGAAGAATGGTTAATATGTAAGGTTATAAAATTATTTTGTGGTATTCTGGGCTTGAACTTGGATCTCCACTCACCACCACTAAAAATGTGTAGGTAGAGACAATATTGAAGATTTTAGATGTGAGGGATTGAAATAAACGAAATACATGTCACAACCCAACCTCTTGTTATGTCTCTTTTGTATCTTTAAAGACATGCCTGATTTTAACCAAATCTGAAGCATATTAAATAATATCAAGCTATACCTCAAGCTTTAATAATAGAGGGATTGCTCTATGGTAGATGCAGTATTGGGTCAAATATCAGGACCACCTGAGTTCAAATTCCACTGCTGGCCCTTAACAGTTTTGTGATTCTTATAAGTCTCCTAGCCTATGTGTGTCTCAGCCAACTCCCTAGGATGTACCTACATAATCACATAGATAGGATTGATGGCTAGAGTTCCCACCCTAGTGAAGTCACAGATCTTTATCCATATTCACATATACCTTAAGTTAACTACATTACTGGGAACTGTGTAAAAAAATATTCAAATGGACATATAATGTAGCATTTTAATACCTTTTAATTAAATTTGGTAAGTAGATCAGGATAAAACAATAACTGTTGAATGCCTACTATGTTGAAAGCATTATATTTGTTAATGTAGGATAAAAATAAAGTGGCATTAACTGCTTGGTGAGGTCTACAATTCACAGATTCAGATTGAGAGCTGGAAGAAAGTTTAGCCATCTAGTCCAACTCCTTCATTTGAGAGATGAAAAAACTGAGGAGAGGGCAAGCAGCTTGCCATGGTCCCACAAGAAGCTAATGGAAAAGCCCAAGTTCTCTGACTCTAAATCTTGAACCATGTTTCTTCCCACAATTATCAGAGTTATTGGAAAGGCATGGGGCCTCCATGGTCTCCATGGTCTATCCAATGACAGACATGAAGATAGGTTCCTTAGGGTCTAATCACACTATTATTATTGCTAGTATCTTTCACTAGCTTCCCTCCCTGCCTCATCTGGTAAGAGAATAGGAAGGGGAGGCATGTCAGAGAAAATTACAGCCTGCATTCAGAAATGGACACAGTCAGAAGGATAGGCAACTTCCAGGTCCTAGTGTTCCATAAGAATGCTTTAGGTTAACACAAAAACATTTATTTCTGTCCTATTTTGAATCTTATTTCCACAATCTTAATGCTTAAAAGCAACTTTTGTAAATGATGGATTTCATTTTGCTTGGGTAATTAAAAAGGTCCAGTCAGTTACACTTTCTGCATTTCAAACAATAATAATGTGCTATTGTTATGTTTTTGTGCTATGTGCTATGTAAAGAAACATAGTCATTGTTTCCATCACCTGAAAGGAGAGGTTTACATCCAAACACAAGTCATTTTCATAGATACCTCTTTAAGGCATAAAAGGTTATAAAGTACAATTCTGCATTACGTTTTTAAATCCCTAGACTTGATTTTCTAAGTCTGACTTCCTTCATACTTTCTCTTAGATGCATTTGTGACTTCTTATGTTTTTAAAAGGGAGAATTTCAGTTGTGCCTCTGTAAAATCTACTGACTACAAAGCAATAAAATTGTATTGCATGAAGGACTGCTGAAGAAAGGCTTACAAATAATTTGGAGACAAAATAATTTAATCCTCAAAATTTTGGGGTAAAAGAACAAATCATAGAAATTATAGATAATTTCATTAAAGCTAATGAAAACAATGGGATGATATGCCAAAAATTTGAGGATACAAACAAAGCAGTCTTTAGGGAAGGAAATGTGTATTTGTCAAACACCTACTATGCGCTAGGCACTGTGCTTCACAATGACCTTAGGGGAACATTTGTATCTCTAAATATTCTCATCAAGAGAGAGAGAAAAGAACAAATTGACAAACTGAGCATCCAACTTAAAACAACAACTACAAAACCAACAAATTAAATTACTCCAATTAAACACCAAAATAGAAATCTTGAAAATCAAGGAAAAGATTAATAAAACTGAAAGAAAGAAAATCAAATAACTAAAACTATAAATTATTTGAGGGAAAAACAATGACTAACAAATTTGATTAAAAAGAAGGAAGAGGGAAGCTTCCTAGCCATACTGATGTCAGCACAGTGAAGAATGTGAACCAAATGAAACTGATTTGGTTAAATGGTCACTGTCCCTCTCATGGCTTCTTCTTTAGAAATCAGTCATCAGAGAGCCCATTCAGCACTGAGGCTGATGACAACTTCTGATGATTGTATTAAACACCTAAAAGACCAGTGCAGGAAGACAAATATTCTCTCTTGGATATGGATCAAGAAATCCCCTGGGTTATGCTCCTCTATGAAAAAAAGATGTTTGCTCAGGAAGAAGCCACAGGGACATTCTGCTTGTAGAGGGTGGATCATGATGTGAGAAAGGAAACGCAGGGCACTCTTGCTTCTTTCTGAGATGGGAAGATTACTTGTAAGGTTATAGATCAGGATAAAACTCAGAGGGGATGAAAGAAGGGAGGGATTTCAAGGAGAAAGCTTCATGGAGAATAATTATGAGTCATTCTTTGAGGTTTATATGTCCACAAAGCTGTAAGTCCTGCCTTCAAACAGGAAAAAGTCCCACTGAGCCCACACACTGAGAGCTCTGAATGAGGCATTTGGTGTCTCCTGCTTTAGCTATATTATTTCCTGACTTTCTGTACCAATTTATGCGACCTTTCTTTGTGCTTTGAAGCTTATTATTCATGCCATTAAGATGTGCCTTTAGTTGTGGCATATTCTCCATTCTCCCCCTTCTAGCAATGGATACTAATTTCCCTGTTTTCTTCTAGGGTAAAGAGAGAAAAGGAAAAGACTCTGGGATATCCATGCCCTTAGTATAAATTTGTTCCTCATGTAAAAGGAACATCTAAGAATCTGACTCTAACACCTGAGGCCCTATACAATCTGACTCCCACTATGCCTAGAACTGATTCTCCCTACCCCACCATCTCTGCCTTTTGAATCTGTCCTTTTCTTCAAGACTCAAATCATATCCTACCTTTTCTATAACTTCATTCTTCACACTTTTCCTACCCCCAAGTCCCTCAAGTGAAAATTTTCTCTCCCTCCTCAGATGTCTCATCACCCTTTTCCTGTGTCTCTCCTTTTTCACTTATCTCACAATTCCTTGTTCTCCTCACCCTTTATATCATTCCTGCAGATTTCCTGATTTCTGATGATATGCTTCAGATTCCAACTACCCACCTTGCCCTACCCTTCAATCTGTGCCTGCCCTCTCCCTTTTACATTTCTGCCTGGTTCCCCTCCTTCTTCCTCAGTTTTTGACTTATTGCTTATCATTATAAGCAATCTGGTAGTCAGTCATTTGTGCCTCACCCTTGAATTGTCTGCCAAATTCTGACCAAGTGATTTGATCTGATTTTGCACATACCCATTGTAATACAATGAAAAGACTATTGATTAACATAGATTCATACGCCACTTCACATACTTAGTATCTACGTAATTTTGGATAAGTCTATTCATCTTCTGGGACTTCGGCTTCCATATCTGTAGAATGAGGATGTAAAACTAGAATTCTGAATTCTCTTCCATTTCTTGATCTGTGACCTTATATCTTAGACCAATGATTCTTAAATCTTTTCTGTTGTTCATTCTGTTGCTCTTTGGCCATCTGGTGAAGTCTATGGATCCTTTCTCAGAAAAAAAATGTTTAATATAAATAATATGAAATATATGTTTTAAATAAAAGTTTAAAATTTTAAAAAATGTTTTAAATACATAAAATACATAGAATTATATAGGAAACATGAAATTGAAATAATATTGAAGTTATCAAAAAATTTTCCCCATCCAAGTTCATGGACTCCCCTGAAATATATCCTTAGACCCACCTAAAATCTATACATGGATTCCACAGAAATTTATCCATGGGACTCTTGGGTCCAGTCTCCCCACTCATCTGTGACCACCAATTTTAAGTACTTTTACTACCATGCTTTCCTTTACCTCCCAGCCTTGTTTAAAAGTTCTTATATTCCCATCCTTCCCTATCCACAGCTAGGTAGTACAACGGATGGAGTTTGAATACTGCTTTAGACACTTAATAGCTATGTGATACTTAATAGCTATGTTTTCTCTCTCACTCTCAATTCCCTCATCTCCAAAATGGAGATAATAATGTTCATCTCACAGAGCAGTTAAAAGATTCAAATGAGATAACACTTGTAAAGCATTTTTGAAACATTAAAGACTGATACAAACACTAACTACTAAGAGGGCTAAAGCAGGCACTGTGGAGTACTTAGAGCTTGGTCAGACATCAAAGACACCAAGGTCATACATTGCATCCTGAGTCATCACCAGTTGTCTTGACTTTTATCTTGTCATTAGATTTCGATGACTCTGGAAGAGAGTGTGAGGCTGAAGACTTTGAACAAATCTGTCTCACTTCAATACAGTTCGCCCATGAGTCAAGACATCACCTTTGACGTCATTGACCCTCTTTCAAAACAAAGGACAAATACCAACAACGTTGATATTATTATGCCTGTGACCTATGAATATGACCTATTATTGTATCTGTGAGCTATTTACATATGGTTCAAATGTTGAAACTTAGTCTTCTTGTTATATATAAGGTAGATTCAGCGCTGCTAAGTGGTTCGGAACTGCTAAATGACTAGATTGGCCAATGAGATCAGTTTTTAAAATACAGTTATTTGGGGAATGCTTAAGAATGATCAGTCCAGGGGAGGAGCCAAGATGGCGGAGTAGAAAGACACACATACACTAGCTCTGAACCCATAGCCTATAAAATACCTGTAAAGAAGAACTCCCAACAAATTCTGGAGCAGCTGAAGCCACACAAAAACGGAGTGGAGATTTCTGTTCCTGAGAGAAGAGAAAAACCAACACCAAAGGTCCATCATGCACTGGACCCAGAGCAGAGCTCAGCCCTGCCTTGGCCATGTGGCACCAAGAGGAGCAGATCCGAGCAGGCTTCAGGGATGGAATCTCCAGCAGTCATGCAGTTCCCTCCAGTGAGAGAGCCTGTTTGGCTGGCCAAGAGGGGAGTAGGGTGTCTCCATAATTCAAGTCCCCTCAGGAGGTAACAGAGGAGGCAGCAGAGGACAGGAACTCTCAAAGCAGACAGGAGCTCAGATCCATTATTGAAGATCTCCACATAAACCCCCTGAGGGAGCTGAGCCCTGTGTGGCGGCCCTGCCCCTACCTGAGCAGCTCAAATTAATCTCACATTGAATAGCAGCCCTGCCCCCCACCTGAGCAGCTGAATTTAATCTTACATTGAATAGCAGCCCTGCCCCCACTGAAAGCCCTGAGGCTGGGAAGCAGCATTTGAATCTCAGACCCCAAGCACTAGCTGGGTGGAACTGGAAGAGAGGTGGGTGTGGAAAGGAATTTCAGAAGTCAAGTAACTAGCTGGGAAAATGCCCAGAAAAGGGGAAAAAAATAAGACCATAGAAGGTTACTTTCTTGGTGAACAGATGCTTCTCCCTTTCCTTTCTGATGAGGAAGAACAATGCTTACCATCAGGGAAAGACTTAGAAGTCAAGGTCTCTGTATCCCAAACATCTGAAATAGATATCCAATGGGCTCAGGCCATGGAAGAGCTCAAAAAGGATTTTGAAAAGCAAGTTAGACAGGTGGAGGAAAAACTGGGAAGAGAAATAAGAGAGATGCAAGAAAAGCATGAAAAATGGGTCGATACCTTGGTAAAGGAGACCCCAAAAAATACTGAAGAAAATAGCACCTTGAAAAATAGGCTAACTCAGTTGGCAAAAGAGGTTCAAAAAGCCAATGAGGACAAGAATGCTTTCAAAAGTAGAATTAGCCAAATGGAAAAAGAGGTTCAAAAGCTCACTGAAGAGAATAGTTCTCTCAAAATTAGAATGGAAGAGATGGAGGCTAATGACTTTCTGAGAAACCAAGAAATCACAAAACAATACCAAAAGAATGAAAAAATAGAAGAGAATGTGAAATATCTCATAGGAAAAACAACTGACCTGGAAAATAGATCCAGGAGAGACAACTTAAAAATTATGGGACCACCTGACAGCCATGATCAAAAAAAGAGCCTGGACATCATCTTCCATGAAATTATCAAGGAAAACTGCCTGGATATTCTACAACCAGAGGGCAAAATAAGTATTGAAGGAATCCATCAATCACCGCCTGAGAGAGATCCAAAAAGAGAAACTCCTAGGAACATTGAGGCCAAATTCCAGAATTCCTAGGTCAAGGAGAAAATATTTCAAGCAGCTAGAAAGAAACAATTCCAGTATTGTGGAAATACAATCAGGATAACACAAGATCTAGCAGCTTCTACATTAAGGGATCAAAGGGCGTGGAATAGGATATTCCAGAAGTCAAAGGAACTAGGAATCAAACCAAGAATCACCTACCCAGCAAAACTGAGTATAATACTTCAGGGGAAAATATGGTCTTTCAATGAAATCGAGGACTTTCAAGCATTCTTGATGAAAAGACCAGAGCTGAAAACAAAATTTGACCTTCAAACACAAGAATGAGAAGAAGCATGAAAAAGCAAACAGCAAAGAGAGTCATAAGGGACTTACCAAAGGTGAACTGTTTACATTCCTACATGGAAAGACAATATTTGTAACTCTTAAAACTTTTCAGTATCTGGGTAGTTGGTGGGACTACACACACACACACGCGCACACACGTACACACGTGCGTGCGCACACAGAGACAGAGAGCACAGAGTGAATTGAATAGGATGGGATCATATCTTAAAAGAAATTAAGGTAAACAGTGAGAGAGAAATGTAGTGGGAGGAGAGAGGGTGAAATGGAATGGGGTAAATTATATCTCATTCAAGAGGAAAGCAGGAGACTTTTTAGTTGAGGGAAAAAGAGGAGAGCTGAGAAAAAAACATGAAGTTTACTCTCATCACCTTCGACTAAAGGAAGGAATAAAATGCACACTTATTTTGGTATGAAAACCTATCTTACAGTACAGGAAAGTGGGGGAGAAGGAGATAAGCAAGGGGAGGGGGATGATGGAAGGGAGGGCAATGGGAGGAGGGAGCAATTTGAAGTCAACACTCGGGGAGGGACAGGATCAAAAGACAGAATAGAAACAATGGGGGGCAGGATAGGATGGAGGGAAATAGAGTTAGTCTTACACAACACGACTATTATTGAAGTCATTTGCAAAACTACACAGATATGGCCTTTATCGAATTGCCTGCCTTCCCAAAGGGAATGGGTGGGGAGGGAGGGATGGGGAGAATTTGGAACTCAGAGTTTTAGAAACAACTGTTGAGTATTGTTCTTTCTACTAGGAAATAAGAAATACAAGTAATGGGGAATAGAAAGTTATCTGGCCCTACAGGACAAAAGAGAAGAAGGGGAGAAGGGAAGGGAGGGATGATAGAAGAGAGGGCAGATTGGTGATAGGGGCAATTAGAATGCTCAGTGTATTGGAGTGGGGGGAGGGGAGAAATGGGGAGAAAATTTGGAACCAAAAATTTTGTGAAAATGAATGTAAAAAGTTAAATAAATAAATTTATTTAAAAAAAAAAAAGAATGATCAGTCCAGGACCATACATGGGCATTTCTGACGTGATAAAATTCTATTCTGAGTTACTTAATCTTTTATAGTCATTGTTCCTCTCGTCTGTGAATTAGATCTGGAGCCAAGGTTCTGAGGACATCTTTAAATGAATTCTTTTGAGCATCTCAATGCTCATGTGGTTTAACCCATTCAGGTTTAAACTTACTTTAGAGCCATGGCCACTTATGCCTAGACCTGAGCAAGGTGGTTGATGAAATCAGAAGTGGGAAGTGAGTCCAAACTTTTTTCCTATGGAGCTTGAGAAGCTAGATATCATGATGGGGCTAGAGAGTGTTTAGAAGAGGAAACCAGGGTGGTGAAGCACTTTGATTTCGTACTATATGTGAACCAGTGGAAAGAACCGGACATTTTTAACCTAGCGGGGACATTCCAGGAAACCCAGGCTATTTCTAGATATTGAAAAGGCTATCATATCATATCTTTATCATATATCATATTAAGAGGAGACCTGGGGGTAGAGCTAGGACTAATGAATGAAAGCTGCCAAATTGAGACTTGCTATGAAAAAAGGTTCGTACTAGATAGAGCTATCTAAAAATAGAATGGAATACCTTGGGAGTATTGTGTTGTCCTCACCAGAGATCTGCAGGATGGGATTGGATGAACATTGGTAAGGTATGTGGCAGAGGAAGTAATTTTTCTTATATTGTCGAATTAGATGGCCGCTGAAACTCTGAAACATGTGTCTGTGGTATCACAGTCATCATAAGGGAGGCTAAGCTCCTTCTAAATTGGTGGAAGGCTAAGAAAATGTTCCCTCTCAATTTGGAATGTTTGTTTACACTGCTTGCTCTGTGACATAATCCAAGTATATGTCTTGTCTTAAACAGCTTTTTAGCTTAGGAAAGTGAGATATCAGTCAGCACAGGGTCTAGGGCCTCTCAGGAGAAATTTTATGAAAATTAAATCACCTCCCTTATAAACAGTACAAGTAAGCAAAATTCCAATAGTCATTTTATGCTAAATGATTTCAGCTTGGCTGGAATCCTGGGGAGTGCTAAAGGACCTGCCTACTAAAATACCTGAATTATATTCATGTAACCCCATAAAATACTCCAGTGGAGCTGTTATCTCATCAATGTAGATATTTCCTCCAACAAGATAGATTACAACCCATTCATTCTGGCCTACAAAGTGAGACTCTTGTCCATGGCCTCCCATTCATTTTCCAAAGGGGCCCCAACCAGCATTCTGTATACATTCCTGGATTTCTCTTGAGTCTGTAGGGATACTAGTGTAACCCTAGGGATCTACAATGGTCAAACCTTGCTCTTATTATGTGACTAGTCTAACTTCTTGTTTCTTCCTTAGATTCTTTGATGATAATAATTGCTGTTATGATTATCATTGCTTCATTATAATCCTTTTTTGGGAATATGTCTCTGACTATTCTTTCCTACCATGTACCCTCACTCTGGTGCCCTTTGGATGATTTTCGTTTTTAATTCTTCAGATATCCTAGTGCTCCATGAGTTGTAGCCATTTGATAGTACTAGAAGAGTATTGGTCGTAAGAGGGGCCATTATTTGAGGGCAAGGCTTAGGATGACTAAAATAATATTGACATTTCCCAAAGGCCAACCGGGTATCTCTCCTACTCTTCAGTGCTAAGTACTGCTCATTGTCCATTTATTGAACTTGTCCAAGGTGTATGTAGCTATACAAGGAGTATGTGGGTACACACATACATACAAATACACACACACACACACGGACAGGCTCTTTAGATTCTCGCTTCTGCTTATGTGACAAATTGGGACAAGGGGTATTGTCCTGAGTTATCCAAACCTTATGAAGCACTAAAGGAATTACCATTGATGAAAACAAGGCCAAAAGAGTATTCTCTTTTAAAGGAAGTGGCTAGGAACCTTGAATTTTCAGATTTATTGGCTTCCTTCTGGAAGAAGATTCTGGAAGCATACATTAAAAAGTCAATACCTGGAAAGAGACAAGGAATTGAGCTGCTGTTAAAATATAGTTACCAAAATAAATCAGACTAAAGCAATACTTTTTTTCTATCCACTAAGATGCTAATCTTTTAAACATGACAAATATAAAACTGACTAGAAAACCATACTCCAAGAGTAGTTTTTAGTCATGCTGTGTTAAGTTGGGAGAAACATCTAGAAAAATAGATTTATTACAAGGTCAAATGTCACAAAATGTTAGAGATTGAAGAAATCTTAGAGATTTTGTGGACCAAAATCCTCATTTTACAGATAAGGACACTGAAGCCCAAATAAGTCAAAGAATATTCATGGTCATGGACTAGAACTTATTCTCCTAAGCTCCACTCCATTGCTATTTTCACTATGTGTTGCCTATTGAAAGCAACATTAGACATTGGTTTTTATACCCACAGGGACCTACACATCTATTATCCTAATGCGAAATTCCTTTATAATTCTCTCCCTTTTTCAGTAATCCACTTATCCCAAGATTTACAATTATCTAATTAGTGCAGGGGCAGCTAGGTGGCTAAGTGGATAGAGTGTCAGGCCTGGAGCCAGAAAACCTCATCTTCCTGAGCTCAGATCTGGCCTCAGGCCCTTACTAGCTGTGTTACCCTAGACAAGTCATTTAACCCTGTTTTCCTCAGTTCCTCATCTGTAAAATGAGCTGGAGAAGAAAATGGCAAACCACTCTAGTGTCTATCCCAAGAAAACCCCAGATGGCGTCACAAAGAGTTGGACATGGCCGAAATAACAGAACACCAAACTAGTGTAGAGCCTTGCTCTTAGTAGTTTTGCCACAGTCGTCTGTTGGCTAGTTGGTTTTTCTCCTTATATAACTTAGACAGATGTAACCAGAACCAAATGGGACAGATTACTTTAAAGAGAAATACATGATATTGCAACTTGGAGGTAGTAATCAAATTCAGAAATTAGGAGAGAAGAAGAGAGAAGAGGAGGAGGAGGAGAAGAAAGAGGAGGAGGAAGGAGAAGAAGAAGAAGAAGAAGAAGAAGAAGAAGAAGAAGAAGAAGAAGAAGAGAAGAAGAAGAAGAAGGAGGAGGAGGAGAGGAGGAGGAGAGAGAGGAGGAGGAGGAGGAGGAGAGGAGGAGGAGGAGGAGAAGAGAAGAAGAAGAAGAAGAAGAAAGAAGAAGAAGAAGAAGAAGAAGGAGGAGGAGGAGGAGGAGGAGGAGGCAGGAGCAGGAGGAGGAGGGAGGAGGAGGAGAGAAGAAAGAGGAGGAGGAGAAGAGAAGAAGAAGAAGAAAGACAGAAGAAGAAGAGAGGAGGAGGAGGAGGAGGAGGAGGAGGAGGAGGAGAAGGAGGAGTAGAAGAAGGATAGAAGAAGAAGAAGAAGAAAGGAGGACGAGGAGGAGGAGGAGGAGGAGGATGAGCAGAGAAGGAGGAGGAGAGATGAGAGAAGAAGAAGAAAGAGAAGAAGAAAGAAGAAAGAAAAGAAAGAAGAAGAAGAAGAAGACGAAGAACGAAGAAGCAGGAGGAGGAGCGAGGAGAGGAGGAGGAGGAGGAGGAGGAAGAGAAAAAATAGATTTCTTAATGTTTGGAAAAGAAAAAAATCTGAGAGTCAAAGTGGATCATTATTGGTGGAACAAGAGCAATTGATCACAATAGTGAACTGATGTCTGGTAATATTTTTGGCCAATAAGCTGAGAAGAATCGTATAGGTTTTGGCAGGGAGAAAAAGCTTTTGCATTTGTTTGAACAGTGAATCCCTGAAGGATAATCTCTACCACCCTCAACACATATTCCTCTTTTTTCTCTCTCAGTTTGTTCCATAGCTCCCTCCTTTTTACTTTCATCCTTTTTCCTTTTTTTTTGCCTTCTTGCCTTCATCTCTGATATTTCCCCATGACTTCTAAGACAATGCCTTCTAACGACACTCAGAAAGGACTTCGTTGTTCAGTCATTTCAGTTTTATCTGTCTCTTTATGATGCCATTGAGGGTTTTCTTGGCAAAGATACTGGAGTGGTTTGCCACTTCCTTCTCCAGCTCATTTTCCATTTGAGGAAACTGAGGCAAACAGGGTTAAATAACCTGCCCAAGGTCCCATAGCTATTAAGTGTCTGAGGCTGGATTTGAACTCAGATCTTCCTGACTCCAGACATTTTGTCCTCTGTGCCACCCGGCTGCCCCTCAGAGAGGACCTGATGTAGTAAATAAGAGCTTTGCTATCATGTGCAAGTCATTTAGCACCTTGGCTGTTGTTATTCATCCTTCATTCTGGAAGACAACTAAGGATATCAGAAGGGTGATGTCCTTTTTTATGTGTTAAATAGAGGTAAGAGTATTTGCTCTGCAATCCTAGCATGGTTACCATGATGAAAATCCCATACAAACTTTTAGAAATGCGAGTTATCGTTACCCTTTCTTTGTTCTTCCAAAGGAATTAAGAGCTAAAACAGATCATACATGGAAGAAAGCATGAAGCACTGTGACAAAGGCAATGGGAATCTGCCTGCAGAGCAAGGAGTGTCTGACTTACACTGGCTATGTGACCCTGAGCAGCTCACTTAACATTTTAATGCTCCCACTAACTCTCTAGAACAGTAGAAGTTGGAGAGGAGGAGACAGTTTGCATCTATAGGGTAAGTTCTGTTATGTTAGAGAAATACTGATAAGAAATCAGAGGTCTAGTACCTCTCCTCTCCATAAGAAAATATAGGAGGACATTCTCCTCACAGGATTCGTTTCGTCTAAAGCAAAATGTTGACATTTTCAATGAGAGAATATCACTTTGGCAAATGTCTGCCCTGGGATCGCCCAAATTAAACATATTTGATGCATCTCACTTTTGATCGTCCCTGGCATCGTTTTTACTTAACCCTACCTTTATTCAAACATGATAGCTAATGATGTAAGTCATTGAAAATATGCATGAACATGCCTCTTCAATCCCTGATAAGTTTGGAAGTTCACTGAAGTCTTTAGATTTTGAGTATTTTGGCAGCCCATATTGTTCTACAATTTATCAGTTGATAACTTTTGCTGCCTCAGTCATCGTGTTTTCCCAAGTGGAGAACCTTTGACTGTACACTGGAAATGTATGCGTTCCACAGCAATGAAAAGTTATTAAATCGGGACTGCAGGGGAATGCAGAGGAATGATCTGTTTCTCATTCCGAGGAAAACAATTTAGAACACTGTTTTTAAAGCTTAACAAAATTACTTAAAATCTTTCAGAGAAACCTTCAACCTTTTTCATCTGGTCCCCAAGGATTACATTTATCTTTGAGATCTAGTTGCTGCAAAACACTGATAATGCACAAATTCTGTGAGGTGTTAAATCTCCCTCTACCAGTGGCTTGCCGAATTAATCAAATTACCTTTTAAAGTTAATGCAGTCGGTGAGAAGAGTTTAATGATATTCAAAACCTTCATGGTAATAATTACAGATGAAGAGGGTCAGTCAGTTGAGAATTAATGCAAAAAGTGCACAGAATGATAATCTGAATGAATGTGTCGAAGCATGCATAAAAAGTATGGGGAAAGTGAGCCACAAAGGGGAATTCATTCACTTTCCATTGAGAGAAGGGAATCAATGAAGGTTTGTTAGGATCTGAACTCAGGAAAGACTGGAAGGAGGAAGAAAGCTGGGAGGGCAAGAGAAGACTGGTTATTATTTCTTGCCATGTACACCTGCATCTGCCATTTTGGGGTGCTGAAAACAGCTGCTATAATTCAGCTACCACTTCCACCCACAAGTCTCTTCTTCCCAGTGTCATCTTTCCTCACACCTTTTTTATTTTCTACGTCTATTTTTAAAAGGAGAGATAACACAGTACATAAATTATCCCTCCCACTCGAAAAAATAATTGATTGTAGGAAAGCATTACAAGCTGAAAAGCTGAAATGACTTAAAGTAAAACACATTTTTCCCTATGTTTTCTTCATTCCTACTCCTTCTAACTTTTACTTAACAATTGGAGGGCATTTTTTTAGGCTTTTTATTTTGAGCACTCACTTCTTCCACATCTACACGTTTTGGAGTTAGCATTGTCTATTTGCTATATTTTTATAGGAGGCAGCCACAGCAGATGGTGTGTTAACATTTTTTAATTTGATTGGCTTAGTAAACAGATGTGTAACTCCTGTATGACTTGCTAGCCCATGTGTTACATTAAACTCCTTCTGGATGTGAACATTTACCCAACCCTACAGCCTCCTAAAGACACAACTCCCTGAGACACTGTGAAATTGCAAGGATGCACGACACTCAAATAGGCCCACTGGGCCATGTCCTGAGTCATGTAAGATACTGGGAAGGACAGACTTTCCAAAAGAAACTGTGGAAACTTTTTATACCATGTCTTTGTCCTCTTCAAGGACATGAATTTGGAATTTTATCCTTGAGATGTATGCTTGAGATGCCCCATTCTGACCTTATACACAGGCAATACAGAAGACCACCTGCACAGTGACATTAGAGTGCTCAAATAAGGTCTTCAAGTGGAGCTTCTAAGTGTTGATTTTATTGTGTGTGCATGTGTATGGGGAGAAGAAGGAGAGAGAGAGACAGACGGACAGACAGACAGAGAAAGAGAGACAGAGAGACAGAAAGAGAGACAGAAAGAGACAGAGACAGAGAGATACAGAGACAGACAGAGACAGACAGAGAGGAGGGAGACAGAGGGGGAGTAGAGAGGAGAGAGAAATGACAGAGAAACTGATATAATCTGTTATAACATAGGTTAAGAAGGATGCTGTGATACTTTGCCTTGATCAAAAGGACCTTGGAGACTATGCCATCCAACCCCTTCCTCTCATACATGAAAAAAACTGTGGCCCAAGGAGGATGAGTAATTGTTTGCTCAAGATCATATCAGCAATAAGCATCAAAAATAGGAAGACTGAGGTACTTTAGAGTGAGAAAAATAGTCTTTAAAATAAAAATTTTTTTAAATTTCCTTCAAAAATGTGAACATAAAAATATCCACTGATTGTAGTTCAATTTGGCTCAAGGCAGAGCCAAATTATTAAGCAAATATTGCGGGGGCGGAGAAGCACTGGATTTAGAATCAAGAGGACTTGAAGTGTGACTCCCAGTTTTGCTGGGATTTGACACCATTATGTGACTTAGGAAAAGTCACATCATCTAACTTCAGCTTCCTCACCTGCAAAAAATGGAGATTGAATCAGTTGAGCTTGAAAGTTCTTTCTAACTCTAAACCCTGTTTCTCCTATGAAATCCTAGTGACCTGGATCACAAGTATCCAGCCACCACCCACCCACTGTTCCCTAGTGCAGTCAAACCAGATTTAAATGTAATTGGAGAATATTTAACAAAATAAATAAAATTACAACTAAATATAGAAGATATTAATATGTGGTTTTCTAAGTCAATATGTGGCTGCAGGAATACTTATTTCTCATTTAGTGGGTCCACTTCTATTATTTGATTGTTCTTAATATTCTTTGATGATGATCATTGTTACTGTTACCATAAATTGATTATAACCCTTTTTTGTAATATGTCACAGCCTATTCTTTCCCATCATTTACCCTTTTCTCCATTACCCTTTGAGTGATTTTCATTTTTAATTCTTTAGATTCTGAAGTCCTCCATAAATTATAGCCATGTAACAATATTGGAAAAATATTGATATTAAAATGATGGGTAATTATTTGAAGGTGAAGCTTGGGACCATTAAAATACATACACACACACATACACACACACACACACGCACACCACTGGGGATCTTAGTTGTTTCTAACAACCACAAAACTCTTTACTATTGAAAACACTATCACAGACTATTCGTGAATGATGAATGTGTGTGCCTGGACTTAAGAAAAATTTATCAATTCATCTAAAAATATGTGTGCCTTGTTGGTACACATACACAATACACTGTCTTGTTTAGAGAAGGGAAGACATCTAATGACATAAGGCCCCTGTGCCACCATAACCGGGGTCCACCCTGCCTCCTTCCCTCTCTTTCTGCAAATTGTAGAGCTCTGGGTCTGCATATTTGTAAAGAATTTATCGCATGTACACCTGCAATAATTACCACCCTCTTCTCTTGAATGCATTGACTTCACTTAGCTCCATGCCACATGAGAAGAAATGCCCCTGCATTCTCTCAGCGCAAGAGACACCCCTGTTCCTTCCCCTTTTCCACAACTTAGGTGTCTTGCTTTACTGGAGTGCTAACACTCCTTATGAATCAGGTAAGCAGGGAAATCCATCAATAAGCTTTGCTATTTGTTATGGTAAAATGCTTTACAAGGAAGCAGTTAAAACCATTGACTAAAAAGCAACATTAATTATCTATGAATTTAAAAATATCCCTGCCTGTACACATACTTGCCTATAAATAGACTTAGTTTTTCTAAAGGGAAATCTCCATTCCCTGTTCTTTTTCCATCATGCTCCTTGAGTGAGATCATGTATTTGCATAAAGCTTTGACTAGGCCTCTGACATCCTTAGATAATTGCAAAGTAGAGATTTGAAAATTATGTCCAACAAAACTGACTCTCCTTACTTATCAGCTAATACATTGGAAAAGTAAAGAGGTGGCTATCTCAAGCATATCTTAGAGCATAGACTTTAGTATAAAAATGAGAGTCTTGCCAGTTATATATACACAGGATAAACAAACTCATTGAGAATGTAGTGTGAACAGAAGAAAAGGAGGCAAGTAAGTGTTAATAGTACACATAGCTTGTTTTATTTGTTTATAGTATATCGTACTTTGCCTAAGACCAATCAGCTAATGTTCAGCTAAAAACATCAGAAAACACCTGTTTAAATATAAATGCACCTTTGGTTTCATAAGTGTATTTTCATAATTGACAGCAAATCGAACTGAAAGTTGAGATTGAGGAAAATTGTCTCAGTTTCAGTGAATATTAATTAATTATATGGTAAATGTTAAGCTTCCTATGACTGAATGTAAAAATGCTAGAGTTCTATGGAACATTAGATAGGTTCATCCTTTTATTTTATAGATGAGAAAACTGAGGCTCAGAGAAGTTTAATACCTTTCCCTTGATCCCACAATCCAATAACCCAACAAATATTTAGTATGGTCTTATTATAAGCAAATCAATGAAGACAAAGCAAAAAATGGTCTCTGAACTCCAGGAATTTATTTCTCCTGGAGTGGGGAGAGGGAGAGACAGCATAGAAACAGATAAGGGTAAATATGATTATATGAAAAGAGAGAAAACAGGAACAATTATGGAGATCAAATAAGACTTCTGTGGCACATGAGCTGAGATGGTACATGAGCTGAGTCCTGAAGGAAAGTAAGGATTCTAATTCATTTCAATTTTACGAGCATATCATCACCATTATTAATAATAATAAAAGTTAACATTTATAGAACAATTTAAAGTTTACAACAAACATTCCACATATCTCATTCGGTGGCCATGATAACTCTACAAATGTGGGAAACTGAGCCTGAAAGAGGTTAAATTATTTCTCCAGGGTTCCACTGCTAGTAAGCATCTGGGGTAGGATTCAGAGCCATCTCTTCCTGTCTCTAAGCCAAAGCTTTATCCACCACACCATCTTTCATACTGTAAAGTATTTCTTAGACACTGTGTCTGTACTGGGGATTCAAAGACAAAAATAAAGCAGTGCCAGCCCCCAAGATGCTTATAGTCTATCAGAGACAGAATAGACAAAGATAAGCCAATACAAAGAAGGTTCAAAGGGGATGGTGAGGAAGGGAGATCTAGACAGGTCTCCTTTCTATGAGGAAGTGCTTGAGCTGAGCCTTAAGATACACTAAGCATTCCCCTTACAATAAGAGGTATTCAGTAGTATTGATTTCCTTCAGTGGAATCCTGCGAAGTCTGAATGCCCATTCATTGTGTATGTGGCTGAGGAGGTTCTTGAGATGGAGATGAGGAGGGAGAACATGCCACACCTGGAGGACAGGCAGTAAAAAGCACGGAAGTGAGAAATGGAATGTCATGGAACAGTAAGTGCATTGTGTTGACTTGAATGAAGAATAGAAGGGGAGTGATGAAATTAGCTTGCAAAGATAAGTTCATCTCAGATTGTGGTGGTCTTTAAATATCAAACATAAGTGTTTGCATTTCATCCTGGGTACAGTGAGAGCCACTGATACCTCTTGAGGAGGGGAATGATATGGTTGGATGTGCAATTGAGAAAAATAAATCTTGATATCTGTATTGATGGTGGCTAGGAGAAGGGAGAATCTGGGAGCAAAGAGTCTAATTAGGAGACTCTTGTAGTATTCCAAGTAAGAAGTGATAAGGTCCCAAATTGGATGGTAGCTGTTGTGAGTAGAGAGAATAATGTTAAAGATGTTGTAAAGGGAGAATGCACTAGACTTGGCAATTGATTATGTATGGGAGTTGAGAGAAAGGATGATGTCAAGGTTGTGAACCTGGCTTATTAGAAAGGTTGATGGTAACCTCAAAAAGAGAAAAGTTGGTAGGATGGGTAGTTTTAGTGAGAAAGACAACCCTGTTTTGGACATGTAGAGTTGGAAATATCTAAAGGACATCTAGGTAGAGATGTCCAATGGCCAGTTGAGCTCAGGAGGAAGATTAGGATTGGATTGATAGATCTGAGAGTCCTCTGATGAGATAACTATAAGAGGACATAAAAACTCTTCAGAAGAGAGCCCAGAGCAGAGCAACTGTAGGAGACCCTCGAAGTTGGGGCAGAATTTTGATGATTATACAAGAAAGAAAACTGAGAAGAAATTTCCAGACAGGAAGGGCAGTACAGTGTCACAGTAAGCTGAGGAAGACAGTCATCAGTATCAAAAATAAGAGAAGTCAAGAAAGATAAGGACTGAGAAAAGGCCATCAGATTTAGAATTTAAGAGCTCACTGGTAACCTTGGAGAGAGCAGTATCAGTTACATGATGAGATAAAGACCCACCACAAGATGCTGAGAAGTGAAGAAATAGAGGAAGAAAATATAGAAGATGTTTCTCTAGGACTTTATCTGTGAAAGGGAGAAGAAATAAAGGATCATATCTTACAGGGATAATAAGATCAAAGGAAGAATAGTTTTTGGTGGGTTTTTTTCTAAAAGTGGGAAGACACGAGCATGAACACAGCAGTGAAGAAGCCAATAGACATGAAAAGTTAAAAATGAGAAGGAGATGTTTAATCAAAAAACAAATTTCTTAGAGTTCAAAGACACTCCAGAGCACAAGTGAAGGAGGTAGGCTAGGCAAGTACAAGGGGTAGTTATTCATTAGAAAATAGGACAAATAGAGAGAGAGAAAGGGGTGGCATTATTGGGTTTTGAATCATTGGGAAGAAGAAAAGAGGAATTACACCTTGAGCAGTCCCTATTTTATGGACTAAGTAGGAGGCAAGGTCTCAGTTGATAGGGAGGAGAAATTGGATGGTATAAATGATTCAAGGAAAGAAGAGAATGTTTGCAACAAATTCTACAGGGAGTATGACTGAGAATCAATTGGAAAACAATACAAGGGTGGTCTTAGAGGGGCGAAGGCTTGGTTGAGATTTGTAGTGGACCAGTCAGCGTAACCATGGGAGTTACTCGAGTAGCGAGAATGGAGGAATTGAGTCTGAATGCAGATTGAAGCATGTTATTTCCTCTCTTTTTTGTTTTCTTTCTCATGGTTCCTTGCAATTGCTGTAATTCTTCTATACAACATGACTAATGTGAAAATATGTTTAATACGAATGTATATTTAGAGCCTACATCAGATTGCTTGCTGTCTTGGGAAGGGAAGAGGGGAGGAAGGCAGAGAAAATTTAAAACTTATAGAAGCGAATATTGAAAACTAAAAATAAATTAATTTACAAAAAGAATGGCGAAGTAGAGAAGGTGGATGTTAAAGGTAATGTTGGGTTAGAGCTTGGCAAGGCATGAGCAATGACAGAACAAAGGGGCGTGAAATTCAGAAACACAGGATAAGGTATATTTGAGCTGGTTGAGTAAAAGATCCAGATTGAGGAGGAAGATGAGGCCAGAGTAGGGATGATGGAGTGGTAGAACAGTACGGGGTGATTGGAGATTGAAGTGGGGATGAATAATAGGTTTAGGAGAAATGAGGTGAAGGCAGAAATAAAGGAATAAGAGGATTATATCAGATATCATCATTTTGGAGTTTGGATTAATGGAGACAGAATAAATATGAGTGATGGTAAGATCAAGAGTGTGGCTTTATGTGACTGAAATAGAGTAAAGATACCAATGATAGGAGCTGAAGAGGCAGATAGACCGGGAGGCCAGGGTGTCTCAGATGAGAAGACATCACTATGATTTGAAGTCTCCAAAGATAAGGGTAATGATTAAAGGGAAGATGAACTTGGTGAAGCAGGTACTGAACGCCTTAATAAAGGAGAGAGAGAATGGCCTGAGGGCTGTTAGATGACTTGAAGAGGCACAGAGTGAGTCTTCCAAGGAGAGGTGGCAGAAGGGGAAGGTCTGGAAGCAAATATGCTTCCTTGTCTTCCTGGATTGGGAAAGGTCCATCTAGTTTAACCAGGAAGATAGGAGGTTGGGTAACAGGTTTGCCTGATTATCCATGATTGGCCTTGCTATACTTGACAGTCCAGGAAACCTAGTCTCTCTGTTCTTCACACATGGCCATCCTCCCTCTCTGCCTTCAGGACTCAGCTCAAGCATTATCTTCTATATGAAGTCTAAGTGACAGTGAAGTACTTATTAAGTGCATACTATGTACCAGGAACTGTGCTAACCCTCAAGGCAAGCTTACCTTGTAATGAGGAGGGGAGGGCAATGACTACATATAAATAACTAGATACATACAATAGAAATATAGAGAAGATTGAAGATAAACTTAGAGGGGAAGGCACTAGCAGCCATGCAGGGGTGGGGAACCTGCAGCCTCGAGGCCACATGTGGTTGTCTAGGTCCTCAAGTGCAGCCCTTTGACTGAAATCAAACTTCACAGAATAAATCCCCATAATAAAAGGATTTGTTCTGTAAAACTTGGACTCAGTCAGAAGGCTGCACCTATGGACCTAGAAATATCAAGGCCACAGGTTCCCTACCCCTGACTAGGATGACAGAGAAAGGTTTGTGACAAAAGATGGGGTTTGACTTTTGTCTTGAAGGAAGTCAAGGAAACTGAAAGGCTGAGGTGAGGGGAGCAGAATATTCTGTCTGGGGACAGCCAGCCAGCATGTTCCTCCAGAAAGGAATGGCAAGTGTGTGTGTGGGGTGGGCAATGGGGATGTGAGGAGGGGTGTGGTGTGTGGGGGAGTGTGATGGCACACAGAAGGCACTTGATAAAAATCCTTGTTGGTTGACTGGTTGAAATGAAGGGAAGTTTGCAAACAATAGAGTAGAGTACAGATTTCCAGAGTGAATAGAAAAAGTGGGGGGATAGGTTTCCAGGGTGCAAGAATAGGGGAATGAGGATATGAGAAAGCAGAGAGTGGTATCAGTGAGGGAGGTCTTTCCACATAGACAAGATAGACAGCCACTTGGTACCAGAGGGTTTAGGAAGAGGACAAGGTGAGAGTGGGCAAGGAAGTAAGGGATTCAAACCAAGGGCTCCTGAATCTTGCTCCATTCCTCCTTCCATGCTGCCAACAGAAACACACCTAGCAAATATCACCTAAAATAGCCACGCAGAAGCTCTAGCTGCTCTCAGCACTCATCAGCAGTGAGGGGCATCTCAATGAATAAATTAGCAAGGAAACATCAAGAGTGTGGCAGTTTAGTATAGCTGACAATGAATAACACTCCAATCTCTTTTTATCTGTTTCTTTTGAATGGAATCAGGTGCCAGTAATGAGAAATTCATCACTGCAATTTAGACAACCAATGGAATGAACAGATGTTGGGTCTGGGGCTGACAGGAGGGAAAGTCACCAGAAAAAGAAATCAGTTCTAGCAGATTTAGACTTAAACTTTAGATGCTAGCCAGAGATGTGTGCTTGTATGTGCTTGTGTGTGCTTGCATGTGTGTGTGTATGTGTGTGTTAGGAGGAGAAGGGGAGAGTATGTGCTCCTTTTGTACCAAAAAAGTTTTGGTAAAAGGCCATTTTCTGAAATTCGGCCTTAGGGACAAAGTGCTAAATGATGTAGACCTTTTTCCTTTGGTTTCTGATTCATCAGTGACTTCTAGGTATATCTCATTCATTCTGTGGCTTAGGATAGGGAAAGTTGCCTGGCAAATTTTAAGGAATATAGATAAGGCTGAATTTATTTGACTTTCATGGGGGTTGGGGGGAATCTGTGCAAAACTACTTGAGCCTATGTAGTTGAGATGACGCTTAGTGGGAGTAATCAGAAGGTGATTGCATGGAGGGTAATTGAACTGAGTTCTCCTCTTTGGGTGTTTTTGCCATGGAAGGAGAATGAGGGTAGGACCTTGGGCATAGACTCATATGGTGGATAGAAGCCCAGTGGGAGACTGTTGGTAGGGAGACTATTGGTGGTATAAGCTAATGATCATCAAGAGGATAGAAAGATAGGTGAATGTGTTCATCCTTTTGGCACTTGCCATTCTATGAATCTTCTCCTATGCCTTAGTAACTCTGTGGTTCTAGCCATATTTTCTCCACCAATACAGCATTTTTCCCTTGCTCTTTGATATGATAATGAGGAGGTGAAAGATGATAATGGCTAACATTTATAGAGCGATTTATGATCTATAAAGCACTTTAATAAATTATCTCATGTTAACTCTCACACAGCTCTGGGAAGGTAGGGGCTGTTGTTATCCCCATTTTATGGAAAAGCAACGGAAGGAGACAGAGGTTAAGTAATTGCCTCATAGCTAATAAAAAGTGGAGATAGAATTTGAACTCATTTTCCTAAATCCAAGTCCAATACTCCATCCACTTTGCCATTTAACTGCATTTTTTCATTTATAATCTGTTAATGTTATAGTTCTAATATTTTGGTCTTATCAGGCAACTTTACTTAATAAAGTGTTTTATTGTGTACATTGTACACGTAAACTGCTTCATCTGTGGTAATGGCTTTGTTGGCAATTGGGCAGATTAAGTGAATTAAATAAAGAATGCCATGATGTCAAAACCTGTTCTAGAGTCATAGGCCGCAAAATTCCAATCATCAACAAAAGGCAAGTGAGGCTCTGGGAGACTGATAGTCCCTAGGCAACTAGATCAAAGACCTTCCTTGCAATCCAGGATATCCCTGTTCACAGGAATGGGGGTTTTATAACCTTTAGGAAGTCACTAAAAATAAAATAAGGCAGTACAATTCCATGATTGGGCATCTGCAAAAATGTGCAGCTCCTAAGATTGGCTAAGGGAGAAAAGTGATGGAGCTCTCAGGATTGGCTACTACTTTGTCAGCAATATTCTTAGGCCTTCTACATGTCATCTGGCAATCTCAGAAGGGGCTTTTACAGGTCATTAACCACTAATATTTGGCCAGTAGCATTCTGGGGTTCAAGCACACTGTGACAAGGGATCAAGAAGTTGTGGTTTTCAAGCAAAGTTCACTTAGGAATGGAGAGGGGAAAGTGCTAATACAGCAAATTCCTAACACAAGTTAATATAAGTTCTTATAATCAACCTAACGGTATAAATCTATCCTATAAATCAATACATGGTAGGTTATTTGGTTACAACTCATTCTTATAGCATTGACCAGCATAATTAAATCAAGCTCATTCTATCCTGTTTAACTCACTAACACAATCACTGATACCCATTAAATCATAATGAACTAAGTAAATACTGGTTAAATTGAGTAAGGGTTTTAAAATAATTTTCACAAAGGGTGGTATGAATAAGGGCAAGAAGCTACACATCTGTCCCAAACAAACAAAAGATCATGAGCAGCACTGATTCCCATTATAGGTTATGCGACTCTTTCCGTGGGTGAGAAGGCTGTCCAGATGGTCAGTAAGGACCTGGGGAGGTCAGTCTGTTTCCACTGTTGTTTTAAAATAGATTCACTCCCATTCATTTTAATTCTTCTACGCATCATGACTAATGTGAAAATGTGTTCAATAAGAATGTATGTGTAGAACCCATATAAGCCTACATGCCCTCTTGGAGAGGTAGGGAGAAGAGAGGGGGAGAAAATTTAAAATTTATGGAGGGGATTATTGAAAACTAAAAGCAAATAAATTTATAAAAAAATAAAATATATTCACAGTGTACTGGGTTTTGAGTCTGAAGACCCAAGTTAAAATCTCTTCCCTGCTCTTTATAATCTGTGACACAGATAAAATCTGAGCCTTCTCTGAGCCTCCAAGGGTTAGACTAATTTTTACGGTCCCTTCCAGCTTAAGCATTATAAACTTCTTGTGGCATTTCTTCAGAAGACAGGAATCAGGGCTTGTTTCTTTCCATGAATATCTAAACTAATAAGTAGCTAGTCCAAGCCTGAAACAGAATTTATAACTGTTCTTCTTATTCCCAAGACTTTGCTTCATTTTCCATTGAAATGCAACCCATTAAGGAGAATCATCTCTTTTATTCTTTCCCACCAAAATGGGCAAAGCAGTGATTTATTCCTTTGCTAAATTTGTGCTGCATTGGTCACAAAATCATCCAACTAATGGTATGATGAATGGAGTCATAAGATATTACAATAATAATAGGCTGCCTTAAAAGATTATAATCAGTTACTCAGTTCACGTATGTTACACAATAAAATATTCCTTTCCTTTTTATTTTCATTTTGGTGGGATTTTTATTCCTTGTTGTTTTTTCAGGGTGTTTTTTTTCTAGAATCCAGGCAAGCATTCTATATAAAATGTTCATAAGACGTGTTTTTACAGTTAATCGCAAAACAAAATTTCCATGAATTTTCCTGAATTTCAAAGTTTCATACAGTTGAGTGGCATAGACTTAAAGATAATGCTTGCAAAGATATCAGTAAATACCACAGATGATTTCCTCATATGAAACCTAAGCTTAATCAAAGTTGTTAATACAGATAAACCATGAAGAACTGGATAATTCTTATTCTTCGTACGTATTATCTCACTACTTAAAGAAAGAGTTTATAGCAGCTTCTGTTTTTTGGACAAATAGGCATGGCAGTCTTAATTAATGAGAAGTAATAATAATAGCTTGCATTTATATGGTGCTTTAAAGGTTTCAAAGCACTTTACAAATAGTATTTCACTTTATCCTCACAACTCCAAGGGCTAGGGCCCTTACTATCGCTATTTAACAGATGAGAAAACTAGGACAAGTGAAGATTAAGTGACCTGCCTAGGGTTGTATAGCTAGTAAGTGACTGAGGTTGGATTCGAACTCTTTTCTTCCTGACTCCAAATCCAACACTCTATCTACTGTGCCACCTACTTCTTAAATTATAAGTCATTTAATTAAGTCCAAATTATAGGATATTTAAAAAGAAATTCCATTTTGTTACCTCAGAGCAAACTTAACAATAAGAACTGTCAGCAAACTACTTCTCAAGAAATATTCTATTTTAACTCAAATTCAACAAAAATTTATTATCTACTATGTACAGCACATTGTGCTAGGGGGACATAAAAGCAAAACATTGCCTTCCCTCACGGAGCTCACATTCTATTGAATGAATAAAATGAATAGATTCGCTTAATTCATCATATGTTTATTATATCCACTACCTGCAAGGCACTGAGAAGAATAGTCTGTTTCATATTCTCATGGAGCTTACAGCCTAGGAGTGGAGGGAGGGTGAGGAGGATGAGGCCATTCAATCAATAATCAAGAATTTATTAAGGACCTACTCTGTGCCATGAAACTATTCTAAATCCTGTAAGTACAGAAATAATAATGAAGCCTTCCTTGCTCTCAAGGAGTTTACATTTTGTCAAGAAATCAGACAAGAGTATTGATAACTCAAGGCATAATGTCAAAGGGCAGAAAAATCAATTTTGTGACCTCGGACAGGTAAAGCAATCTCTCTGATCTTTGGTTTCTTCAAATGTAAAATTAGTAGATTAGATTTGATCATCTCTGAGGTTCCTTCTAGCTCTAAATCTGTGTTCCTAAGATTGTGTTAATCAATTCAGTCTGGTTTTTGAGCATGGTCTTGAGAAACCAATGGACTTGGAGTCGGAGTGCCTGTGTTCAAGTTCCAAGATCTGTCATTCAACAGCAGTAGATTTTTCACTTATTAGATATCTGGCATTGAACAAATCAATTTATGTTTTTGGACCTCAGTTTCCTCATCTGTAAAATAGAGATTAAACTATATGATCTCTGAGGTGCCCTTCAGCAGTAATATTTTGTGATTCTGTGAAGACAGTGGTATTTGAACTAGGTCTTCAAAGATGAATAGGAATTACAAGACAGATCTGGAGAGGAAAGGTATAGGTAAAGACACTAATATAGAGGCATAAATCTAGAGATGTCTTTGATTTATTCTCAGTAATTAATTTAGTCAATTGTTTTAATACTAATTGCTTTTACATCACTTTGTAACATGTCCAATTTTTCTCCCCATCTCTCCCCTCCCTCACTCCATAATACCTTGCATTCTAATTACCCCTTCTCTCAATGTACCCTCCCTTCCATCACACCCCACCCTTTCCTTATCCCCATCATCTCTCTTTTCTTATAGGCAAGATAAATTTCTATACCCCATTACCTGTATTTCTTATTTCCCAGTTATATGCAATAATAATACTTAACATTCATTTCTAATACTTTGACTGCCAACTTCCCTCCCTCCCTCCCCATCCCCACTAAAAAGGCAAGCAATTCAATACAGGCTATATATGTGTCGTTTTGCAAAAGACTTCCATAATAGTCATGTTGTGCAAGATTAACTATATTGCCCTCCATCCTACCCTGTCCCCCCCTTTTTTTCTAGTCTCTCATTTGACCTTGTCCCTTCCCAAAAGCATTTACTTCTAGTTACTCCCTTCTCCCATTTGCCCTCCCTTCTATCATCCCCTTACCCCATTTGT
Organism: Bettongia penicillata ogilbyi; assembly: GCA_023548195.1. Lineage (NCBI taxonomy): Eukaryota > Metazoa > Chordata > Mammalia > Diprotodontia > Potoroidae > Bettongia > Bettongia penicillata. The sequence goes on along the minus strand of JAJHZJ010000245.1, from coordinate 6,785,151 downwards.
CCCCTTCTCCCCTACTTTCCTGTAGTGTAAGATAGAATCTCATACCAAATTTAGTGAGCATGATATTCCCTCCTTAAGCCATATGTGAAGAGAGTAAGCTTCACTTTTCCCCTCTCACCTCCTCCCTTTTCTCCTCTATTGAACAAGATTTTTCTTATCTCTTTTATGAGTGATAGCCTGCCCCATTCCATTTCTCCCTTTCTCCTCCCAATATTTTCCTTTCTTATCCCTTAATTTTATTTTTTATGGTTATCATCTCTTCTGATTCAATTTAACCTGTACTCTCTGTCTATGCATCTGTGTGTATGTGTGTGTGTATAATCCCTCCACCTCCCCAAATACTGAGAAAAGTCTCAAGAATTACAAATATTAGCTTTCCATGTAGGAATGTAGATAGATCAGCTTTAGAAAATTATGATTTCTCTTTCCTGTTTACCTTTTCATGCTTCTCTTGATTCTTGTGTTTGAAAGTCAAATTTTCTATTCAGTTCTGGTTGTTTCGTCATGAATGCTTGAAATTCCTCTATATCACTGAATGACCACTTAGTCCCTTGAAGCATTATACTCAGTTTTGCTGGGTAGGTGATTCTTGGTTTTAATCCTAGCTCCTTTGACTTCTGGAATTTTCTATTCCAAGTCCTTCAATCCCTTAATGTACAAGCTGCCAGATCCTGTATTGCCCTGATTGTATTTCCACAATACTTGAATTGTTTCTTTCTAGCTGCTTGCAATATTTTCTCCTTGACCTGGGAATTCTGAAATTTGGCCACAATGTTCCTAGGAGTTTCTCTTTTCAGGTGTCTTTCAGGAGGTGATCAGTGTATTCTTTCAATATTTATTTTGCTCTCTGGTTCTAGAATATCAGGGCAGTTTTCCTTGATAATTTTATGAAAGATAATGTCTAGGCTCTTTTTTTGATCATGGCTTTCAGGTAGTCCCATAATTTTTTAAATTGTCTCTCCTGGATCTATTTTCCAGGTCAGTTGTTTTTTCAGTGAGATGTTTCACATCATATTCCATTTTTTCATTCTTTTGGTTTTGTTTTGTGATTTCTTGGTTTCTCATAAAGTCATTAGCCTCCATCTGTTCCATTCTAATTTTGAAAGAACTATTTTCTTCGGTGAGCTTTTGAACCTCCTTTTCCATTTGGCTAATTCTGCTTTTTAAAGCATTCTTCTCCTCATTGGCTTTTTGGACCTCTTTTTCCAATTGAGTTAGCCTATTTTTAAAGGTGTTATTTTCCTCAGCATTTTTTTAGTTTTCTTTTAGCAAGCTACTGACTCACTTTTCAAGCTCTTCTATGGCCTGAGCCCATTTCATATTCATTTTGGAAGTACTGCAGGCTGAAGCCTTGACTTCCTCTGACAGTATGCCTTGTTCTTCCTCCTCTGAAAAGATAGAAGGAGACACCTGTTCACCAAGAAAGTAACTTTCTATGGTTTTACTTTTTTACTCCTTTTTTGAGCATTTTATCAGCCAGTTACTTGACTTCAGAATCCTTTGTCAAGAGGAGGGTCCTAGTGCTCCTCCTTCCCCCAGTGCTGTTCTCAGGGCTGAGATTCATATCAGCTGCTCAATTCCCCCAGGGTCTTTGGGTGGGGACAGGGCCACCACTCAGGGCTGAGGTTCAGACCAGCTGCTCAATTCCCCCAGAGACTTTAAGCTGAGCTGCCTGGACAGTGGACCCAGGCTGCCTCTGTGGCCACTGTAGCCGCCTGCCACCCACTGCTGCTACTGCCACTGTCTCTGCCACCACCTGGGGTCAGTGCTGGGGGGACCCTGCTCCTCTCTCACCCAGCTGGGAAAGCCCTCCCACACTGACCTTTGGAGCTTGTGGGTTGAGGGATCTGGGATCCTGTCTGCTGGGAATTCTGCCCCAGAGGTCTGCTCAGGTCCTGTTCCTCCCAGTGCCATGTGGCCAGAGCTAGGCTCAGCTCTGTTCAGCATCCCATGAGATACACCTTTCCTTTTGGCCTTCCAGGTTACCTTTCGCTTGAAATCTCTTTCACTCTGTTGTTCTGTGGCTTCTGCTGCTCTAGAATTTGTTGAGAGTTATTTTTTACAGGTATTTTGTGAGCTGTGGGGGAAGCACTAGAGTATATGCATCTTTCTACCCTGCCATCTTGGCTCCACCCCTAAATAATATTTTAAAAACAAACATTCTTAACATTATATTTACTTGGTCTGGGTCAGTTGTTTATGCCATATGAATACCTGGGTTAAGAACAGCATCCTGACTTGCCTAACACAGTTGGGCAAAGTCATTTGGCCTCGATTCAGGAGAGAATAAGGAGCCTCTTAAGATTTTTGAGTAATGGGTTGAAGTGACCCAATCTATCCTTTGGCAACATTTATCTGGCATCAATGTGTAAGATAGATTAGAGGGCAGGAGCAGGGAGATCAATTTTAAGGCTATAGCAAAAGTCCAAGTAGCAAGTAATAAATGCCACAAGTAATAATAGTAGAAGCAAATTGGATTCAAACATTTATTAAACTTGTAATATCTAAGAGGCACTTTACTTGGTTCTGGAGATGCAAGGGGGAAAAATCACATCCTATGACCTCAAAAAAGTTTATAATTTAATAAGAAGAGTCTAAACACGTGCATAAATATGATACTAAGGAGAATGTAGGAGTTAATGGCAGCAGGTGGATGTGAGAGGGACATGGTGTAGTCACAGAAACCACAGAATTTCCTGGCTGGATTAGAGGAAAGGGAGCACCACCAAATTGTGTTAATCAATATGTGTGACATATTTAGTACTGCTAGGCTTTTGAAAAATTACAGTTACATTTTTAGAATATCAGTTGGCTTTTCTAAATTGAAAAGTTCACTTTCAAATTGATGGGTGCCCTTTATTTGTTTAGTGTGACAGCTAGGTGGATAGAGTTTCCAGACCTGGAGTCAAGAAAGACTCATCTTTCTGAGTTCAAATTTGGCCTCAGACACTTAACTAGCTGTGTGGCCCTGTGCAAGTCACTGCACCCTGTTTGCTTCAGTTTACTCATCTATAAAATGAGCTGGAAAAGGCTACCGCTTCAATATTTTTGCTAAGAGAACCCTGAATGGAAGTCACAAAGAGTCAGATACTACTGAAAACAATTGAACAACAAAATTTCTTTAGCAAGTCACTTTCTTCATGTTTAGAGCAAAAGTAAGCCAGTCCAGTCTGTCCAAATGATGATGAACTGTGTATTAGTGAGTTCATATTTTACTATAGACTTCTTTCTTCTAATCTTTTCCAAAATACTTTAATATGTCCCCTTTGAGCTTTTAGAATTAATAGACTATTTAGGGTAGCTAAACAACAAGAGTGTAAAACTTGGAGTAAGGAAGGCTTGAGTTCAAATCCTGCTCCAGACGTCTATTAGCTTTGTGACCCTAGGCAAGTTACTTAACTGAGACCTGCCTCAGTTTCCTCACCTGTATAATGAGATTAATAGCAGCATTTACCTCACAGGGCTTCTATGAGGACCAAATAAGATAACATATATATTTTTCAAATTTTAAAGTATTATTATTTTGTTTCTTTTAGATTTTTAAACATCTTGTTTTTCACATTCTGCAGAATAAAACTTGAACTCCTAGATGTTGAGTAGAGAGCCTTTAGAAGAAAAGTTAGCAATCATCATTATGCTCACATTCTGTCAATGACTACATTGAGAGACAGAGAGATGGACTAGTTTATACAGGGTCACACTATGAGTTGTACTAGAACTAAGCTGATACTTTTCTAGTACAGAAACTTAGATGCCACTTTAGAACTAGAAGATTATCTTGTATTATTTTTTTAAATATCTTAAGTTCTTTGGGTTAGTTATATCTTATGTAACAATAATAAAACATACAACCTAGGACAGAAAGGATGCTGGTCACTTTGGTCATTAGTCTATCTTTATGTAAGATCATATTTGTTGTTCTTCAGGCATTTCAGTCATGTCTTATTCTTTGTGACTCTGTTTGGAGTTTTCTTGGCAAAGATACTGGAGTAATTTGCCATGTCCTTCTCCAACTCATTTCACAGATGAGGAAACTGAGGCAAACTGGATTAAGTGACTAGCAAATGTCTGAGGTCAGATTTGAATTTAAGAGGATGAGTCTTCCTGATTCTAGGTCCAAGGCTCTATCCACAGCACCACCTAGTTGCCCCAAGATCAGATTAGGATAATTGTGTGGAAATGACTCTCACAACACCTTTATAAGGCTAAGAGTATCAGTGACTCCATGATCATTGTCTTTTTTCCAATCCAAAAGGGTGCTATAGCAGCAAGGAGGAAGAGACCAGAGACCTTGGTCACGAACTTCCTGCATTTTCAAATAAAGGTTCAGACTTCTCTAGCTATTCACTCCTCGCCAAGAAAATGTTCCTGCTTATGATCCATAACAGAGAGGGAGCCTGGCTAAAAATCAATAAGGACCTATTACATTCAGAGGGCTTGGTCAGATGGGACAGGCTGGGTAGGGAGGTCTCAATTATCTATTTTTAAAGGCAGCAGAAACCCTTCTACAGCTAATAAGGCAACTAATGCTACACACTTCTCTTGGCTACTCCAACTGTAGCCTTTCCTGACCTCAAATATATTAATTTGACTTCAGCCCCTGACAATTTTACCTTAAATATCCTCGACTCTTTCCTCAAACCTTGCTTGGAACTAAGAACTTTTCTTTCTTTTGTCTTGGTATCTGACATTGGGATAACTGACTTAATCTGCCTGACTACCCCACCCAGCTTGACCATAGTGCTTTATCCTTTGTGTGCCAGCCTTGAGACTTTATCATTCTTGTCAACTAGCACTCCTGGACAAAAATTCATATTTGTTAATGGGCAGTAAATATGCTATACCATAGTTCATTATTAAGATTTTAGAAAGGATGTTATCTATGTTTTTCAGGAGTCATCCTCATCATATTAACATTTTCACTTAATTACTGAATATTTTCTAATCAACTCAGTTCTAAAGTTAATCTCTCATTCTTTGAGACATCTTCAAAATGTCAAAAATGCATCAAAACATATTGGATCAATCTAAACGTAATTTGTTTTTCCATATGTGTCTGCCTTCTAAAGATGAAACTCTGATACAAACACTGGCCTCAAGAAAATGGATGAGGAATTAATAGAAGCAGGGGAATGCTTTGGCTCACCGTTCAGTGGCCTTTTGTGTTAAGCATCTCTGGGCCACTTGCTATATATATATATATATATATATATATATATATATATATATATATATATATATATTTTTTTCAACACAAGCTAATTGATAATTAGGTTTCTGTTTTGTTTTGCTTCCTGAGACAGATAGTATGGTTAAGTTCCCATTATTAAACCTCGAGAACACAGAATCAGTGGTCTTCTGTGTAATACCAATGCAAGTGTTTTTATAGAAAGATATCTCCGAATCAGGTCAGCCAAGTTTGACTTTGGTCAATGGAAAGAACTGAATTGATCATTTTAGGTTATTCCCTAATAAATATGGTAATGCCTAGATTTATAAATTCTCTGAAAACACTGAAGATTCTTTATAATGAAGTCAGCCATAAAGGGTTTTTTAATTTAAAAAAAAAAATTACAATATGAAGAGGGCTTTGAGGATTCAGAATAAAGACAGGAAATATTTGTCTCTAACTGTTGGGTCAGTGATGGGTAAAGGGTCAGCAACAGAGAAGCCTGTAGCTGGGGAGAAGAAAAAAGCTAGAGCGGCCGAATAGATGGCGGTGCTGGTATATGAGACGACAGTGGCAACTAATGAGGGGAGCAGTAATGACTTTGCCAGCATCTAAAGGTGCCATGGAAGAGGCAACAGGGAGTTGAGGATGACATCAGTTGAAAGGAAACCAATGACAGAAAAAGCTGTGTCAGTGGAAGCCAAGAATTGTGACAGAAATCCACAGTTTCAAAGGCTTCTAAAGAATAGGGTGCAGTTTAGGGGAAATTCTTTTCGTGTGATTTAGAGCTAGAAAACAACTTAGACCAAGCCCTTCATTTTACAGGTGAGGAAACCGATGTTCAGAGAGGCCATAGAGAGTAAGCAGCACAGTCCAGATTTCAACCTAGATCCTCTGACTCCAATCCTTTGCTCTTCACACTATCCCATAACCACCTTAATTAATTATAATAACATCACCAACAACAGTAATAATTCTAATAATGATAATAGATACTATTTACATGGTTCTTACTCTGTGCCACTCACTGTGCTAAGCACTTCACAGATAATATCTCATTTGATCCTCACCACAACCCTGAGAGGTCAGTGTTATTATTATCTCATTTTAAGTTGAGTTCTTTAGTAAATTCACTAGGATACGAGAATGCAAATAGATAACTTCTCAACATTTAGATTTACCTGGTACAGTTTCCAATGCTGAAGTTCCTGTTTGGCTTAGACTTCGCAGAAAATAAGTGCTCCCAGTAATTTCTTTTGTGCCAGAGAAAATCAAAAGCCACACTAAAGTCCAGGTATTTTGATAATCTTACCCAGTAATGATGATCATTAATATTTATATAGCACATTAAGGTTTTTGAAGCTATTGGCATACAATTATGTTATCTGAGCCTCACAACTACCTTGTCAAGTTAAGTATTAAGCACACTAAATGTGAATTAATTATTAAAGAGATTATTACTCCCTTTATTAATTGATGGAGAGCTAATATAGTGTAAGGGGATAGAGAGCTGGTTTTGGACTCAGTTCCCTTATCTGTCTCCCACTGGCTGGGCAAATGACTTCACTTTTCAGGGTCCTAGACAACTCTTTAAGTCTAGAAGTTGTAGATCAAATGTCATTTCCATTTGGTAGAGGGAAATCACCAAGGTGAAATGATAGATCCAACTCTCAAAAATTCATATTTGAGGAAACTGCCTCAAGAGGGTAAGTGAGTTGTCCATGGCGACATAACTCTTCAACTTCAGAGACAGGGTTCAAAGCTATACAACTTTCATGGGCTCAATTCCATTAACCCTTTGACTTCAGCCCTTGGAAAGTCTCCTCTAAATATCCCAGACAGGAAATATAGTTAGTCTTACACAACATGACTATTAGGGAAGTCTTTTGCAAAACTACACATATATAGCCTATATTGAATTGCTTGCTTTCTCATTGGGGATGGGTGGGAAAGGAGGGAGAGAAGTTGGAACTCAAAGTTTTAGGGACGAATGTTGAGAATCGTTTTTGCCTACAACTGGGAAATAAGAAATATAGTTAATGGGGTATAGAAATCTATCTTGCCCTACAAGAAAAGAGAGAACATGGGACTAAGGGAAGGGAGGGGTGTGATAGAAGGGAGGGCATATTGAGGGAAGGGGTAATCATAATGCAAAGCATTATAGGCTGGGAGGAGGGGAGAGATGGGGAGAAAATTTGGAACTCAAAATTTTGTGGAAACAAATGTTGAAAACTAAAAATAAAGAAAGAAAGAAACATCCCAGGTACTTTCCTCAAACCTTGGAACTAAGAGCTTTTCTTTATTTTGTAAACCTGACCAACAGCTTGACCATAGTGCTTTATCCTTTGTGTGGTGGCCTTGAGACTTTGTTTTTCTTGTCTAACTAGCATTACTGGACAAACATCCAGATTCAATAATGGGCAGCAAATATGCTCTATCGTTGTATCAGGAAGTAAATTAAATAGTTCACTGTTAAGAATTTAGAAAGAAAGGATGTTCCAGACAACTTTCTTTCGCTTCCTTAGTCATAGCAATTTATGATAAAAGAAAATTAGTCAGGTAATAGGTTTGAGTCACTAAGCTGTAGCAATTATTTCCCAGGATTCTGTGGTCTCCTAGGTGTTTGTGTTGATTTGTTTTGGCATTAGTCTAGATTTCAGAGTTGATTTTGACAGGAAGGACCTGTGCTATTAGCAGCTCAAATTAATCATACTTATCTCTCAAGATATTCAAAGGACTTTTCAAAGTAATAATTAAAACTTTTAAAATCTGCACAAGGCACATATGTCATACATATGTCATAGTCTGATTTTATGAAATCATAACACTGCAAATGGGTAAACAACATTCTCAAAGCTAAATCTCAACTCAGTAGAAAAATCTTGAGGAGAATAAAATGCCCCCATTAGAAACTCTTTTTTTGGCAGGGGGTTAGGGCCTCGGCAGGAAGGGAGAGAAAAAGCAAATGGCCACAAAGTATGTGGGGGAGGAATGATCCTAAATTCCTAGAGGTATCTCCAAGTAAAATCCTCCACCCCAGGGGCTAGTGGGTTCTTCCTCACGAGACTTTCAGGTACAGGATAAAGGACTGCTTTTCAGAGGAGATCCTTTTTCAGGTATGAGTTGGCTGCTGAGGTCCCCTTTAACTCATTCTGTGATTGTGGGATCCTGCAGTAATGGATTTTTCCTCTTCATTATTGAGCTGCTGAGGATGCTGGAGCATGCCAACTGGCCTCAAAATCAATCCTCTGCAAAATAGTGCTGATGCAGGGGAAAAAATAGAACTCCCATTCTTAGGATCCTGACAGTCATTGCAAACTGGTCATAGAGGGCACAGAGAATCAAGTAGCACTTTATTAAGAGAAAAATTATCACATCACTATTGAAACTGACCAATTTTCCTCTTCAGGAGCTAATTACTTGAAAGATCCAATTAAGTCAAGACATTGAAATGAATGTACTTTTGTCGCTTCCAGAGGGAACTATCTAGATCCATGTGACTAAATGTTAACTAAACAGTATTAGTACAAACTAGAAAATTGGTTGATGGGGGGGTTAGGGTTAGGGTTAGGGTTTGGGGGCAGGGAGGGAGGGCTTCATTTAAAGAGATTTAATACACTAGTTAATATTCTTAAATCTTGGAATGCAATTCTCAAGTGAAAATAAAGTCTTTCATTTTATGGGATCTGAGGACAATTTCACTGGGAATAAGATACTTCCCTGAAGGCTTAGTGATCTGATCAAAAGAATTTTAAAATGAAAGTGGAAGAGGAAGGGGAACAATACTCAGAACAAATAAGTTAGATAACATGAAGAGAAACAGGTAAGAAATAGAGAGAAGAACAGCAATGGAAATGTCCAGTAGTTTCTAGGAGAAAATAACTAAGAAAAAGACAGAAAAAAAATTCATACCTTTGGACATCTGTTCACCAGTGCACAAATTCTGGGTAATAAACAAGGAGAGTTAGACTTTAAGAGAGCAGATTCCAAAAAGTTCTAATTAAAGTCAAGTGTGATCCCATGACCAATGGCTCTAAAAATAAACTAACAAAGCAGATAGGACACTCTCAAGAATTAAATTTTGAAATAAAAGCTTGAATAAACTTGATGAGGAAGAAAAGGGAGAGATGCACTAAGAGAAAGCAGAATGATAGAACAGGAAGCCCTGAGAGGAACTTAGACTTTAAATGGACATGTGCAACAAATGGAAGTCTTGGCAGTCAACAGAAAATCAATCAATGAGCTATCATTGAATAATTATTATATGCCAAGCACTATGCTAGGCAATGAGGAGAATACACAAAATCACTGCAGTCTTTTAAGAGAATCAGGAAGTGAAAGAGATGTGACAGAGTCAGGGTGCAAAATGAGGTCTTTTGAGTTGTGGCCAATGAGGGCATTTGTTTTGATATATTATGCATATTTCTTATAAAAGTTTCACCATTGCCACCCCCAGGCTGGCAGGAATGGGAGAGAAAATAAATTTTTATTAATTTTAAAATTAGATTATTAATTTTTTTTGTAAAAGAGAGAATCCAGAAGATTAGAACTTATCTCAGACAATCTACCATCAAGGACTAGCTTCCTGCCTCAACATTGCCCCTTCTAGACAAAAAAAAAAAAAAAATGGCTCAGTCTAACCTGTTTCAAGTTTACATTGGTTAACAGAATCCTAATCCATCACAAGCTGGTAGATTCCTTTTCTGATTTGATAAGCTTGGGGTCACACCATGATGGGGGCCTTATAACTCAAAGACTAATTAGATGGAGCAGGTTCCTGCCCTAGGGTCCTTGTCCTGCCCAGGTGTTGATGCCAATCCTCTAGGTGCCAAATGCTACAGAAGGTAGATAAATTAACTCACGTACTAGGATGATTATAGATGATACCTCACTGTGGTACAGTGTATAGATTGCCAGTCTTGGAGTCAGGAAGATGTCAGTTCAAGTCTCACGTTTGGTACAGCCTGTCTGCTGAAAAAGTCATATAATATTTCCATGCTCTAGGATCTCGCTAAGAATATAAGTTACTGAGAAGATGCCAACCTGAACTGGTAAAGAAGTCCCTCCCTGCCCTTAGCAGATGCCATCGGAAATGCAGGCCTTGTCTCACAACCATTACTAGTACATGAATTCCTCTGGCTCAAGGATCTCATCTGGGTCTACTGAATGGTTCAAACAGCTGCTTACCCTGACTTCTGCAGAACTAAAGTGGTCAGGCTGATCATCGCTAGGCTCAGCCTGTGCCCCAGTACTGGCTTCAATTATTCTGTTCCTCTTGAGAAATCTTGGGGGTTGGGGAGGAAATTGGAAGCCTCTGTCCCAAGTAGCTGACTGATTGATTAATGGAGGAATGAAGAATGAAGGAAAGCAAGAATCACGTGCTTTGTGGAGTAGAGGGGTCATGTTAACAAATGACAGAGAGCACAGAATCACTCAGCTCCGTTTTTGCATATTTTCTCCAATAATAAGAATAACCTTCCCACCACAGAGCTTAACAAACAAGAGGGAGCTGGAACCCACGATAAATGAGGAGATGGCCAAGCACCCAGAGGCCCTCAGTGATGAAATAAATGATCAGAATTGTAACCACAAATTCTGACAAATCAGGGGAGGCTCACTTGGAGTACAGGAAGGCCTTGTTATTCCGAGTTAGTCAAGACATGCCCATATTATTGCGATCCTTTGTTGTGGTTTGGTTGTTGTGACTCCATTTGGGGTACCCCCTGTGAAATACATGGCACTGGTGCAAAGTGTATTGGTGACATGGTGTGGCCCTGGATAGATAAAGTCATCCTGAGAAAGGGGACACATCCGTTCCAAACAGAGTCAAGCCCATATTCCCTAAGCCTTAAGGAGAAGGTCAGGAAGAAGTGATAAGTAGGGATGATAATAGTAAAGGAAGATAGGTCCCAGGAAACGGGCACATGAAGGTGATGGGACGCTGTGTATAGCCCTGCAAAGCCAGGGAAGGGATATGAAGGAGTCACACTGTATGGCATAGGGTTTACACAGGATGACAAGATGAAGAGTTGGCAGGTTAGAGGACCACTGGAGGAAAGAAATGTGTCTCTGGATATTGGCACCCTACGTCAAAGCCTGATGTCATGTTGGCTCTGTGAGTGCTGAAAGACCTTGTGATTGTGACTGCGAAGCTAGAAGCAGCGATCTTGAGAGAATCACAAAAATGAGTTTCAGTTCTGAAGATGGACCAGTCATCCTGCTTTTCGAAGAGGGAGACGAAGCAGTTGGTGGGTTGCTGTGCCTTGCTCTCGAAGAGGACCACAATGATATCACTATACTAGAGTCAAGTTTCAATGTGTCTAACTGCGACTGATCAGATGAAAGTGGAAGTTGTGAAAAGCTAATATAGAGAATTAAGGTTTTTTAAATATTGGGGATGTATTTGGAGATACACAAATGGAAATGTTCTTTACTATGCAATAAAAGGTCTGTTCCTGCATTTTAGTAAAAAATTTCTCTGCATAAAGATTGAGGGTTTAGATGACACTGTGACACAGTGGTTTTGATTGTGACGTGCAATGCCATCACGGATTGTTAGCAAGGGATCATTAGTCATTAATAATGATGATAGAGCTAACAGTGAAAAACTCCACAGCAATACCATATTGCAAACGACAATATTAATTTACACACTATCCGTAAAGAGGAGGTAAACATTTACTTCCTGCCAAGTTTGTTTACCACCTCTTCCTGGTTTTGTCAGAAAAATGAGGAAGGCATCTGGGGAAATGATGAAAACAAAACAATGTTTAATTAGTTTTAAAATATTTTGAATGCAAGCATTAAAATAAGATTTCATCTTCAGTCTTTTTTTAAGTGAAAATAGCCATATTCAGAAGATTCAGTGTTTGCATTGTCATAGTGTTGCAATGAGGCATTGTAGGCTTGAGGGAGAGAATGTAACCATTTTAAAAATAAAAGTAAAAATTCCATTATAATGGTATAGTCAATTATTCTAGAGTTGATTCCCTAGATAAGATCAGCTCAGATTTTAGAGCAGTTGTATACTATAACAACATAACATTCCCTGTAATCATGTAGTTTTTGGAAGCTCTTTGTAAAGCAGACTCTCCACCTGAATCAATCAAATGCATTTGTTAAAACAGGACTAAATAGGACATATAAAAAGTCTAATTTGAAGCACATGGTACCCTTTACTCAATAATATCTTCCCCTCAAGTTTGCCACATCATTCATTATGTCTTCTTCCTGAACCTTACCTGAAATAGTAACTATGAAAATCACTTCTTTGAATTTATAGAATAAAAGAGGTAGACGACGCCCCCATCTCTACAAAGTTGCAGTTAATATATGTTGTTTAGCCCTCTAACCCTCTTTGTTAGTCATTTTTCAGTGGCATCTGACTCTTTGTGAGTTCTTTTGGGGTTTCCTTGGCAGAGATGCTGGAATGGTTTACCATTTCCTTCTCCAGCTTATTTTATAAGTGAGAAACTGAGGCAACCAGGGTTAAGTGACTTGCCCTGGATCAAATAGCAAGTAAGTGTCTGAGGCCAGATTTGAACTCAGGAAGAGGAATCTTCCTGACTCCAGGCTTGGCACTCTATCCTAAAGCACCACTTACCTGCCCCTGCAACCTATCTAACCCTCTACCTTTAGCAAATTAGTAGAGATCAGTTTATCACTTGTGCTTCTTGGGCTTTCTGAGGCAATGAGTTACAAGGCAGGCATGTTTGAATAGAAGTTAGAGGAGAATAGGGATCAGGGACAAACCCTAGATGGCAGAGGTACAAGGTATTTGACCTTGAGACAACAGGCCAAAGTGGAAAGAAAAGGGAAGCAAAGAAAGAAAGGGATTAAACACTTATGAAGCGCTGAATTTGAATTAAGGTCGTCCCAACTCTGGACCTCTATTGATTCTGCCACCAAAGTGATGGTATGCTTGGGATGCATAAAAAAAGGAACAAATTAGGGAAGGATATTATCAAAAACTTACAAATCTAGCATCAGACACTTCACTAGCTATGTGACCTTGGGCAATTCATTTATCCTCTGCTTACCTCAATTTCCTCACCTCTAAAATGGGGATAGTAATCACACCTATCTCCCAGGGTTGCTGGGAGAATCAAATGAAATAATATTTATATCACGGTACATGGCACACAGTAGATGCTGTATAAGTGCTAGCTATCAGCAGCAGTATTTTCCTCTTTCTCCTCCTCCTCCACCCTGATTCCAGGCCCAGCACTCCATTCATGGTGCCACCTAGCAGCCTCTTTAATCTGCTAGGACTGTATTCTAAAAAACAATAGTAAAAAATAAATAAATTTATCTATAACACACGAAAGGATTTCTAGCACTTTAATTTGTAGTTGTGAAAAAACTGGAAATAGCCTGTGTGTCCAATTCATTTTGTAAAATCTGCTTGGTTACAGTGGGGAAAGATCACGCTTTGGAGCTGAGCGCCATGGTTCATATCCTGGCTCTCCCCTTCGTTGCTTCCATAGCCTTGGGCAGCTCACTTCACCTCTGCAAAATGAAGGGGCTTAGCTAGATGACCTTGAAGGTCCCTGTCAGCTCAAAGCCCACAATTCTAAGATTATAATAGAATGACATTGCACCACAAATAGGAAGACGCTAAAGTAATACGGAAGGGCTTGCAAAGAAGGAATTCAAACCATATTGCACATTAACTGCAACAACATACACGTCCAACAACAACAGTGTCTAAGTGTACAGATGGGAAAGCAGAAGACAGTATAGAACAAATCAGCCATTTTGGCACTGAGTTCCTTAAAACATTTTTTTTTTAGTTCAGCAAATGTTTTAGATTTTTTCTTAAGTTATTGTTTATAAAAATAACTTAATAATAAAAGTAATAGTGGTATTTTCAATTAGGGGTTTGGGCAAGGTTAGGTAGATAATTACATAACAATAAGAGGCAAAGAAAAAATAATTCATTTTTCACTCATTCTGCTGGTGCTCAGGGGTTGAAAGTTATTTAAGGGGAGGGAGAAGGAAACAGGGTCAAAAAGAGAAGATATTAGAAATTTTTAAAAGGAAAAGAGCAGCAGCAGAAAAAAGAATTTGGCTGGTACTGGTAATGACTTAATAATTATGATGATAGGAAAGGGACGGCCGCAAGTATGTGATTTTTAAAAGAATGATTGATTTAGACCATTCAAAAGAAAAAGGAAATGGCAGAAACTATTTGAGGCCAGGCATAGTGGATACAGAGCTGATTCTGAAGCCAGGGAAATATAAGTTCAAATCCCATCTCTGGGACATCCTGGCTGTTTAAGTGTGGGCAAGTCACTTAGCTTTTCCATGCTCTAGATAACTCTGGAAAATGATAAATTGCAGAGAAGTTTTTGAGCTGCATCAATAGAGGATATTTCCTCAACTGTGAGAGAAATCATGATTTCTTTTTTATATTAATAAGCAATTATTGAATTAGGATTAAAGGGTTTTCTACTTGTTCATCCAGAAATCAACCAGCATGGAAAGTCTTGGACAAAGACTTAGCCCAGGCTAAGATCTAATCAAGGACAGTGAAAGAAATTCTAAATTTAGGCAAATGGGTGGATTCCTGTTCATTATTTACTCAGACAGGTCTGTTTGGATAGACAGGTGATATGGAAATTGATGTCTTGACAAAGATTTGGGTCCTCAGGGTCATGTATCTTAAGACCCTCATTGGAATGTAACCTGCCTCTCATTATAATATTTATTCTGTCATGAATTGTTAACCAATCAGAGTTGATTGCAACCCTTAGAAACACCCACTCTTCCATGGTGAGCCCACCACCATGATTTGTCTTTGGTAATCGCAAGTACCACTGACCCCTTCTATTAATAAAATGATATCATTATTAATATAATGATTAATTACCCAGAAACTATATCTCTCAAAACTTTTTGAAAAATCACAGCTAGAAGTTCCCAAAGTAGCCTTTTTCTGAGAACCTCATGGACTCATTAGAGCAAATGATACCATATTTTCCTGTTCTTGGGCAAGAACTTTATTTTCCCTCTTTTGAAGGGTTACTTAGTTACTGAAATTGATTTGAAAATAGCCTAAGCTGAGAGGTTATGGACGGGCAGAGAGATGATTACTCAGTATCTCAAAACTAGTGGACCATAGACCTAAGAAGAATGAATTCTAGGAGGTAGTCCCATTTTAAATGGTACTAGCTGCTAATACCAGGAAATGTTTAATGCTCCTTTTTGTGAGGTGCAGCAGAAAGAGCACTGGATTTGAATTAAAAGGACCTGATTTCTTATCCCGGCTTTGCCTCTGCGTGAACTTGGGAGAGTTGTTTAACTTAACTTCTCTGGGTTTGTTTCCTCGCCTCTCAAAGGAAGAGGATAATCACTATCTCCTCAAAGGCCTCTTGAAACTCTGCATCTGTCTTACTTTGATTTGGTCTTTTTCTTTAATCCTACTTTAATTAATACACATTTATTTTCTCACTGTCCCACCACTACCCCCCATTTAAAAAAAAAAAAAGGAAAAAGAAAACTCCTATAATAAATATGCATAATCAACTAAAATAAGTCCTACATTATCCGTGTGATTTACTTTAATGAATTTATAATTTTATAAATTTATAATGAATTTATAATTTTAATAATTTAAAATGGAACAAATAAACCCTGATTGTGACTTTAAAAGTTTAAAATTATAGATAGATAGATAGATAGATAGATAGATGATAGGTAAACTCAGTATGTAATTCTGCCCCAGTAAGTATAGGCTTCAGGCTTCACACATCCCCTGATCTGAATGGTAGATCAGTCCAAGTGGCTTACTAATGATTCACCTTATAATTGTGGCCAATTACACTGTGGTCCATTTATTACAATTACATTGTAATAGACATCATGAGAAATACTAACCAAAGACTTCAACTGAAAATTTAACAGTAAAACCTAATATGGTCAAAAGGTCCTCCATTGTCCTCTCCCTCACTTCCCTTCCTTGCCTATTTTTGTGAATCCAGAGTTGGAATTCATGTGTGTCACTAATCAACCATAGTTTCCTCTTTGCAGAATTTTCCTACTAGTGTTTTTGCATTCCTTATGGAATGCTCCTCTTGGTAGTACTCATGCTTATAATTAAGTGGTACAACTAGAGGTTTCCATTTGGAAACAAATGGGCAAAGACTTCTGTTGACCAACTACACTACTGTACTTTTAGTGAAAGCATCCTCAAAATGCCTGAGTAATTAATTGCTTGCTCCTGTTTTGGAAAAGAGTTGTGAGATGTGTGTAAGTATCCTCACAAAGGCTATTAATACTTATATGCAGTCAGTGAAAATCAGTATGAAATATGAGCTAGCAAAGTTATTGACAGTGCCAAAAAAAAATGTTGCCCTACAGTGGTAGGGGACTGGCTCTTTTCAGTGACTTAGTAGAGGGAGGTACCTTAAGGACCTCATCTAGTTCAGACCTCTCCTTTTATAGATGATAAAACATAGGACCTGTGAGGTCAACAGGCTTGTCGTGGTCACATAGAATTTGAATGGTGATCCTCTCACTTCAGATTCAATGTTTCTTGTTTTCTCCTTTCCTCCCCTCCCCCACTGGGAGCCCCCCTCCCCACCACACACACACACACACACACACTCACATCTCCTATGGTTTTCTTTGTTGTGTTTGTCCTTCATTGCCGAAGAAGACAATGACATCAGAGAAATGATGACATGACCTTCACTTTACTTTGTTTTGAGTGAGGGAGGGCTGTGCAGGTCACCAGCCTTACTTCTCCTCTAGAGCCCATGGTTTTCTTTGGATCCCCATAAAAGGCTAAGGAATTCCTCAGCTGATCCCAGTGGCAACTGTGATTTAAAAGAGATCTACTATTTAAGAGGATTATGTCAAGTCTTAGAATTAGATCTTTGTGTATTTTTTAATATAATGAGGCTCATTGCATTAGGAAGTTGGGGGGAATGGTCTTTCAGAGATTGGGTGCTGATAGCTGCTTTTCAAACAGCCTCTTTTGGAACCCATAGAAGGGTAGAAATGGCCACTGGGTAGAGAGTTCCTTGAGACTATATCTCCATGTAGCACAGGATATAAGATGTTAATAGCCAGCAGCCCCACATCCTCATGAGCTGTTAAAGCAGAAATTCTTTAGGGACGTTAAAAATTGCAGCATCTGCAATAGAATATCTGATGCAGGAAAAGGGAGGGCAACAGTGAACCCAATCCAAGGGCGCAGGCAGGAGCAAGAACCAAACATAAGCTGGGGAAAACAGGAAGAGATAGAAAGAGCAATGGTCCAAAGTGGAAAAGATCACAGATTTAGAGCTGGCAGTTATCTGAGAAGCCCCCAAGTAGAACCCTCTCCTTTCATAGTTAAGGAAACAAGCAGAGCAGTCCTTGCCCATGGTCCCTGAGAAAGTCTTCCTGACTCCAGGAAGAACCCCATCCTTATGCCTCTCCTGGTATTTGATATTTGGAGGCATCTAAGTGGCTCAGCAGATAAGGGGTCCAGCCTAAAATCAGGAAGACCTGAGTTTAAATGTGGCCTCAGATACTAGTTGCACATCTCTGGCCAAAAAAATCTGTTAGCCTCAGTTTCCTCAACTGTAAAATTAAGATGATTATAGTATCTACCTTGGAGATTAGTGTAAGGATCAAATAGATATTTGCAAAGTGCTTAGTACAGCCCCTAGCTAAGGTACTATATAAATGCATATTCCCTTTCCCCAACTCTTAAGAGTGTGCCCAGCAGAAAAAGCAATAAGCCCTAGGTCTGTAGCCTGATGATTTTGGTTCAAATCCTGGTTCTGCCTCTTTGACAACATCTCTGAGCCTCCTTTTCTTCATTTGGAAAATAGTCAATAACAACACTATCCACCTAATAAGTTGTTCTAAAAGCAACATTTTGTCTGTCTTAAAGACATAAGGAGATAAGAAATAATGAGCTAGATGCTCTCAGAAAAATCCAGAAAGACTTATATGAACTGATGGAAAGTGAAATGAGTAGAACCAGGAGAACATTGTACACAGTAACAGAAACACAGTTGGATGAACAACTGTGAATAACTTAGCTTTTCTCAGCGATACAATGGTTCAGGACAATTCCAAGGGATTCATGATGAAAAATGCTATCCATCCCCAGAGAATGAATTGATGGAGTCTGAATATAGATCAAAGCAATAGTTTTATAACTTTATTTTTCTTGGGTTTTTATTTTGATCTATGTTCTATTTTACAATGTCACTAACGGGGAAATACGTTTTGCATGACTACACATGTATGGAACCTATATCAAATTGTTTGCCTTCTCAACAGGGGGAGTGATGAGGGTGTTGGAGTGGGGAGGGAGGGAGAGAATTTGGAACTCAGTTGTAAAAATGAATAATGAAATTTTTTTTACCTATATTTGGGGGGAAATTAAAACAACTTTTAAAAAAGAAATAAGTAGTGACAGTGAAGGCGAGTTTTTACTTGACAAAGAATGTATGTTTGTGGACTCCTTTTCTATAGAGTAGAACTTCATTCATTCAGCAGATTTTCATGTGCTGACCTGTGTATGGGATTTTACAGAGTTTGGTTTATTCACAATTTCCCTTAGATTACCAAAGGAACCTCTAATGTAATAAAAGATGAATCATAAGTGTGTGTGAAATACATATTTACTACTATGTTATAAATGTGACCTCAAATTAACATAATAGCTGTATGAAATATGAAAAACATTCATAAATATCAACTAAAACTTAACACTAAAGCACAATATATGAAACATACTGAAATATATGCAACTTTCACTGGAACATTTGTCTAATGTTCTAATGAAATCACAGATCTGGGTCAAAATTTCAAATAAATGGAGGCAGAGAGGGGAACTAATATAAAGTAGCAACCCAACAATATTCAAATTAATTTCTACAGAATTTTCAATCTAAGAACAAAAGTTTAACAAAATTAAAATTATTGCTTTATGTAAAATCAAGTGCCTTAGAAAAAACTAGGTCCAGTACCTTGAGGCTATAAAAATCCTTGGAAAGTATCAATCACCTTTATGTGCATTGTCAAGTTTATTAATGAACCAGTGATGAATTTCTCCTAACAATCAGACACAAGCAGAATTTCACTAACTGTCAGATTTTATCTTTTGGTTTTGGTTGGCTTTTCTCTCCAAACAACTATATTTATATGATTCATGATTCAAAAAGCCTATCTTTCCTTATGCTTCATATAAAATAGGAGTCCAGGCTATTGACAGCAGAAAGGATGATGTTTCACACTTGTCATCTTTTAACATTCCATTCCCAGACTTTGGCACTACAATAGAGCTAGTAGTAAGATTATTTTTTATGGTCAAAAGACAAATTTCCTTCTCCCAAAGACTGCTTTTTAAAAAATGGCAACCACCCATTACTATATCACGGCCTCCATCAGAAATGCTAAGGCTAGCTCCATAATGAAGATAGTATTGCTGGTGTAGCAGTATATTTGGACCCACAACTAGTAGGGAGCATCTGGGGAATTGCCCGAAGCACAGGAATTTAGTGTAGAAAAAATTGAATTTAGCACCTATACAGCAAGGATATCAGTCAAGTTAGGAAACAACCATATGGTGTGCTCCCTCCCCCCGCTCATCCTCCAGCTTCTACACTCCATTACCCAAGGCAGCCCCCTCAGTCGTTGCCCTCAGTGGCTTCACTCATAGTTGACAGTCTCCTCTATACAGGGTCATATGCTAAAATTTTCCTACACCATAGGGTTTATATGTTAGGGCCTCCTCTAAATGTACAATGGAATTTGTTTTAAAAAGTTGATTTGAAGAAACCTTTCATGCTCCTTGTCCTGTTGAATTCATCCAACATGGCAGTATTATCTATATGTTTTCCCATCTTACTGAAAGAAAACTCCCTTTGTCTTCATCCAGAGTTTAAATGTTCCAAAGCACTTTAGTGATTCTCAGAAAAGCCTTGGTTTCCACTTCAGACTTCTAGTTTCTTTTTCAGTAAGAGGCATGTTTCTATCCTCCCTGTTCTTATCTCTGTCCTTACTGAGTGTATAAAGATGATAGAAGTATATGACAGTAACTTCATGTTGTCTCATAAGCCCAAAGAGGAAGTCACTGTCATTTATATCAAATGATATCATAAATTGAAATAGAAATATCTCTCTCTGTTGAAACCTTGCCTCTATAAACAATAGGATACAACAGTGATGTATTGGCCCAGCCTGATCCAAGAAGCGACACATCTCTTGCCTGACTCTTTTGATATAGGAACAATCCAATCGTAGAAGTACAGAGACACCCAAGGGTGACGCATTGGAACTCAATTGTTGTTAACAGGCTCCTTGCTTTAGACTAACTATTCTCTTGTGGTTACAGCTTTAATGAGAAGAAGTTTTTTCAAACAAGTTTGTGTAGCCTGATTTAATTGTCAGAAGTGATAAATCATAAAAAGATTAGAAACTCTGATGTCTCACTAAATTTGGGAGGAAGAAATACTTCAGTGAAGTAGAAATGCTTATAGAAGTGAACTGAAAAGCAGAAACATTTATTTAAAAAACACCTGGATCCAAGTGTATCCATCATGATAAAAATAATTTCTCTTAGGAAGATGATTCTCTTTATGACAACTGACTACAGTTAAAAAAGGACTCATTCATTTATTAAATAATTATTTTTCCTCAGGTGCTGAAAAATTTCCCCATCTTTCCTTCAAATAGGAAGGCACGTTGGTTAGAATTTGTTGTTCCCTCTCCTCCTGCTTCTGCAAGTGTGGGGAAGTGAAATTCACCTCATTGATATCCTTCTCTGATCTGGCATTGTACACTATCCAGATAAGGGCCAAATGGAATTCATGAGGCTTGAGGTAGAATCTCAATTTATCCTCATTAGCCCATCAATTTTCCTCTCAACAATCACATAAAATCTCTAGTTATGATTAAACCAAAAGTATGTCAAAAGCTTAACACCTTCCCTGCTGATTGAATTTGTAATAAGACAATAGGCTCTGCTTGAATGAGAGAAAGGAGGGACTTTTTCACCATGAATAAGTTGAATGCAAGGAAAACCCCCACCCACTGGATGTGCCCCCATGTGGTAGATTTATGAAAGAAATTTGGCAAGAGTCAAACAGGATGGCAGGCAGGAATGGGTTGCCATCTCTGCCGCTGGAAGTATTTACTATAAAAATGATATTACTACTCATTGAAGTTTACATCATTGTTTTTATATGACTGAATGATAAGATTTTTAAAAAAAAATTTTCACTGTGACAGTCCCATGAAACATTACCACAGTTGTAATTTCCTTCAACTGTCTTTCTTAAAATTCTTCTGATATTTTTATGACAGATTTTTTCAAATATTTTATTTTTTGTAGTTAGATATAAAAATATTTAATATTTTTTACATTTTAAGGTCAAAATTCTCTCCTCTCCCTTTCTCCCCCCTCCAAATTCCTCATTGAGAAGGCAAATGATTTGACATGTTATACACATACCATCTTGCAAAACTTGTTTCCATGTTAGTTATGTTGTGAAAGAAAATGTAGACCAAGAAAAAAAAAGAAAGAAAAGAAAAAGAAAGTTTTTTTTAAGTGTGTTCTGATCTCCATTCTGACTCATCAGTTCTTTCTCTGGAGGTGGATAGCATTTTTCATCACAAGTCCTTCAGAATTGTCTTAGATCATCATATGGGAATAGGTAAATCATTCACAGTCAATAATTGTACAACATCACCATTACTGTGTACAATGTGCTTGTTCTGCCCACTTCATTTTGCATCGGTACATATATGTCTTTCCAGGTTTTTCTGAAATCAACCTGCTCATCATTTCTTGTAGTACAGTAATTTTCCATTGCAATCATATATTGCTATCATGTATACCACTTGTTCAGTCATTCCCTAGTTGAGGGGCATCCCTCAATTTCTAATTCTTGGACACTACTTAAAGAGCTGCTAAAATATTTGTTTCCATATAGATTCTTTTTCTTTTTTAAAAAAATCTCTTTGGGATACAGACCTCGTAGTAGTATTGCTGGGTCAAAGGGTATATATAACCTTTGGGGTATAGTTAATTGCTCTCCAGAATGGTTGAATCAGTTCCCAGTTGTACCAGTAGTCCATTAGTATCCCAACTTTCCCACAACTTTCCCCTCTCAAATATTTGTCATTTTTCTTTTCTATCATATTAGCCAATATTTCTCTAATCAATAGTAATTTAGAGCATTTTTTCATATGACTACAGATAGCTTTGATTTCTTTGTCTGAAAACTATTTGTTCATATTCTTTGACTATCAGTTGGGGAATGACTTGTATTTTTATGAATTTCGCCCAGTTCTCTATGCATTTGAGAAATGAAGGCTTAACAGAAACCCTGGCTATAAAACTTTACCCCAGTTATCTGCTTTCTTTCTAATCTTGGCTGTGTAAGTTTTGTTTGTATAAAACATTTTAAATTTAATGTATTAAAAGTATCCATTTCACATCCCATAATGCTCTCTGTCTCTTATTTGGTCATAAATTCTTCCCTTATCCATAAATATGACAGGTAAACTATTCTTTTCTCTCTTAATTTGCTTATGGTATCACCCTTTATGTTTGTGACAGAATATTAAAAATATCCTAATACAAATCCTCCTTCTAATCTGTAGTCCTGTTATTTCATGCAATTTCCTATATCTATGTTTTTATGTAAACTCTAATGTCTACTCTTGTGGGGCAGCTAGGTGGCACAATGGATAGAGTACCAGGACTGCGGTCAGGAATACTCATCTTTCTGAGTTCAAATCTGCTTCAGACACTAAGCTTTATGACTAGACAAGTCACTTGATCCCACTGGTGAAACCACCTGTAAAATGAGCAGGAGAAGGAAATGGCAAACCACTGCAGAATCTTTGCCCAAAAAAGACCTCAAAGGGAGTCAAAAAGAGTTGGACACAACTAAAAAACTACTCACCACAACCTACAAAATACATTTGATATTGAAACTATACTGCCCCCAAATTTCATCTTTCTTTGATGATTTAAAAGGGACCCCACAATCCTAGGGTAGGGTGACAATGATTTTGGTCGATGGAATGATGACTAAACTCTTTTGTATGGCATATGTAACTATATTTCATTATGCTTTCTGTTTCTGCCAATGTCAAAGCATTTAGGGTCAAATTATTACTCTCTTTGGTCCCTGAGAATAAATTTTATGGGAAGGAAAAGCACCAATGATATATTCCTTGTATCTGCTGTAAGAATATTGGGTTTGACAGACAGTGAATGTGGCCTTGAATTCTTATGTCCTTACGACCTACGGACATATGTAGAAGAAATGTGATTATGTCTCATTACTTCCATAATTCAATATATCTCATCCATGTAGATACTGCTTTGGTAATGCAGATTGCAAAATTTCCATGACTCCCCATTCCATGACGTGTGAAAATTCTTCTGAAAATCCTGTATGGGAATATACCCAACATGCCAGAGGTCTTCTTCTGGTTCTCTTGACAGATTTACTTAAAACTTTGAATATTTTTGCTTATTCATTTTAATTTCATTCTTCCCTGAAACGGAAAATGAGTTGGCCTTTTACACATCCCCTTTTGTTTCATCACCATATAGGATTTTAATCATTTATCTCTGACATTCCCTGTTTCTACAATTTTAGTCTAGGTGATTCTTTTAAAACCTTTTATAAATCAACATCCATTTCATTTGAGCAATAATTTTGTATCAGTATTACATTTTATCATCTCTTTGTCTATCTTTCCAGAGTCCTTTGTTATAGTATCTCTAAGCAAATAGTAATTTATTTTTTATCTCTACTGACTTATGTATGTGCATATACGTATATATATATACATGCATGCATACACATATAAAACACATGAATATATGCCATATATATGGCAGTGATTTTATATTTCTTAGGAAATAATGACTCGGAATTCTTGAAGTAACTCCTCTCTAGGAAACTTGAAATGGCAACAATTCCTGTGGATGGAAAGACAGCAGATTTGTGTTCCTGATAAAATATCAAGCTAAATTAGCTATCCAAACACACTCTTTGAAAAGAGGCTTTTGATAGCTAAAGTAATAATGTTGAAATTGCTATGAAGATGAGAGCTGTGGTTGTGAATAGTCAAAAGCCTGTAGGCTTGCTAGGGCTTTCTTATACAATGAGTGAGTCTCTGGGTTTTTTTGTTTGACATTAGCTATAAAGTTTGGGTTAGATTTGTTTAGGAAATAGATTTCTGGCATGGGCTAAAGGGATGTTGATCCTGTAAATAGCTGGCCTTTCCCCCCAACCGCTCGTTTCACTCTGTGCTGAAAAAATAAATCAGACATGACATAGTGAAAGGAACACTGGCTTTGGAGTCAAGTTGATTCTGTGACCTTGAGGGAGTCATTTTCTGTTGCTTGGCCTGTGTTTCCTTATTTGTAAAATTAGAGGGTTAGATTCGAACATCTCTAAAGCCCTTGCCAGCCAGAAGTCAGTCCTATGATCTTATACACTCAATTAAACAATTTAGTTACCTGCAACCAATGAGAAGCAGCAAAGGTACAAAACTTTTGAGAGCTGCCTAAACCTGGAGATTACCTGACTTTCCAGGATCACAAATGCTAGCATGTGTTAGTGGCAGGACTTCAAAATCTACTCTTTTTCTGCTATACCCAGTGTCATGTAGTACATTTCATATTAGATATCCCTCATGTTGTCTCTGAATTTGCCTGAATTTGGCTTAGAATAGGCACTAGCTCAGTGTGAGCTATGTTTGATGCTGGCTAAAGTAGATTCGTTACCCAAAACACCTTGCTATTTGTGATTCCCCAGTTTACAAATTGGAATTTGGATTAGTTTGTACTAGCCCAGACCCATACCCCCAAGCTGTATTAGGGGGGTGGGGAAGCTCCTAGAGGTACCAAAAGTGGTGATAAAAGTTAAAGAACAAGTCACGTGGTAAGGGGCAGGAGAGTTTTCTAGATATGGATGCTGAGTGAGACAGCCTACACATGAATTTTGTTGGTTTACCGAATCTTATAACCATGAAGAAAAATTAATGCAACACGCTAGTTCATCATTAGCACTCTTATAAGGCGTTACAGTGGTATCACAGTAGCAACCATAGCCAGAAAACAAAACCAAACCAAACCTCATGCAGCACCCAAACCTCGGGTGTTCTTTCCCCCTAATTGTGAAGGGGAAAATGGACATAAAGAGATGAGACTCCTCTACCAATAGATGGAGGCTGCAAGAGCCTGCCAAATCATTTTCCAGGGCTCCCATCATTCTGGGCACCACCTCAAACATGCATACGTATGTGTATGTGTGTATGCCCTTCTTAAATTGTGTGACTGAGAACTGAGCGCAATTCCCAAACTGCAATCTAACCGGGGCACAGTGTAACTCCTTACTCCTACCTTTATGGTTCACCCAACCTACCTTGATAGGTCACCCAAACTCCTGGGCTATCCAAGTAGACTGTCGCTTTCATTTTTCCCCTCAAATCTAGCGTGTACAAAATCTTCTTGCAGCTTTTAATTGTGCTGCAGTTGACCCCCTCCTTATCTGCCCCCAGTAGGGGATAGTAGTAAAAATACAGAATTTGCCATTGACCTCTACTAGGAAATTTTTAGCACTATGTAACTGGCAGACTGCTGTACATAAAGTCAGGAGGGCTTAGGTTCAAATCTTGCCCTAAACATCTAATAGTTGTGTGACTCTAGACATGTTATTTAATATCTCTGTGCCTTAGTTTCCTCACCTGTCAAATGAAAAATTATGTCCTTGAAGGTTCCTTCATGCTCTAAATCTATAATGTAGTGATATTCTTGCTCAATATGGTTTTGTAAATTGTCTAATAATCCCCATTTAATACCTTTCTGTTGAGCCATTAACCTTTTAGAATAAGTATATATTTGATAGAATAATTGTATGTAGCTATTTCCTAGTGTATAACTATATGATGTATATTTCCCATTTAACAGGAATTCATTTTACTGAGACATTTTGGGGTTATGGAAAGAATCCTGGATTTGGAGAGACCTGAATTCAAATACTGACTCTGCTGTTCATTAAATATATGTGATTGTGGACTTCAATTTCTTCATTTGTTAAAATGAGACAGCTAGACTAGATAACCTCTAAGGTCACTTCCAGTCCTAACTCTATTTTCCCAGGATCTGTTCAATGAGGTTAATACTACTTGTACCACCTGCCTCACAAGAGAGGTGTAGAGAAAGCCCTTTGTCAAAACTGGAGTGTTTTGAAATGGCCACTGTTAACATTAGAGGGATAGCATATATTTGGACCTCTTAGTATCCATCCTATTGTAATGATTTAGGCTAATGCTGACCAAAGGTGAGGGATAGACTTGGTAATCTTTGGAACATTCTTTCTTCCTGAGAAGCCTTGTCTAACAAAAGTGAATTTGTACGTCAGTCTTGGAGATTAAATATGGTAGATAGAGCTATCATTAATATTAACTTCATTCAGCCTTTTGCTAGTTGTTAATTTTTTCTCACTTATGAAATTACCTTGTATTTACTTACTCATGTATGTATTATATTTCCTCTCCCTCCTTCCCTCCCCCCAGAAGAATATCAACTCTCTGAAGGTGGGAACTTTTTCTTTTTTATCTATATAGCACCCATACCTAGCATAGTGCCTATGGTATGCCCTTAATAAATGCTTGTTGATTTGAAATGCAATATGGCCACCCTGGAAGGCTATAACTAATTTTCTTTTATAAGGCATTAATCACACTAAGCACATCTTTCTTCTACCACCCATTGATAAATTTGAAGGTTCAGATGCCCTTATCCTGAATTGTGATATTTATTTGAAAACAAAGCATATAGTTACATTTAACATTCAGGAATCTATTGCTGCAAACTGCCAACTTGCTAAATATCGACAAAATCACTTTTTTTCTTTTTCATGTTTGTTCTATAGGCAAAATTTAGCACCTTTCAAAGAGGCCAGACTGGCAGTTCTAAACACAAAAATTCTGTTCTTCCCAGGCATGAAGTCAGGAGAGAGAGAGAAGTAATACATAGCACTTTTCATCTTCAAAGTGCCTTGCACACATTCATTAACCCTATGTTTCAGTGTCTTTGGCAGGGAAAAGGAAGAAAAATACATTGCCTATTTATCGCTACTTATCGCTGAGACCACTAGCTTCTGTCATCGGTGGTGCTGACTATTCCCCTAGGCTGTCCATTCCCCCCTAATTACAAACAACTTTTCAGGTAATACTTCCTAGTATCTAACATGAACGAGGACTTCAAAGTGGGATTTTCACTTATTTGCCAAGCTCCCACCTTTTCTCAACACAGGACCACTCTCTTACCTATACAGTTTTCTAATAATTTTGAGAGCTATTCTGACCAATCCAAAATTGATATCCCACTGAAAGGCCATACAGTTCAGGAATGGTGGGTAGTCCTTGTTTTAAACTTCCTAAGTCCCTGAAACTCATCCAGTGAGAATAAATATTACATTATACCAAGACAATCTTTTGTATATAATATTAGAAAGTAGCATTTAATTTTACAAACACTTAAGTATGTACAGATACTGTAGTATGTCCTGGAGATAAAAAGACAAGATACCTATCAAGGAATGAGGACAGGACTATTTCACTTTTCTCTTTGTATCTCCAATTTCTAGGATAGTATTTAGCATATAGATCATTTTTAAAGTGCTAATTAATTTCTGAACTGATTGATTCTCTTTGGGTTACAAAATGTCCACAGAGGAGGTAAATACTGTACAAGACAAGTGGAGGAAACATTGGTTGTCATTCAGTCATGTCTGACTCTTGACCCCCTGGATCACAGCACGCCAATGCTGTGGATAAAACTTTCTTGGCAAAGATACTGGAGCAGTTTTCCATTTTTTCTCCAGAGGAAGTACAGCACAGGCAACGTTAGATTGTAGGATCACAGATGTAGAGTTAGAAGGGAGCTTAAAGGTAATATTGTCCTTCCCTCTAATTTTACAGATAAAGAAGCTGAGGCATAAAGAAAGGAAGTTACTGAGTTGACCTTACACAGGGCAAGAAATAACAAGTTAGTGTTTGAACTCAGATCTTTGGAGTCCTGCTATTTTTACTATACCAGATGAGAAATGTCATTTTGACTGAATTTTGGAAGAAATTAAGAATTCTAAGAGAAGTCATGTATAAACAAGATATGCGTGTGTGTGTTCTCATGTGCAGGAAACTGGAGATACACAGGCAAAAATTAAACACAACCCTTGCCCTCAAGAGACTTGCATTTTACACTTTAAGGGGATTGCGTGTGTGTGTGTGTGTGTGTGTGTGTGTGTGTGTGTATGAGACAGTGACTTATTTACTGATCGATTTCTTGAGACTAAATTCAACACTTCAGAAAGCACCTTCACACCTCAAGAGCACTTTCTACAGCTATTCTAAGTGATCCCTTGGAAGAATGAATGGAGCTGCCAAAGAACTTAACTCATTACCAAGAGAATGATATAGAACCTAGAGGATGCAGCACCTAGCTAAGCTGGGTAATAAATATCACCCTCTGCCATCCCCAGCTCCCCATTAAACTTAGCGGCTCCCTATAACCTCCAGGATCCAATACAAAATCCTCTGTTTGGCATCCAAAGTCCTTCACCTACCTTTCCAGTCCAATTCAGGTAGTCCCCTCCTACCTTTCCAGTCTTCTCATGCTTTACTCCCTACCATGTCCTTTTCAGTCCACTGACACTTGGCTGTTCTACAAACAAGACGCTCTATCTCTTGCCTGCAGGCACTTCCTCTACCTGTCCCCCATGCCTGGAATGCTTTCCCTCCTTGTCTCTGCCTCCTGACTTCCTTCAATTCCTGACTAAAGTCCTACCTGCTACAGGAAACCTTCCCAACCCCTCTTAATTCTTAATTCTTTTAATTATTGCCTGTTTACTCTATATTGAGATAGTTTGTGCAGTTGTGTTTGCTTTTCGTCTCCCCCATTGGATTGTAAGGTCTCAGAGGGCTTGCCTCTGTTTGCGTCCTCAGTGCTTCACAGAGTGCCTGGCACATAATAGGTGTTTAATAAAATGCTTATTGACTAAGCTAAATGCTCGTCATTGATGTGAGGCAGTGTGGCGTAATGGAAAGGGCACTAGCAATAATACTTACCAAGCACTCGAGACCATAACTTTATTAGACAATAAGAAGTAGAACAACTGCCTTGGAAGAAGTATATGATTCCCTGGAAGTTTGTGAAGTCCTTTAGTCATATATTTATGGTTCTTTTTTTTCACAAAGGCACTAGAGTGGTTTGCCATTTCCTTCCCCAGGGTCACCATTTTATAGTTGAGGAAACTGAGGCAAACAGAGGTTAAGTGACTTGTCCAGAGTCACACAGGTAATAAGTGTCTAAGGCTACATTTGTACTCAGGTCCTCCTGACTTCAGGTCAAGCACTCATTCACTGAGCCATGTAGCTGCCCCTGGAATTTCCTTATACCGAGGAAATCACAAGTTTGGGGAAAGAAGAGAAAGGAACTGGCAACTTTTTTAAAGTATCTATGAGGTATGAAGGTTGGAACAGGTAGCTTTGCTAACACCTTGGTGAAGGAGAAGATGAGGCAGCTGCTAGCTCTTGAAAGGGATGGAGGAAGTGGAAACCTGGCTCCATGCCTACAAATATCCTCTTTAGATGACTTTGTTTTACACGAATGCTGGTAAGGTACACCGTGCCTTCAGATCCCACTGAGATCAGGTTTGACCATCAATAGCAACCAAAAGCTTAATTGCCTCTATGAATGATGATGCACTAAAGACATTTTTTTAAATATTTGCTGAGCAGCCGGTGGGGAAATAGCAGCTCTAGAACAGTTATTGATTGCTTTAGAATCTGTGTCACTAGGATAAGGAATTTAGCTAGCCAATTTTCTCCCTTGTTTGGCCTTACTGAGTGAAAAGTGAAAACCCCTTTGCACAGTTATTTACAGTGAGTTTCCAGGCCCTCTAAATATTCAGAAATCAGTGCTATGAGAAAACAGGCACAGGGAAGCATTCTTTGAAGAGAATTTAAGTTAGTAGCACCTAGCTCATTAAAGTGAAATTTCAGTAATTCCAGTTCCAGTTAAAGGGACTCTTTTTGCAGTATTCCATCTGAATAATTGTAACAAAACGTTGGTACCTGTTAAAGAAACAAATCTCACCACTGGTCTGTGCTTGTAGCTTATCAGTGGAGCCTCTGAAACTTCAGGTCAGGGCTTTGGGAAGATGTCGTAAATGGGAGCCTTTCTTGACCCTTGTACACGAAGCAGGCTTTCTAAAATCCAAATGATTAATGTCTAGCCTTAGTACTCCTACATACCAGACATTAAATTATGGTCTCTTGGAATAGCTCCTTTTGAAGGGCCTAAGTGTGCTGCTAGGGGAAAAAACACCATCTTGTCCTGTGATGAATAGCTTATGCCGCAGGGCTATCTATTTTATTTCTGGCCTGGGCTTGTGATTTCACTGGTAACCTGCTATGTAGTGCTGTGGATTGAATGCTGAGCAGTCAGGAAGACCTGAGTTCAATTCCAGCCTCAGACACCAATTACCACTGTGACTGAGCAAATTATTTACTTTCTGTTCGCCTTGTTTCTTCAGTTGTACAAATGAGAATAATTACTTCTGAGGATCAAATAAGTTAATATCTGTAAAGCATTTAGCACTGTGCCTAGCACATAGTAGGTGCTATATAACTGCTTATTCCCTTCTCCTTCCTTTCCTATTGCGGAAACTTCAACTGCCAATGCACCCACTCTGCTACTTATGGTCTAATAGTTACCTGGGACACTAATGACCAGGGTCACACAGGCAGGATTTGTCAGAGTGTCAGAGGAAGAACTTGAACCCAGGTCTCCCTAATTCTGGAAGTAACTCAGTAGCATAGTGGCTAGAGTGCCTGAATCTGGAGTCATGAGAACCTGAGTTCAAATGTGACCTTAGATACCTACTAGCTGTGTGACCCTGGGCAAGTCACTTATCCCAGTTTGTTTTCATTTCCTCATCTGTAAAATGAGCTGGAAAAGGAAATGGCAAACACTCCAGTATCTTTGCCAAGAAAACCCCAAACGGGAAAGTCAGACATGACTGATGTGATTGAACAAAAACAACTTCCTGATTCTGAGACCCTGTGTCAGGTTAAGAGATATGCCCATGGTCACATAGACACCCTGTCTGAAAGGAAGGACTTGAACTCAGGTCTTTCCAACTCTGAAGCCAGTAGCCTATCCAGTCTTTCATGCTATCCCTGCCATTTGATTTTTAAAAAGCAAAATATTGTCATTTCCACTGTACAAGTAAATATGTATTACCAAGTGATGAATGACAAGCCTTCTTATTCATTCATCTCCTTTATCATTTTAATGTTCTCCTTTATTTCTTCTGACATTAGTCTCTTGTTGCCCTTTGCTTTCAAAGAGGTTGTCTCTGAGGGCGTTGATCTTCGTGTGTACCAGCGTGGTTGTGAAACCTGATGAGTGCCCCATACTCATTTTCATATCATTCATTTCTGTTTCATCTCTCCACTGCTTAGCTAATGCCTGCCTCTCTCATTGTAGCTCTGCCTTTTCAAATGCAGGTTAAAATGGGCCACTCTAGCCCTGATTGCAATATTATGAGACTGATCTTCTGGCCACTCCTGCAATCTCAGCACAGCCACACTTGAGCATCTCCCCCTGTCATTCTTTATAGCATTTCTCCTGCAGGTCCTGCTCACTGCTGCCTCAGCTTTCCACACCAGGGCTATTTAGCATTCCTGCTGTCATCTGTCATTGACACATGTCCAGCCCAGCAGAGCACAACTTCAGCATTGGTGGCTTGGCTTTGCTCCAACCCAGTGGGTGTGAACTGCCTCTGTCACTAGCTATACGGGTGGTGTTGATTGAATTGCTTAAGAAGTAACGTATGATGGCTGTGGAAAGCCCAAGTCCTTCAGCTTTTGTAAAGGTTAGACATGACTTTGTATGCCTATTTGATTCTACATTGATAGCCCCTATCCAGCCCCCATTAGTCTTCCAAAGGATGTGAAAACCATCTTAATCCAGTTTTCCATCTTTTGACTAGCAGTAAACCACTGGCCAATGTACCATGTACACAAGTATAGTCACTGGCTGATAGAATTAATTCTTAAAAGCCACAGAGGATTTCAGTTCAAATGCCCCCTGGCATTAGAGGTTGGTATTAGCTGATGTCCACTGCATTGAGCACTACAGAGTGAGTACCATGAAAAAGAAAGACAGTAAGAATGGAAAACCTTATCTCAGACCTATGACAGTTTTAAATTGAGGGAATATAATGACTATGTGAAAAAGAGTTCAGATTTACAAAACAATATCCAAATGAGTATTGGATAGAGTATTGGACTTGGAGGCAGGAAGAGATGGTACTGGTCATACCTCTGATACTTACTAGTTGTGTGATCCTGGGGAAGTTGCCTTCACTTGTCTCAGGGAACTCAAGTACTAATCTACTGAGCAATAGATACACTATCATTTTGTCAGTGGGATGGTGATCCCACACTAGAAGTTCCCCATACTGCCAAAATCACAGATAGTTCATGTGTTCTCAAATACAAATGAAAAACTATTAATTTCAAATAAGGGGCAGTGGAGTAAAGAAGCAGCCAAAGCAGACTTCAGAAAAACCTGCGAAGACTTATATGAACTGATGCTGAGTGAAGTGAGCAGAACTCAGAGAACACTATACACAGTAACAGCCACATTGTGCAGTGATCAGCTGTGATTGACAGCTCTTCTCAGCAATACAATGATCCAAGATAGTTCCAAAAGATTTATAATGGAAAATACTATCCACATCCAGAGAAAGAACTGATGGAGTCTGAATGCAAATTGAAGCATAGTATTTTCACTTTCTTTTTGTTTTTTTTCTACTTCCATTCCGTTTCTTCTTTAATAACAAGACTAATATGGAAATATGTTTTTAAAAAAGGAAGCAGCTAAAGGTGGGGTGGTTAATGAAGGTAAATTGTGTGATGAAGTTAAGTTTTGATCAAGTTCTCAAAAAAAGAATTTCATGTGGTTTCAAGGAGAGAAAAGACTACTCCAAGTAGCTGGAATGATATACATAAAGATGTGGAGGTAGAATCAAAATCCAGTCCAGATCAAGTAGTCTGAAGTGGGGGAAAGGTGTGAAAAAACTCCCAGGGTTTGGGGGGGATAACAAATAATTTTCTTAACTGGACTAAATAATCCATGAAGAAGAGCAGTGAGAAATGATATTCAAGAGACAGTCTTCTTTGTCCTTGGAAGCGATGACTCTTTTACTCTAAAATCTTGTGGTTCTTTGTCTCCTCCTTTTGCACTTACAGTTATAGGAGTTTCCTAAGCTTATGTACCCAACTAGCTTGCAAATTCCTTAAGAACAGACACTCTTGTCATTCACTTTTATATCACCCAAACCATAATTCAGTTCACTTAATCAATCGAGTACACAACAAGCTTGAAGAGCCAGTTGAATTATTTTTATTTCCTAAAGCATTACTGTGTAAAAGACCTTAATGTGAATGAATGTAATGAGTATTTATTAAGTACTTACTATGTGCAAAAAAGCACTGTACTAATAGCAAGAAAACAAACAGAAAAGTAAGACTCTCTCTGCTCTCAAAAAACTTATTCTAATGGGAGAGACACCTATAGAAGATTTCAGCACGAAGTCAGATAGAAAAGTCCCATGCTCGGTAGGGTTCAGTGGCAAAGCAGATGGTAATGTATTTTCTTTTTTATTCTTTCCACAGATAAAACCATATCCATCTGTGATGTCAAACCATTTGCTCTTGGTAGGGAGAACATTTTTTCAGGGTCTTCGGTAGTTGATGCTGTAACACCCCCACTCCCCCGCAGAAGCAGCTACCAGATGACATCTCCACAAGGGGGGATGACTGTCAGGGTGGGGCTAAAAGGACCAGTGATTGTGTTGGTGGGGGAAGGGGCAGTGCTGCCATAACCAGGATCTTGGGGCTTAACCCTATGCTGGTGGCAATTGGTCAGCAGTGGGGGGTGGTGACAAAGTAAGTAAGCCCTTCTTCACAGTTATTGCTCCCCTAAATACTGCACAGGCTAGAATAGAAGTAGAGCTGGTGGTCTGTGAAGCACTCACTGTTTGTCATACTGTATCTATTAATGTGTGAGGGAAAGTGGTTATCTGACTTCACATGACACTTGGTTTACACTTGTCTTATGGTGCTAATTGATCACATTCTAGATGTGCTTTTCGTACAGAACTTATTTGCATATTTTTAGTACTTAATAGATTGTGTTATAGTGATTTGGGCATGTGTTTTATCTCTCAAGTCATTTCCTACAGGAATACTTTCCTGATTCCCACTGGATGCTAATGCCCTCCCCCAAAGAAATGAGAATGGCTAATGAATAAGGAAGGGCAGCTAGGTGAATAGAGCCGTGGGCTTGATTGAAATCAAGAAGGCTCATTTTCATGAGTTCACTACCCTGAGGAAGTCATTTAACTCTGTTTGCCTCAGTTTCCTCATCTGTAAATGATCTGAAAAAGGAAATGGCAAACCACTTCAGAATCTTCCAAATGGAGTCAAAAAGACTTGGGCGGGACTAAAATGGCACAACAATAACAACATTGAATAAGGAGCTGGTCTCAAAGCTAGAAATGCCTGAACTTAGGTCTTGTTTCTAACACATGTTGGCTGCATGACCCTGGTCAAATGTTCTGGGCAACCTTATTATCATTTGCCATAAAGGTACCAGTTTGAACTCCTCATCCAAGAGTTCATTATGCCAATGAAATCACAGGTCTTCCCTCTGTCCCTGTCCCTATAGTTTATATTTTCTTTTGGGGGCACATACTGCTTTCCATTATAAGCTGCTTGAGGTTAGCCATTATTTCGGTTTTTTTATCCCCAGTGCCTAAATTATAAGTAGATACTTAATTTGATTGCCAATTCATTGATTGGGTGGTTAATTTGCAATACCCTTTTCTTAAGCTTCTAGGTAGTCGTTATAGCTCTCAAAAATGCCAATGACAATTAAGCAATTGTCAAATAGATTGCTGGATCAATGGATGGAAGGATGGATTGATGGATGGATAGATGGATGGATGGACAAACAAATAAGCTAACTAACAAAGTGAAGACCCTTCTCCACAGTCCTCTCCAGGGGTGGGCAACCTGAAGCCTTGAGGCAACATGTAACCTTGTAGGTCCTTGAGTGTGGCCTTTTGACTGAGTCCAAGTTTTACAGAATATTTTTTCTGTGAGGTTTGGATTAAGTCAAAGGACTGAGGTCCTAGAGGGCCACATGTGGCCTTGAGGCTGCAGGTTCCCCACCCCTGTGTCCTGTAGTCCCTTAGAAAGGAGAACAATAATAGTAATGTAGGCTCTGTCTAGGAATTAGTTGCCATTGATTCTTTAAACCAAACCAGACTTTCTAGCAAAGGAGAGTTATTGAGAGGGGCTGGGTTTTTGTTTTGAAGGCATTTCCCATTTGTGGACAAAAACATTTTTTTTTAAACACTCCAGTGCTAGATAACCAAACAATTAAGTTCCAGCACATAATCATATTGCATGGGAGTATTACTGATACCATTATTTGGCTATGCCTTTTAAGGACTTAGGTATTATAATTACAATAAAGGAAGAATATTTAATGATTCATTTTAAACTATTATGTGAATTCTTCATCTAAAAATTATTACAGGCCTACAAAATAAATCAGTTACCAATATTTTACCATTATTAAATGAGCTGATTACATTTTAAAAAGAGTTTATGAACAATATCTGCTTTATGAACGTTTTAAGAGACTTGTATCAAAATCTCTGACTTTCTATAATGATAACTATTGAATTAAGACAAAGTTATATGTGAGTCAGGGCAACAAATTACATTCAAAATATTATATGTGGCAAGTACTCAAAGATTAAATACTTCCCTGTAGATTTTTGTTTGATTTCACAGGGATATTATAAAAAGAAATACCTATTCTTTGAAATACTTTGTTCTCCTAAGAATAAATGTTATATAAATAAATTCAATGGATAATTATGATGATGGAGTATGATTATGGATGATCAAGTATAGGAGAAAAAGAGTGAGGTTTAGAGAGTCATGGAACCTGGGTTCAAATGTTTGTTTTACCATAATGTGACCTTGAACAATTAATACATAGTAAGCATTTACTATATGCTAGGCACGATGGCAAGCACTGAGGACATAGAAAAAAATCTAAATCAACTCCTGTTGTCAAGCAACTGAGCAAGTGATTTCCCTTCTATGTGCCTCAGTTTCCTCATTTGTAAAATGTAGATGTTGGATCAGATAAACCCTAAGGCTCTTCAGTTTCTAAATCTATGATCCTATAATCCTAAATCTATGTGTTTATGTGTGTATAAAACTTCACATATATATATATGTATGTACACATATACATACACATCTACAAGCATGTATATGGGTTTGTCACATATATATGACATGTAAATGTATATATTACATATAAAATGTATATGTGTATATTTTTCCATATACACGCATATACCTGTGTATATATATATGTGTTTGTGTCAAAGTCGTGGATAGGAAAGAAGAGAATCCTAAACCCAGCCATAATTAAGGTTTTAGCTTAACCTTTTGACTAGTTCTTCTGTCTCTCCATCTCAGTTTCCCATCTGGAACAATAATTCAATTGACCTCAGACTTCCAATCCCACAGTAGCTTAGTTCATTATTCATTGTTGGTCCTCGATGGCATCTAACAGAATAGGATTGCATAAGAGAAGAGCAGAGGTCTTTTGTGCTCTCCCGCTGAACATGTGATGACAAAACTATTTCCCAACCATTCCAGCCATAGCTTGATTGAAATTGAACATACTTGTAATGTTCATGTGCATCCACTCTCCTTGCTGATGCAGAGTGAACTTGTGGAAGAGGGTTCCATAGATTTATGAGTTAGATGATTTCATGTTCCTTTTTTAACAATGCTGTATCATCAAATAGTTTTGCTTGGAGTTACTTGTCT
Source organism: Bettongia penicillata ogilbyi (assembly GCA_023548195.1). Lineage (NCBI taxonomy): Eukaryota > Metazoa > Chordata > Mammalia > Diprotodontia > Potoroidae > Bettongia > Bettongia penicillata. The sequence continues at coordinate 6,748,004 of JAJHZJ010000245.1, read as the reverse complement.
ACTCAAAGTATTGAAAGATAACCATTTCAGTGGGAGCACATGAGCAATATCACATTATAGGTATAAGCCTCAGAGTACTTTGAACTACCCTCAGATGAGCCTGTCATGCAAAATGGGAAAATTCTCCCAGATGTTGATCCTCCAGAGCAGAATCCCTACATGCATTTATTAGTGCTCATTAGTTTCACTGAGAGTGTTAGTCAAAATGGTTCAGTAGGATTTTGTTTCCAGCTGTGATTATGGAGGCAGTCTATATTTAAAATCAACCTGATATCTGCTCTGATAACATGCTCCGTCTTAAAGTGTGCCCTACTTGTGGATGCAGAAGAACCAGGCAGAGGTCTTTCTGTTAATCATCAAAGTCTGAAATTTGTATTGGATGTTTACACAGGCTTAGAAATTACTTATGCAGTAGCTATGTTGTAGGAGAAAGGACTCACCACATTGATTTTTTGGAAATAGGCCAGCCACATTTCATTAAAGAGGGTTAAACATGGCATTTTAAAATGTAGATAGTAGGGTTGTCATCTACAATGTTAACTTCTCAGAGTAACTTCAGCAAAACTAGAAGATCCCAGGAAGGCTCCAAGTTAGCTTGGCGTTGATAAGGATTACAGAATCAAAGAATTTCAATGTTAGATGATACCTCAGCAGCTCTGTAGTCCAGCCCATATACCACCATTATTATCCCGGGGGAAAAAACCCTACTACACAAACATAATAGATCATCCATTCATACTTATACTTGAAGACCTCAAATAAATGGAAAACCACAACCTCCTACAGTAGCCTGTTCTACTTTGGCATTACTAAAGGGACTTGGGGGTTGTTTTTGGCTTTTTTCCCACTTTATATCAAGCCTAGATTTGCTTCTTTGAAGCATTTACCCATCATTTCTGGGCCCAACACAGGAAGAAGAGGATTACTCTTCTATAAAAACAGATTTTCAGATACTTGAAGATAACTTTCATGTCTCCTTCCCCCGCAAAATCTTCTTCCCAAGTCTAAACATCTCCAGTTCCCTCCTTCAATACTTGTATAATAAAAATTCAAGGCCCTTCACCAATCTTGCCCTCTTCTGACTACTCCCAGAATTATCCATGTCTTTTCTAAAGACATGCGAACTGAACAGAATACTCCAAATGTGAGTTGATTGGGGTAGTATAGTGTCAAGACATCACCTCTGTATCATTAGAAGATAGGTCTTTCTTATTTTTGTTCTTACCTTGTCCATTCACCAAGACAGGCTAGAAGTATAGGCACTATGATGGTGGATTGCCATCACCTTTCTCTCATTCAACAATTTCTCCAGACATCTGACAAAGACCTTGATTTCCATATTTGAAGTTTGTACCAGGTGAGCGATGAACCTCATGCTATACTAGAGTCTCCTTAAGAGAGACTGGGACCTAGTGATTTACATAACTGTAATCACAAAATATAAGGTACACCCCTCTGTGCCTATGTGTCCAGAATGCTTAAACTGGTTGAAAAGCAAGACTTCCATTCAACCAACCAAACAACTTGTTTAACTAAATATTTTACGTAAGTGGCTGGCTGTTTTGACATGGAGACACAGTCTATTTCAGGAATTCATTTCCTTTTTATTCTTAAACAATTTATCATTGATGCATTAAACTGTTAACAAGTAGGCATTTAAAAGGAGTGCAGAGAAATGCAGTTTACTCATTAGAAATGACTGTTAAGTCATTAATGTTCTTCCTTAAATTAAAAAAAAAAACCTTAAAAAAAAACCCTGCCAACTCTTGATGGCAGGAGGGAGAGGAAGTGTGTATATAAAAAACAAAACTATGTAAGCTATATTTTGCATCACAAGAAGAATCCATATGCAAAATATAGAAGATTAGTGACTAATATTTACCTTTTTATATGCCAGATTTGTCCTGTAGGTTGAGAATGTTCATTAAAGTATATACAATGATTTATTTGAAATAAGTTTTGCTCTACTGTACATTTGGGAACTTGCTTGAATTTTCCATCTGTCAAAAATATTTATTATCATATAATCATTTTTCAGACTGAAGAAGTTTAGGGGAATATTTTAAATCAATCCATCAACAAACATTTATTAAGTGCCTACTATGTGTCAAGCACTCTGCTAAGCACTGAAGATATAAAAAGAGGCAAAATATAGTTCCTGCCCTCAAGGAATTTATAATATAGATAGAAAAAAATATACATAAAATATACATAAAAATATACATAAAATTATAATAAATACATAAAAATAAAAAATACACAAAAATATACATAAAAATATACAAATTTCTTCAATGGTTGTGTGCGTATGTATATATATGTAATATATATATATATATATAAACATGCATGTCTTCTGTTTTACTCTAAATCCATCATGTATCTCTCATAGGTTGTATGCTTACTCATTGTTTCTCAGAATCATAGATGACCGTTGGATGGATCACAGTTCTTACAGCTTCCAAAGTTGTTAGTTTTTGCCATGTTGTTCTTATATAAATTTATTCTCTAGGATCTATTCATGTTATTCTTTATCAGATTTTTAAAATCTTCAAAATTGTTCATTTTTCTAAGATTGATGCTTCTCTTTCTGAAGAAATCAGTCCTTTGAAAAATGAGAGATTTCCTGTGGTGACTTTCTGCCTTTTTTTTCCTTCACTGATGTGCTTTGACCTATAGCCTCAGAGACAAATTTAGTCCAACATTGAAAAGGAAAAGTTTTATATAGAAGGAGAAATAAATGAGGAAGATTATACTATCTCCTGTTTAGAATGCTGAATAAAATATTCATTCAAATACAGTGAGGATTAAGTTTTATCAAATCTTCCTTTTATTATTTATATATACATACAAAGGTCTACCACATGAATTTTGTGGGGATTATTCCTATTCAGATTGTGTTAGCCAATAAAAATTGAAGTACTATGGAAATAATAAAAAGAGTTGAATTTATATGCTCAGAAATAACAAAGCAGAAAGTCAGAACAGTAAATCTTCTGGTTATATTTCTTAACATATAACATAGTCAAATGACTATACTCTCAAGCTTCTTACATCTTCCAAACAGACATAGTCTGTATTTTTTCCCAAGAATTTTTGGTTGCTTTAGATAAATATTGTGGAGAACAGTGGCAAATTAGAATATTTGCAGAAAGAAATCACCCTCCTTCAGTCTCAATTCCCAGTAAGTCTTTAATTTAGACAATAAGGTAGGGCACAGTGGATAGAGCACTGAGTTCATGCTGCCTTGTGTGAACTAGGACAAATCACTTCATCTACCTGGACCTCAGTATCTTAATTGGTAAAATGAAGAAATTGGACCACATACCCTCTGAGGTCTCTTGAAAGTGTCTATGGATGTAAGAGATTTCCCCCTTTGCTATTAATAAAATAGAAGGTTTCTTCTCCAAGTCAGCCAGTCAACAGTTCAATAATCCAATGAATTGAGTTCTGGGCCTAGTGTCAGGAACACCTAAGTACAAAACCAGGTTCAAAAACTTACTAGCTGTGTGATCCTGGGCAAGTCACTTAACTTCTGTTTGCCTCAATTTCCTCATCTGTAAAATGGATAAAAAAATGGCACCTATCTCTCAGGGCTGTTGTAAGGATCAAATGAGACAATAATTGGTTTGTTGTTTTTTTTTTTGGTTTTTTATTACTTATTTTTCATTTCCAGCAAAGAAACCTATTTATACAAATTGATAGTGAAACAGAAATCAAGGAAAATATACACCACACAATACAGACTAAAGGTGCTTTCCCATTGAGAGAGAGATGCTTCTTTCAAGATAGAAAGGATCTATCTTACCCAAGGGGAAATTCCCAAAGACCTCTAATGTAGCAAGTCGGGAACAAGGGCATGATAAAGACTGCCACCTACTCTCATGTTAGCTCTTTCCCAGTCTTTCTCCTCTTGAGTCCCTGAAGAGAGTTTGGAATCTGATAAATCCTCTCTCTTAACATTGGAAGCCCAGACAACTGGCAGATACTGTGGAGTGGTTGAATCTCTTGTCTCTCCCTTTTCTGCCAACTTCACGAGATAATAATTGTAAAGTGCTTAACACTGTACCTGGCTCTTAGCAGGACTCATGTAATTTTAGCCATTATTAAGCATTTACTACATACCAGGCACTGTGTGGGCCAAATATTGGGGATATAAAGTAGAAGAATAGAAAAACAAAAGCACCTCACAGTCCTATAAGGGGCACACTTCCTAATGAGGGAGACTAGGTGTAAATATCAATCATTAAACATTTATTAAGAGCCTACTATGTGCCAGATACTGTGTAAAGCATCTAGGTACATACAAGTAATAAACAGAGTAGATGGAGGTAAGCATCAAAGGGATAGTATTGTCAGTTGAAGAACCCAGGAAATGCCTACACAAAAGAGAATTTGTGCCAAGTCTTAAAGGAAGCCGGGTAAACTCACAGGCATGGTGAAAGGGCAGAGCATCCCAGGTGTGGAGAACAGTCATTGCATACTTTTTGAAGCCAGGAGATGGAATGTTGTATTGGAGGAACCATAGGCTATTGTTGCTGGATGATAGAGTATAAGATGTATGGAAATATGGAGCCAGGTAATAAAGAACCTTGGATGCCACAAAAAAGAATTTATATTTGTTAATGGAAGTTAACTTAATATAAGTAAGAGGGGTAACATTGTTGAGTCTATGCTTTGACAAAAAAAGACAACACTTTGGCTCAATGGAGAATGCAATAAATTGGAGACAACCATTGCAGAGATCCAGACAATGTAACTTTTTGAACTCTGTACTCCCCATAGACTCTCCTGCCCTCTCCCAAACCACCCACCATCCAACATATACAAGGAGATGACTTCACATCATTATTCCATCTGCTGCCAATTTTGATTTTAAAACATCTGCTCAAGCCTGATACCTCTTCACCAGCTGGCATCCTGGGAACTGAAAGGCACTGACCTCCATCTCTGCACCTGTTTCAATGAGGTTTTTTTTTCTTCCATTAGCTTTTAGCAGAAAGTAATTTTCCCTTTTGTTTTCATGCAGTGTTTATAAGGTAAATGTTATAACTCTTTTTAGCCTAAACTTTGTAAGTTTTCAGCAAGCTTCTACTGTTTTCCCCAGGTAGGGCTGCAAGTATCTAAAAGCCCCTGCTGGGCACCCCTTTTCATCTGGACCTCTTTTCAGAGAAGGAGATTCCTCTAGGTTCCTATGAACCTGGGCCCTTCTCTCTTCCATTCTCCCACCTGAAACTGAGATACCTTTGTGATATCTGGCTTCATGGAGCCAGACTTGGATGGGGATTCAGAGGCCATTTTGTTCCAGCCTTTCATTTTACAGATGAGGAAACTGAGGCCCCTAAGGGTTATATGACTTGTCAGAGGTCACACAGAGGTGTAATTTGTACCCTGTACCTCTGACTGCAAAGTCAATGATCTTTCAACTATACCACACTGTAACACCAATGCAATACGCATTGCAGCCCCTATGAATATGCATGCGTATTTCCAGGGTAAATTCGCAAAATATAAATAACTCTCTTCCTCAAAGACAAAAACCAAAATGTTTATTCAGATACCAGAAAGGCAGTTCCACCATGGTAAGAAAGAAGTTTATATACATCACCAATCCAGGGAGCAGGGACATCTCCAAGCCTTCCCTCCATTAGGCCTCCCCACAAACAAGCTCCCCTAGGCAAAATTCTTCCCTCTCTCACTCAGGCTAGCTGCTCTGCCTCTCAGCTCTGCTTCACTCTTACTTTCTGCTCCACAGGTTCAGTAAACTCCTCCCACCATGTGCTCCATGTGATTCAAACTCCATGTAACTCAGGCTCCATCACAGCAGTCTGCTGGGCCCAAGCTCAAAGAAGGTCATATAGGCCTATTAATGGGTGGGAAAGATCTTCTCATTTCATTAACCTTACACACACTGACTCAATACTTCTCTTTCTGTAGCCTTTATTTTCTTTTTCCTGTAATTCTGAGATTATAAACTCCTTGAGGACAGGGACAATTTTTTGCTTTTCTTTTGTATGCCCACCATTTAGCACAGTGACTGGTACACAGAAGGCACTTGATAAATGCTTATTGACTTGATACATGTTATGTGGATGACCATATAGAACAACCTTTTTTCTGGAACAAATGCTTAAAACACTTGTTTTAAATTATTAAATTTTAAATATTAAAAACTTATTTTAAACTCTAGGCACTGTAAAAGGAAATATGCCTGTTATGAATTCCATTTGAAAGGGTATTGAGTCATTCCAGTGAGTCTCAATTTCTGGCACATAAAAAAAATCCAAATTCAAATATTGATTGAGCACCCACTATGTGGTTCAAAGACTGAGGCTGGCACCATGACAGATACAAAGATAGCAAGATAGACCCAGTGTTCAAGTGTGTACAACTTAAGTACACAAAGAGCTATCGTATCAGATGTGACCAGTGCTGTAAGAGAAGTGTAAATAAACAGAATGTGAATCCTTTGAGGAGAGTGAGAGAGTGTGGGAGAAAGAGAGAAAGAGAGGCAAACATGGAGGGTCAAGAGACTCATGGAGTTTAAGAGCCACTGGTTTTGTTGAGTTCTTTGTAAGGTCTAAGTCTGATATGCAATAGACAGATGAAAAGAATGGGGAATAGGAAATGGAGAGGGGAAGTGGGGCGGGAGAGAGAGAGAGAGAAGAGAGAGAGAGAGAGAGAGAGAGAGAGAGAGAGAGAGAGAGAGAGAGAGAGAGAGAGAATCTGTTCAGACATGGGCCTCAAGGAAGGCTTTAGAGAGGAATAACAACTTGAGGGATTTTTCACAGATGTAAATGAGAGAAGATGTTTCATATAGAGCGGATAGCATAAATGAAAGAACTGAGTCAGGAAAGGATGAACCATGTTCTGAGGACAGTGAAAACTCAGTTTAATGGAGTAGAGAGTATTTGTTTTTCATGCTTTTCTTGCATCTCTCTCATTTCTCTTCCCAGTTTTTCCTCCACCTGTCTAACTTGATTTTCAAAATCCTTTTTGATCTCTTCTATGACCTGAGCCCACCGGACATCCACCTCGGATGTCTGGGATACAGAGGCCCCGCCTTCCATGTCTTTCCCTGATGGTAAGAATTGTTCCTCGTCATCAGAATTGAAAGGCGGGAACATCTGTACCCCATCAAAGTAGCTTTCTATAGTCTTATTTTTCTTCCCTTTTCTGGGCATTTTCCCAGCCAGTTACTTGACTTCTGAGATTCCTGTCCACCCCCGCCTAGATCCGCCCAGCTAGTGCTTGGAGTCTGAGATTCAAATGGGCTTTCTGCGGCAGGCGCGGCTGCTATTCAATGTGAGCTTAAGTTCTGGTGCTCAGGTGGGGGCAGGGCTGCCTCCCAGGCTCAGTTCCCTCAGGGGGTTTATGCAGAGACCTTTGGTAATGGCCCTGAACTTCTGCCTGCTGCTCTGGGAGTCCTGGGCTGCTGCCGCTGCCTCTGCTGCTGCCTCCCGAGGGGGCCTGAGTCACGGAGACACCCCACTCCCCTCTCGGCCAGCTCAGACGTCTCTCTCACTGACTGTAGCATCTCTCACTGTAGCATCTGTGGGCGGAGGGACCTTCCTGGTCGCCGGAGATTCCGTCCCTGAAGCCTGCTTGGATCTGCTCCTCTGGGGCCGCAGGGCCAGGGCAGCACAGGGGTGGACTCCGCTGTCCAGAGCGCAACAGACCCCTGGGGACGGCTCTCCAGGGCTCTCTGGAATGGAAATCTTTTCCACTGTGTTTCTGCGCGCCTTGCAGTGCTCCAGAATTCATGGGGAGTTCTTTATGCAGGAAATATATGGACTGTGGGTTCGGAGCTAGCATATGTGAGTCTTTCTACTCCGCCATCTTGGCTTCTCCCCAAGTAGAGAGTATTTGTGTGGGGAGGAGGATTGGAGGGATTTGTGGGAAGTGAAGCTGGAACTCTAAGTCAGGCCTAGATTGGGGAGTTTAATTTTTACATTTCAGGCAAGAGGGAGCCATTGAAAGTTGTTGTACTGGAGACTAATATAATCAAATATATGCTTTAAGAAATTTCATCTGGCAATGGTATGAAAGTGAAATGGAAAGCATTCAGATTTGAGGCAGGGAGACCAAGTAAGAGACTGCATAAATATCCAGGTGAGGGGTATCATGACCTGAATGAGACTGGGAATGAAGAGTCTGGTGTGCTGTTCCCAGAAACATCTTGACCCTTCTTATATGGGCCTCCAAACAACTGTTATTTAAATGGTGTTACATGGACGAACTTGACCAAGAGGGCCTCAACCTCCTTATTAGGAGCACTGTCTGCAGCCTGAGACTACAGCCATTGGTATTACCTCTTCCCCCTCTGAACTAGCAGTCATCAGAATAGAATGTCTTTCAATTCTCAGTTTTGTCAAAATACTAATTACCTGATTTCTTCTCTTCATCACTAGGAAAATATTTCACTGTCATAAAGCAGAGTTACAGAGCTACTGCTTTTGTCTCTGTTGGATCCCACCCCATGCTGAAAAGGCAATGTGGTCCAGTGGAAAGAACCTTGGCTCAGGAGTCCGCACATCTGAATGTATAACTTCAGATGGGGGACAAGGCAGTTTAAAGGAGGGGAAAGAGTTCCTCTGCCTGTGCTCTGTTTCCTTAGTAAAATTCCTTTATAAAAGTGAATTCATGTTAGTTGGCTGCTTAGTGTCTGTGTAACCTGATGCAAATCACTTAACTTCTCTGAGCCTCAGTTTCCTTATCTGTAAAATGAAATGCCCTTTGAGATCTCTTCTAACTCGAGCTCTACAAACTATGTTATTTGAGTTATTGGGCATCACTCCATGGCTATGACTCCTCCAGTTCAATTACATGGGCATCCTTCCCTATACCATTCACATCATACTGATACAAGTCGCTGAAGTGGTAGGGAAAACCTAATGCATGTATATTGCATGTACAGGACAGGGGATTGGGTGGGCTTCCTGATTAGCAGAATGGAGATGATGTGAAACGGACTCATGTCTACGCTACAAGGGAAGCCACTTAGGGAACAAGTTTGGGAAAATTCTAGGCTCTAAGGAAGAAAGTGCTCATACTTGTTCATTTATCAATGGATCAAATGAGATGGTATTTGTCAAGAGCTTAGCGGAGTGCCTGGCACATAACAAGAACTTAATAAATCTTTGTTTCCTTCCCCCCAAAGCCAACCTCTCCACTTATATCCTCCATCTCAACCCCTTGGATTTACTCTGTGCTTGTTTCATCAATCATTCTTTCTTTTTAATGAATATTTAATCTCTCCCTCTCTACTCCTTTACCCTATAATTTTTTTTAGGTCTTCAGTAGGCTAAAAAAGAATTGGAACCATACCCTGCTCCCCATTTCAAACTATGGCCTTTCTCCTCCCTTTCAGTGCTAAACTCTGGATCTCTACCCTCACTTCCTCTCATACCTACTCACTCCTGGCAGAGCTATAGCAAGGAATGCTTTCTCATGGGGCCGAAACAGCTAGGGATAGGAGTGGTGAGGAGGCTATCCAACTTCTGTTGAAGGCAGAGCTGAGATCTGAACCCAGGTCCCAGGACAACAGATCCAGGGCCCTTTCTACTACATTACACTCCTTTATTCTGCGGATATGAAAACTATGAGATTTGAAGTGATGTGGCCAGGGTCTAACTGCAGGCAAGGTTGTCTGCAAGTAACTTGAAGGAATACCATGTGAAAGGGAAATCAGACTTGGTCTGTCTGGTCCCAGATGGCAGAACTAGAAGCAAAAGGACAGATTTAAGCTTGAGGTGAGGAAAATCTTTCTAACAAGAAGGATCCAAAAGTGAATTATAGTACGTTAGAAGGCAGTAGTTTGTTAAAGAGCTTCTAGGTGGTGCCATAGTGCACAAAGCACTGGACCTGAACTCGAGAAGACTTGAGTTCAACTATGACCTCAGATACTTGCTAGCTGTATGATCCTAGGCGAATCATTTAACCCTTTTTGCCTTGATTTCCTCATCGGCAAAATGAGCTGAAGAAGGAAATGGCAAACCACTGCAATATGTTTGAAAAGAAAACCCCCAAAAGGGGCCACAAAAAGTCAGATGACCATATAACTAGAAAATTAGCCACTGATCAGGGCTTTTAAGACCTTCTGAGATACGTTGGCAAGAACACTGACTGTAGATATAGAGGATCTGAGTTCGGTAGCCACCTCTGACATTTACTACGTGTGAGACCTTGGGCAAGTCACAGTATCACTGTTGTTATTTAACACATATAATGCTTCACAAATATGGAAAGTGCTTTACCTACAGTATCTCACTTAATCCTCATTACAACCTATAAATGTCCAGGTGTAATTACTGTAGATGTGACCTTGAGTAAGTCTCTTGACAGTATTATTAATAAACATCATAACTTAACATGTAATGCTTTATGGTTTGCAAAATACTTTACATATAGCATTTCATTTAATCCTCATTAAAACCCTGTAAGTGTTCAGGTGAGATTTACTCTCAGTGTGACCTTGGACAAGTCCCTTACAGTATTAGTGTAATGATAATAGTAACTAACACATAGAATGCATTATGATTTGCAAAGTGCTTTACATATAGTTTCTCATTTAATCCTCATTACAACCCTGTGAGATAAATGCTGTCATCTCTATTTTACAGATGAGAAAATTGATGCTAAGAAGGCTTAGCTTCCCAAGTTCACATAGTAAGTGTCTGAGGCAGAATTCGAACTCAGGACTTCCCAATTCTGTCAACTTCACCGTGCTGCCATTTTTCCTTCTTGGCCCTTCAGTTTTTCATTTGTAGAAAGAAAGGAATAGCCAAGATGTCCTTTGAAATTCTTTCTTATTCTAGATTCTATGATTATGCTTCCCCAGCTTTATCTTGTTTGACTCTTCATCTTGTATTCTACCTTCTCGACAAACTAGAACACCTGGGTGCTTTGTCTAACTCTGTCCCCTCCCCCTCTATGCTTTTGATTCTTCTTGTCTGTATATCTGGAATGAACTCCTTTTCATTTCCATCTGCTAACATCCCTCATTTCCTACAAGACTCAACCAATGTGTTCCATTAAGTTTTCCCTAATACCACCACTAGCCAGGTTAAAGTGTTCTAACTCTTAAAATTTCTCGAGGCAATTTGCCTACATCTCTCCTTTGTACTCAGTATTTTCTTTGTTTCACAATTCTTTGATTACATATAACTTTCCCCCATCAGATTGGAAGCTTTACAAAAATGGAGTCTATATCCTATCTATGTACCACATATTAGGCATTTAATAAATGTTTGTTGAATTAATTAATTTGCACTAATTTACTCCAACATTGGAAAACCAATTGAAAGCATCTGGCCATCACAGTAGCTGCTATTGAGTTTGCTTCAGCAAGACAAGTTCAGTGCCCCGTATCCTCTTCTCAAACACTGCTGCTGCCTGGTCCTCCTATGAGTAGTGGATAACGGAAATATCCATCAGGCAGTAATAGCTGCTTTTGCCCTTAAAATTACTGAGCTGAGAAAAAAAATGTTAGATGGGTAAAGTTTGTGTTTGGCCTCCCTTTCGCCCCTACTTCTGCTTCTATTGCTCCTTTCTCCATTGGGTGCATCCTTTGCTCCAAGGCAAGGTCCCATCACCCTAGGTTTACCTTCTCTGCTCAGTGACTTTCATCATCTCCCCCCTCCACCTATCCCTTATTGAATATTGTCTTTCCCCTGGAGGCTAAAGTACAACTATCCAATGTTGGAGGGAGCTGGATTGTTTTTCTACTTGTACTGTACCCGTAATTACCTAAATTATCCTTGTGGCTTGACATGTGGAAATCTCACTCACTTTAGAATCTAGATCACTTTAAACTAGAGAAGAAATCAACTGATTTCTGAGTCTATTGTTGTGAGCCCTCTCCTAAAAATGCTAGTGTCTATACCATATCTATTTTGAGAGATAATTTTTATCTTATTCTTGTCCTTGTGGTGATTTGTCTAGCTTTTTTTGAGACGTGTTTCAGTTTGATTCAAAAAGCATTATTTGCCCAGTTGTCAAGCTTTTCAGTATCTTACTCTCCATTCTCCTTATTGTTCTTTTGCTTTTTAAGAGAAAAAGAAATAAGGACAAAAATGGACCATGTGTAAGTGGTAATCACACAATATAGTTCTTAATAAATTAGAGTTTGAAATAGGAGCAATGAAAAAAATAGCCTTTGTTCTTTAGCAAATACTGAATAGCTGATGTGGATGGATGGGTCTCATGATTGAAAAAGCCTCTAATGCTTGCCAAATACATCCCTCCAAAAGATCATTTAGAAAAAAAATGTCATTTGGCATGTATTTTATTGTAAATTAACTAAATTTTACTTTAAGCTAAATATTGTGACTCATGCACCTGGAAAATAGAAACAGATATGTATTCAAACAGACACAAAAAGCTTTCCCATAAATATTAAACAGTCTTAACCATGGTGTAAAATCTGTATTTAATTAAATTTTAATACTTTGAGGAGCTTTTAAAGTTACATCACCTACAACCTGAATTTCTTCTCTGTGTGCAAAGGAGGGTCTAGCTGTTCTGTCTGCTTTCATTTCTCAAAAGTCCTTAACACTTAAAAAGAGCAACAGGAACAAAGTTCCAAATGTAGTGCTATTGAACAGATCCATTTCACTCATCTGTTCATTGTCCTTAGTTTTATTCCTTGACACTCCCAAAATAATTGGGTTTATTTACTAATGAGGAGATTGTTTTCAAATGACTTTTGCTTCAATTATCTCTTCATGAAATCACATTGAACAAGGAGATTGATCTAACATCCACACTTGGAGACCAAAGAGGATGAAAACCACATATTGTCTAGATTAGGGTATGTACTTGGTTGGGTAGTCATTTGAGTTAGTCTTAGAGCAATGCTACGCATGAATAATGAGCTAGGGATGAAATTGAGTGGTAGAAGATTGGGCTGGACTACATTTGGGTAGATGCTTAGTTCCCAAACTGTCCAACAATGGGAAAGATAATTTCTTTAGAAATCAACATTCTCCTAGTGATGTTACATAGCTGTAATTCACATAACATGATGATTACAAAATGATTAAAACTACAAATGCTTTAAAATTAATGGAGACATCGGGTTGATATAAACAGGTTGCAGTACTTCGCTAGCAACAACTTGTCTGCAACATGTAGATTGAAAACTATCACCCAGGGAATGTAAGTCTAGAAAAAGCTGTGAGCTGCCCCATATCAAGAAAGAGAAGCAAGAAACAAGTGGGCATTTCCAGTAGTGCAGGGGTATCAACATGAACCACAGGATGCAAAGGATGAAAAGGCATAGAGAAAGGAGCTCTGTCACCTCTTCTTTGGTGAAGGAAGTATCCACCCCAGTTCAATCACAGATCACTAAAAGTCTCACAGAAGCAATTAAAATTTATTTTTCTCTCTCAAATCTCCCTACCTTAGACTGCTTAAACCAATGTACATAAATAAGAGAATTTCCAGATGAAAAGTAAACTACTTTGTTTTGAAACAGTTGTTTTCTCCATTCTCCCAATGCCATTATAATATAATGGAAGGGCTTTGGGCTTGGAGTTAAAAGATCTGGGTACAGGTCCTAATTCTAACGGACTGTGAATCATTGGACAGACCTCTCAACTTTCTAGTCTCAGTTTTTTCATCCTCATAGGGAAGAGTGGCTAGTCTGTATACTTGCAGTCAGTCAATATGCATTCATTTATTAAGCTTTCACTAATGCTTTTACATTCATACCAGCCATTGTAAGTCCTCATCTGTATATTTCATTGTTTTTAGACTCTGACTCTTCCATGCCTTATATCCTGGCTCAAATCTCCAAGTGATTATTCTTAAACTTACCTTACCAGCACCCTGTCTTGAGTCATCATTGTTTTCTGATTTTCTCCCCTGGGTAATGAACTAGCTCTGAACTCAATATTGTCAGGCTATGTCCTTGCTGAGCCCAGGCAAATCTTCCAGATATAGCTGGTCTGTGCCTGATTAACATGCAGCATATCTTCTATTTATCTCTGTCATAAAGGGGCCTCACTTTCTTCACCTGTAAAAGGTTGGTCTCAATCACCTCTGAGCTCCCTTTTAACTGTGTGTTCCCCTTGATCCTATGAAAGTCAGATATTTGTCTACCAGATTTTCTAAACGTGGACATCCCTGGTCTGTTGCCCTTTTCATCCTATTTTAAACTTTACAGTCATAAAACTAGAAGACACATAGAGAAGCAGTAGGGTAACCACTCCAGTAGGAACTCCTGCCAAGGAGCTGGCTCTTTACAAATGTGTCTTTCATGGCATTCCTTAACATCAATTTAGAATTCACATTGACTTCTCAGGTTCTTCAAATTCTGTTTGGGCAGGAAAGTCAGAACTGTGTTCTAACACCCCATGTATTATTGACATTCTTTAATGATCACCATCATCATTATCTTTGTAAGGAAAAATAAAATAGTACTGCAGGTCCACAAACTCCCCCAAAGCTATGATATAACAACTTTTATTGACTTTTGTGAAATAACCACTAGAAATGAGACTACATGAGAATAGTAGGCCTGGGCTGTTGGCATGTGAGCTACTTAGTTTCCTTTGGAGGTAAAGATTTTTTTTTTTAAGTCTCTGTAAAGAAAATGTTGCAAATGATAAGCTTCTCCAAGCATGCTTTTAATGCATAGCATAAAGTACTAAAGCAAATTATTAAATGGACATGTGCAAATTATGATTATTCTAATTAAACATACACATAATTAGAGGGAAATTTGCTACCTAATGTTTATAACCCAAGTCATTAGTCACTGAGTATACTTTTCAGGGGTGTGATGGTGATTAGGTCACAGCAGAGAAAGTTGAATCTACTGGTTAATTATTCCTAGACATCCCCCAAAGCCCTTCTCCAAGTACCACACCATGATATAAAAGTGACAATAGGTTCTCAAAAGCTATGTTCATAGAATCCAAGCTCTGAAAAGTTTTTGAATGTATTCCTGGCTGCAGACTATGCATTTATGGTCTATAGATTTGTTCAGCTAAAGACAAAGAAGCTTATCTTCAGAAAGTTGATCCACAGACACAGCAACTCTTGAAATGGTTACAATACAGAATAGCCCCCAATTTTGGGAGACTCCTTACTCCTTGACCACCTACTACTGCCTGACAAGATTCCACATTACTGGAGGGAATGAACTATATCCAATATTGTAAGATCTGTGAGAGCAGGGACTGTATCTTACCTAAGCTTTGTATCTTCCCCAAAGCCTAGCACTGATTCTACACAGGATAGGTGCTTTAAAAGTTGAATTGAATGTCTATATTCTTGTTGTAAATGAAATCTGGAGAAACAAAAAGTCATTCCTAATCTGAAGGTCAGGCCACAAGTTTTCCTCAGAGACAAAGGACGTCATTCACCAAAGGGAACCGAGAAGCATCATCTCATGGCTTTTTTCTTGTAATGTTCAAGATTAGCATAGCAAACAGAACACCAAGAAGATAATTGTAAATTACATACCAATATTTGTGACAAAATAGAAAAATGCTAAGAAGAACTTCACTAGATCCACCAAATTAAACTGAAATAAAGTTAGATAGTCAATTACTTAGAAGTGGAAAAGACATTATGTTGAAAAGTGTAGTTCAGAACCAAGGAATTAGTCTATACGTTATGAATGATTTCTTGAAAAATAGTGCTAAGTAGTTCTGGGTAAGTTTATCTACAACATAGAAAGTGAAATTGACCATATTTTAATAGCAAGGACATAACTGGTACCAGTAGGGGAATAAGTTGTCCATGTACAATCAGATCACTGATTACTTAGGGCAAAATTCAAAATAAATATGCAATTTGAATCATAAAGTCTAAGAGCTGAAAGGAATCTTTGAGTTCTTCTCCAATGACTAGTTCTACTTAGTCATTTACCCAACAACATACCTTTTAACATGCAACATACCCAACAAGTAGCCATGTTGACTCTGCTTGAAGATGGCATTTGAAAAGATGAAATTTTAGAAACAGGGTTTAGATAAGATACAATCTCACAGGATCATATTTCCTATACATCCCTACCCCTTCTTTTTTGGAGTGAAGATACCATTGAAAGGAAATCCACTACCTCATAAGGAAACTGGATGTGCTTTTAATTGTTAGGAGGTTTTTCTCATATCAAACCTCAATCTACCCCTTTACAATTTCTGCCTTTTGCCTATAGGTCTGCCCTTTGAGGACAAGCAGAACGAAATTAATCTCTTTTCTATATGACAACCCTACAAATACTTGAAAATTGCCTCTTCTCCTGGCTCAACATGACCTCTTTACCTCAAACAGTCTATGTCTGCAGGCTTCTCATCATATTTGTCACCCTCATCTGAACAGGATTAGCTTTGCTTATATGTTTCCTAAAATGTAGTGACCAGGATGGAACACAGTACTCTAAACATGGCCTGGCCTACCTTACCTCCATCATCATCGTCATCATCATCATCATCATCATAGCTGGCATTTATAAAGTGCTTACTATGTGCCAGGTACTGTGCTAAGTGCTTTATAATTGTTATCTCATTTGTTCTCATAACAATCCTGGTAGGGAGGTGCTATTGTTATCATTATTCCCATTTTATATATGGGAAAATTGGGGCAAACAGCAGTTAAGTGATTTGGCTAGTATCGCATCGTTAATAAGTAAGTGTCTGAAGCCAGAGCTAAGCTCAAGTCTTCCTGACTCCAGGCCTGGTGCTTTATCTGTTGTTGCCTATCTGCCTCATTCTAAATACTATGCCTCTGTTAATTTAAACTTCATGGAATTACCTTTTTTTCCTTTTGGGGGGGCCTCCATGTATGGCACCTGGGGACCCACTCTGACAAGTGAGCCCCAAGAAAACATATTCCAGAATCAAGGCATTCCATGGATCCTCATTCATAACCATAGCTCATAAGCTCTAACTTGGAAGCCAGAGAACCTATTTGTTTAAAACAAAAGACAATTATTGTCTTCCTTTTCATGACCCTATTTGGGGTTTTCTTGTCAAAGATACTAGAGTGGTTTTCCATTTTCTTCTCCAGTTCATTTTACAGAAGAGAAAACTGAGGTAAACAGGATGAAGTGACATGCTTAGTGTCTGAGGCCAGATTTGAACTCAGGAAGATGAATCTTCATGACTACAGACCCAGTACTCTATCTGCTGTACCACTTAACTGACATAGCAAGTAAAATAACAACAAAAATTTCCCCCATGAAAACATAAGGCATCCTTTCCCACAAGTTATCATGACCCTGGTGGTGGAGAGCGCACAAGAACATGTGTGACTGATGAGAAAAACATCCCTTATTTGTCCTTTTATTTTTTTTACTGTTTTGTATTTTGTAACATCTATGTTTTAAATACCATTGATTAGATGACAACCTTTGTGCAAAATCCAATTACTGAGGTAGTTCACAGACAAAGAACTCAATTTCTTATTTTTTTAAAAATTACTCCTTTGGTCTATCTCAGTGAGGCTTCCAGCCAGATCAAACTCATGATGCTGGGAGCTCCCCAATTGGCCAACTCTACAAGCGCTACAGGAGTAGTATCAGGGCCTGCCTTGCTTTTAGAAGCGCGGGTTCCCCTTCATTTAACTTTTCTATCATTTGAATAAAATTTTACTATTACATTTAGCTTTGATTACCATGATATTTCCCATGATTCCTAATCTTAGGCCCTCTGAGGTCAGCAATGCCTCTCAGTTTTTAACTCATCTGTACAAGTGGGGTGGGTTACTACAGATTTAACTCAGATTTAGTAAGATGTGAGAAAAGGAAAACATATGGTATAATCCAATGATCCATGTACTTCAAGCCCTTCTGTACAAGGAAGACACCAGAGAATCAGAGTATTCCCTCATCTGCCCTATATACCAGTTCAGTTATCATAGGCAGAATATAGTACTCACTGTTGGCATTTGAAAAGCTGAAATTTTAGTTACAAATAGGATTTAGATAAGATACAATCTCACAGGATCATATTTCCTATACATCCCTACCTCTTCTTTTTTGGAGTGAAAGAACACTTGGGAATGTTGTGTAACTATTTAGAAATCCTAGACACAGTCTAAGCAGTTTTCTTCTTCTCCTTCAGGCAAATGAAATCCAGTCTCTCTCTCTTCAAGTAAAACTATTGAGGCATATGTCAATTCTAGTTCTTTATTCCTGGCCCCCAGGAAGAAAACCTTAGAGATCAGCTAGTGTGTCCCCTTCATTTTATAAATGGGAAAATTGAGGCCTAGAGAAGTCACCTTACTGGACCAGTCACACAGGTAGTAACTAACTGAGCCTGGATTTTTACTTGGCTCTGACTCCAAACCCAATAGAATAGAAGCAGAAAAAAAAAATGCTTGGGGTTCCTATGGAACAAAGTGGGTAGTTTTTGTCTCCTTTAACTTGGACTTCTTATCTCAGTTTTCTCATAATTTCCAAAAGCCCCTGAATCCCCTATAGACTCAAAGGAATGCAATGAATGGCATTCAAGGTTCCCTAGACTATTAGAACTCATGCTTCAGATAGAGGCTGGATTACATGATTTCTACATGTCTATCCTTTTTCCAGTTCCTTAATTTTGTAATTCAGTCCTACTCACATAGATTAGATTGGCCTTGCACTGGAGCATCCTGTATTTCTCTGAGATTGGCACTATGGGGAGTGACGCCAAAGACATCTTTCTTAGTAGAAATGTAAGAGTTTAAGAAAGTGATTAGAAAGGGAAAATGTGATATCACTTCTACTTCCCAAACTTCTTGTTGTTGATTCACAGCCAACTCTTCAAGATCCCATTTGGAATTTTCTTGGCAAAGATACTGCGATGGTTTGCCATTTCCTTCTCTAGTTCATTTTACCGATGAGAAATGGAGGGAAATAGGATTAAACAACTTGCCTAGGGTCACATAGCCAGTAAGCATCCAAAGCTGGGTTTGAACTCATGGGAATGAGTCTTCCTCATTCCAAGCCCAGTGCTTTATCCACAGCACCACATAGCTGCCCTTTCCCATACTTACCTATTATAGAAGAATTGTACATTAATTCAATGATACCACAGGCAAAAGTGTTAAAAAAAGTACTTGGGATTCCAAATCCTTCCCTCATTTCTTCATTCATTCAACAAATGTATGAGACAGTTTCAGACAACAGAAGCTAAACAGATATCAGCTCATCTAGATGAACCCAAATAAATTACTCAGTGAGGAGAAATCAGCATACTCCTCTGCTGAATTCCCATTCATTTTTAAGGGGACCAAAAGTTAGGGAGTAGTCCCGAATCCTCCCTAATGAAGAACTCTCTCTTTATCTGTCAAAAACAGAGCAAAGGAAATAGGATAACTTCACGGTAAATCATTTGATTTCTTTGGCCTTTGATTTTCTTACCTGCAAAATGAGGAAATTGGACTAGATCACCTCTAATGTCCCTTTAGGTTCTAAAGCTGTGATCCAATGATCACAGATATATGAGAAATATTGTAGCAGGGTAAAATTCTTCTGCACCTAAAGGAAAATGATATTTAAATAAGTTCACCCCAGGGAGGAATCTCGGCACTTGGCTAAGTGAAATCTGATGATAGGCCAGAGGGAAATATTCAACTACTATTCAAGATATTATGAAGAAAATGGGGCTATCGTTCTGAGTTCAGTCTCTGCAGGTGTCTAGAAAGGGCCATGAATTGCTAGTCTCTTTGACTTGTTAATTTTTGGACAGGCTTTTTAGCATAGTTTCACAGGACTTCTCCACAACCAATCATCTCCATGATGCCAACTCATCTTACAACAGGCAGCAATGAAATTAATTAATAATTGGCCTTGCAAGCCTTCTAATTAAAATGAATAGATTCTAAAAGTCTGTGATATTTGGATTCTGAGGAAAGCTTCTAGTGAGCTGATCTGGGGAATGATCTTAGAGATGTATCTTAATGCCATTGCCAAATCAGTCAGACTTTTTCTATCTTGGGGATCAAAACATGGCTAGAATTAACCTTAGAGAACGTCTCAGTAAGATGTGCTTTCCTTTGAGAATTGGAATTCTTTTTTTTTTAACTTTGTAGCCATAGATAAAAAGCACAGGGTCTTGCACCTTTTAGATGCTTAATGAGTGTTTGTGGAATTGAATTGAATTCTCAAATGTAAGCCTCCAGTGGTGAACAAAGAAGCAGAACAAGTATTACTCGAAATTATCTCTGTTACTAGAATAGCCAAATGATACTGTGTCATGCTGTCATATTTACAAAATACAGAGGGTTTTTCTTCTCAAAGTCCCTGTAGAACTTTATGCACACATACATACTGGCTGCCAGGAGAAGATATTCCTCACTTTCCATATGCTGCTATTCTTACATTCCAAGAGAAATATTCAGGTGTATCAATCATCAGTTGATGATCACCTTACACTCAGAAATGGACATCTAGGTGGCAGTGGTTAGAGTGCCAGGACCGGTGTCAGGAAGATCCATTTTCCTATTTTCAAATCTAGTTTCAGACAGTTATTAGATGTGTGACCCTGGGTAAGTCACTTGTTTGCCTCAATTTCCTCATCAGCAAAATGATCTGGAGAAGAAAATGGTAAACTACTCTGGTATCTTTTCCAAGAACATCCCAAATAGAGTCATGAAGAAGTCAGACAATGACTAAAAAAACGATGGAACAACAACACTCAGAACTAAGGGAGAAAAGTGAAAATTGATCACTGACCTGATGAACATATTGAGTTGTTGGAACAATCCCCAAAGTCCCTTAAATTGAGGGATTCCGGGTATCAAAATTAAGCATTTAGAATGACATGAGGAACAAAGAGGTAGGAATCTAAGATACAGAAAGTCAAATTTTCTTCTCTTGTGCAATGAATAAAAGGAGATGACAAAGATTTTGTGTCTAGGAAATAGATCTCTGGGTTTCATTGGTATTTAGAGCTCTCAGGTGCAACAGCTCCCTCCTTGACACTGTCTCCTCAACTTGGAGTCTTAGAGAGTTTCCTAGATTACTGAGAAGTTAAGTGACTTATCCAGGACCATTTATCTAGCATGTATTGGAGGTAGGACCTAAATCAAGGTCTCCTACTTTACTGTATAAGAAGAGACTTCTTCAGCATCCTTAAAACTATTTTGAAACGATCCAAAATGACTGAGTGATAATAATTCTTCACAAAAGGGCATGCCTTCTAAGGGAGAAAGGTAAGAGATGATGGGAGAAGAAGAAATGGAAACAGGAAGAAACCAAAGAAGATAATTTGATAGAATTCTTCCTGAGGCAATAATGAGAACGGGATCAAAAGACCATAGAGAGAGATCTAGAAGGGACCTTGAAGGTCATTTAATCTAAACCCCTGATTTTACAGATGAGAAAACTTAGACCCAAGATCACACAGGTAGTAAGTGACATGGAGAAAGATTAGATGGGTTCTATTTGTCTCCATAAAGGAGATGTGAGAACAATAGATGGAATTTACAAAGAAGCAGATTTCGGCTTGATTTAAAGGAAAGTTTCCTAACAATTAAAGCTATCAAGAATGGAATCTCTCAGGAGATGTGAGTTCTCCATCACTGAAAGTGATTCAAGAAATTACTAGTTGATGACTTCCTGCTGTAGAGAGTATTCATGCTCACATATGGGTTGGACTAGATGGCTTCTAAGGTTCTGTGAGATTATTGTCACTTAATGATTCTTGGGTTTTATCAAGTACTACCTTGTGGTCAAGGTTACCTAATAGGATGACTAAAAGATGTTGTGACTAGGGACTAGACCTGAGATTTCATTGCTATAGAGAGCTTCTATATGAGCCAAGTCAGGCAGAAATGTACAATCTTTCCTGAGGATCTGAGAAGTTAATAAACTTGTCCAAGGTTATAGAACTTGCATGTTTCAGAGGTGGGACTTAAACTCAAATCTTTCTCACTTCAAGGGTCACTGGCTATCCGGTACTCCATGCTGTCTCTCATGATGTCATTATTAACTAACAAAATACCTAAAAGATCTTATGACTATGGAATGCAAAGGAAATCTTTTATATCAATGCTAATATGATTATAAAACCCATCATTACTTTATCCAAACCTGTTTACCCTCTGTTCTCCAAACAATTCACGTTTGTATTTCTGTCCCTTTGCTTAGGCTATTTCTTATGTCTGGAGTGCCATCCTTCCTTCTCTTCACTTACTGAATTTCCTACCCATTTTTTATGACACAATTTAAATAGCACCTCCTCTATGAGTCTTTCCTTAATCCCTCTAGCTAATCTAACCTGATCTGATTTTTTTCAGTTCTCTAGTGCTATTATATAGTTTCATGTATTATGATTATTTGTGTGTCTTTTACCCTGTAGTAGATTGTAAGTTCCATGGGCAGAAACTGTGTCCAAACTTTGGATCTGCCTTAGTTACCTAGGACAGTGCTCGGTAGATAATGCTTAATAAATGTATTTTTTTTAATCTTTCATAATTCTCAATGTTAAATTAGTCTAACCAAAGTGGAAATTTCTATAGCCCAAAGGCTATGCTTCCATGACACATGAATGTCTCTCATTTTCTCTCAGATGACTTTCACTGACCATCTCTTATACAGTGAATGCTGTTGTATGCCCTTTGGGAAGATGCAAATGACACTAAAAACACAGTTCCTCCCCTGAAAAAGTTATAGGAATGAAGGCTGGAAGAGAGCTTGAAGATCATCTAGTCTAACCCTCTAATTTTAAATTTGAGGAAATTAAAGTCATAGAGATTAAGTAACTAGTTCAAAAGCATGATGGATAGTAAGTACTAAAGCCAGAATTGGAATTCAGCTCCTCTACCTCTTCAACTAGGGTTCTTCCACTAAACTATTTAGATAGACAAAGTTAGAAAAAAAACTAGCTACGTATCCATGCCTGATCATTGATACCTTCAGGTGGACCAGGTGTTTTTAGGACCCACTAGTATGTAACTTTAAGGCTGAGGGACATATCTTATAGAAGGGAATCGCCTAAGAATTCATATTTGATAGTAAGAATTACATTTGTATTTCTTTAGCACCATTCCTGCTGAAGGTGTTGAAAAGCCTCTTATAAAATTACATATGGCAGAGGGGGCATTTGGCCAATGCTGGCCTTGGATTGGAGTGCTGCCACCATCAGAATGGGCCAAAGTGAATAACACCTTATGGGGTCGAGATTGAAGGGGAACTTCAGCCAAGGGCACTAACGAAGACCTATTATAGGATTCCTAAAAGGAAAAAAGTATACCAGGGTTTAAAGGATCCCGTGAAGAAACTTTTTGCCTTCCAAACAGCCTAGTGATGTGTAGTTTCTCCACCTCCAAATGATGAAAATATTAACTAACTATGGTTCTCAGACTGGCAGGTGTGTTAAAATCAAAATTTGATGTTCTTTACCATTCAGTTTTTAATATTTCTGGAGTGGCTTTAAAACATGGCTAAATGTAAGGAGTAAATTACAAGAGGTGTGGAGCCAAGATGTTCTTGGGAATAAGGGAAATTAAGAGAAAATGGCTGTGCAACACCTACACTGTAATGGTTTTGCAGTTGGAAACAGATTATAAGGTTCATGTTGTCATTTTGGGGTATGTGGGGAAAGTTGTGGAGTGAAATGGGGCATGAAGTGTTAGCAGTGCATAAATTTAAAAAGAAAGGAGGGCAGTGGATCATTTTAGCAATACACAGAAGGAAGTTCACAAGGAGTGCAAAAACAGGCAAGGGCAATGTGTTTGGTTATTACCATGTTAAAATCAGTATATATTTTTTAAAAAGTTGTACATATTATAAAGATACGTAGCTTCATATATGTCATTCTTTTTTCTGTTCTTTATAAATAGAAGTGGTCATGATTTTTAATGTTTATAAAGTTCATGATTCTAAAAGAAAATATTTATAGGGACAAAAACAGCCCCAGCAATGTGATGAAGCTAGATCTCTGTGCAGAAATTTCAGGTCCAACTAATGTGAAGACCCTCCTCCAAAAACCAGCAGGGTTTTTTTTTATAAAGGAGGAACAAAAGAAGGAGCCTAAGATATAATCCCTTCCCTGTAGGTATATATGGGTGCCTATATTTAAGGGCATATAGTCTTGTGGGGAGAAATTACAAACACACCTATATCAGCAGAGAACAATAACTCACTTTTATATTGTGCCTTAAAGTTTGTAAAGTGGGAGTAAGGGAAAAATCAGTTTTTGTTAATTGAAAAAATAAATTTTAATTTTTATAATAAAGTTATAGAACTCCTTGAGACAGACAGTAAAATTATCATTTTTCCCATTTTACTGAAAAAAAATGAGGTATAGAATAAAAGTGATTTTCTAAAATCTCATGGCTTTAAATAAACCAATCCATTATCTTTGCCAAAAAAGCCCCAAATGGGCTCATGGAGCATCAGAAACAACTGTTGTAACTGAAAAACAAAGCAACAACATGACTTTAAAGTATCACAATTAGAACTTAGAGTAGTGCCTCTATTACATCGTCCTTATATTACATTGTAAGAGCATATATTTAATGAAGTACCAACTTGTATGTTATAGAAAATCTCACTGTGCTCTTCCTTAATAGTGAGGAGGAATATTTACATAGGAATGAATAAATATTCCATGAAGGTGTCTAAGGAGAGCTAGGAAGAGAAGGGTAGAAAGAGTTTATAAGAAGCTAGAGATTACTTAATCAGTCAATATTTATTAAGTACCTACTATGTGCCAGGTACTATGCTAAATTCTAGGGATACAAAAAGAGACAAAAGACAGTCCTTGCTCACAAGGAGCTTACAATCTAAAGGAGGAATTTATCTTTTTAAAAAAGGTGGATAAGTGAAAAAATATGATGCAAGGGGAAAAGGGAAACCCAGTCAGTCAGTCAACCACCCAAGAAAAACATCACTTATATTCTCAAGTCCTTCACTTTTCCTTCTTAGAGTTTCAAAGTCACTGGAGACACATTCAAGTTTTCTCCATTTATTTTCAGGAGAATGAGTGGATGGTAGGTGGTTGCACTGACTCTTAGTCATATCTTTTTTACATGCTTCAGGAAGAAGAAATACAGTCAGGTCTTATGCAAGTGGACTGTTATGCAGACCTCTCCCTCCTCTAGCAGGGTTCTGTGTATTTAAAAAGGATTTAAATACTTTGCAAATTCCAGGCACTATACTAAGCAGTGGTGTGTGTTCCTCCTTCATTGCTGAAGACTATGACATCAGAGAAATGATGACATGCCTTGCACTTAACTTTGTTTTGAGTGAGGGAGGGCTGTGCAGGTCACTAGCCTCACTTCTTCTCCAGAGCCATCTGAATTCAGTGACCAGGTATTCATCAGGATGACTGGCAATGACCCAGGATGAGGCAGTTGGGGTTAAGCGCCTTGCCCAAGGTCACATAGCTAGTGAGTGTCAAGTGTGAGATTTGAACTCAGGTCCTCCTGACTCCTGCACTGGTGCTGTAGCCACTGCACCACCTAGCTGCCCCATAAGCACTAGTGATGTAAAGAAGAGGAAATATAGTACCTGTCCTCAAGAAACTTTTATTCTAATGGGAGCAGATGGCATTATATAAATAATCATATTCAAGAGACAGAGTAGATGGGAAAGGTCTTTAGCAGCTGGGGAGAAGGGAGAGGGAAAGGGACCAGGAAAAAACTTCTTAGAGACTGTGGTATTTGAATCTCGCTGCACTAGGCATCCTTCTCTACAGGCACTGAAGCCCCTTAGCTTCTGGGGCCCAAAAAGACCCTGGAGGGGGTGGGGCCTCAGAGAGCCCTGCAAGGGGAGGGAGAGGTCTGCAGAACAGTGCACTTGCGTTAAGCGAGACCTGACTGTATTTCTTTTTCCTGAAGCATGTAAAAAAGATATGATTGAGAGTCAATGCATCTACCTATCATCCACTTAATGCTCATTCTCCTGAAAATAAATGGAGAAAGCTTGAATGTGTCTCCAATGACTTTGAAACTCTGGGTAGGGAAAGTGAAGGACTTAACAGAAGTGGTGTTTCATCTACTCTCAATAAAAGGTCACAACAATGGAAAGTAAAGACCGATTTAGGAAGTGTGCAGCTAGTTACATGGATGAGGAATGAGGAATAGAATGCCACTTCTGAATTATGGCTATAAATGACAGAATGGGAAGGAAAATCTCATGAATAATGAGGGGAAGTATGTGGGCAGCAGGCTTGCCAGCCTGATGAACGAGAATTTCTTAAGTTGAAATGTGAGGGTGAAGAAGGAAAATATCCACATGGAGAGTTTTAAGGTTAACCCAATGTCATTGAAAACGAGTATGATGTAGAAAGAATAAACATGGAGATAACTCTCTTGAAAAGAATAGGATGCACTCAGAAATAAAAATTTGGCAATAAAAATTGGGAATTAACTTGATGCCGCAGAAAAGGAAGGAGGCCAACGTGGCTGCCCACAAATCTCAGCAATTAGTTCATATTATAGAAGGGTATACATACAAAAGAACTATTCACATAGTGTCAGGAGGGCTAGGCCATGGAATAAGTTGTAGCTTATTAAAAATTCTTTAAAAGGAGGAGTACTTTTAGAAATTTCAGACCAAGAAAGGGATGACCTCTTGACTTGGAGAAAATGATGCACTGTTAACAGATAAAAGAGAAAGCAGAACTAGGAAATAAATTAAAGTAGGTAGAGGAAGTCTTTCAGGCCAAAAGGAACCTTGAAAGCCAAGTCCAATTCCCCTCCTTTTACAGATGAGTAAACTGAAGCACAGA
Source organism: Bettongia penicillata ogilbyi (assembly GCA_023548195.1). Classification (NCBI taxonomy): domain Eukaryota; kingdom Metazoa; phylum Chordata; class Mammalia; order Diprotodontia; family Potoroidae; genus Bettongia; species Bettongia penicillata. The sequence goes on along the minus strand of JAJHZJ010000245.1, from coordinate 6,721,332 downwards.
GTGGCTAAGTTGTTTGCCCATGGTCACACAGTTACTAAGGATCTGAGGCAGGATTTGAATTCAGTCTCAACTACTCAGATGCTACTTTAATGTTATCTTTTCTCTAAGGAATAAGTTAGGAAAAAAAAACAACCAGTGGCCTAGGTGATATAGTCACAGAGTCACTTTAAGGAATCTTTGAAGAATCATAAAGAATCAAAAAGGCTTCAGAAAATAGGAGAAAGATAAATGTTATTCAATTTCAAAAAGATGAAAAATGAATTATAGAAATTTTGAACCAGTGAATTTGAGCTTGACAAAGGTGTATAGCTATTGCAAGCACATAGAGCTTCCTGTGGAACGTAGGTGGCACAGTGGATAAGGGTGTTGGACTGGGAATCAGAAAGACTCATTTTCCTGAGTTCAAACCTGGCCTCAAACAGTTAATAGTTGTGTGACCCTGGGCAAATCACTTATCTCTTTTTATCAGTTTCCTCAACTGAAAAATGAGCTGGAGAAGGAAATGGCCAGGGACCTCGAGGCCATATATGGCCCTCTAGGTCACATCCCCATTTCATCAATTCTAGTGACTCCCTATCAACTTCAGAATTACTATTAAATTCTCTATTTGTTATTGGAAGTCTTACCCCATCCCCTGACTTTTCCAGTCTTCCTATCCCTTCTACCTCTCCTCACCCCCCTTCCCCACCCCAATCTACTCTCAGCCATCTTGCTGTTACCTAGACAAGACCCTTCATCTCCTACCTCTGGCCATTTTCACTTATTGTCCCTCATGTGTGGAATGCTTTCCCTCCCCATCTCTGCTTCTTGAATTCTTTGCCTTAGAGGTTCCGCTAAAATTTCACCTTCTGCAGGAAGTCTTTTCCAGTTTCTCTTAGTTCTAGTGCCTATCTGTTGATTATTTCCAATTTATTCAGTACATAGCTTGCTTGTTCCTAGTTTTTTGCATATTATCTCCTCTATTAGTTTACATAGTCCTTGGGAACCGGAACTGTCTTTTGCCTTTCTTTGTGCATTTAGCACAAGATCTAGCACATAGTACATGCTTAACAAATGTTTATTGACCGACTGGTAATCCTCTACAGCCTAATAGATTTGGACTATGGACAGTATAAAGGAATTGACAATGGGGGTATTAAAGACAGGGAAGATAAGGGAAGATGATCAATGTCCAAAAATATTTGAAAGACTGTCATGAGAAATTTGCTTTTTGTTTTGCAGGCCATTCAGTTAACCAACAGGTAATTATTAAGTGCCTTCCATGTGCCAGGGATTGTACTGGGCACTGAAAATACAAGTGGAAAAGAAAAGAAACAGCTCCTACTCACAACAATCACATTCTGCTGGAGTATAATAAGTACATGAAAACATTCATACAACATAAATCTGAATGTCATATAAATGTATTCAAAGTAGTTAAATATAAGGCAGTATAAGAAGGAGGGCACTGGCAGTAAGAGGAATTGGTCAAGGTTCTGTGAAGCAAGTGGTCCCTGAGATTCCTCTTAAAGGAAGAGACAGAAATACCCAAGGCTCTGCCTGTATTGTGGGTTTCTTTGTACTTGGTATAGGAGTTCCCACCTGCATGTTGGTGTTTTTTGTCCTTCATTCTCAAAGAAGACCATGACACCACACACACACATATATACATATACATATATATAGTATATATATACATACATACATACAGCAAGAATGGGGAGTTGTAGGAGAAAGAAGGGGGAGAAAAGAAATTCTTTAGAACTGAGTCATGAGAAAAATGAAGAATGACAGGTATATGTGTGTATACACATACATGTGTATATATGTATATGCATATGGATATGGATGAAGGTAGGTAGGATGGTCTTGCTTATCTGAAAAGTTCCAACTGCACAAGTGGATTATCAGGCTGAGTTAGCCCAGCCAGAGCCAGGCTTGTAGCTGACTTAGCTTCAGGGGCACTGAGGGTTTAACAGAGTTCAGTTGCAAAAGATCATTTATGTTAGTTGGAGTGGGGGAAGACTTCATTTCTGGAAATTAGGGCAACTCAAGAAAACAAATTGAGGGGGCCCCATCACAGAGCCTTGATCATAATTGGTATTCAAATGTTGATTGATCAACTTCTGTTATGTATCTCCATTACTAACCTCAACTCTCAAGCCACTGAAGTCTAATTAAGGGCAGTTTGGGACAGGAAAAGAGGAGAAAGATCATAGGATCATAAATCTAGGACAAAGCAAGACCTTAGAGGCCATCAAGTCTAGAGAGTTTTCAATTTTTTTGGTCCCTCTTACTTTTCAGTAAAACCACACTATATATCCTAGTTCAATATGAAAGGAAATAAATTCTAGAATTCACCATGCAAATGCATATTAAAAAATAAGTTAGAGTTTAAAAAGAAGAGTAAATGGTATTAAAAAGTTATTTTGAGTTTATCTATAAACTCTCTCCTCCATTACCATTCAGATATCTAAAGTGTTTCTTATGATGGAAACATTCACTAGAGCAGATAGCACTTTAGTGCCATGTAGTCTGAATTCTGCATTTATCCCAAATATATTTAGAAATTACCCTTTACATTCTCCAAATTTACCCAGAATTTTTTTTCACAGTATGTCTCTCCAGAACTCGCCCAGCTCAGCATGTCCACCTGCGAACTGCTCTCTTCCTCCTAGCCAAGAAAAAGATTGCAGCTTAGTCTAGTGGTTGCAGAACTAATTTTTAGCTTGGCATCCCCCCAAATCCATGGGCCCAGATTCATTCCATCAAACCCTGGTGCCAACACATCCCATTGAGAGCTGGATGATGGTGACTCTCTAGTGACAGTACTTTTTGCCCTCTACTTAAACTTAATTGGGAGCAACTTCCTGCATGACAACCCCCACACAAAAAAAAAAAAATCTTCAGGATGGCACCTAAGATCTGTCCATTCACTCAATGCCAAGAAATTCCTGACTCATTTCCAAGGGAGCAACAACTTGCAGAACCAACAAGTAGGCAGTTCCAACTCCCCTAGAATCGTAACTTCACATGCTATTTAATTAATAGGTTTCTTACTTAACTAAATTATTTAAGAATAGGAGTGGGAAGGCAGATGCTTGGTCCACGGGCTGTTCTTGACTTTCTTTTGTTGATTCCATTGCCTAACTCCTTTGCAGAGATTGACCAGGGGGGTTTCTTTTTTATAATCCCAATGGGAATATGCTCCTTCTGGATAATGCCAGCATAAGAATTTTTTACTCAAATACATTACTAAGTCAAGGGGGATGTAGGCAAGGTGCTGTATATAAATAATCTTTTGACTCTCATATCCTAAATGCTCCTAAGGAAGACTGTCAAATCTCCATCTCTGGAGTTATTTAAGAAGACACTAGATAAACATCTGTAATGAAGTCATTGATCATTTATCCAACCGAAGATAGGAAACTGGATCAGATGAACTTCTGAAATTCCTTCCTGGTCTAGATCCTACAATAATAACTGACATATAAAGTGCTTTATCCTTTGAGTCTTATAATATTGTTGCAAGGTAGCTACTAGTTCAGGGCTTCATAACATGGAAACCATGAACTTTTGGGGGGGATAATTCTAAAAAGTAGACTTTCCTTGTGTTACTATATATTGTATTTATACATTTAAAGACATTCTACAAAGTGCCTCATAGGCTGTATCATTCTGCCAAAGAGGTAGATATCACAAAAAAAGATTACAGATTTTAATATGAGTTATTTTGTTTCTCTCAGATCTGGAATGCACTCTCCTCCCTCCTGTCTTCTCTCTTGGCTTCCTTTAAAACTCAACTCAAGCACCATCTCCCTAGAGTGAGACTTTTCCTGATCCCTCCAGCTGCTAAAGACTCTCTTCCCAAGAACAAAAATACCTTGAATTTACATTGGATATCTTATCTATGTCCACATTGTTTCCTTTGAATAAAAGTAAGTTCCTTGAGAACAGGGACTGTGTTATTTTTTTTCCTTCATACCCCCAGTGCTTAGGACAGCACCTGGAAGCTGCTTAATAAATGCTTATTAATTAGTTACTGAGGAAACTGATAGAAACTTGACTGTCCTGAATAGGTAATAAATATCAGAGGAGAAATTTAACCCCAGATCTTCCTAACTTCAATATCAGCACTCCATCGACTAGTCATTTGTCCCTTGAAAACCTCAATCATGCTGAAAATCCTATCGGCTGCTTCTGTCAAAACGCTGTATCTGCTCTGCCCTTCTTGTTCAGTCATTTCAATAGTATCTGATTCTTTGTGACCTATTTGGAGTTTTTTTGGCTAAGACACTAGAGTGGTTTGCCATTTCCTTCAACAGCTCATTTTCCAGATGAGGAAACTGAGACAAACGGGGTGAAGTGACTTGCCCAGGGTCACATAGCTAATAAGTGTCTGAGGCTGAGTTTGAACTCAGAAAGATGAACTTTCCCGACCCCAGCCTTAGAGCTCTTTACTCTATGGCGTCACCTGACTGCCCCTAAAATTTGCTCTATTATTTTCACCCTAAATCCGATTTTTATCTAGTCAAGCTAACTTATTTGCAACTCCCAACCTACCCAATACTGTGTGGCTCATTTTATTTTCTCCCTTGGAGAGCTCACACTTGCTGTTCTCCTCACTTGGACAGACCTTTCTTAGTTCTTTTCTCAAAATATCTCCTTTTTTTGTTAAAAAAGAAAAAACACCCCAAACTACTCAAAACTCACCTTATTTGGAAACCCTTGTCTAACTGTACTTATCCATTACTTCTCCATTGACTCCAGATACACACAACATTTAGGCATATGTGCAGTTAAGTCATTATGGACTTGTTTAATACAGTTTTTCTCATCATTTTTCAGTTGTACAAGGTCTGTATTTTTTTCCCCTGTCTGTACTTCTTCTCCCATTAGATTATGGATTCTTTGTATCTAAGATTTCAGGCTTCTTGTTCCTTTGTATCTCCGCTCAATACTAAGTGGGCATCCAGTAAATGTTTATGACTAAGTGAAGATCCTTGTGAATGCAGATAATGGTATACCCAGCAGTTACAGGAGCATCTCACACTATTATCTTCCCAGCATGTCAAGTTTGAATCCAGAGAACATACAGAGATTGGAGCAGGGAATTCTTCCATGTATACAGTTGTGGGTGGCATCCCAGGAGAGCACTCGCAAGGGTGACCCCTTAAGTACCACAGTCATAGTCATAATGAAGCATCAGCTAGTTTGGATCATCGTAACTCATACATGGACTGAGATATGCAATGAACATTCATTATGCAGAATTAAGTGTAGTAGAGAATTTTGTTGTAAGCAATTGACTGGAGATGATTTCATTGAGCACTTATAGGATACTTTTGTTATAGACTATCTTTTGTTGCAATGGGATTTGACCTACCTGCATTAGAAAGCATATTATCTTTTCTCATGCCTCTCCTTATCTTTCTTTTAAACCAAGCTTTAGCTACACTCCCATTCAGTGCTGGTTTCCTTGGTTACCAATGACTTTCTGTTATTCATTTGTGGATTTTGGGTGTTAAACAAAATATCTCCCTGCTTTTGTGTTGCCTTGACAAAGGTTAGAGGTAGTGATTGTGCTTTTTTGTCTCCAGAAAACCAATACATTTTGTTTTTTCAGTAAGATTATTACAGTGAAAATAGGCTAGCAAATGATTTGCTTGAATTTTCATTACTGGAGAGGACTTATTTCTTTTCGTCATAGGTTTCAGGATTTTGACATTTGGTTTTAAAATGCTATAATCAGCCTGGCTGTGCTGAAAGGATCATTTGGGCTTTTCTGTACAAACAAAATAGGCTTAAGTGTGGTTTATTTTTTCATTTGAATCTATATAATATACTTGAATTGCCCAAACTTGATGTAAATAACAATAATAGCTCCCTTTTGAATGGCTGCTGAATGGTAGTGCCTCTGCCAGTTACATAGTAAAAGGGTCTCCACCCCCATTTTACAGATGAGAAAACTGAGGTTTAGAGAGGTGTGAAGTAACTGACTCAGGACAGCATGGCCATGGAGGTTCAAAGTCAGAATTTGAACTCAGGTCTTTTCAGTCCTAGGCAGGGGCTCTTTTCAATACTGTGTACTAAGACCTGGGAAAAGTAGAGAAGTGAATTATGGGAAGTCTGTCTCTCTCAAACACACTTATCTTTACATTAGTGTTAATTAAGCACTATTCCTCACAACAATTTGATGAAATGAACTTAACCCAAATGAATAATAATTAGGCATGCTAAAGGCACATCTTTTCTACATAGCAAGTCATGGGGGTAGATAAAGAGATGGGAGTGGGTCATGTTGGTGAGGAGATGTGTAATTTAAAAAAATAAACCAAGTTTCTGAGAAGTTCTTCCAGAGATTCTGCCTGTTTCAAAACAATTTTCACATTCATATGACTAATCCAGAAGAAATGTCCCTTTAAGGTCCTTTAGTTCTTTATCCTTTTGTGATGAATGAAGAAAAAGAGATCCAAAGAGAGAAAATGAGTTGTGCAAGGTCCCCAAGCCAGCCAGTAGAAGAGTTCACACTAAACTGTAGTTCTTCTGACTCAATAGTTTCTTCCATATTCTGAGTTGAGTCTCCTCATGATGTATCCTATATCTTTGAGCACATTATTCTTTAAAAAAAAATTCAAAACTTTTATCTTATGTTTCCATATATACTTTCCTATTTATGACATAACACATCTATTTTTGATGTTTCACTATGGAAAAGCTGTAACTCTAAAATAGTGATGCTATTGTAATATATTAAATTATGCAACCTTCAAATTCTGTCTCCAGCATTCCTCCATCCTCCCTCAAAAAGGAAGGCTCCCTTGAATGTGATTTCTAATAATAAAAACACATTAACCAAATATTTACTTATTTTTGTCACAATTCAATATGACTTACTTGTGCCTAGGGATATGTTCTTTCTCAATATTACTTCTCTAACGAGTTCTATAATAACTTAACATTCATAGAGAAGTCTTTAATTTTTAAAACACTTCATTCCATTTTATTATTTTTATAATGATCCCAAGATTATCTCTATGTCCATATTCTGAAAATTTAGATGGCATGTTTATTGAAGATTTTCATTATGTTTCAGTATTTCTACACTCCAGAGCGCCAGAAGGACATTAGAGCAATTGACGCCAACCTAAAAGCTTTAGGAAAGGAAACTGCCAAAAACTGTCTTTAATGATACTCGAGCATAATCAGATCATAGCTACATAAAGTCTCTGGAAATACAAAATTTAGAAATTAACACTTTATACTTGAATTACTCAGAGAAATAGTCATATGTATGCATGTAAAGTGCACATAGAAACATAGATGAGAAACATATACCAACATGGTATGGTAGATGACCTTAACATACCAGAAAGATCTAAGTTCAACTTCTGTCTCTGCCATATATTGGCTATGTGACCCTGAACAAGTCACCAGACCTCTCAGGGCCTCAAGCAATGATCACAGATATCAAATTCAAAGACTTGCAAACAGGTCAATGCCAGCGTGAACCAGATTAAAATGTAATCGGAAAGTATTCAACAAAATTTTGAAAGTACAATAGAATTTACATAATGTTAATATGTATTTTCTTAGATCAATATACAGTCAGCAGTGATTCTTATGTGCAGCTTTGTGGCCCCTGTTTTGTAAGTTTGACAGTACTGCTCTTAAATTATAGATGAGCTGCGATCTAAACTGGTGGAGGGAGATTCTGCACCTGAAGTGCCTAACAGCAGTGAAATTATAGGAGTGCTCTTGTCCTGTGTTCATTGGTGTAAGGAGTTCCCTCTGCCACTTCAGACTGGTATCTTCTCTGCAGTTTATAGGCAGGGATTCTTAGGAAATTGCCTGGGTCAGAGAGAAGTTGAATAATTTGCCCAGAGTCTCAAAATTATCATACATTACAGCCTATGATCAGCTCACTGACTACTACACTATGCTGCATGTGCAGACGTGTATGTGTGCGCATGCACATGTGTATTATTCAATCCAGGATCTAAACCTGAATCTAAAATATTTACTCAGAGTCTTGTTACTCAAGATCACCAGACTATCATTTAGTAGCTAAAAGCCTGGTGTAGCTCTAAGCTTTGTGGACTGTACTGCATAGGTGTCAACCACACTGCCCCTGGAGCAGAGGGCCCACAACATTCCTTTGTATGCTCTAAACCAGATTAAAATGTAATGGGATGTGGGGGCGTGGGCAATGTAATTGGGAAAAATTTTACAAAATAAATAAAAATATAATAAAACATAGATAATATTACATTTTAAAACTCAATCAGTATGCAGCCCTTAAGGATCCTCTTGTATGGTTTGCTGCCCGCCAAATTCTGTTTGATCTTGACATCACCACTGTACAGTGTTTGTTTCACATAAACCTCAATGATGGACAGGCAATAGTTTTTTGGAGACATGAATGATCCTGAGATATAGATTTCAAAAAATAGCAAAGGATAGAGCTCTCTGTTCTCTGGTCAGCACATTGATCTCCCTTCCATAAGAACTTTGGACAACCAGTGTCCCTGGGTTTGATATGGGAGATTTCCTCATTATTTCTTCCAGATTAGGCTTCCATGACACTTCTCAGCCACTTCTTCCCCTTGCTCCACTTTTTTAACTTTCTAATATCCTTTTATATATGGTCTTTCCTTGTTATAATGTGCAGAGATTTGCTTGGTAACTACATTGGATTTCCAGTACTTAGCACAGTGCCTGGCATATTGTAAAGGCTTTAATAAATTGAATTATAGAAAGAAAGAAAGTTACCAGCTAAGATGTTTGGGATCACTTAATCTGGAGGCAAAATATATATATATATATATTGATTATGGCTAAAGAGTTAAGTGGCAGTATTTTGGTTCTTACTACCCAAAGGTGAAATTACATATATTCTAAAGAAACTGCTCAGATAGCCATACTTTTGCTAAATGTGCTGGGTTTAGCTTAGTTTTAACCTGCTAACTATTGAATTTCAAAGGAAACGTGTACCTTGTGAATTGTTACTTAAAATTGTTTAAGCTGCCTGTTCATCTACATGGGTGGTATTCTTGTGAAAATACAAAATACGAGTTAATGTTATATGATTATAGAGTCCTTTAACATTTCCAAAATTCATGATTTTATTAATATAGGTACCCATAGCATCCATCAATGCAGACCCAAACCTCAGTAGACCTTAGTAAAAAGGTATTCCTATGTTTCTAAGGCCAACAAACCCAAACAAAGGATGACCGCAATGGCCAGTCTTCTGGTAATAGGCTTTACCAGACTTAGGCAAGATGGTTCTCTAATAACATAGGTAGCCAACTTCCACCAGGCAGAGCCCTATGCGTGCTAGGTGGTAGAATGAATAGAGAGCATGGGACTTGGAGTCAGAAACATCTGAGTTCAAATTCAAATTCACACTATGACTAGTTCTTTGACCCTAGGTACTTAACATGTCTGTGCCTAAATTTCCTCATATGTAAAATGAGGTAATAACAGTACCTTTCTCTGTGGGTCATTGTGAGTATCAAATGAGTTAACGTGTGTATATATATATATATATATATATATATATATATATATATAGATATATATATATAGATATATATATATCTGTAAGGCTTATAATGGTATATAAATGTGGACTCTTTTGCAAAGACTTTATAGTCCAAAAGGTTGAGAAAGAACTTTAAGAGTAAAAGGTCACCCAATAAATGGTCAGATTAGTACTTTAATGGAAGACCACTTGGCAGAGAGGTAATAAGTTCAAATTGCAGAATGAAGAATCTTACATATTTGAATGTGGATAATGTGGGAGTTTGTTACAACCCTGCATATTATCTAAAAGCATTTTGTCTTTCTTATTTTCTTATTTTGTCTTTCTCATTAAGTCAATATGCAACCAGTAGGGATCCTGATGTACGGGTCATTTCTTGTTCAGTCACGTGAGACTCTTTGTGACTCATGACTCCTTTTGGGATTTTCTTGGCAAAGGTACTGGAGTGCTTTGCCATGTCCTTTGCCAGCTCATTTTAAAGAAGAGGAAACCGAGGCAAACAGGGTTAAGAGACTTAGCAAGAGCCATAGAGCTACTGTCTGAGGCCAGATTCAAACACAGGAAGATGAGTCTTCTTGACTTTAGGCCTGGCAGTCTATGTACTGTGCCACCTAGCTCCACAGCTTAGTGACCCTCATTCCTATTGGAGTTTGATACCACTGCTCTAAGTCGTTGATGACTTGCAATATCTATCAGTGGAGGGAGAAAAATAAATATTTGCTAATTTAAAATAAAATATTAATTTAAAAATAAAATGAAACTTAAAAAGACTTTAATTAAAGATTCATCAGTTAACATCTTTTCATTGTTAGAGGCAGGTAGGTGGCACAGTGGATAGAGGACTTGACTTAGAATTAGGAAAGACTGTTTTCTGAGTTCAAATCTGGCCTCAGATGCTCACTAGCTGTGTAACCCAAGTCAAGTGCTCTATCCACTGTGCCATCTACCTGCCTCAGAATGCAATAGTGATGCTAGTCATCAAGCCTGCTTCTTTTATAAGATTTGTTCCTTATAAGGCCTATTAGTAGTTTGACAGTTCTAAACCATGTGTTGCTAACGGCATCAAGAAGGTGATGTCATGAACTTGTCAATTGAGGTAGCAAGTAGTTGTTTGAAGTTCTTGCTGAGGACTGAAAATCAAAATCAATGTTAAAAGCAGACTTTGTATACATTACAGTCATTGCTTTCACACTAGAGATTCCCCTCTCTGACCCACAAACTCCTCTTCCTCCACATTTTTCATTCCAACTCATTCTTCTCTACTTCCACTTGCCCTTTCCTGCAGCCTTTGGATCTGAATGCTGGAGCTATTTCCTAGCTGAATAATTTGCTCTAAAGCTCTACTTTCTTTTCCATCCATGACTAAACTCCCTTCTCTAGCTCATAGTCACTTTCAACTCACTCTACCCTATAGATAGCAAATCTCTCATTTTGACAAGCAAATAATGATGTGCATTATTCGGCTAGTGACTTGCCAGCATTACACAGTCCTGATGATATGTGGGATCACTTAATCAAGTGTTTTTCAATAGATACTGAAAAAATTATTTCACTGCTCCCTCTTTGGCAGAAAAAACATGATATTAAATCATAAAGCACTCATGAGAAGGGAATTATATGTGGGTGCTAAATCACAAGGGTACAATTATGGAGAGCTTTCAGACATATTCGTGCATATTATTGGTAGGCTCATTTAATATTTGGAAGGCTGTTGTTTAGTACAAAAAACCCTGAACTAAGGGTCGTCTTATGTAAGTTCCTTTAAGGTGTTGTCTGCCAGACACACAGTAGGTGCTTCATTAACATTTATTGATTGGTTCCTCCTGAATATTACTTAATAGTTGGGTGATGGGAAGTTACAACTTTCCTGAGCCTGCTTGCTTACTGTAATTTGGTTATAATAATAATATCTGTTCTTTAAACTGCATAAAATTTTAAGGATCAAGTGGCATAATAGACATGAAAACATGTGAAAAACTGTGAAATCACCATGCAACTATGAAATAGTAAATATTATATAAGACCTATATGGTCAAGTATGTTCATGTAGCACCTAAGACTTTTGCATATTTAAGAACTATGTGTATATACATACATACCTATATACAAACAGACATACGTACACATACACACTTTATTTGCTTTGGTTCAGACTTGGGATTTCATTAGCCTGTGCAATTCCCAGTGTTGAAACCATTTCAGATTAGGAATTCAACTCATAATCTTAAAGTGCTGCTTATACATAGTCTCATTGCTTGTCTATGGTGTCTGCAGCTCTTATACATACAAGATGGAACTGGAAACTACATCTTCCTGTTGCCAAATCCATGGCACTTCCCTTTAGATCCATATGCACACGTTTAAGTAGGGGAGTGCATCACTGAACTCAAATACATCTCCTAGCTTCTCACATCTGATTTTACACTATTTCAAGTGGACTATGGAAAATTTAGTCCATCAGGTTTACACATTCCCCTTTGAGAATCTTGAATATGACAGCATAATGTTAAAGTTTTAACCCTTATCTGAAGTGTCTAGAAAGAGCCCTCTTCTTCATTCTTATAATTATAGGATTCTGCTTAGTCAGGGACTTTAGAGAATCTAAATTCCCTCATTTTTCAGAGGAAGAAAATGAGGCTTAGAGATTTTGAATGATTTTATCTTGGTCTAATTAGTGATAGGATATAGCATTTGAAACTGGATCTTCTCCCTCAGAAGTATTCCACTACACCATGCTGTCTCTTACTATTCTTTCATTGATTAAGCTAAACAAATATTTCCTAAGTACCAGCTACATAGAAGACACTAGAAGATGAGGGGAGAAGAAGAGGGAAAAGTAGGACAACTATGGAGAAGCATAGATAGGAATTCGTAGAGTTGATTTTTTATGTGCCCAAAGGCAACAAGACATATCATTGCATGGCCATTTCATATTGTAGCACTTGCTATAAGTATCTTCTTTGAAATAATCATGGGTGGTACATAACGTCAGTTGAAGAGGGTAACATAATGGGTAATTGTAATGGACAGAGAAATTCTACAAAGAATATGATAAGACCGTCTAGATTAAACTGACTTACTTTGTAAGTAATAAGTACTTTGGTACTTACTGCCTTGGATACAAAGGCAAAAATAGATGAATTTAGTGAGGAATACATTATAAATATTGCTAAGGAATAAGGATTGAAAGTGTCCAAAAATATGAAGATTGCATGGAAGTCTCATGTCTCTACACCATGAATACTTTATTCAAAGAAAAGAATTTATAAGCATTAGACATAATGGGCACCAAATAACCTCACAAAAAAATCGAAAGTTGTAGAGTTTAACAAAAAGTAAAAGACTTGTTGCTGAGTCATTCCTGAAGTACTATACCACTGACTTGTCAAGGAAAATATCAAAGTTAGTATAAAGCTATAAAAAGGAAAAATAATGAGAAACAGATATGGAATGTTTGCAGATATGGAAACAATTGAAACAACTCAATACTGATCTATTCATTATGTGGATAATATAAGTGGATAGTGGATAGCAGAAAGGATATCAGTCAGTCAGTAAGCATTTATCAAGAGCCTACTATGTGTCAGGCACTGTGCTAAGTAATCAGTGGAAGCATAACAATGAAAAGCAAGAGACAGCCTCTAGCCTTTAGGAACTCAAGGTCTAATCAGGGAGATAGCAATCAAACACATATGTACAAGCAAGCTATATACAGGATAAATAGGAAATAATTAACAGAGGGAAGACGCTGGCATTAAGAGGAACTGGGGAAATCTTCATGTAGAAGGTGGGTTTTTGTTTGGGACTTGAATTATAATGATTTTATAAACTTTAACTTATACAGATCAATTACTATAATAAAGAGACTGAAAGAGTCTGAACAGCACTTTAGTCAGAAAACAGTTAATTTACTTTCCAAGTGGAAAGAAATGATGGTCAGAGATAACACCCATTTCAAATATAACCTCATTTATAAAGTCTTACAAGGAATGATAATGTAAGATTATGAGCAGTTTCATACAGTAGGGAGTAATAAGCCAGTTTCAAGAAATCTTGGTGAGAGCCCAAAAGAAACAAAGTCATCCCAAAGGCATCCAAAGATGAAAATGGATGTAAGTCAAAAGCTTGAGAAAAATGAAAAAGATCTTTAAAATTGTTGGAGCAAACTGTTTTTTTAACCATTGAGGACAATAAAACTACCACCCTTAGAGTCAAACAGTTTAAGGCTGTAGCCCATTACAGTCCCAAAAGTGCTTATAGAAAAAATAGAAATAGCACAGAAAAGAAGATGGGAAAAGCAGCCAAATTTACGCAGAGGAGATCTATGCCAGAGGCAGTACAACTGTGAAGACATGGAGGGGAGGGGAAGCAATTCCAAAGGTGTCAGAAGGATAGGGATGATGGGGTTGGGAAGATACCAAAGATGTGGAAATAATTGTCAACCTATTAATGTCCTCCCCAAAATTGACTAAGATAACATCAGCAACTATCAACCTATATGTCTACTTTCATATATACATATATATGTATGTATATAAGGAGAGGGGAGAAGAGAGAGAGAATTAGAGAGAAAATTAGAGAGAAAATTGCCTCCCTATGCATTGGGAGCATCTTTACTGACTGTACTAATAGTAAACAGACAGACTTTCACAAGTGATATTCCACAGTGGATCATATCTTTGCCATCATACAAATGACAGAAAAATATATTGAACTCAAGGTTCCAATGTAATTTTTGTCTGTTTCTTTTTTAAAAGTATTTGCTTCAATAAAATTCTATCTTAAATTTTCTTGTCAAGCATGGAATCTCCCATCCATTTATCAGGCCAATTCAAGATATCACAACAGAGAAAACCCTGATCAAATACTCTTTGATCATAAATAGCCAGTGGTACATAAAATGGAGACTATGTTCCCCAGAGGTGTTCAAAACTATGATTGAGGAGACCCAGTACAGAGTCCCAAGTCTTAGAGGGATTTTCAATGGATGATGAGGTCCTTCTGATGCTTCCTTTCATAGATGACATAATATTGATTATACTAAGTCCCAGAACATTACAGAGATTCCCAGAATTGATTCACACCCATCTACATATGACCAACTAACCAAGTGGATGAAAAATATATATTACCCAGATTAGGACATACAGTTGAATAGATACTTCTATGGGGCTTATTGATCACTGTTTATATCTGGAACAGATAGTACAAATGGACAATGAGTTGGACCTAGAATCAGGTAATAAAAAGAGAGGGAGCTAGATTACTTTCAGGAAATTGTAAAATTCTTTTAATGACCTCAGATTTCTCCCAGGAGTAAAAATTCAACAACACCATTATTCTACACGGGTTATTATTTGACTATAAGACATAGAACACAAGAATAGTACCTAAAGAGTTGAAAATGAGCATCATAGATGGCAGTGAGGGTGTGCATGTACCTTCATGACAGCTTTGAGGAGACTGTAACATGTAGCAAATGGAGAGACTTTCAAAGATAATAGGAGTGAAAGATGTCATCAAGAATATAGAAAAAAAAGTAGACTGATCAATTGGCACAGGCAAGGGATGATAAGCAGATGGCTTGAATTCTCCTCAGAGATCCTTAAGTCATCAGGAGAAAGGAAAGAAGACCTCATGCAATGAGTAGATCCATTGTGGGTGAACTCATGGGAGCTTATGGACAAGAATCATTGAAGATGAATAATCATAGATGACTTTTTTCAGTCTCCACATTTGAAAGAAACATCCAAATGAATGTAGTTGTGGATCCATTTGAGTATATTTTAGTATGAGCACCTGAAAAAGAAATTACCTAATTGTAAAACCTGGATTTGTCTTGGATCAAAGTGGCTGAATTATTTCTTTAATAATGATTTTACAATTGTGCCATATATCTGTGGGCATGTTTCTAAACACAGTAATTCATTTGGCAAGTGTCCACACAGCCTTTTGGCTGTATTTAAGGAGTAAAATCAAGCTGTGGGTTTGCCCCTACTGCTACTATTTTCACAGCATGGATTTAACCGTGCCATAAATTCTACCCTAAAGGACTAAAACAAATAGATCTTGACTGATATTAATGATGAATGTTTTGCCCTAAAACATCACATATCCATATGCAGCCTTGTTTGGAGGAGAGTTTGATTTTTTAAAAATGTTCTTTCATCCTATATATGTTTTTTGTATTAAGAAGAATCCCTTGGGATATCAGGATAAATATGCTTAATGTTCTGTCCATTGTCACTATCTGCTTTCTATTAGGTGACTAGTTTGATTTGTATGAAACAGCTCCATTTTTTCCATCTATATGCATACATATACATATATAATAAATGTACTATATAAAGGCAAGCACATGTGATTTCTATACAAATATAAAATTAATTTCCTTTGTTGAAAAATCAGTTAAATATTTCAGTGCCTGCTTTGTGTATAACATTGTCTTAGGTACTGAGAGAAAGGTAAAGTTTGTATAAGGCAGAGTCCCAGCAGTTTCTCATGAAACTATTGGTCTATTAGGAGATAACTATAAACATAATACTAAGTGACACACATTGAGGAATTATAAAGCAAAATCCTCTCTTAATGGATTGAGAGAACAAATGCCCTTTCTTGAATCAGTTTGTTATCAATTAATTCCAATGAACAATTCTATTAGGAAGTAAAGTATATCTTATTATTCTAAATATTGCTCAAAGTGAAGGGTAAAATAGCTTATATTGTTACAGAATCCTAGAATCTTACAGGTACCACAGAGATCATAGTCCTACTCATCATTGCAAATATATACAATTTTCCCTAATACTATGTACCATCTAATTATAATCATACTCACTCATATTAAAAGAAAAAGGGGCTGTTTCTTTTTCTACATGAACTAGGGTTTTCTTGACCCTCATCTTCCCAAATACCATTAATAAAAGCTGAAGTTCCTGGGCTCTGTGACAAGGGGTATATTGGAGCCAGTTTGGAGAGTCAGCTGTTAAATTTTAAGTGATCATTCGCATCTCAGAAATTGTCTAGTGCTAGAAATTAGGGCTTGATTTTGTGTTTTGTTAATTATCTAGACTTAAGAAAATGATGGAGGAAATGTTAATGATGCAAATTAAACTTAAAAATATATCAGGTACGTTTTTTTGAGAATCAGTTGTTAAAAATCCTCTACATCTTCTCTGGTCTCTCCAAACACCTCTACCTAAAGAGTCTTACGGCAGCTGTTCTTTGATTCTTCTACCTCCTAGTCTGGGTATGAGATCGGAGAATTTCTGCATAATGAGGTTAAGGATTACCCTCATTCAACAATAGTCTCAAACATGTTCATTCATTCATTGAGTAGTGATCATCATACCATTGAGACAGAGAGGAAACCCAAAACAGAGATAGAAGTGAAAGCAAGAAAAATATCTTTCCACCATGATTGCCTTTATAGCCATCTTCCCTCTAAACCACAGGGAGTGGAGTGGCCCACATTCCCTCGTTTTCCCTTCTCTGGATATGATTTCTTAATTGTACTATGGATTTTCTTTTTGTTTGAGAAACTTTAGCTCAATGCTGGATTGGGACACTGATCTTAACAGAACCATTAGGTCGTCCTCAGCTTTCCGCATCCTAGCTGTTTCATTGAAAGAAATCACTCTGACCTACCCTGAATCCTAGAATCCAAATTTATAGCCTTGCCCCAACTTTGGAACCAGATCTTTGACTTTATTGACCTTGGTCCTTGGTGGTAATCCAAAATTCCCCAATTGCCCCATTTACTTTGACCTTTTATCCTTCTAACCCTCAGAGAAGCAATTTGGAATCATTCATCCCAGATCCATGTGGGATGTTTAGAATTGATTTCCTTCCACCATTCTGTCTACAACCAGGGACTTTCTTTAACAAAACCTGACGTACAATGAGCGATCAGCACAACATCTGCCTTGTCAGCACACTTGAACTGATTTACCCAATGCCAGTTCCCAGATTAGATTTCTTTCTGATCAATCTCAGTTTGGACAAATAATCAATCTTTTTGGCTGCAGAATCACTGTGGGGGAGAAAAACGTTAGTTCTGCAGTGATATGTATTTGCATTATTCAAAGTTTCCTCTATTTCCATGAACTAAGGATAAATTTTCCATTGTTTGTGTGTTGTAAACAATTTATCTCTACAATTAAAGTGGCTGCTTGTTATTGAGATTGCCATCTTTTAAACAATTTGTTTCATGAAATGTCTGTGCTGGAGGGAGCTGTAAAGGTACTATGTAAGTAATATAGAATCAGCTTCCTACTCATCTTATGCTAAAATGTGAGACTTTTCTGAAAAATGAGTTACTCGTTTTAGGAAAAAAACCTGCAGCATTGCCTTGAAAATAATTTTAAAATACCCTAGATTTATGTAGAAGACAGACTGGAGATACAGCTTTGGGAATCAGCTCCACAGAGGTGGTGGTTAAAACCATGAGAGAATGAGATTGCTAAGGGAGAAAATGTAAAGATAGAAGAACCTATGGTAAGCTCACGTAAAGAAGTTTGAAAGAGGTTAAAGAGTATTGAAGGAGGCAGAGGAGCAGCTGTTAGAAACGTAGGAGAAGGAGTGGAGAACATTGAGAGTGAGGGAAGAGAATGCATAGGTTAGTCCTAAGATATAGAAAGCTGAAAATAACCTAGGGTCTTATTAGAAAAGGGTGATCACAGTATCAAATACGTAGAGAGATCGAAAAGGATTGCATAGTGGGGAAAGAGCATTAGATTTTGTGATTAGGAAGCCATTGATGACCAAGAAGAATGAGAAGTCTCAGTGCAGTTTTGATTGCAAGGAAGGGAGAAGAAAAGTTTTAGTAAGGAATTAAAGGTCAATTATTAAGGCAATAAGTATTTATTAGGCATTTAGTACTTTAAAAATGCAGGCACTGTGCTAAGCAGTTGTAAACAACTTTTTTCAAAAAATTAAGACTTGATGAGCAAGAATGAGAGAAACTAATAGCAGGATGAAATAAAGGGTTAGCTTTAGGAGTAGGAAGGCTGTGTCTCTTCTGCTACCATATTGTACTTGTGAGGTTTGTCCTTTGTTCTCAGAGGACCATCAGGAAGATGATGACATGATCTGCAATTTGAGTGAGGTAGGACTGTGCAGTTACCAGCCTAGTACTTTTTCCTTCAGAGCCATCTGGGTTCGATGGCCAGAGAAGACCAGGAAACTGGAGATGGCCCAGAATGCTGTGGGAGATCTGTCTTTTTTTAAGCTGTGGTCTTTCCAAGTTCTCATTTTGAGTGAGGCAACACCCATTCAGTGAATAAGCCTGTTTGTGAGCACTTTTAGGGAATGAAGGAGAAATGAGATCATATTGGTGACCTCAATCTTCTAAGCCAAGAAGGGGATTCAGGGGGAGAAGGATTTCTGTTTTTTACAAGAAACATTAGGAAAAGAAAAAAGTAGTTTGGCAGAAATTTGCTGAAAGATCAGCAACTTTTATAATACATACAATGAATAGGCAACATTGATATTAAAAGGTTCAACATAAAAACATTAGAAAAGAGGAAATCAGATTGTTTTCCCAACTATGACTCTGGGAAGAATTTTTTTTGAAGTCACAAGTCTACCAGATATATAACTTTAAAGATTATTCTAAATCCAAGCATTGTTCTACTTGGATAGAAATATTCAGACTGGCAAGGTGCCCTTCTGGCCTCTGACTTCTTTCTAACATAAGATATTTTAAAGTTATATTTAGAGAAATCTTGAATAACGAAAAAGGTCATAATGTGATTTAAAAAAAAAAACAAGTTGGGGTTAAGATTCTACTCCATCTGATCTAGGGATCAGTTTTGGTTTTTTATTTGTCTTGTTTTGTTTTGTCATAGAGCCCTTTTGGCAACCTGGTGAAGTTTATGAACATTCTTCAAAATAATATTTTTAAATGCGCAAAATAAAATACATCAGTTCAGAAAGGAAACCAATTGTATTAAAATACAATCATCAAAGTATTTTTAGAAACAAGTCCAATAATAATAATAATAATAATAACAAATAGCTAACATTTATAAACCTAAGGTTTGTAAAGTACTTTACAGATATTATCTCATGTGGTCTTCACAATAACTCCAGGCAGGAGGTTCTATCATTATTCCCATTTTATAGATGAGGAAACTAAAGTGGATGTAAGTTAAGTGACTTGCACAGCTAATCAGTGCTGGAGGTCATAATTGAACTCAGTTCTGCCAGAACTCCAGGTCCAGAGCTTCATTTAATATGATATTCTAAGGTTAGTTACCATCCTTAATCCCTTCTCCTGGGGCTTTAGCTTTTGATATTGACCCTTTACATTTTCCTAAAGGGAAACATCTGAAAGGAACTTCAGACTGGAAAAATAGATGAAATTTTCAGTTAAACTAAAAAGGAGTTTTTATTGTGCTTCCATAATTTCCTTCTTTTTGTGCTAAGCATAATCTATATTTATTCATTTATTAATTCTAGTGTCTTAATTTTGTACCTGCTAACCTATATCAAGACAATATTGTTGTAGCTGGTCTAAGATAAAGAATATTTTACATTTTAATTTAATATATTACATGAAATAAAGCAAAGAGATGACAAAAAAACCCAACAACTCTATTCCAAATACTATAACAGTATGCCAAGTGATATTGCCTTGATTTGGGTTGTAGGAAGTAATATGTTTGGTGCAGACAAGACCTAGGTGTCTAGGGTGTCTAGCCCCTTAATCTCCTGCACAGTAGTCAGAAAGCTATACAAAATAGCAGAGCTGTCAGGGATCAAGGTGGTCTAATTTAAGGGCAATTAGAAATGTAAAGTAATTTTATCCTATTGGTCATGTGGTCAGTAGATAGTTGCTGTAGCTATTACAAGTAGATATTATGAATCTAGGCACTGACTTTTCTAATACAGTACAGCTATAACTAGGAGTGTGCTGGAGCCAATTTGAACCTCAAGAATTAATTGTTAAAATTTCAGTGTGAGCATTTATACCATATACATACATACATATATATATATACACACACACATATATTATATGAATATATATACACATGTATATATGTGTGTATTTGTATGTATATGTAGGTATGTGTATATATGTATACGTATTTATATATCTGTTCATATGTTTGCATACATGCATGTATATAGACATATATACACATATGTGTGTGTATTATACATAATAAAAGTTTAAGTGAGGGAACTGGGGGATCATGGAAGTCTTCATGTAAAAAAAAGTCAGTGCTTGAGGTGAGATTTAGAGGAAGTAAGGGATTCTGTGAACCAGAAGTGAGGAAGAGATCCTTCCAAGCATGGGAGACAGTCAGTGAAAAGGCACAAAGACAAGAGGGAGAACCATGGTTAAGGGACAAGACCAGTTGGGCTAGATCACAGAGTCGTAGGAAGTAGGTATAATGAGCCTGAAAAGACAAGTTGAGATAAGGTTATTTTCTAATGTATCATTATAACAATATAATACATACAATATAACACTTAAAATGAAGGGCATTAAGAGCCAGATTTGATATTTTGTCTGAGAAGCACTCTGGAGTCACAGAGTTTGAATGGGTAAGTAACATAGTCATACCTGAACCTTGAGGAAAGTCACTGTATAGAGACAGTATGTGGTGGTTGGGTAAGACTTAGGGTCAAGAGACCAAGTAGGAGATCTGTAGTAGTTTAGGGGAGAGATGATGAAAATTTGTAATGTACAAATACACATTTTGAAAATAAGGATCATAAACTATAAATGACCATATGAAAACATTTTCAAATCAATATTATTAGAATAACTGAGATTTCATCTAACATTTCACAAAATAATTAGCAAACATGGAGTGATGTATAAAGATAGGTATAAATACCTAGTAGAAGAAGCTATGAATTGGTCTAGCCATTTTGTATGTTAATTTGGAATTATGTAAGAAAATTTTGTTACCTGTGATTCAGAAATTCCACTACTGAGCTCAAAGACAGGAACACAGGACCACCAATCCAAACTATCTCCAATAACACTAAAAATGTAATAACAAAAAGTAGAACCAAGTTAGTACCCATTAATTAGGGACTGACTGAAAAGGTCACAATAGGGGATAAAAAGTGGATTTTGTGTGAGAGTAGAAAGAGGAAGAAAGATAGTAGAAAGCTGGAAAGTAGAATTTTGAAATTTAAGGTAGTCTACTTCTAAGAGATGATGGGGTATGAGCACGAGGCACCCTAGATTTTGAAATTTATGAGAAGACTAGTTTTAGAGTCAGGAAACCTCCAAAGACAGCCTTAGTGTTTAATAGACTTGTGATCTTATGCAAATCATTTAACCTCCCTCAACATTAAGTTCCTCATCTGTAAAATGAGGATAGTAATAGTATGTATCTCACAGAATTATAGTGAGAATAAAATGAGATAATAGATAGAAAAGTCACTTTACAAACCTTGAAGCACTGTATAAATGCTAGATATTATTGATATTCTAAGTAGATGATTGAGGTGTGATGGAAAACATTCTAGGAACTGAGGAGCTTGATTTGTGACAGCTGGTTGTCAGAAGGGTTGTCAACATGAATACTGAAGTCCCCAAGGATGGTGTCAGGAGATACTGTAGAGAGAAAAAAGCCAAGTATTGAATTTATTCTAAAAATTGAGAGAGTGAGTCAATTTTATATATAGTATAAAGAATCTTTGTACCTGACATCCAGAGCAACCAAGACTGATGGAAGTCCTGGAGCTTTGGATTAGTTGAAGTAACTGGGGATATTGATTCTATAAAAGAGAAAGACTCTGCCCTTGAAGATAAGACATAATAGCTATCTTGGAGTATTTGAAAGGCTGTCATGTGGAAGAAAGATCAAACTCATTCAATTTAACCACAGAGGGCAGAATTAGGTGTAATTGGGGGAATTTTCAAAGAGGGAATATTTAGAAGTCTCCTCAAGAAATTCTTCTGATAATTAGATAATAAAAATAGAATGAGCTACCTCAAGAGGTAGTAGAGTCTCCTTCACTGATGGTCATGTATAAGGAAATCTCATGTATAGGTCAGACTATGTAGCCACAAAGGTCCATTCTAGTTTTAAAATTCTATAATCCTGTCAGGACACCAAGGTTTGAATCCCAATTCTAATACTACCTAACAGTGTGACCTTGGATGAGTGACTTTGCTTCTCTGCACTTTAGCTACTCACCTCTCAGGGCCACTTTGAGGAAAGTGCTTTGTAAACCTTAGAACAAGATAGTACTCTGAGCTATTATTACCCAGAGGTAGGATGACTCATTTTGATTCAAAAACTTCAGGAAGTCGTTGAGACTGAGGCAAGACTGTAAATAGCAGCAGCCTTCTCCATTAGCTAAGTTATTAAGAGTAGTGTAGTAATATTTGGAGTTTAACTTACAACTTTCAAGGTTGACTACATAGATACCAATTACAGTAAT
Organism: Bettongia penicillata ogilbyi; assembly: GCA_023548195.1. NCBI lineage: Eukaryota > Metazoa > Chordata > Mammalia > Diprotodontia > Potoroidae > Bettongia > Bettongia penicillata. The sequence continues at coordinate 6,698,390 of JAJHZJ010000245.1, read as the reverse complement.
ATTCTGTTTATTCAGAATTTTTATCAGAAAGCTGAAATGACAAGAATTAATTTTTTTATAGAATTCTGTAATTTTCATTGATGTTTACAATCCTAGGATGGGGCCTTGGAAATCATGAGATCTCAGGATTAGAAGAAAAATCAGTGGCCATCTAGTCAAATAGTCAGACTTTTGCTAAAAGTCTCAAGTGAGGGACAGTCTTCCAAGAGAATCCATCCAACTTGTAGACAGCACTAATTGTTAGGGACTTTTTCCTTATTTCCTCATATCAGTCTTAAATCTTCCTCTTTGCAGCCTCCAACTCTTGTTCCTAATTCTACTTATTGGAGTTAAGTAAAACAAGTCAAATTCCTTTTTTGTGTCTCATTTTCCTTCAGTCATTTTTCAGTCATGTCTGAGTCTTCATGACCCATTTGGGGTTTTCTTGGAAAAGATACTGGAGAGGTTTGCCATTTCCTTCTCCAGCTCATCTTACAGATGAGGAAACTAAGGCAAACAGGTTTAAGTAACTTGCCTAGGGTCACACAGCTAGTAAGTATGTGAGACCAGATTTGAACTCAAGAAGATGTCTTCCTGACTTCAAGCCCAGCGCTCTATATACTGCACCCCTTAACTTCCCCTTCTCATCTCCCGCCTACAGCAAATAAGCATGCCTTGTTCCTCCAACTAGTTCTCAAATGCTGTGATCCATATAGACCCTTCACTAACCTGGTAATCTTCTAAGTGCTCTCCAGCTTATCAATGTTTTCCCTACAAAGTGGTATCCAGAACTGAACACTCAATTTTAGAGATGTGGTCCACCAAGTACTAAGTTCAAGACTATCATTTTCTGATCCTAAATACAGTACTTCTCTTAATGAAATCAATTATGTTAAGTTTCTTTGCTGCTATTGTCTCAGGCTGAACCTAAAATCCACTAAGACTCCCAAATCTTTTACAGATGGGCTCCTATCTAGTAATGCTTCCCATATCTTGTCCTTGTGAATTAATCTTTTAATTCATTTTTTAAAATTTACAATTATCCTCATTAAGTTCCATCTTAGAGGCAGTGTGGCATAGTGGATAGATGGTCATTCTTGGAGGCAAGAAGATGGAGGTTGAGGGCTTCCTCTGAACAAGTCATTTAACCTCTATGATATGGTGTATTTTAAAAATCATATTAGCTTAACCCCACTGTTCTACTTTGTCCACATCTTTCTGAATCTTAACTCTGTCTTTGTGTTGGCTATCCCTCCAAGCATTTTGTTATCTGAAAATTTGATAAGTATGACATCTATGCTATTATTTCAGTCACTGATAAAAATACACAGATCTCGCTTCACTAAGAGAGTGTCAAACCATTAAGAATTAATCTTTGGATATGGCCATTCACCCAGTGCAGAATCCAGAATGAGCCATCTTCTATTTGCTTATATCATACTTTTCTTCATCTTTTCCACAAGAAATTTATGAGATGCTTTGTAAAATGCTTGGTTGAAATTTGGATAAGTAATATGTACCACATTCCCTTGTCCTGCTAGTTAAGTAATTATCAAAAATAAAAATAACGTAAGGTTAGTCTGGCATTCGATGAAACCATTGGTGATCACTATTTCCTTTTCTACATGTTCAGTAACCCTTCTTGTAATAAAATGCTCAAAAGATATGCCAAGAATAGAAATAAGATGCATTGACCTCTAATCTACAGATTCCATTTTCCTTTCTTTCGTTTTTTGAAAATCAGGACCACATTTGCTACCTCCAATTCCGTGGCACATCTTTCAGAGATCATTGATGATGTTTTAGAGTAGAAACTCACTTGTAATAATATCTTATGGAGGCTAATGAAGGAAGATTATGAACAATATTATCTAATAAAATAGCAATAAACTATAGACAGAAAAATAACTCTGCCAACCATTTGGTTAGAGACCCAATTAAGCCAGATCATCCCAAGAGCACCTTAAAGATGAAAATGAGAGCAAGAAAATACTAGGTCAAAAATGGTCAAGATTCCTGTTTTCTCAACAGGGATTACCACATTTGAACTCCAAAATAATACCGCCCATGTGCTTTACGTGAAAATGTAACTAAAGAAAAGAAAACTAGGAAGAGCAGCTAGATGTATATATGTATATGTATATATCTATTTATATATATATATATCTTCTACAAGGAACAATATATGTATACACACATATATACATATATTTTTGTGTGTGTATATATACACATGTATATACATGTGTGCATACATATATGGAGGTATATGTATATATACATATGTGTGTAAATCTCTGTATATGTATTGTGAATATATATGTGTACACACACACACACACACACACATTCCATATTGAAAGTGACCAAATTTTCAGAGTATTGAGAGATCAGTTCTCTGAGTATATAAAAGAGGAGAGAATACCAAATCCTTTGGGGAAAAAAATCACAGCTATTATTTTTTTTAATGTGACTGAAGAAATCAATACCTACCTACACATGCTTTCTTGGCTCTACAAAATCTATATGAGAATGTGAAGGAGACTAAGAAGGATGTCATAAACAGTATTCTACACAAGACCGTGATTTCCTGCTTTCCCCTTTGATGACCCCGCCATATTTCCAGTCACCTATGTTCAAAACTTTGTAATCCTCTTCAGTTTTTTCCTCTACCTTTGTCCCCATATCCAATAAGTTGCCAAGTTTTGTCAGTCCCAAATCCACAATATCCATCTCATTCTTTCAAATGATATGGCCCCTTGGTTAATTCAAACTTTCATTACCTGTCACCTACACTATAGTAATAGCCTCATAACTGGTCTCCCTTCCTCTAGTTCCTTACCTTTTCAATCTACCACTTACATATTTGCCAAATTAATATTCCTGAAATACAACCTAACCATTTCACCCTGTATTCAAAAATCTTCAATGATTCCCTGTTACTTGTAGGATAAAATACATACTTCTTGTCGAATTTAAGATCTGTCACAGTCTAACCCCATCCTCCTTTTCCAGTTTCATTTCATATGTTTTCCTTCCAAAAACTCTGTTTCAGTTAATTCAAGCAATCAGTTCTCCCATACATATCATTCACACTTCCCCTTTCTTGCCTTTGAACAAGTCATCCCCATATTGAGAATGTAGGCCTTCTCACATCCACCTCATAGAACAAACACCTAGCTTCTACAAGGAACAATTCAGGTACACAAGACTTTTCCTGATTCCTATACCTCTCTCCTCTAAGTGGGTAACATTTTCTTTCTCTGGAGTTAACCAATATAATATTGTACATTTGTTTTGCTTTATACATGTTGTATCCCAATCTACCAGCAGCATATAAACTCCTCGAGGGCAGGAGTCACCTCATTTTGTCTTTGCAACCCCAATACCTAGCATTATATGTTGTACATAGTAGGCACTTAATAAATGTTTGTGAAATTGAATTAAAGTTTTAGTAATACAATTAATTAAAAGGTATAGAAAATAAACTCCTACTATGTTTATTGTTTGTAGACTCATGTTTTAAAATAAAGCATTTGATTCCATAGAGCATAATGTTGCCTTGAAGTGAAGGTTTTTAACATGAGGTCCATGAACTTTTTTTTTATATTTTAATAACTACTTTACATAGTTAGTTTCCTTTATAAACCATACGTATTTTATTTTATGCACTTAAAAATATTATTCTGAAAAGGTGTCTGTAGAGGTCCAAGATACACACAAAAATGGTTAAGTACCTCTAGCTTAAAGGCTTTCCTCCAAAAACATGTCTCATAAGCATAAGTGAGAATCATAGAAGATTCCTTAAAAAAATGCAACAACAGAGATAATTTTGTTCAATTGCCCTCTAATTATTAAGAAAAAGTGAGACATAAATTGAAGAGTCATATCCTTGCCAAAGCTGTTCGTTATAGACAATGTCCCACATGGGATCCAAATGAAACAAAGTTAAATTTAGCAAATGTTTATTAAAGATGCATTCCCTGTAGGTAGAAATGTCCTCCAGATGTTTCTCTTTGCAGATGACATTAAGTTGATTGAATCAAGCTTGGGAATGCTACAGGGTTTCCTAAGTGAGATTCCCAAATTGTTCAAAACAGTCTTAAGCTTTTTATCTACGTGAAAAGCCAAGAAAAACAAATAAAACCCATTGCTCACACTACAATATAATTTTGGATGGTTACTCAGTGACACGCTCTATGTGTGTGTGTGTGTGTGTGAAAATCATGTAATACCACAGTCTCTGAAGTATTAACATGACAGATTACTCAACTTGAATTGAAAATATAGTTTGGCAGAAAATGGCTGCAGTATATTAATAATGAATTATTGCATACCAAAAGCAGAAAGAAAGATACATGAATGGAAAAGAAGGTAGATTATATGTGAAACAAGAGTATGGGATAACTAATAAACAGCCTGCATGCTCCATTGTAATACCCAGAGATCGTATAACCCTTGTAATAACAAAATATCTAAAGGAAGACCCATTACGTTAGTTAGGCCTCCTGTGGAGGATTGTGGGGAAAGAGGAACATATATGGAGTACCCAAAGTATGATTAGGTCACAAATCTATTGAAAAATCCAAATCTTAAAGTAATATTGTATTCTTATAAGGGTATTTTAATCTCTAATTTGGCAATGACAAAAATTCTTGGGCCAGGTTTTTAAACATGTTTTTCTTAATTAGTTTCCAGTGCAAGTAATTGATTTCATATTGGAAAATGGACAGTATTATGAGTTGAAATGTTGTCTTTTGGAAAGGCTCTAATGAGAATTGATGGTTTATGTAGCTAGAATTACTTTTTTTATGGTTTCCATCAGCATGCTTAGCAGGCGGGTTCATCCATGAAAATCACCCACTGAATTGTTTTCATTGTTTAAATTTCACCAAAGAAGGTTAGCAAAACATTGTTCAGAGATAATAAGCCACATTATAATTATAACAATCCATTCAACAACAGCAAAAAAAACCATACTGCCCTATTGAGAATTTAACTATAAAAAAAGAAGTCAAGAAAGTCTCAGCTGTAGTTCCCACAGCAACCATGCCTCGTTTTCACCTTACGTTTCTATAATACAATTATGTTTAGACATGAGCTGTGTTCAAAGGAGCAAGAGTTATATGTTATAGGTTACAAAATACTTGCTTTCCCTTGTTTATAGCTTTGTTGAAAGAAAAGAAAACATGGTTTTCAATGGGATTTCCCATATGTTTTACGTTTGCTCCAAGATTATTTCAGAAAGTAGAAGGAAAGAACAGCCAGCACATCTCTAATGAGTTTTCTTACCTCTAATGAGGTAAGAATTCATCTCTTCACTTCTACCTCTCTTTTTTTAACTTAGTACCTACATTGATAGGTGACTTCCTAATATGCTATGAATCAAATATCTTCCATGACTGAGAAACGTGAAAGGGCAAAATTACAACAAGCAAAAATTCCATTCAGACTTCCCATGCTTTCTGTAAAAGACAGGTATCTGAAGAAGTTGCATGTGAATTGGGTCATATTTTATATGTTCCAGGGTGGCTTTTACATGTGTCATAGTAAAGCTTGCTATAAGATAAAGGATCAAATTTTGCAGTGCAAATGAATACTCCCTAACTTATTTGGTCACTGAGAATTTTCATATTCTGGTTTCTTAAAGCAAGATGCGTACTTTTAAACAAAGTAATGGTTCAGTTTGCTTTTGGCTGGGGTTTGTGTCATACTTTTACTTCATACCTCATTTTGCTCTGTACTTCCTGTTTTTATATTGTAAGTATTGTAACTTATTCATAGGATGATATATCTAGAGATGAAAGCAACCTCAGAAGACATCCATTACAATACTCATATCTGATAGATGAGGAAACTGGGATCCAGGTGTGACTTTTCCAAGGTCATGTAGTTAGCGTCAGAGGATGGATTGTATATCAAGCCCTCTGACGCCAGAACCAGGGCTCTTCATTTTGTTTTATTTCCTTCAAGAATTACCTATGTTAGATTGTAAGCTCTTTTCTTCAGGGAATTTGTTTAACTCAGCTTTCATGGTACCATATCTGTGTGTAAGATCAATAGAATATAACTTCTTGGAGGACAAGCACTGTTTTGTTCCTTGTCTTTCTACTCTCAGCATCTAAAGGTATTGCCCTGCACATAGTAGGTACTTGTCTTTTGCTAAAATGAGTACTTGGAGGATTTGCATATTCTTTCACTTCATAGTCACTTTCACTCACTCTCATTTTAGTATTCAACACTTACATACTGTGTCATTGGCTATTATATAGATTCGGGTTTTTAAAACTGGTTCATTCTTTTCTTGAGTATATGGGTATTCAAGGAGAACTACAACCTCTGATGTGAAGGCTTGCTGAACCCTTTTCAGGGCTGCTAATCCACCTTTGGTGTCTCCCTTCACCCAACTCTCACCTGTGTGTTCAAGAAACTATAACATGTGCAGCAGCCATACCTTGATAAAACCATCTGGCAGATGGGTTCAGCCAGTTTGGGGTAACTGACGGGCCTCAGACATATTGATGAATTAGGGGAATGCCTACCCCAAGCATGTGAAGACTTTCACTGGCAGAATGGACGATGAATGGCAGATGAGAATAATTTGTTCCTACAGCCATGAAGGCAGTTGAAGTAGTCTCTGTGGAGTGCTTAGAACTTGGGCAGACCTCAAAGATGCCAGGGTCATCCACCACATCTCCAGCCATCACCAGTTGTCCTGAATTTTGTCTTGCCACTTGACTTCAATGATTCCAGAAGAAAGAATGAGACTGATAACTTTGTGTAACTCTGTCTCACTTATATCCAATTCACATACAAGTCAAGACATTATCCCATGATGTCATTGGTTGTCTTTGAAAGTGAAGGCTGAGCAACATTTTCTCCTATTGTCTATGCCTATGGTTTGTGTAATTGGTTTTCGGATAAATGGTGTACTTGGATAATGGATTCATGATCTGAACAGTCCAACTTTCAATCTGTGATTAACTGGATTGGAGAGTAATAATCTTTTCCACTGGTACATGTTTCATTTTAAAGATTTTTTAAATTATAAATTATAAAACTCTCAACTATAAATAAATTGATTATAGATTTTGAACCCAATGTAAAACTAAAAATATTAAGACAGTTAAACATAAATGTTAATTAGTGCTGATTACTAATAATTATAATTCTGAGCAAAATTTAAAGAAATATAAATACTCATGAATGGTTGCTCATCTCATGCACTCACCTTTATTTCCAATCAATATTTGATCCAGGCCTAGTTTCAGTTCAGTAGAGTATGCATTTCCAATTTAACCCAATTTAACTCTTCTTAGATTTTGGTATCATCAATTCCAGAGTATATTTCTAACTGTGATTAACAATATCCCCCCCTTCTATAGTTCAGCCACACTGATTTGCTCAATGGATTCTTATCCCATGATGCCTCCTTCCACTTCAGGGCATACATTTTTTCCAATGCATGTACATTTGCATACATTATCCAAGAAAATATCCTCCCCCAAACTCTACATGTTGAAGTCATCCTCTTCCTTCCGAGTCAGCTCAAATGCTACCTCTTTCACAGAGCCTTTGCTGAAGTCTCAACTAGAATTCTTCCTTCTGAAGCATCTCATTCTGTTCTATTGATTTCCTTTTGTCATTTAATCATTCATATCTACTATTGCTGAATATTGCTTTTCCACCTATATTCCATGCCCCCCTTGAAGGCAGGGATAACAGTCGTTTTTCATTTTTTGTTCCCATTACATTACATACAGGCATTATATAGCCTGGCACATGGTATGTATTTAGTCAGCATTGTTAAATTGAACTCTTTTGCCTATACTCTTTCTTTTCTATAAGCCCTCAAGACTCATAATAATGTTGTGTACTTTTTTTTCTAAAATCTTTCCTGAAAATCTTTTCTGTTCATCTAATAAAAGGCTAAGGAATCCTTTCCTTTCACCCCAGATCAGCTCTCTGTGAGCTCAAACTTACTAAATATACTTCCATTCACTCAGAATCAGAAAAAGAATTCAAGTAAAGGTGACCTGTGTGTGTTTCCTAACCTGATGCCCTGATATCAGCCTTCTACGAGGGTGTGTGGTACATCACTATGTCTCTTAGTCTTACCTCTTTACTCTTTGAAGTTAGTGCTTAAGTTTGATCACTGAAATTTATTTATAGACAATTCATCCACTTTCTAATTCCTTCAGGTTTCTGTCATTTTAGAGCCTAAAGGGCTCTTTTTAAAAGGGACTGGGAGTTACTAACATCTCAGCCTGGAGACAGCATAACATAAAAACCCATTTAGAGTACAATGATGGATTAAAACAAGTATGAAGTAATACTTCCATATGTTGAATGAACTTTGTCCAAGGAACTTAATTGGTAATTTGCCTATGTGAAGTTTAGAAGTAGCATATTAATTCTAAAAACATAAACAGAAGCACATGTCCGTCCCCACACACCACGGATATATGTACAAATTTGTAACACATATTTTCATTTAACATTGCTCATTAGGTCATCGCCTTTATATTTTCACATGACTAGGAAGACCAAAGAATGACCTGTAGACCTTTTTTATCTTGAAGATACTTCTAACATATCCTCCATATAGTTTTTTGGGGTCCATATTGGCAGATTTACCATATGGGACACAAGACTCTTTGACCCAAACTGACCAGGCTCAATTGGTTTCTTATTTTGTACTGGAATCAGTTGTTATTTATCTTTGGTTTTTGAAGAGGACAAATGACATCATGGGGTGACGTTCTGACATATGTGTGAATTGGATTTAATTGAGGTAGAGTTGCACAGAGCTGTCAGCCTCACTCTGTCTTCTAGTCATTGAAACCCAGTGGCAAGACAAAAGTCAAGATGGCTGGTGATAGCCTGGGATATGGGGATGACCCTGGCATCTTTGATGTCTGACCAAGTTCTAAGCTCTCCACAGCAACTGCTTCAGTTGCCTTCAGAGACATTGGAACATCCAGTCATTCTGCCAAGGAAAGTCTTCAAATGCTTGGATAGAATCCCCTTAACTCACTAAATGGCCCATTGGTTACCTTCAACTTGGGTTAGCCATCTGCTAAGATGGTTTATTGGGATGTGGCTCCTACACATGTTATAGGCTCTTGGAGTCACAGGTGATAATTGAGTGCCAGTGAGACACCAGTGATGTCTCAGCAGCTCTGTAAAAGGTTCAGTAAGCCTTCACCCCAGACATGCTGGTCCTCCCTGAATATCCTATACACCCCACTGGAACCAGTATAGACCCAGCAATAACTTTTATTTACAGAGTAACTGGAGAAAATAGACCTAAGCACAGAAAAAAAATAGCAAATGAACATTATCAGATGCTACCTGACAAAGCTAAACTGCCTCAGAGAGATAGACAGTAAATATAATGAGAAGCAAATGTAATTAAACTTCAGTTTGGTTAGATCCTAACCTGAAACCTTACTGTAGGCCTGTCTCCAGTAAACAGAGAAGTTTTACAACCAAGGAAAGTAAGAACTGATGTTTTCTGTTTGGACTTTGGAGGCATCATTGGATCAGAGTCAAAATGGAACCATGATACATTGAACTGTGTTGGGGTGAGAGTCTTCTGCCTTATTAAAAGGTCCTAGATTCCCCACCTGAATAGTCCATCATCAAACAGTAAGATGGCACCTGCTTCAGAGAGGAGGAAACTGATCCCAAAAGAGACTTAATGGGTTGACATCTGAGGTAAGAATTATATTGACTAGAGAGACCAGGGACACAGCCTATCAGAAAGAAATCAGCCATATTTTGATAGAGTTGCTCTTTTTTAACTGAGAAGACAGGATTGTCCAGAAACAAAAAGTGCTGATTCTTCTGTTTTGAGCCCAGGAGAGAAAAAATATATAAGAATTCAAGCTCTCTATTACTTTCCAACCAATTCATTTTTTCCACAACTTCATATTTCCTTATGTACTTTTAGATCTATATATACTAACACAACATAGATCTCATTGCAGTGCCACTCATTTTTAAAATATATGTATTTTTTCTTTTTCTTCTACATGTTAAAGCAAATTTTTACCATTTGGGTTTTTTTAGTTTTTATTTCTAAATTCTATCCCTCCCTTCCTTGCCCTCCTCCCTGAGATGGTAAGCAATCAGATATAGATTATACTTGTGCCATCATGTAAGGCATTTTCATAATAGTCATTTTGTACAAGAAGACTTGAATGAAGGAAAAAGAATGAAAGAAAGTGAAAATAGCATGCTTTAGTCTGTATTCAAACAATATTAATTCTTTCTTTGCAGGCAGATAGTGTGCTTCATCATTAGTCCTTTGGGGTAGTCTTGGATCATTGTGTAGCTGAAAATAGCTAAGTTATTCACAATTCCTCATTGAATAATGTTGCTGTTACTGTGTACAACATTCTCCTGGTTCTGTTCACTTCACCTTGCATCAGTTCATGTAAGTCTTTCCAGGTGCTTCTGAAATCATCCTGCTTGTCATTTCTTATAACGCAATAATATTCCATTACAATCACATACCAGAGCTTGTGATGGGCATTCCTTCAATTTCCAATTCTTAGCCACCACACTACTTCTTATATGTGACAGTAACTTGCACTGTAGGTGAAATTCTTCCAAAAATGAAATACTTTTAGAGAGAGTATTTTTTGAACAGATAGTCAAAACTGGAGAACTTCGCAATCACCATACATTGGGGAGCCCCAGTCATGGCTCTCACTTCCTTAACTCTCTCTAGCCCATTTTATCTCTACCAGCTTCCTTCCATCTACCCCATAATGTGGTTACCCTCTTCTCCTCCTGAATTCCAGTTTCCTTTTTTTCATGTTTTGTCTTCCCTATCAGACTGTAAATTCCTTGAGAGTAAGGATTATTTTGTTTTCTTGTATTTTGATCCCCAGACCATAGCACAATGCCTGGCGTATAGTAAGCACTTAATAAACGCTTAATCTATCTACTTTCAACACTGAGCAAATGTGAAGAATAATAATAATGAATAATGTAGAAAAAAAGTGTGGTAGTAAATATATTCTTGGAATTAGTCAGAAAGTCAGGAAGATGAACCAGATGTACAGCATCTAACAACATTCGCAATCCTGGGAAACAACAGTAACACACCATGATTGACTGTGAGCCTTTTTTTGGTCCTACTCAAGCTCATGCATTGTGGGAAGAATGTGATATTCAAAATTATAAGTAAGCCCTATCAAAAGCATCAAAAGCAAAGGGAAAAAAAGTCAGAGTGCTCATGTAGTGCATCTCATGTCAAGATACAAGCAAGAGAATGCAAATATGGTTCAGGCAGGATCTGAAGGCAACATATATATTCCCCCCTTTCCTTGCAGTATAATAAGATACATAGCAGTCAAGTTAAAACTTGAAACTACTGTGTGCAACATGGATGAGCTTATATTATAGTTTATAATTTTTTGAGTTTATATATTTTATTAGCAAACTTAAACTTCTCCGGCTTTTAATTAAAATTTTTTAGGAGCCTTTTCATACAGAGATGAACAAAAGGAAGAACCAGGGTTTTTGCTGTTGTTTTTATAAGTGTGAAATAGGAAAACCTCTGGCCTCACTAATGTTAGCATTTGAATGCAGAGTTAATTGCAACATAATGAAGGTCTAATTGAAATTTTTATTCATGCATGATCATTTTGTCTAAATTCTTATATTGTAATTTAATCTTTTTCAGACGATAATAGATTAACTTAAGTGCTATAACATTTAGTAATTTGTGTTAAGTGAGAAAAAAATGTCAATTTTCACCTAATGTTATGGCTCAAAAGGATTTTTAGCCAATTTCCTTGAGCCTTTTCTAGGAAAATTAAGTGGTGACCTGAAGAAAACAGCACAGTATGTGTCAGCGTAGTTGTTCCATTTACTAGCTATATGACCTCAGACAAGTCATTCGCTATACAGAGGATCTTCTTCCTCATGGTAAAATAAGGAAACCATTACCTACATTATGTCCCTAAGTAGGTTGTGGTAAGGATCAAATAGAAAAAGTACCAAATGCTAAAGTGATTTAGTGATCATAAAGCACTATTCAAACAAAAGTCCTTATTAGTAATATTATCAAACTATTATTTCAGTCATGTCCGACCCTTTATGATGCCATTTGAGGTTTTCTTGGCAAAGATAGAGTGGTTTACCATTTCCTTCTCCAGCTCATTTGACAGATGAGGAAACTGAGGCAAAACAGGGTTAAGTGACTAGCCCAGAACCACATAGCTAACAAATATCTAAGGCCAAATTTGAACTCAGGAAGATGAATTTTCCTGACTGCTGGCCTGGCACTCCATCCACCCAGCTGCTCTATTATCAAACATACATTTTATATTTATAAAGCCATAACAAGCAAGTTTTGCATTCAGGGCAAGTAGTACAAAAGGTAAAGGAGAGATTCTGGGCTACCCTGAGTTACCTCCTTGAGAGATTATAATTTAAGAGCAAGTGGCAGGGGAAGGTCAGGAGTTAGTACTCACTTGACTAAGGGTGGAGTGGGGGCTGGAGGAGGCATGTGCCATCTATTACCTTCTTATTAAATAGATGCTAACTTCTGCCTTTTTCTACACTTATGAAGAACTACAAATTTTGTCCAAGCCCTGTAAACATCAGTGTCTAGGTTAGATCCTGGATCACTTTACTCTAGTTAGAGCGTCTATCAATAGAGAGATATCATATATACATAGTATTGTGGATCAGTCCTTTCAGCAGTGTTTGACTCTTTGTGACCCTATTTGGGGTTTTCTTGGCCAAGATACTGGAGTGGTTTGCCATTTTCTTCTCTGGTTCATTTTACAGATGAGAAAACTAAGGTGAACAGGATTAAGTGACTTTTTCAAGGTTACATAGCTAGTAAATGTCTGAGGATAGATTTGAACTCAACCAGACGAGTCTTCCTGACTCCAGGCCCAGCACTATCCTCTTTCCAGGGCTTCTTAAATTTTCTCTTCTTCAACTCTTGTGTGTTGCGACCCACAGTTTAAGAAGTGCTGCATGCCATCTAGCCACCCTACATTTATACATATAGATATAAATAAACATATAATATAAATATGCATATTTGGTTTCATATATACTCATATGTATGTATGTTCATGAAACCAGATTTATGGACAATAGGACAACTGTTTCCTAATTCAATTTTTCATTTCCACTCTCTAGAAAAAGTAGCAACTCCGTGTTATTCATTCTATTACTCAGTTTTAACAAGCATTATTTATTTTATTATTTATTTTTACTTAAACCACAAAAATGTTGATAATTATTCCTAAACCAGAAGACAGACACCATATCTCCCATGTGTTTTGCATACTAGTTAACCTAGAACACCAGCCTATCCCCTCCCTTTTGTTTTTTATCAGAGATTTTTTTGGGGAAGGGCCTCATTTATCATGAGGCTAGATTATAAATTCCTTGAGGGGAAGGATTTCGCCATGTATATTTATGTCTCTATAACAGCATTTATCAAAATTCCTTGTAATTGAACTTGACTAAATCAGTATTTGTTAAGCACCTATTATGTAGAAGGCATTGTGCTAAAAGAATCACTGCCTCAAAGAATGTAGATTTCATTTAACAATGCAAATAAGTCAGATTGTAAATAAATTTAAGATGACATAAGAGCTCTAGAATCTTAGGGGATTCAAGAAAAGCTCCTCATCAGAAATAGACGTGCTCTGAACCAACCATAAAGGAAAGTAAGGATTCTCTGAGCGCTCTCTAGTCACGGAGAAAATATGAGGAAGGGTAAGGTAGAAGAGCCAAATTAAAAGGACCTTCAAGGCTCAAATGAGACTTTTCTATTTTATCCTTGAGGTAATAGGGAACCACTAAGGATTCTTGAGCAGGAGCATGACAAGATAAGATTTCTGTTCTAGGAAGAGTAAAGAGCCTGAAAGTTTGGAGGTCCACTTAGGGAGCTAGTGGTGAACAGTTTGTGGACCATAGGATCATAGCTTAAAATCTACAGAGCCAGCCAGTCCAGTCCTGTCATTTTATAGACAGAAAACTGAAGCCTGTGGAGGGTGACTTGCCCAAGGTGATACCATAAAGAGAAAGAACTTGAACGCCTAAATAAACATTTGTTGAATTAATAAAGCAACATGTCCATAATATCTGTCCTTAATAGTCAGAGTTAGTTCAAGAGTTGAAAATTTAATTTTTGCTTTGGCACTTTGTATGGCTTCGAACACAGTGAGTTTTGTTTTTAGCATAGCTTAACTCCCTCATCAAGTGTGGATGATAATCATCACTTCCACCCCCCCCCAAAATTAGAATGAACCACCCAAGTGTTAAGCATAGTTATTACTTAACTTGGAATTGAAAATACTACAGTATACAGAAGCAATGTGGGCAAGATAATATTTATATTTGGATTTTTTTAACTTATTTTTAAAAAATCTCCAGGTAATAGGTGGCCATTTCCAAACTTAGTAACCTAAAAGTAAGGGAGGTAAAGTTCTGTTATGTATCAAGCCAATTTCCAAGTAGAGGCCTCAGTGTCTATTCTCTTTGAAACTGATAGTCTTACTACCAGTCAGAGCCAGAGCTAGCTTTGGTACAACCAAAGTGTGGATGTCTGCTGGAGGTACAGGGAAGTCATGCTTTCTTTCTCACCATGGTAACTCTCCACTCCACCACTGGCACTCCTTCAACTGGTCCCAGGCTAAGTGCTTCGCAGGTACAGGAAAGAGCCTCTGCAAAGACACAGGGGTAAAAAATGGAAGATCAAGTTTAGGAAACTGTAAGTAGTCCAGTTCAGCTGGAGCATGCATGAAGATGCAAAATGTCCAGTAAGACTCCCATGCTCCTCTCACTGGTGAGAAAGTATGGATTGGGTCAGGTACAACACCAAGTCCCAGGTTGAGTATGTAACTCTTATTTTCCACACTTATATTCCTATTACTTTGGCTGTTCTCTGATTCTGGCACCATGTCCTATCCAATTAGGAGTTAGATTAGTGTCTTTAGAAAAAAAAAAGGAACTGTAACAGACTCTAACAAGTGGCTATATGCCCTCCTACAAGGTTAAGAAAGCCCAGAGAGATTGCCCAAGGTGAAACCTTGTAGTAAGTGGGAGAGCTTATGAATTACAGATACCAGATAACGCTAAGTAAGGAAGGACTCATGACTGAGAGGTGGGAAAAGAGTACAGTACAGGGGAAAGAGTCCTGATTCTGGAGTTAGAGAACTTGTGTCCAAATCCCCCTTATGATGTATGACCTTGGCCAAATAATACTACCTGCCTCAGTTTTTTCATCTGTTACATGAGGTGACCTCTGAGATCCCTTCCAGTTTTAGGTCAGTACAAGCAATAAAGAGAATATTTGCCTACCCCTTCCCAAAAGGCAAAAAACTTTTCTCCCAAGTCAATAATTAACCAACTTTAGCTTGGTGAAGAAAAAAAAGTTGTCAGAATTATTTCCCTGTAGACCTCAAATATTCAAAATAGTATTTTGTCCTTTCAGTGATTAGAGAAGACTTCATTTATCTCTGGCACCATCCTTCCTGAGGGCCACCACAGCACAGTAGATAGAAGGTTTCCTTTAGAGTCAGAAGGTCCAGAATTCAACTTGTCCTGCCTGTGAGTAATAATTTGGTTGGTTTTAACCACTTAAACTCTCAGTGCTCCAAGCAGGTCTGAACAACTGCAAATTAGAGATTACTTATTGCATCAGTGAAAAGAGTTTCCACACTGGAAGCTCCCACACTGATAAAATCCAAATCCATATGAAAACAAAACAGTCATTCCTAACTTTAAAGGTAACAACATAGTATCCTGGATTCATAGCTAGTGGTTGTCTTGAAGCCATCTGAAGTGGAGAGTCTCATAAGACTAATGAGTAATAATGGCATGTATATATGTGTGTGTATGCATATAAATATATGGTAAGTAAATATAAATGGCATATATATGACTTTATTACTCAGTAATATATATACATACATATGTGTGTGTGTACGTACATGGGTATTGTGGAGAGTGTGGAGACAGAGAAAAAATTCTAGGTTATGGAGTGTTTGGTTTCAGAGTAGGAGTATTTGGAGAATGTGAGTGAGAGCTGTAAACTTGCCACCATTCTAAATGAGAAGAAAGATTACTAACAAGTAGGCTAAACGCATAGGTCTAAGAAGTCTCCCTCCACCCTCCTATAATTCCACTTTTCTGCTTGAATATGTATTTGCATGTTTATTTTTATCCTTCACTGATGGGCTGATATATGTATTTGATTATGTCGTGTGCTTTGCCACTAATTTTAATTTGCAACAGTTTCAATCCAAGCCTAAATTTAATCCACGTGGAATTTTTTTTTTAGCTTTCTAAAGCTAAAGTAAGTATTTCCCAAGTCAGTTTACTTTAAATGTTTTTTTAAATATGTATAGAGAAAAAAGACATGGCTAGTGATTAATGCCTCAGGGGGGAATCAGAGCTGACTTGCGCTTACATGACTATTATTGGTCAGATACATTATTCTTAACTGAGGACCTTGCAAAACAGAGGGAGCACAAATTTCTCTCTAGTGGTTTGGGTTGAAAGTTTCTCTGCTTTTATGTATGGGAGCTATTAACCCTCCCAACCATGCTGAAACAATGCATCAGGATTGCTTTCTAAAACTCAATTAAGTGCCTGGTACAGTATGTGGGGAGTTCATTGGCTCTGTCTTCCAGGTCCTGGAATTTCCTAGATTTTGATTTCTTATATCCATTTGGCTTTGTGAAACATCTTATTAAGGATATTTTCCCCTATTACATGAGGTTTACAGATTGTTTCTTATACCAGTAGTAGAAAGGAGTTTCACTTGGTAAGCCTTCCCAATTCAAGAGTAATCATAGACTTGATGATGAGGAAAGTATAGGGTAGTGGTAGACACCTGAGTGCCAAATCGTGTATGTGCGTATGTGTGTGTATAGATATAGATATATAGATAAATAATGCCCACTTCCATCCTGTGGCCCTCCTTCCATTTGTAGCAATCTTCAGTAAAATGAGGGGATGGAACCAAGTGATTTCTAAGTTTCCTAAAATTCCATCATTCTATGTTTTGGACATGCCTAGATAAGATCTTGGACATCTCCTATTCTAAAGATAGGAAATTATCTGCATGAGGTCACAAAGGTGGGCATCCTTACGTTCCAAATCCAATCTACTCTTTTCCATGCAGTTGCTGTTTGAATGGGCTAAGCTTCTTCCAAGGATCCCTATGCATAGTCTTTTCTCACCTGCCCAGTCTTCAAACCTTAGAGTACAAATCTTTGATTCCTCTCTTCCCACATCTAATCAGCAACTGAATTCTGCTCTTTCTAGCTTAGCGGTATTCCTCAACCATCCTCTTTTCCCTTTCATACTGCCTCCAGATCATTGCTTCCACCTGGATTATTCCAATAACTTCCTAATTACTTTCCCTTCCTACAATATCTCCTCCTTTGATCCATCCCACACACTGCAGCAAGATTAATCTTTCCAAAGAATGACTCTGGTCCCTTGCTCAAAATCTTTTAATGGTTGCCTGATAAAGCTCAAACTCCTTCCCTTATCATAAAAGACCCTTCACAATTTAGCTCCAAATTACTTACCCCATCTGGTTTCCGATGAATAATAAATCCTTTCAACATGTAGCTTTTTAACTTGTGTCTGCGTAGACTTAACACTCTTTTCTTACCTACGGTGTTTTGTCAACCTGAAGGCTTGGTCTCCAGACATGCCTTTTCTTTTCCATCTCTGTGTCTTTGTTCCTTCTGTTTCCAGTGCCCAGAATGCTGTTCTCATCTCTCTTCTCACCTTCCCTTCTCTCCTTCCAACCTGACATACTTGTCCTACCATCCCTTGAGGCCCAGACCAAATAATATCCCTTCCATGCATCCTTCCTGGTTCTCTACATCAGAACTTCTCTCCACCTGCCCTCTAGCGCTACCTGCTATAATAACATTTCACACCATTTTTATTATGCTTTCATATTCAACCTTGCACTATATTTTCAGAGGCTTAACTAGGTTTTTTTTTTTCACCTGAGACAGAAACAATGGGGCTAGGGACAGAGAGGAGGATGAAGGGAGTACAAGGGACAATAAAAGGGAATTAACTTGTTTTTCACATCCACATGTGCATGCTTAGCATGCCTCTTCATGTCATTTCTTATAGAAGGAGATTTTATGGTTTTTAGCTTTGGAGTAAACATTAGCTCAGAGCACGGTCATGTTTTCAACTCAATCCTCTCCTCTCCCACAATCCTAATGAATATAACAGTCCCAGAGATGACACCAATCATGTTCCACCTTCCATGGATGAAAGTGAAAAAGAACATTGTATCTGAGTGTTCTACAGCTTGCATCATTGCCAGTCGATTGATCCTACATGATTATTGTCAATGACTCATTCAGACTTTGGAAGAGATGATGTTATACAAAAAGAGAGACACTTAACATCCCCCCAAAACCTGACAAGAATAGAAGAGACTCTACTGACCTTTACAACACACACACATATACATATATACACACACACACATACATATATATACTCACATATACACACTTACATACATATATACATGTTTACATATATATATATATCTTCATTTTCCAGAGTGGAGGGCGATCCTCCACTCTGGAAAATGAAGAGTTGCTGGATTTGTTTTTTCTTTTAGAGTACTGGTCCCAGGAAGACATAGGTCCTAATCTTTCCTTAGTTGTTTACTAGCTTCACAACCTAAGGCGAGATGCTTTACTTCTCAGGGCCTCAGTTTCGTAATCTATAAAATGAGGAGGACTAGACGAGAGGATTTCTGAGATCCCTTCCACTTTGAGCTCTGTTGAAGGCAAGGGTCCACTCAAAATCAATTATACTATCCACAGTACTGTAAGAGACCAGTCTCTTCCATGCAGGTACTCTTTCTTTGTTTATACAGCAGCAGTCAAGTGAAGGGTAGGCACTTTAATCAAGTCCACAGTGCAGTGAAAACCTCTCAACTCTAATTTCCTGGTGACTAGGGGAAAATATTACAAATAGCAAAATAGAATAAATTGAGGGAAAATTAGGTGTGATATTGTCAGTGATTCTTTGAGATCAACATTAAAGCATACTGAAACCACTGACTGAAGTATTCATTATGGACTTTCTGCCAAACTTGTTTTCTCAAGGGGCAAAAGGCTTTCACTCCTTTCCTATTGTTAATTTGGATCAGCCAAGAGACTCTAGAAGGTTTTCAGCATGGGGTAACTCTGACTCAAGTAGTCCCTCCAAGGCATATCCAAAAACTAGCTGTGTGGCCCTGGGCAAGTCATTTAAACTCTGTTTGCCTCAGTTTCCTCTTCTGTAAAATAGAGATAATAATAGAACCTACTATGTAAATTACTTTGCAAGCCTTAAAGCCTTGTATAAATACTGTTACTATTTTCATTGTTTGCTGCTGCTGCTGTTGTAGCAGGGATAAAAGAGATTGGTTAGAAATTAGGAAGTTACTAATCAAGAACTCTTAACTCATACACTCAAAGATATCTACCGGCATTTACCTAAAACCTTAGAGCTTCCATAAAACACAACATTTACGTATAGTTTCTACTGAGGAAATCCTTCTACACTTAAAGGAATTTCCATACTTGCTAACAATCAGGTCATCAGCTTTTTATGATTGTTCTGTATAGAGAAAGCAAAAAAAGTAACAGAGCAAAAAGGTCCGACACAAAGGAAAAAAGAGATCACAGAGAGAGGGTGCCTTCCTCCTCCATAGATAGAAACTGCAGAAAAATATAAATTGCTATAATATAAAGAGGCCTATGTGTTGCACTCCATATATTTTCCCTTCAAAGAAATTATTAGCTTACTAAAATTAGTAATGCAACTCTTAAAAAGTAGGGTTTGTTCCCACATAAAACCTCTCGCAAAGATTATTACAGAGAAGCAGAAAAGCTTTACCAAAGGTCTATTGCTCTGCATTCATTATATAATTGATTATCACTGTCAGAGTGTGATAGCAGTACATCATTGCTAAGTAATAATATTGGTGGAGAAAAGCTATCATTTTGGATGAGGCTTGGGGCTTTTAAGTTAAAGCCCAAAATTACATGGTGTTTTTGAAGGCTATCACCCTTTGGTATGAAAAGAAAGATGATGTTAACAAATGTTATGGTCTCTAAAGCAACTTCGGTTCACAGCTCACTGGCAAAAACATGGGTTACCATGGCAAGTGTCACTTTCAGAAAAAAAAAGTTCAGATGGAGAGACCAGAAATACAAAAATGCAGAAGATGAATGAGTGGATAGCTTCTGCAAGAGAAAGCTTCTGAGAAGGGCTCCCAAGTAGAAGGAACAGAGTACGAATTATCCTCCTCTTTTCCTCATAGCTAGGATGGGGGAAAAGAAAGACTAGTATGAGGAAGGGTGGGAGCAAAGTTCTTGCCAGAGTGTTTTACCCCAACTCAGAACACATGGTATGAAACTAGACTCCAGACAAGAATTCAAACACTCCCTCTCTTTCCTTTCCACTTTAAGACCAGCTTCAGAAATGGCAAATGTGCCCTTTTCTGTTGAATATAAGGAACAGTGTAGATCAGGGTTGGGAAACCTGTGGCCTTGAGGCCATTCAAGGCCTTCTCATCCTCAACTAGGTCCCTTGAATAAAAGGATTTATTCTTTAAAACTTAGACCCAGTCAAAAGGCCACATCCTCGGACCTAGAAGACCACAAATAGCCTTGAGGCCAGAGGTTCCCCCACCCCTCGTGTAGATGATTGAACACAAAGGATTTTACCTAAGCAAGTCTGTGAAAGACCAATTTTTAAAAGATTCATCTTCTGTGTACATGATACCCAAACAACCAGTTGTTATATAAACAAGTATCACCCCCACAAAAAAAGAAAGGGTTGGGTTTTTTTTTAATTGAACTGATTCTTTTCTTAGATGAACTGATAATGAATTTTCACATGGCATTGACAGTTTGTTTCTCCATCCTGTTTAACCAAGCCTACCTTTCCATAATTCATATAATTTAAACAATGCAAAATAGAAGTACAGGAGAGAGACGCTCTTCTTAAAGTCAATCGGGTCACAACATATTTTTTCAAATCCTTGTTCTTTTGATAAGAAAAAAATAGAGATGTGAATTACAGCAAACAGAAGTCATTTTGTAAGGGAAACCACAAAGGGCTAGTGGGAGGAAGAAAATCAAGGACCTTGCATCTAAGCTTGTGCAAGTTCTGGAAAAATTCTAAAGAACTGCTGGATGGAATCCAATGGGATGAGGTAAGAAAAGACATGGAGAAAAAATGGAAAGTGCTCAGAGGAAAATTACCATTTACTCAAGGGACATACATGACATGTAGCAATAAGTGAATTAAGCAAAGCACAGATTGCTCTTGCAAAAAAAAAAGCAATTGAAGATTGTGAGGGATAGAAATATCATGTATAAAGGAAAAGAAAAGGTTTAAAAGAATGTAGCTGAGGGAGAGAAAGTGATCATCAATTTAAGCTTTCACAAGGGGGAAATGACATATTCAGACATAAAAGCTGCCAGAGGTTACAAAGAATACTCCAAAAGGGCATGGAAATATAATGGGGTTAATTTAGGTAAAAGGGAAAGATGGAAATGGCAGTAGATAGAAGGGAAGATATAAATTAATTCCTTGCTTCAGTAATCTCAAGAGATGGGAGAGAACTGATTGAAGAGATGGTACTCATTTTACTTGAAAGAGGAAAAGAATGCAGGAAGAAAATCAGGGTAGATAAAAGAATGAAAGGGAACAAAGCTAGATCGAGTGCCTCAGTGCTATCTGCTCTCCTTCCAGGTTCTGACCCCAGCATTTGTTGCAGGAGTAAATCTCTGTGTGGTTTTAGAAGAGGCTGAGAACAGAGTGGGGTGGAAGGAGAGACAATTCTCAGAGCAGGAGGAGAGATACAGAGACCTACGAATGTAGGGATGTGAATTTCATAAAGGCAGAGCAAAGAAGGGGAGGACCCCAGGGAGGGACTGGAGACAGTCATAGGGAGAAACCTAAATATGAGCTGGACCATATTAGTTTGTGGAAGGTTCCAAATGGAGTAACATACTTCACAGACCTAATCCAGCCCATCTGTTAGAAAATAATTCTCTTCTGAAGCCTGGAGGGGAGAGAGAACAGGAAATTAAAAGAGCAATGTATTTCAACTCCAGTCAATTCTTTGATAAAGTACAGTGCTGAGGAATGGTCACATTTCGACAGTGGTCAGACCACTGGAGTGAGAGAAAAGGATTGCTCCCAGGAACAAAGACAAACAGTGATTGTTAATAAGAGGAAACCACTAAGGAAAGGCTTATCACAGAGAAGGTGCTTTAAACTCATTATTGAGATGTGCTGTTTGTTATAATTAGCTAATATTTGAAAAGTGTCTAGTGATTTTGTACGCTTTAATGATCCATAAATTAGCATGTACAAAAGATGCTTCCTGAAAGGGTATTAGGAAAACAAACAGCATTTTTAAAGGTCAAATGAAAGGCAGAATGATGGTCCCTACTAAAGGGATCACAAATTTCTAAGTGCACCCAGTGAACAAAACTCTGAATATTTGGAAATAGAACTATGGGAATGCAAGTGTGGTAACTTATTTGACTTACTAAAAACTTCAGTGTACCTCAGAGACTTCATTTCTCTACATGATTTCAGGAGCTCACAACGTCTCAGGATAAAAATGATAACTAAATTTTATGTTTTTCCACCTAACTCATCTATAATATGGAAAAGGTTTTATTTTTTTCTTTCTTACTAGCAGAATAATCAAGACCTTAATTTTTATAATTTAGCCCATCAGTGGATCTCAAATCTCATCAGTAGGCACACCCTTTACTAGTACAGATTGAACCATAGTATGCAAGTCTACCTTTTCATGCTGGACTTTTGAGGTTCCTTTTTCTTCCATAAACCCTGCAGGAAAAAAAAAATTTATTCCACACATTAGAAACTCTCCTCCAAACATTTTACTAAATATTTCATGAATTTCACCGCAACACCCTGGCAATCTCTATTTTGTCCCTTATTCTCCTTATATGACAAGCCCACTTATTATTTTCTTGTGTCCTGAAATGTCCCCCATATTCCATCCAACCATCAAGTTATCCAACCAGGTCACTGTGTCACCTATCTGCTACTACTGTCCTGCTTTTTCAAATCTGGATGTACCCACCATACCAGAACTGGTCTTTCTCACCCACCTTTATTTTTGGGGAAATGTAATATACTCATCTTAGAAGTTCTCATGCTTCACCCTATACCTTTGCTTTCCACCTCTTGCTTGCACTGGACACAGAAAACAATTCAGTAATACAATTTGTTTTGGAAAAGGCATGCCATTTGACTGATCTCTCTCTCTGTATATATATAAACTTCACATTTCTGTTACTTCCTAGGGAAAAACAATCCCTTTCTTGGCCACCACTCACTCTCCTATATGCATTACCTTCCTCTATTAGAATGTAACAGGAACTGCTGCTCTTTCTGTATGTGTATACCCAGCCCTGGGCACAGTGCCTGCCATATAGTAAATGCCTTTTTACTCACTATTAATTCATGATGCTTTTAATGCTGCTTTTCACACATAAGTCATTGTACTAAAATCTACTTAGACCTGTAAAGCCCTTGGCACAGTGCCTGGCAGTGCCTGGTACATAGCGCTATTTAAATATGAGCTATTATTAGTAATATTGTTACTTATGCCCACTATGCATTTTTATTGCCCTTTGGGTCACTTACAGTTGTCATCCTTTTGAGACTGTGGTGTTTAAAGATTTACAACTATATAGCACCATCTGTAGAATATTGGTGTTTAAAAAGATGTGCTTTTGAAAGAATACTTCAGGGTCATTGAAAACACCTTATGATTTTCCAAGTATGATCCAGCCTCTTCCCTCCCTTCTATTCAAATTCAGGGTCCAGCTCACAGTCAATTTTGCAGTGTCTTTCCTGGGTATAAGGACCAATACACCAACTCGATGAGTTGTCTGTTCAAAAGAACATCATAATCTAATATTATATATTCTTCATCCTCTTTTTTTTCCAGTGTGGATGTCTAGATTGCTTTTTTAAGGGATTGTGATTCTCCTTCCTGATTGCCAAGAGTAATAGTCCCGTAGTATTCCAGGGCTCGCTGCAATCAGCCCAACATCAGTGGCAAATAGGATTATCTATGGCACCATTTTAGAAAGAAAAAATTAGGACTACCCCTGTTGCTTAACTTATGCATACTGCATCTCTGCAACAGGAAGGAGAGATATTTAACAAATTAGGATGGAATATATTAAGAGGAGAGTAAATTGCTGCTACATAATACACAGATTCCTTCTGAAAATCTTTTCATTTGCCTTTCATGAATTTCATTACAGTTTTGAAGACTGAGTTTCTTGATAGCTTATTGCTGAGTTTTTGTCTTATTTTGTTTTTTAGTGTACTGGGAAAGAGAAAACAGTCAGATCCTGAATAAGAACTCAGTCTTGGTATTTTTGTTCTAGGTGTAACTTTGCTCCATTTCATGGTGAACCTATGTTCCAGTAACTGATTCCAGTAATCATTTTAGCATATTGTATTTCACTATATTCTTGACAATGCATTGTGAAGCTCAGCAGATCTATAAAGCAGGCAATCTTTATCCAGAAGAACCCCAGGAAGACCTCCTCCGATTTTATTTTGAAATGAAGTTGGCAAACCACTATGAGTGTTTGTTTCTGTTTTCCTTTGAAGAAATGAAATTGTCCTGATTATCTCACAGGAATGATATTTTTACAACTTTGAGGGTAATGTTACATCTCCTGCCCACAATACCAGCTATGTCTGCAATGAGCCATCATATGGTCATAGATGAGGTTCCACTCTGGGGATTATATTCATAAAATAGTAAGGGTCAAACTCTAAGTTATACGAAATAGAAATTCTCTGGAAGAGACCTTGGTAAACTTCTAGTCTAACTTCTTTGTTTTGTAAATGAGGAAACTGAGGCCTCCAAAAAGTTGAAGGATTTGACCAAACCTATATAGACAGTGGCAGCTAGGTGACACAGTGGATGCAGTACTGGGGCTGGTCTCAGGAAGATTCATCTTCATGAATTCAAATCTACCCTCAGACACTTATTAGCTGCATGAGCTTGGGCAAGTCACTGAACTCTTTTTGGCTCCATTTGCTCATCTGTAAAATGAGAAGGAGAAAGAAAGAGCAAACCACTCCAGTACCTTCACCAAGAAACCCCAAATGGGGTCATACAGTCAGAGATACTGAGCAACAGCCACAAACAAAAATATAGATAGGAGTGCCTGGATTTGGATTTTGTGAGTCCAAATCCATTGGTTTCTTTCAATATTGTCTCTCCAATTAGAATATAAATTCCTTGACAGGAGGAGTTATTTCATTCAGTGTTATTTGTATCTCAAGCACTTAGTGCAGTGCTGGGCTCATAGTAGATACTTAATAAATGTTTATGGATTGATTTACTATGCAGTGCCCTGCCCCTGCAGAGGATGAAGAATATATAATATTAGATTATGATGTTCTTTTGAACAGACAACTCATCGAGTTGGTGTATTGGTCCTTATACCCAGGAAAGACACTGCAAAATTGACTGTGAGCTGGACCCTGAATTTGAATAGAAGGGAGGGAAGAGGCTGGATCATACTTGGAAAATCATAAGGTGTTTTCAATGACCCTGAAGTATTCTTTCAAAAGCACATCTTTTTAAACACCAATATTCTACAGATGGTGCAGTTAGTGACTGAGCTAAGTCTAGACCCCAAATATTCCTGGTCCCAGGCCTTCTTTCTACTATACCAAGCAAAGGACCATATTAAAGGACTCTCTACTCTGTTTCGGCCTGGATCTTTATTCATCTAAAACTTAGTTTATTCCAAAACATACTTGCAAATGTTTGCATTGACTTCAGTACACCTAGTGGAGAAAGGGGGAGGGGAAGCAAGTTTCCCTTTAATCACTGATGAAAATTGGTGCAATATTTGAGTGAAATAGATCTCTTTGACTGTGATGATGAAGAGAATGACAAGGAGAGGGAACTAGACCTAGTGGCAATGTATCATGACAGCTTCTGCAAGATTAGAATTGCCTTCATAAAATGTGGGTGCACCCCAGCACTGTCATTATGGAAGCTTTGATCTAGAATTGATAGAGTCACTGCAAATAGCAAAAGCTTAGTTTCCTCTGTTGTTCAGTCATTTCAATCATGTCTAACTTTGTGGTGCCATTTGGGGTTTTCTTGGCAAAGATACTGGAATGGTTTGTCATTTCCATCTCATTGGATGGATGAGGAAACCAAGGTAAATGACTTGCCCAGGGTCACACAGCTAGGAAGTATCTGAGACAAGATTTGAACTCAGAAAGATGAGTCTTCCTGACTCCAGGCTCAGCATTTTTTCCATTGCACCACTTAGCTGCTCTAATTTCCTTTGTAGTTAAATGAAATCTTGAATATTTTTAGTCCTGTGCTGATATGTCAAATTCAAATGCATACTCAAAATGGCAGGGTTAGATAAAATTTCTTTTTATTTCTAGTAGAAAGCTGATGGTCACTTGATAATCAATACAAAGGATTCAGCTGTGTAAAAGCGAGACCACAGGAATAAATAGAACCAGAAATTCATGAGAGAGCTGAACTTTATTTTGCTTTATAGCCAGCTCTAAATTTTAGGTTGCTCAGTGACAAACATGGCAACCAGGAATTTCAAGCTCATGATGACTTTTGCCTCCAATCACAGTTACCACCTGTTCAAACAAGGGATTCACTTCAGTGAGTGAGTAATTCTTATAAGAGTAAAAGTTTCTCTAAGGTCCCTTCTAGCATTAATTTCTGTGATTGCATAATCATCAACATTGACCCTTCCCACATTAGGGTGCCCAACTCTGGCCTAATGTTTCATGTTTCATTACTGTTGAGTCATTTTCAGTCATGGCTGTGTGATCCTATTTGGTGTTTTCTTGGCAGAGATACTGGAGTGGTTTGCCATTTCTTTCTCCAGCTCTTTTAACAGATGAGGAAACTGAGGCAAATAGGTTTAAGTGACTTGCCCAGGGTCACACAGCTAGGAAATCCCTGAGACCAGATTTGAACTCAGGAAGATGAGTCTTCCTGACTACAAATCCAGCACTCTGCACACTATGGCACCACCTAGCAGCATCTTTAAGTATATTCTGCACAATGATTCAACTCAACTGGCTGTGGAGGAATAGAAGAAAGGAGAAAATCCTAAAATTGGAGTCAGGAAGACCCAAGTTTGAATCCAACCTTAAACACTTAGATGTATGAACCTATGCAAGTCACTTCCCCTCTGTTTGCCTCGGTTTTCTCAGCTATAAAATAGGGATACTAATAGCATCTGCTTCACAGAATTGCTATGAGGCTCAATGAGATAATATTTATAAGGCACTTCATAAATTTCAAAACGCTATGTAAATGTTGACAATTATTATAATTATTAAATACTGACAGTATATGCTCTCTCTCCACTAGCAGACCTTGGCAATACTATCACAAGGACGTGGTATTTGTCTTGTTTTACCTAACGTGCCATATACTCTTCAGGATAGAAAATGTTTGTTTTTCTTTGAATTATTATTTTATTCTGAACTTAAACACCAAAAAAGACCATTTCCATACATGGCAGGGCACAAAAAGCATTTTATTTGAGACTATGGATTTCCATTTAGTATCATTTGCTTTCTTTTTTTAAAGTATATAATAAATTCCATATGTTACTTTCAAGACCAACCTGCTTATCCATGATTCCTTATGAACTTTCTTCTGCTCTCTTCTGTGCATTTTAAAAAATATTTCAATGACTCTGTCTTTTAGCATCACTATTGCCCATCTCCTCTCCTGGATATACCTCCCCAATTAAAAACTAACAGAACAAAAAGGTGTGTGGGAGGGGGCAGAAGACTTGTAGTAAATGAGCATAGTCAAAAAAAAGATTCCTCATAGTTTCCATGTTCTAAAATATATTTCTTTCTGTATGCTGTCCATTACCTGCTATCAGCAAAAAAGTAACATGTATGACTGCAAGTCCTCTGGACACACAGTTTGTCAATGCATTGATCAGAGTTCTCAAGTCCTTCAAAGTTATTTTTCTTTCCAATGTTATTTTAATTGTAGAAATTACTGTCCTGGTTCTCCTCACTTAATTCTGTTGCTTCATATTACCCAGAATTTTCTGCAATCATCTTTTTCACTGTTTCTTATGGCACAATAATGTTTCCTTCCCTTTATATCCCACAGTATATTCAGTCATTCCTCGGTTACTTAAGTGACAATCTTAAGGCATCACCCTTAGTTTCTTTTCTTTCTTTGTTTCTTCCTTTTAAACCACATCACAACTACTTTCAGTATTAGAAAATTTGGTTTGCTTATAACTATTGCCTTCTGGATATTATCATCTTCTTAACTGCATCCTTCCTTATCTCTAGTAATTTCCATGTTTCATTTGATATATTTCTACCATCAAATTCCATGTGTATGTTTAACCCTCTTTTCTCAGTTTTGTATGAGAGAAGTTAATCTGATGCCTGCTATCTTTCTTCCATGTTTTGATACTTTTTTTCCTCAAGAGCCATAGATATGAGAAATGACAAGTTATTAACCCTTCTTCTTCCTTTCTATGGCAGTGAGTTCCTTTTAATTTCTGTTAAATCCTTTAGAATAGAACCAGCCTAACCCCTCTTCCCCAGACAATTTTTTCCTATTTATCTCTGTCAATACCATTTGAGAACATTAAGGTTCTGAAGAGGCACTTGTTTCCTTTCCTCCTATTAGAATGTTAGCACTACATGGTCACACAGTTTCTTCCAATTGCTCAAATAAATTTATCTTTCTAGATTTATCTTGGATTTTGTGTTTATATTTCAGAGTTCCTACTGAACTCAAGCCTTTTCATCAGAAATGTTTGAAATTTCATTAAAAATCTACTTTTTCCCTGTAGAATAGCACTCAATTTTTTTAGGGTAAGTCATTCTTGGCTGTAAGCCTATCTCTTTTGCTTTTTGGAGTATTGTATTCCATGATCACCTCTCATTAACAACAGAAACTACCAGATCTTGTATAATCCTGATTATGGTTCCTTGGTACTTGAACTGTTTCTTTTTGGATTCTTGCAGTGTTTTCTTCAACATGGAAGCTCTGGATTTTGCTACAATATTACTAGGACTCTTCTTTCTTTTCTTGGGTGGGGGTTCTTTTCAGGAGATGATTGTTGCATTCTCATTACCATTATCTTCTAATCCTAAAATATTTGGGTAATTTTCATTTGTGATTTCTTGAAATGCAGTGTCTAGGCTTTTCTTTGCCATGGTTTTTACCTGATCTAAAGATTCTTAAATGATCTGTCTTTGACCTTTTCCCCCTATCATTTGTTTTAGAGATCAAGTATCTTCTATTTTCTTCAATTTTTTTAAATTTTTGAGTTTGTCCTAAAATATCTTGTTATCTTATAGAAGAATCAGTTTCTATTTGATTTACTCTAGTTTTCAGGGAGTTTGTTACTTGGGTAAATTGTACCACTTTTTCTTCTAAGTTATTTTTTTATCTACTTTTTTCCTCCAGAGCTTTTATTTCATTTTTTTTTTAACATGATGCTTCTTTTCTTCTCGGGATTCATGTAGTTCTTGTAAAAAAAATTTTTGAGTCTTTGAATGTAGTTGTTATGAAGTTATTCTCTCCTTCTTGGGGGGAAACCTAGATCTACATTACTTTTTCTACTGCGGGTGGGTCTTTTTCTCTTTTACTAATCTCTCCAACTTTAGTTCCTAAATTGGGGACTTTGTTCCAGCTCCAGGTTCCACCTTTTGTTGCACTTTTAAGTCACCTGAGTTCCTGTACTGACCTTTACCTCCCAGAGTTAGGATCCCTATGATCTTTGAAATTCAAAACACTGAGTCTTCAGGGTCCTCTCTGGAGTCTTAGGACATTGTTAGGACCTTAGAACCCCTAGATAATAGTCAGTGCCCACTGCACTGTATTCTTTGGGGCTTCCAAGGTACCCATCCAGGGTCTTCCGACCACTCTGGAACTTTGTTGAAGGTGGCCAGCATTTTTGTTTTCCCTAAGAGTCTTGCAGTAGACAGTCATATTACCTGGAAGTCCTGCACTGTGCATTCTTCTCCTTTGTATCATAACTAGCCCTGCTTAATAAATGCTTCTTGCTTTATTGATTAATACATTTTAATTTAATTAAAGTATACAAAATGAGTCCCATTCCATCATTTAAAAGACGACAGTTTCCTCTTGCCTAATTATAGACTTGGATTAATGCATCTTCATTAAACTTTTCCCAGTTTTGGATTAATCTAGTCAGGGTCAAAGGTGTAATAGGTTTATAAATTCCCAGAATTAAATTAGAGCCCACTTTCATAGGACCCAAGTGTCAATATCCCTAGTTGGAGAGAAGATTAGGAAGAGAAGATCAGACAATTCAAAATTGGTTAATAGATTCCACCCACAATGCTAAATCACAGTGTTTTTCTTTCCTTTGTACACTAGCAAGTCTTGAAAGGACGTTCATCAGCTATGCCCCTAGCAGGTCAAATTCATGTGTTAGAAATTGTCTCTTTTGTGATATCTTTCATTGACAGTTTGATGCTAGGTTAAGTTTCATTTTTGCCGACGGAACGTATTTTTTTCCTTCAGTGTAAGTATTGCCTTTCCAAATACCACGCACATTTTCAGATTTCACCTGCCAACTCTAAAACATGATTTTATCAACTTATCCAGCTATGTCTGTAATTTGTCAAAGTCAGAAAATGTAGCAGGAGGTGGGGAGGAGTCTTTAGCATTATGTTTAAAATCCTGACTTCTTGTTTCCCTTTTTCACCCATCTCTCACACCCCTCTCCCTGCCTCACTCCCAGAGCCATTCCCTTTTTCCCTACAGTAGTAATATTTCTTTTGAAGTTTTAAAGTGAGTACTCACTAAATAAACATTATTGACAGGTTTAGGATACTTCTTTTTCTATTTAATATCAATCAATGAATGACACATAGGCATTTAAAGTTTTCATATATCATTTCATTTGAGCCTCACAACAACTCTATAAGGTATGTAGTGGAGGTGTTGTTATGCCCATTTTGCAGATAAAGTACACCTCAAGTTATTCTTTATGCTCTAGTGAAATTGTCTTTAAAAGAAAAGAAGAAAAGAATGTATAGTGACTTTTGAGTCAACAGATCTGTATTCAAATCTCACCTCTTGACATTTTCCACCTCTGTGACTTTGGGTAAGTCATTTAGGGGTGGGGAACCTGCTGCCTCAAGATCCCTTATGGTCTTCTAGGTCCTTGGGTGCAATTTTGTGACTGAGTCCAAGTCTTACAGAACAAATCCTTTTATTAAGGGAATTTGTTCTGTGAAATTTGGATTTAGAGAAAGGGCTACCTTTGAGGACCTAGAGGGCCACATGTAGCCTTGAGGTCTCAGGTCCCCACCCCTGGTTTAGGACCTTGATTTCATTGACATAGGGGAACTCTGATCAGTGCCTCATCTGCAACTTAATGTCTTGATATTGTATGTACGTGTGTGTGTGTGTGCGTGTGTGTGTGTGTGTGTGTGTGTGTAGTGCTTCACAAACTTTAGAGGACAATATAATGCTAGCCATCATTATTATTAGTCTTTACAGGAATGGAGAAGTTAATGACTTACCCAGGGTCCCATGGCCAGTATGTGTCACAGGCAGGATTCAAATTCAAGTTTTTCAGGCTCTGAGGACAGCTCTCTATCCAGAATTTTACATTGACTCCTAGTGAAGACCCTCTCCCTCCCCACAAATTAAAAAAAGCAAGATAAATATAGAGTCTGAATGAAGAATTAGCATGGGAGCTGAAGTCACAGTTAAATGAACTGGATTTCAATCCAGGCCCTGTCATTTACTATCCATGTAACCTTGGCTAAGTCTCCTAACTTCTCCAGGCTTTTGTCTCCTCATCTGGAAAGTGAAGGGTTGGACTCAATGAAGTCTGAGGTCATTTCCAGCTCCAAATTGATGATCTTGTGGCTCTAGGTGGAAAAGTAGAGTATCCTAGAGTTATACATCTCTGGGGATCCATTACTTCTTCCACTGCATGTCAGATTTTTTTTTCTAACCAAGATGCCTTTTCATCTTCACAAACTTTATGAAGAAAGCTTAGAGAAATTCATTAATGAGTATGAATCCTCGAATTTTTTTATAAGAATGTTTTTATATGAAGCAATATGACTTCAAATAGTAGATGGGGGTCAACTTTAGAGTTAGAAAGAGTGGAACACAAGTCCTAGTTCTGACACACAGTGAGTATGTAATCTAGGTACAACAGAAAATTCCTTGAGACTATGAATGACACTTGAGTTGTTTTTGACAGCAGTGAGGGGAGTTTCCAAACTGAGACTTGGTTACACTGGTGAAGTTCATGTGACCATATATTTAAAACTGTCTTCCAACTTAGGATCTTAACTTGGGCTTGTGACCTTGGTGTTTAGATAGATACATAGATAAATGAATAGATAACAGAGATGATACATATATAAATGACATATATGATAAATAGATGATAGATTGATAAACTGTATTTCAGTATAATTGGGTTCCTTAGTGTGTGTTTAAACACATAAATGTACACATCTAATATTTGTATAAGTGTATGTAAAAGAATATAATGGATATAATATATATGTTATAAATAAATCAAGTACCTGTTATAAATATGTATATCTGTACACATGTAGATATATTTTAAACACTTAAAAGTATGATACTGAGAAGGGATCCTTAGCCTTCACCAGCAGGACACAAAAAAAGCTTATGAACACCTGAATGTAATTAAGGCTGTCTAACTGAACGACTTCAGTTTAAAGATGAACTGTGGCCAAATGAGCTTAAATCCTTTGCCTGAGATCAAATGGGTAGTACATTTCAAATCCAAACCACCACAGCCACCCCTAGGCTAATTTTTTAAACCATTCAAAGTTTAAAATCTTTAAAATAGTACTTTAAGAGAAGCAAAGAAATATGTATAAGGAGAAAAAGAAATAGCCAGGATAGGACGGTACCAGTGCCAAAGAACATTTTAGGAAAAGTACAGAATAAGGCACACTGGTTGTGGAGGGTCCTTCCAATCATCAGTGTGCCTGTATTCATTTTGAATGAGTTAAGTGGCTCCTGATGTCACCCTTGTAATGAAAAGTGAAATGCTAGCGGTCAGACCAGCACTGGATGTGTGTGGTAATGGGATTACCTGAACTTGTCCAAATGCAGTCAACAGATGACTTACCCAGTGAGTCAGAGGATGAGAATAGCAGCTCTGATGGTGACTCAGAGCAAGGATCGGGGCTTCTACTCTCTGGCACACTGTTCTGGAGGAAAACATACTTACACATGTTGAATTATTTATGGATACGTGATAATGGCTCATGTTTAATAATGCCTCAGAGCACCAAGTGATATATTCCTAAATCTAACCTTTATTTTGAATAGCGTTGGGAGGTCCCTACAAAATCAATCCCTGATAGGGGCATCCACACTTTACAAATATGATATCAAAGCTACAGGCTTATTAGCTAAGGTCACATACCAAGTAACTGGTGGAAAAAGAATAAATCCCACTGCTTTAAACCTCTATAATAAGAAATGAAAGACGGACAATGCAGGGAAGGTCAGTAATGTAATGCACTATAATTAAGGTGCCGATTATCCTTTCATTGTGAAGGATAATCGTTTGTCAAATTAAGACCTTGTGCCTTGCACATGAAAATGTTGACTAAGATTAGATCCCTGCCACAAACTTCAAACATATAGCAGTTGTGAAATTCAAACACATCAGTCATTAATTCATTCATTTATTGATAGGTAATATCGAACTCAATGAAGGCAAAAGAGGTTAATTAAAGTAAACAAATGGTAAGACTTTCCAGAAGTCTACAGGACTCCAATGAACAAATCTCTTAATTACTCTTCCCTGATGTCAGGACTGGCCCCTGTTCTCCCTTTAGTTTCAGCATATTTAAGTACTGTACCATAGGTATAGCTATAAAAGCAGCTCAATTACATATGGTAATTAATTCATGCATGCTTATTTAAATGGAACAAGCTGCTAATTGGGAATAGGGAAAAGCATGGCTCGATTTTTTTTTCTTTCCTCACTAAAAAACCAGACCAATTGTTTTGATCTCTTGTAAACCCATCCCAGAGAATCTGTATATAAATAAATGTATACTTTCCAACTGCATTAATTCTCATTTCACAAATTTAAATTTGTGATTATTATTGTACTGGACTACAGTATACCTTAGCACTAAGTGGGGAGGGGAGAAAGACTAGCTAAGTCAATTAGCGGTGTAAACACGGGAAATATTTAATCTCCTTTAGAGGGAAGACTAATAAACAGTTTCCAGGATTCATTTTAGCAGCAGTTTTTGCATTAAAATAATGAATTTACTAATTACAAATGATTCTTGTTTATTTTTAAGCACTTAGAATATTCTAAAAAGATGGACCCAGTTACTCTTCGTTTTGTCTTGTCAGCAGTGTTGTATGAATTTCAAGGGTAATTAATATACTTTAGAATACCTGGGTGGGAAATCAGGTGAACTCCCACATTAAAGAATGATTTATATCAGTCTCACGTCAAGGAACATGCCTATGCAACCAAATCCTTGTTATGATGGCGTTCTACTGTATGTGTCAACTCTTCTTTAGGAAGTTCTGCAATTGGCCCTCTTCCTTTGTCCTCTCATCATGGCACCCTAAACAACCTCTCTCCACTCATACAGCCACCCCCTCCTAGCTAGTACAGTCCTTCATCACCTTCCTACCTATCCCTGGGCTACTAGAGTAGCCTCCACATTGGTCTCCTTGACTCAAATCTCTCCACCACTTAGCTGCCAATACAATTTTCCTAAAGCTAAAGTCTACTCCTGTCACTTCCCTACTCAAATAAATCTAGCCTGCTATAATAATTTGCCCTCTGGTTGGTTCCACTCTCCTCTATTCTAGTCTATTGCCTCTTCAATCCATCTTTTCATCCTGCTCCCATCATTATATGTTCCTAATCTACCATTCAAAAACCTTCAGTAGCTCTCCATTTATTTGTGGTTGTCGACTCATTTTAATTGTGTCTCACTGTCTGTGACCTCTTTTGGTGTTTTTTTTGGCAAAGAAACTGGAGTGGTTTGCCATTTCCTTCTGCAACTCATTTTCCAGATGGGGAAACTGAGGCAAACAGGGTTAAGGAACCTGACCAGGGTCACACAGCTAATCAGTGTCTGAGGCTAAATTGGAACTCAGGTCCTCTTGACTCCAGACCCAGTACTCTATCCACTGTGCCACGTAGCTGCCCTTTCTATTCATTGCCTATAAGATAAAGTATAAATTCTTAATCCTGACATTCAAGGCCCTCTACAGTCTTTCACTAAGCTATCTCTTTAGCCTTATCTTGTACTAGTTCCCTTTACCTAGTCGATGTTCCAGAAAAATTGGACTATTTCTGGTTCCATTTCCTTTTTCCAGCCTGCCCTTTCCTATCTCCATATCTTTGCTCACATCATCTTTCTGGGATGGGAAGTCCCTTCCTTGACTCCCTGAAGTCTCTATGGTGATCCCATCCCCTCAACTGAGGAAATAAACCACTTCACAAACCATACAAATACTAATTAGCAGCAGCAGCCTAAATTCACTAGGTCTCTAACCTGGTGTGAATCTCATTACCTAAGCTCTCTACTGCACTCCTTCTGAGCTCAAGTAATGTGAAGAGAGCATGTCAGGGATGTGCTGATAAATACTTAACTAAGCTCTGGGGAGGAGGGAATGTGTGCACATACTTTTAAATATAATCTTCATTATAAACACTTCCTTAAGTCTAGACAATCACAAAAATGAAAAATCAAACCCTGCTTTGTAGGAATTGCTG
This sequence comes from Bettongia penicillata ogilbyi, assembly GCA_023548195.1. NCBI lineage: Eukaryota > Metazoa > Chordata > Mammalia > Diprotodontia > Potoroidae > Bettongia > Bettongia penicillata. The sequence continues at coordinate 6,662,520 of JAJHZJ010000245.1, read as the reverse complement.
ATTTCTGAGGTATAAATGTTCCCCTAAAACTTCAACAATGCATTTAACAATGGAAGGGGGTTAGAACTGGCACTAGCACACCCCTGAAACTCCCTTTGTTACCCTTGCACATGGCACAGTGCTTTTGCACATAATGGACTCTTAAACAATGTTTGTTGAGTTGAAAGATATAAATTGTTTCGATCACTATCCCTTCTCCCAATTTGAGCAAATTAATATTTGTTTTTAATATTTCTGTGAGTGTGTGTGTGTGTTTTCCCTTCTTTGGTTCCATTTCCTATCACCAAAAAAAAATCTCCCTACCCCATTGCCTAGCTAACAAATACACACATGAATCTCCACACTACCACCAGGACATAGCTCTGTATCTACATGTCACAACTGATTCCCTTGAAGGTATAAATCCCTTTACTTAGACTGGATTAAAGGTCAGTGGCAATTTGACAGAATTGAGAAGCTGTTTTATTTTCCTCCAAACTTTTTATCTCTTTATTTCTTCCCTGTTGGCCTCTGCAGCTGTTTAATCTCTCCTCCAGCCCACCTTCCCTTGCTGATGACCATTTCTGACATTTTAGGACCATGGGCTAAAGGTCCTTCAAATTATCATTAGGTTTTAATGTCAAAGATTTACCTTGGGACAATATTTGGACTCTCCAACCCACCAGTACTTCATGTCCCAGGTGGACCAGTTACCAGTTTTCCCAGAGGTAATAAATATTTTTACTATAGGCTCCATTTTCCATGTGCTGATGAAGAAGCTCTAAGGATGATGAGTGCATCTCTCTTACCAGGTGTTTCATTACAGTGACAGACAATCTATGTGTGAAGGTTCCCCCTTCAGTAACTTGGAAACTCTGTTGGCATCTATTTCGTCAATTACTGTATGCCTGAATAATTGATAGAGTTAAGTGAATGCAGGCTCCTCTCTCCACCAGGTTCCCCTTGAGTGCTTTAGCAACATAAGGCAATTTATCATGCTTTTTGTGCAACAGTGCAGAGACTTCTTAAAGAATGAATTTAGAATTCCTCTTCCCTTCCAGAAAATAAGTACTTATCAGCTTCCCCAAGCTAACAGCCTTGATTAGGGCAGTTGAACTAGTGATATCTACAGAGCCAGTTACTAATTTCATTTCCCACCCACGCAGTCCCAAACCCCTACTATTCACTTCATCCATCTCCTTTCATTTTCTCTTGGAGGAAAGCCTAATTATAAACATTTGTGGCTTTTTATAAAGGTGTTTCCTTCAGCAGGTTAGATAGATCTCTTTGGCCAGAGAAGAGTTTGCATAATTACTCACTCCGAGGAGCAATTAGCCACTTTTGTACTTATTTGGAAAAAGAAAGTTACCATGGGTACAAGTACCATCTGCATAAATAACCACCTTTCAGAATTGGGAGCCTCCTTGCCACTTTGGGAATGTATAAAATTAAGTCAGTGGTCAGTTACTCACAATGAGACCTTGGCCATGTTCTGTGCACTTGAACACTCCACGGAAACAGTTGTTTGGTTTTTAAAGAGCCCTAGTATACTCTCTGCTTTCTTCTCTCCTCAGCTTGAGTTAGTAGCTTTTCATTTTCCTTTCTCTTCAAGTCTATCCTTAAGTAGATTTCAAAAAATCCAACAGAACGAGGGAGGTGTAGCTGTCATTTCTAAAGGATATTCTCTTTTATACAAGTGAATATGCAGGACTTTTATATGATTGAAATATATTTATCTAAATACCACAAAGGATCATGGATTTACAGCTGGGTGTGTCTTTAGACTTCATCTTATCCAATTAATCTAATCCATCATCTAACCTAATAAATCATTTTTGTGTCATTGACCCCTTGGTCAATCTAATGAAATCTATCGACCTCTTCTTATAATATGCTTTTAGACGCATAAAGGATATAAGATTACAGAGGAAACCAACTTTATTTAGATACAGTTGTCAAAGTATTTTAAAAACAAATTCATAGCACCTTGGTTAAAAACCCTGATCTGGTCTAACTCTCTCGTTTTGTGGGTCAGGACAAGTCACAGAGAGCTAAAATTATTTACTCAAGGTCACATAGAAGGCAGAATCAGGTTTCAAACTCAGACCCTCTGATTGTTCCTTAAAAGAATAGAAGTGTCTCTATGGGAAAACAAAAAGGAAAAAGAATCTAAAGAAGAAAAAGAGAAATCCTAACCTGTGGTAAAGGTATTGAGGGTGGAGGGATATGCCCTTGAAAATGAAGGGAAGAAAAAGGGTCACTGAATAATTAGAGCCATGTCAAATGTATAAAGCTCTTATCTTAAAGTGAGAGGGCTTGACACGCCAAGGAAGAAGCAGTTTCTTGTGTTCCAAGGACTGACGATGTGAATCAGACTATGTCTAGGAACTTTTGTAACTGAGGCAAGTCCCCTCAGCTGTAAATGCAAAGTGCATGGGGCAGACACTGTCCCATGGACAAAGGAGACAGCCAATCCAGGACACTAACAGAGGCTTGCTCCTGGAAAGGTCCAAGTGAAAGAAAAAGGACCAAGGTGAGGCAGGGGAGTTTAACCCAACTTGTTATTGACTGGCATTCTATAGTAAATAATGCTCATTCTTTTGACCTAGATGCTAATAAGTCCTGTTGTTTCTTTGCTTCTTAATTCTAAATTCTTAAATTAATTAAATGAATTCTTAGTTCTAAATTCAGTGTTTTGGGATAAAAGCTTTGTTGCCCCATACTAGTGATAGCTTTGTGGCAGCTAGGTGGCTCGATGAATAGAGTGCCAGGCTTAAAGTCAGACAGACTCATCTTTCCGAGTTCAAGTCTGGCCTCAGACACTTATTGGCTCTGTGCAAATCACTTTGCCTCAGTTTCCTCATCTGTAAAATGAACTGGAGAAAGAAATGGCCAACCACTCCAGTATCTCTGCCAAGAAAACTCCAAATGGAGTGATAAAGAATCAGACACCACTGAAAACAAGTGAGAGCTTTGCTAATTATTCTTGATTTAAAGTGCTTTCAAAATGTAAATAAGATTCCAAACTTACAGTCTTTTAAAAGTCTTATTTCAGAATTTTGGCTCCATCTAAATTTCAACGTTCTGAGACAATGTTTCCAGGTACCCTGCCTGGTTCTAGTTTTAACAAAAATTCATAGCTATCGGCAGAAGAGAGGTCATCCAGTATGGGTCTGTAGAAAAAATGGCGCAGCAGTGGTTTCAAAGCAGAAGGGGCCTGGAAGACCATCTAGAGGAGCACACTGAGGACTACAGAGGTTAAATGATTTTGCCCAAGGTCACATGAATAGTAAAATGGAAATGTGGGATTTGAACCTATGTGCACACTTTTCACTGAGAGGAATACTGAGTTAGTATGATGGATTGGAAATGTTATAAAGAAGATTTCTGTTCTATGACTAATATGGAAATATATTTCGAATGACTGCACATACATAAACCATATCAAATTTCTTGCTTTCTCAGTGGGGGGGGAGGTGAGATAGAATTTGGAATTCAGAATTGTGAAAAACGAAGGTTAAAAATTGTTTTTAATGTTTAATTGGAAAAAATAAAATTTCAAATTTTTTTGAAAAAGAATGTGATCTTCTTAGGGAAAAGGATGACTTTAACTTTTGTATTTGTAACCCAAGTACTTAGAAGAGTGAATGACACATAGTAAATGGAGGAAGAAAAAGAAGGAGGAGGAGGAAAAGATGATGATGATGATGATGATGATGATGAAGAAGAAGAAGAATTCCTGTTTGGACTTTATTGCCTAGTCATTCTTTATTTGTATCCAACTCTTTGTGACCCCTTTTGAGGTATTTTTAGCAGAGATTCTAGTGTAGTTTGCCATTTCCTTCTCCAGCTCATTTTACAGATAAAGAACTAAACAAATAGGGTGAAGTTACTTGCCCAGGGTCACACAGCTAATAAGTGTCTGAAGTCAGATTTGAACTCAAGAAGAGGAGTCTTCCCAATTCCAGGGCTGGCACCCTATCCTAAAGCACCACCTAGCAGTCCCCATTTAGGCTAGAGGACCTCTGAGGCTCTTTCCGGCTCTGAGATTCTGTGATGTATTCATATAATAGGATGTTGTAATGAAATTTAAAAGTCTAAGTATGAGGAACATAGAAAAAGCTGGAAATCATGAAAAAAATAAAAAGCAGAACCAGAAAAGCAGAGTATCCACTAAGTACAATCATATAAAATGAAACATACAAAGGAATGATTTGACGAAGAAAGCCATTAGAGATCCAAAAGCAACATCTGAGATGTGAAGAACATTATTTTTACTCTGATTTTGAAATTCACTTTTTTCAAATGTAAAATACCTATAAAGCAAGTTTATTTAATTTTGTTTAGATTTAATGTCATTTACAATCACTTTTTTAAACAGGCTGTGGTAAAAATGTGAGTTGGAGGCATGGAACACTGAATTTTGCTCATATTTCTGCTAGGTTCCTAGGCCGAAAGAGCATTGATTCTGCCTCTCTCCTTTTTAACCCCATTCTCAGATAAAAAGTCACAAAAGAAGCAACCTCAGGGCCATCTTAACTCACTTTCACTTACTTCAGATATCCATTCTTTTAACAAATCTTGTCAATTCTACCTTCACAACATTCCTCCTGCAACATTTCACTCACCCAGCTGCCACTCAATTCAGATCTCATCACCTCTCACCCAAACTATGTTTGCTGTTTTTATCAAGTCTTTTCAATTGTGTCTGATTCTTCATAACCCTGTAGACCTCTGTCCATTGGGTTTTCTTGGCAAAGATACTTGAGTGCTTTGCCATTTTCTTCTCAAATGGCAGACAGAGATTAAATGACTTCTTGAGGTTACACAGCTAAGAAATTTCTGAGGCTGGATTTGAATTCAGGTCTTCCTGACTGCAAGCCTAGCCTGCTTTTCACTGCACCATCTAACTGGCCCCTCAAGTGAGCTGACTATTGTTATTTAATTGGCCTCCCTGCCTCAAATCTCTCCACTTCAGCACATCTTCCATTCAGCTGCCAAACTGATCTTCCTCAAGTGTAGGTTTAAATGTCATTTCTGTATCTCAAGAAACCCAAGTGACTCCCTATTACCTCTAGGAACCAATATAAACTCCTTTTCTTATCATTTAAAGTCCTTCACTTGGCCCCCTCCTGCCTTTCCAGTGAGTTCGCACGTTACTCTGTTACACATGCCTAGTCAACAATTCAACTACAGTGACTCTTCTCAAATATAATATCCATGACAAGAATGATAAAAGCAATGAGTGGCTACGTGGTACAGTGAATAGCACACCAGGCCTAGATTCAGGAAGACTCATCTTCCTGAGTTCACATCTGGCCTCAGACAACTCACTCACTAGCTGACCCTGAGCAAGTCCCTTAACCCTGTTTGCCTCAGTTTCCTCATTTTCTGAAAAATGAACTGGAGAAGAAAATGGCAAACCATTCCAGGATCTTTGCCAAGAAAACCCCAAATGGGGTCACAAAGATTAGCACATGACTGAAAAACAAATAATAATAGCTCCCATTAATGTAGAGCCTATTGTGTCAAATACTGTGCTGAGTATACAAATATTATTTCATTAAATCCTTACAGCTATCATGTGAGGCAGATGCTACTTGAAGAACTGGGACAGACAACTTTAAGTGACTTGCTCAGGATCATACAACTAGTATCTAGGACTGCATTTGAACTCATGTCCTCCTCACTCCAGGTCCAGCTTGCTTTCCACTGCCTTTACTAGAGCAATAGCCATGTCAAAAATCACCATTTTAAGCTTTTAAAAATAGTAGCAGCATGCTACAAAGTAAAGTACTAGTCCTAGAGGAGTCCAGTACTTTCCTCTATTCCTTATGAGTTGGGTAATCTCAGGTGAATCACTTCATTTCTCCGGACCTTCATTTCTTCATCTATGAGATGAAAGGTTTGGACAGGATGGTCTCTACCATCACTTGTAGCAGTTTGGACAGTCTACAATTTGACCCAGATCCATGATGGAACCTCTAATGCATATGGTTTGGCCAATAATCACCTAGGATCCTGGTGTTTATTAGGGCCATCATCTTACAAGCCCTGAACTCCAGTAGAGCTGACCAACTTTGGCTAATGAAGGAAAATTGGGAAAGGCTGTTTGCAGAAGGGAGGACTTCAGCTCAAACTTGAAGGAAGAAAGTAGAAGGTAGAGACGAAGTAGAGCATTACAGGCATGGGAGATGGAGAGATCGCCATTGAAAATGTGTGGAGTCAGGACATGGAGTGTCATTTGTGAGGAACGGCAAGGAGACTGGTGTCACTGGATTGTAGATGGGGGTAACAAGGTGTAAGAGGACTTGAAAGGTGGGAATGATTCAGGTTATGAAGTTCTTCTAAAGCTAATTGGATTTTATATTTGGTCCTGGAAATAACAGGGAGCCACTGGAACTGATTAAACAGGGACATGGGGATAGTAGAGGGATCTAAGGTACGTTAGGAAGATTTATTTGACAGCTGAGTGGAGGATGGATTGGAGTGGCAGGAAGACCAACCAGCAGGCTATGGTAATCATTTGAGCATGAGGTAATGAGGGCCTGCACCAGATATTTTGAGTCTGGCTTTGGGCTTTTTTTTTTAACACAAGGATTTTTCTTACCAAAAAAAACATTTAATCTACTTAAAACAATTAAAATATTTGTCCCAGTTAAAACAGCAAATAACCCATGTTTCATAACTGCAGATCAGATATACGCTGCTCTAAATAAATAAAGTCTCATGACTTAACTTCCCCCAGAGATGTAACTTACGGTAGAAAGTTCACATATTCTGGAATCATCAAATGTTAGAACTAGAAGGAACTTTAAAGATTGTTGGAAACAAGGACCTTTGGTAGTTCAGAAAGTTTAGCCTTTTGTGCGATAGGCAGTTTTCTGGATCCTTATTTTCAATGAAAGTGTCTTAGGGATTTTAACCACTAAATCATCAGCTGCATTTTATTTTTTTTTACCGGCAAATTGGGGGATATGTTGTAGATATAGCCATCTTGTTCCTGAGGTGTGGTATTATACAGTAGGAATTGAGTTTTGAGTTAGAAAAAATCTAGATTTATATCATATCCACACCATGTACTAGTTGTGTGACTCAGGATGTCATTTAATTTGCCAATCCTCAGTTTCTTCACATGTAAAATGGGAATCATAATGTTTGTACTCCCTGTTTTTACAGGATTATTATGAGGAAAATACCTCTCAAAATATATGGTACTATAATGATATAGACTGGAAGTGTAAAACTCACCTGGAGGGAAGAGACCACCAAAATTATCATGGGGCCATACCAGATTAAAATATAATTAGGAAAGGTTTTACAAAATAAATAAAATACAAGATAATGTTAATTTGCAGTTTTGTAAGCCAATGTAAGGGATCTGTCTCCATTTCAGTTTGTAACCACTGATGTAAGCTATCATCGTTGATAATTAATAATGATTGATGATTCCTGATGATAATAATTAAAAATTCTGTGATCACCAAAATCCTATGAAGTAGTAAAGTTTTTAAAGCCCCTCACAATCTTGCCCCAACATTACTCCTCCAATGCTATTGCCCTCCTTCCAAAACTACCTTGTATTTAACTCTATTATATGTAATGTAATGTCATTAAAAACTTCATTAAAGAAGTAATTTGAATCTTTAAAACTTCTTATATACCCTCAAAACTATAAACTTCTAAAAACTGTCTCCTCTGTAATATAGTTATTATAGAGCTTGAATATAACTTCTTTTCAAACTAGATAATCCACTCCTAGGGAACTAAATTGAATGTAAGAAATTAATGATGATCACATGGAGAAAGCTCATCTGGATCCTCTTATTTCACATTATTCAATTGAAAAAAAACATCTAAATGCCTACCAGGTGCAAGGCACTATAGTAGCAAAGACAAAATGAGATGGCCCTTACCATCAAGAAGTTTACATACATTGGAGAGATACAGCATACACACATCTAAGAGGAATCAGAAAAGATCTCATGGAGAAAGAAGGTTCCCTTGAGTGGCATCATGAAGAAAGTATGGAATTCCAAGAGGCATTGGTGAAGAGGGAATGAATTCTAGGCATGGGGGAATTATCTCTCAAAATTATGGAGGCAGAAGATGGAATGTTATTTATCAGGCACAGGGAGCAACAGACTGAAATACAGCATCCACAAATGGAACTGATATGAACTAGTCTGTGAGAGGGACTTGAGAGTCAGAGTTCCAAAGGTTCTAAATTACAGGATGAAGCTTTTTCATTAGGCATTAAAAAACAATGGAGCCACTGATGATTTTTGAGTAGGGCTCTGGCATGGTCTGAACTGATTTATAGTAATATCAATTTAGCAGATTTGTGGAGGGTAGATGGAAGAGGGGAGAGACTGGATGTGGTGAAACAGGAAAACCAGCTAGGAGAATACTGCAGCAGTTTAGGCAAGAAGCAATGAGGACCTATACTAGATTGATTGTGATTCAAAGAGAAGGAAGAGGACAGATGCTAGGATATTAAGGAGAGGAAACCAGGTAAGCCTTATCAACTGATTAGCTGTGGGCTGTGAAAAGTTGAATATTACACTTAGGTTGTAACTTATGTGATTGATGGTGCCATAGACAAAAACAAGAAAGTTAGGAGTAGTAGGAGTAAGTTTGGGGTGAAAGACTCTGTTGTAGATTATGTTTTGTTTTTTCAAATTTTGAGTTTATGAGATGAGGACTCTTTCATCTCTGAAGAATTCATAGGATTCTCTAAATAATGTTTAGAAAACTATATGTCTGTTCTTTCCTTGAATTTCAGTTTCTAATAAAGCCTTGCTGCACCATTCTCCATGATGAATATTTTCCATTTTAGCTGCTATCATAGCCCTATAAAATCAATGCTGTGCCCTTGCTCTGCAGTGTTGTGAGTTAATTCTTGGCAAAAATCAGCAACAGAAACCAAAAAGAAATGTTTGATGGGTTACTCTTTCTTAAAGATGGTCTCTTTCAGGTAATCCAGACTCTCTCTGTAAAGCCCAATGTTCAGAGCAAGTTTAGGAGAAAAAAACCAATGAGAAGATCTTTGCTTTTAAGATAACCAGAAGAAATACCCTAGTAGGGTTGTGATGATAAAGATAGGTCCTTTGAGTGATATCTTATAAAACAGAGATTTTTAGAAAGATTTAGAGAGATGTTAATAAAGTGAGAGTTGTGCGAATACTTTTCCATTTTTCCCTTTGTGTTTTTCCTCTTTCTTTCTAAGCTGCCTGTCTTGTACTTGGCTGTATGATTTTCCCTGATGGCTGGGATTCAGACGAGGTAAAACGGATGTGCGGTGAAAAGACAGACAAGTACACACTTGGGGCTTGTTCAGTCCGCTGGGCGTACATTCTGGCTATTATTGGAATCCTGGATGCCCTGATCCTCTCGTTTCTGGCGTTTGTGCTTGGGAACCGACAAGACAGTTTGATGGCAGAGGAACTGAAGGCAGAAAACAAAGGTAAGACTGTTTAGGGAACTATCTCTGGGCAGCCTCAAGGACAAAACTTAAATGGTGGTTTCCTTATTTTTCCCCCACCATTAAATACCAGTCCATTCCCTGTAGTTTTAATTGGTTTCATCATGTAATTCACAATTTATTTTTGTTTCATTTTTTCCAATGGTATCAACTCATGAACTTGCCCCTACAGGCTTGAAATAAGAGACTATTTTCCTAGATATTTCCAAAGCTTCTATTCCATTGACTTCATTTAACTATCCCTCTTCCAGTTTCTTGTTCTTTGTATCTCATTGTCCCATGATGATCTTATTTTAATGTTTGCAAATAGGAGGATGCCACAATGCTTTATCTATTTAGATAAATGAAGAAGCAACTGTATCAGTCTCTAGAAAAATATGTTTTTTAACTACTTGTGTACACTCCTGAAAAGTGTCATAAACTCTATAAACTTCATTGAAAATTGTAAAATATTGATTTCAGACTTTGTAAGATTGATACAGTAATATCCAAATATTCTGATGGATCTATGAGCTTATCAATGGGAATGTTCCCACCAATGCTGCAAACTATACCCCACCTGTCCATCCTACACAACCTCAGTTTGTGCCTGTGAGATGACATTATTGACGCCAAATCATTAGATCTGGAAGCTAAATTAATTTTAGTTGGCCAAGTTTAAAATAGGTCATTGGATAACTAGAAGCTCTAGGGCCATCTCAGGAAAAAATGTCTTACTCAAAACACTAAAAACCAGGATAGTAAATAATGAAGTAGTAGTGAGTGATCATAAATAATCCAGTAGGCCAATCATTGGTAACAGAACAAGCAATTGTTCAAGACGAGTCTTTTAATTTTCTCACCACATTTATAATTAAGCTTCTTGTAATAGAATTTCAGAGTCTGTCCTCTACTGCCAGTTTAAATTCACCTAACTAGAGAACTCAGTTTGTCTCATCATCAACTCTTACTCTTTGGACCTATAGCACCACCTTCAAATGATTGTTTTCTTCCTCTGGTTTTGTTTTTGCTTTGTTTTTATTGTAAATTGAAATGAGACATTCTCGAAAATAGAAAATTTAGCTTCCTACTTCAAAATGGTGCTCAATTGAAAAGCCCTCAAATATATTTTAATATGTGGGCTAATATCCCTATGTGAACAAAGCATGTCTGAGAATATAATAGCAAGGTTCATTAGGAAAACTTGTGGTAGAAGACTGTGGAACAGGGAAATTCAGGAGGGTAGCAATCACTTATAGAGATCTTCATTTCCTGGTCAAGTAATCTGGAAGTAATATAATTGGCTAAGTGGGAACAGGTTGGTAAATTCTGCCCTGCAGCTAGTAAGTATGTTTTAATTACCAGAATAGTATTGTGGAGGTTTTGGGTGCTAGATTTTGAGTGGTGCTGAAATAAAGTTGACTTAAGCCCTGATAATCTTCTAGAGGAGATAAAAACCCTTTCCGTTCCTCTCTGGACTTAATTCTCTCAGAATAACCATCTCAATATTGCTATTTACAGTAACAATAACACATGATAGCATCAATTTTGATAAGTTGATTTAAAACAATAATAATGGCATTATTGCTTCAATGAATCTAATAGGTCATTGATTTCGATGCTTCTGCTGACCCATTGATGCCTTCTTATCCTGTGAGATTCCTATCCATGTCCACCTATGAGTTTTCCATAGACCATCTGCTCAACAAACTAGAAGGAGGCTTTCTCTGAGTTATTTTAACTCTCAGTTTTTGTTTTTTATGACCAGAAATAATAATAACACTATTATTAACAGTGATACTATTACCAATAAGAACATTATTAACAATAACCTCATTGGCAGTAATTATAGCAATAATACCTTATGTTCATCTAGTACTTTACAATTTCAAAACACTTTCATATTCACTGACTTACTGGAGTTAGTGGCTGTAGTCTTTATGGTACTTGATGGAATAGCACACAAGCTGGTGGTGTCTTCCCTGGCTTCCTTTGTAGCTCAGCCCAAATCCCACCTCCTCCAGGGGAACTTTCCCAAGTCTCAGGTCTCCCTACTGTGAGCGCCTTCCCCTTGAAATGCCCGCCCATTTCTACGGTATATATCTTGAATGAAGAGTTATTTGCATCTTGTCTCCCCCCATAAAATAAGGGAATTCCTTGAGGGCACAGACCTTGGTCTCGCCTTTCTTTGTATCCTCAGCCCTTGGCAGGGTGCCTGGCACATAGTAAGCGCTTACCAAACGCTTCTTGGACGATCTGATTGACTGACTGACTGGAAGGAGCTAGTTATATTTATGGTTTTTGTTCTAAAATGCCAACTTTAAAAATCAGAAAAGCTCTAGAGTAGAGTACTTTGTGTTTATCTCACTTCTATATAATAAGAGAGGCAGGCAATCTTTCCCCAGGGGCTAGTATATTCATTATATAGCTCAAGCAACTATTTTTTTAAAACCCTCCAGCTTTCTGGATGGAATATCTTTCAGCTCCAGAGGGGAGAATAAAAGGAAGAAATTAGAAAAGAAAAAGGGGAAAGCAAGATTAGCAGCAATAAAAAAACCCATCTGGTAGCTGGCCAGTGGTAGGCTTTAGTCTGTGCCCTATAGAGATGCTAAAACTAGGAATACCCCCATCATCTCTGCATTATGCAGGAAGTGAATAAACATTACTTTATCACTTATTATATGCCAGGCACTGGGCTAAGTACTTTACAAATATTAGCTCAAACTACAAAGTAGGTGCTGTTATTATTTCTTTTTTAAGTTAAAGAAACTGAGGTAAACACAGATTAAATGACTTATCCCATGTCATACAGCTAGTAGTGTCTGAGGTCAGATTTTAATTCAGATCTTCCTGACTCTAAACCCAGTGCTGTATCCACTGCACAACCTAGCTGCCTATTCCTAGACATAACTGATCTTTGTGTGATCATTAGAGGCTTTTAGTGAATGAGAGAAAAAAATGGGTTTTGAAAGATAGCATGGGGTAGGGGACAGGTCAATGACCTGGAGACAGGAGCTACAGTCTAGAGATGCTCTTTGTATGTGTGGCTCTTAAGCAAACTTCAGTTTGTATGTCTATGAAATGGAGACCATTATCTAGTTTACAGATAAGTCACTTGTATTGCCTACCTCAGAGAGTATTTGTAAAAGTTTTGTGAAGTTTACTATATGTTTTAGTCAATTTCATTTTTTAAAAAAGAGACAGACTAGTAGGGTAGATAGATAACTAAACTAGGGTCAGAAAGACCTATGTTCAAGTCTCACAAATCAGTTATGTGACACAGGGCAAGTCACTTAATTTCTCAACGATACTGTCAATTCCAGCACTAGAAATTACAAAAAAAAAAAATTACTGATTTGCATCAGTAGAGGGAGTTCCCTTCCAGGGATGTTCCCTATACCCTAGGTGCATTCACTTATCTCACTCCACCCCCGCAAAAAACAGCATTGTAAAATTTATTATAGACACAATAACATAGCCAAGCTACCATGAAACCTGCATAGGACTTTTCAGAAAATAGACATTCTACCTCTAGATAATTCAAATTGAATTGAATGACAACAGTGTTAACAACTTAGAAAACGTTTTGCTGTACCTTCCCATTTCATACCATATGTATATTTTTAAAATAATCATTCCTTTCCCAAGTTTTTACATAATTTTGTATACAAAAAATGCATATAATTCCCCACATGATATTTATCTTATAATTTCCTGCTTTCCATTAGAGTTAAACAATTACCTAGACAGTTTTTAAAAGACTCCTTGAATGCTTGAAACTCAAATCAATCAATTTCTCTAATTGTTATTAGTGTCAGGGAGGGGAAAGGTCTATTAGAGAAGGAAGCTAAAGCTTAAAACTAAAATGAGATTTGGGAATTGTTTGTGGATGGTTTATCTGTGCTGTCTCTCCATCAGCATTAGCATAAGTAATCTGTAGTTTTGTTCAATCAGAGTCCAGTGGCATTTCATTTACTTTGTCAGATGAGATAGATCCAATAAAGTAGCAGCCTTTAGGCTGTTTTGACAAAACAGACAATCAAACAAAACCCCATGTCACCAGCACATTTTTGTTATGCTCCTGAAATCAAAAAAGTAGCTTGGAGAGATGAAGAGAGAGCTGGCCTTGAGGCCAAGAAGACTGGATTCAGGCCTTGCTTCTGACACCAGCTCCACTGGCCATGATGCTGAGAGCCCCCACTTGAGTGGGTAGAGGGAGTTTTCCTTATCCAGGAGATCCTGATAACAGTGAAATCGAAAGTCCAGTCCCTATCCTATTGAAATCAATTTAATATGCTGTTTCCTCCACCATGCCAGTAACTCAGTCTTGTGCACTTCTGAACTTTCCTCAACAGTAATATAGATGCAATTAGGCTAGGATCACCAAATATGATTGTGCCTACACTTACCCCAAAATAGAACTAGCTCCATTGTTACTGGCCCTAGGAATACATGCCAAGAGTACAGGTATTCATTCCTGTTTTCAAGTTCCGCCTTGTGATTCTTCAATGAGCGAAAATGAGCCAACATTTCACCTAGATGTGCTGCTTAATAACATCTTTTAACACTTTGAACTGTGAAGTCAATTTAATTATGGAAAATTAGAGTTTTATCCAAATGAAAAGGAGAGGAAATGAAAGCTTCATTTTCAATTTATCTTATTAATTGCAAAAAGACAAATAATTGCATTTTCCAGAGGTCCCACACTATAAATATCTCTCTACTTGTCAGATATCGCTCATAAAGAAGTCATTTTCTTCATATAGGTAGACGATCTTAGGAGCTACTTATCAAATAATTGAGTTCTCCAGAGAGCAGATTGGAAGACTCTTTGACTTCCAGTACTTAACCTCATATGCAGCATTTCCTCATTTTCAGTTTAGCTAACAAGAGGTAACTTACATTACCAAATGAGGTAAATGGCTTAAGCTTTTGTAATGCTATGTCACAGAACTAGCATGAAGTTGATTTTATTTAGATAAATAATTGTGAATTACTTCAAAAATTGTTTTGTAGCCACAATTAATCATGCTCTTCCAAATGGACTCAATATAATTTATCTATTAATGAAATGAGGCAGCCAGGTGGCACAGTGGATAGAGCACTGGAACTAGACTCAGGAAAACCCATCTTCTTGAGTTCAAATCTGGCTTCAGACACTTTGTAGCTGTGTGACCCTGGGTAAGTTACTTAACCCTGCTTGCCTCAGGTTCCTTACCTGGAAAATGAGCTGGAGAAGAAAATGGCAAAACACTCCCCTTTGCCAAGAAAACCCCAAATGGCATCATGAAGAATTGATATGACTAAGGAACAACTGAACAACAACTTGAAAGTAGCCAGAGAAGCTAGTCATAGAACTGGGAGACAGAATGTCATGTTATGTGAAGAATAAGCATTGCATTAATAGAGAAGACAGAAGAGAGGAAAGTTTAATAAGAAGAATATAAAAGTAGAAAGAGGTCTGGTTATTGAGCAAACAGGGGATTTCATATTTGATCCTGGAAGTAAATGAGTTTATTGAAAAGGAGTTTATTGAAAAGGAAAGATCACATGATCACCCCTGCACTTTTGGAAGATCATATTGGCAGCTGACTAGAAGACTGGGCTAGATGGACTAGGGGAAGCTTGTAGCAGGGAGGTCAACCAGAAGGTTATTGTAGTAGTCAGAGTAATGTAGATACAAAGTGATGAGGGCCTGCACCAGGGCAGTGGTTATGTGAATGGAAAGAAGGGAATATATACAAAAAAATGATGCAAAGATAGAAGTGACAGGATTTGGCAACAGATTGGATATGTGGCATGAGTGCAAAGGAGATCTTGAAGACGACATGACAGGTAGCGAGCCTGGGTGACTGGGAAGATGCCAGTGACCCCAACAGGGATAAGGAAGATAGGAAGAGGGGAGAGAAGAAAGAGTTCAGTCTGGGGCATGTTGAATTGAAGATGTCTGCAGAACACCCAGTTTAAATGTCCAACAGACAGTTGGAGACATAAGACTGGATGTGAGCAGAATAGGTCTGAGAAGAATCTATGGAAAGATGATTAAACCTATGGGAGCTGGTAAGATCACCAAGTTAAAAATAGAGAGAAGAGGACCCAGGACAAATTCTTGGAAGGCATCCACAGATAGTGAGTTGTGTATGTCCTTCATTCTTGAAGAGGACCATGACATCAAGATGATGACATGACTTGCAGTTGACTTTGATTTGAGTGAGGGAGGACTGTGCAAGGTCACCAGCTTCACTTTCTCCTCCAGAGCCATCTGGGTCCAGTGGTCAGATATTTATCAGTACAGCTGGAGATGGCCCAGGATGTAGTGTGAGATCCTGGGCCTTTCAGGTTAAGGTCTTATCACATTCTCACTTTGAGTGAGATACACCCATTCAATGAATAGACTTCTTTAAGTAGATACTCAAGGAATGGCCTATTTAATAAAAAAAAAAAACAAGAAAACTCAAACTGGGAAGGGAAGACCTTCAGGGTTCATGGGTAAAAGAGAAACAATTACTATTTAGTAATTATATTCACTCTGTGTTAGGTGGTTGGGGACCCTAGACCACCTGGAAAGGAGAGGAGAGGAGCTGCTACTCACTCACAGGTTGTGTTTGTCCTTCATTCTCGAAGAGGACCATGACATCAAGATGATGACATGACTTGCATTTGACTTTGATTTAAGCGAGGAAGGGCTGTGCAAGGTCAGTAACCTCACTTTCTTCTCCTGAGGTATCTGGGTCCAGTGACCTGATTCTCATCAGGATAACTGGCGGCCAGATAGTGAGTATGACCTTGATGAATGTCCAGAAAAATAGACTGAGGAGTGGTCAGAGAGGTTGGAGGAGAACCAAGAGAAAACAATATCATAAAAAATCACAAAAACCTGATTCGAGATAGCTTTCTTAATGAGTTTACCTATGAAAAGGAGGTGTTGTGATTGGAATTTGACAAAAAAGGTAAACTGAGGCAAATCTCTGCACAAGATAGCATCTGTTAATGGGGACATGCTCCCTGCCAATAAATGGATCAGTGGCTTGACCCTATTATGGTAAGGACCCTGAGCAAGAAGATAGTCCCCTTTTATAGGTTTCAGGGAAGACAGAACAAAGAACACGGTAGATGACATCATAGGATTGAGGGCAGCATGCTTGGTTATACAACTGAGGCACAAGGAACAATATGATTGGCTGGAATTTTGGTAATGGGGCTAACAACAACCTTTCCTTCTTCTCTCATGAGGCTAAGAAGTATTTATTTTTTGACTACAGGTGTGACAAAGCAGCCCAGACTTTTAGACGGTAGATCAGACATCCTTGAAGGATAGCTTGGGTTGGTAAAGATATTAGGGCCAGACTCTCTTTCTTTCATACCCATCCCCCAAGGTCAGTTAAATTCCTTGAAGCAAGAAGAGCTAAGTTCAGAAACAAAGAATAATGACTTCAGCAGTTACAGAAAAAAAGCATTTACTGGCAAAAAAATCTAAAAACAAGTGATAAAGGATCAATTTTAATCTTCTCGAGAGAAGTGATATAAGATGCTATCAGGGATAGTCAGAACAAGTGAGGGGCTTTTTTTTTTTAATTTTATTTATTTATTTAATTTTTTACATTCATTTTCACAAATTTTTGGGTTCCAAATTTTCTCCCCTTTTCTCCCCTCCCCCCCACCCCAATACCCCAAGCAATCTAATTTTCCCTATCTCCAATCTGCCCTCTCTTCTGTCATCCCTCCCTTCTCTTGTCTCCATCTTCTCTTTTCTCCTTTAGGTCCAGATGACTTTCTATTCCTCATTAACTGTATGTCTTCTTTCCTAGTTGCAACAACAATACTAAACAGTTGTTCCTAAAACTTTGAGTTCCAAATTCTCCCCATCCCTCCCTCCCCACCCATTCCCTTTGGGACGGCAGGCAATTCAATGTACGCCATATCTGTGTAGTTTTGCAAATGACCTCCCTGATAGTTGTGTTGTGTAAGACTAACTGGATTACCATCCCTCCTAACCAGCCCCTTATTGTTTCTCTTCTGTCTCTTGATCCTGTCCCTCCCCAAGTGTTGACTTCAAATTGCTCCCTCCTCCCTTTGCCCTCCCCTCCATCATCCCCTCCCTTGCAATATCTCCTTCTCCCCCACTTTCTTATACTGTAAGATAGGTTTTCATACCAAAATGAGTGTGCATTTTATTCCTTCCTTTAGTCAAATGTGATGAGGGTAAACTTCTTGGGTTTTTTTTTTCAACTCTCCTCTTTATCCCTCCACTAAGAAAAACTCCTACCTGCCTCTTAAATGACATATAGTTACCCCCTTCCCTTTCCCTCTCTTTCCTCCCCCTACATTTCTCTCTCACCATTTACCTTAGTTTCTTTTAAGGTATGGTCCCATCCTGTTCAGTTCAATCTGTGTTCTCTATCTCTGTATGTGTGTGCATGTGTGTATGTGTGTGTATGCGTGTACATGTGTATGTGTGGTCCCACCAACTACCCAGATACTGAAAAGTTTTAAGAGTTAGAAATATTGTCTTTCCCTGTATGAATGTAAACAGTTCACTTCTGGTAAGTCCCTTAAGACTTCTCTTTACTGTTTCCTTTTTCATGCTTCTTCTCATTCTTGTGTTTGAAAGTCAAATTTTCTTTTCAGCTCTGGTCTTTTCATTAAGAATGATTGAAAGTCCTCTGTTTCATTGAAAGACCATATTTTCCCTTGAAGTATTATACTCAGTTTAGCTGGGTAGGTGATTCTTGGTTTGAGTCCTAGTTCCTTTGCCTTCTGGAATATCCTATTCCACGCCCTTCGATCCCTTAATGTAGAAGCTGCTAGATCTTGGGTTATCCTGATTGTATTTCCACAGTACTGGAATTGTTTCTTTCTAGCTGCTTGCAAGATTTTTTCCTTGAGCTGGAAGTTCTGGAATTTGGCCACAATGTTCCTAGGAGTTTCTCTTTTTGGATCTCTTTCAGGTGGTGATCGATGGATTCTTTCAATACTTATTTTGCCCTCTGGTTCTAGAATGTCAGGGCAGTTTTCCTTGATAATTTCATGGAAGATGATGTCTAGGCTCTTTTTTTGATCATGAGTTTCAGGTAGTCCCATAATTTTTAAATTGTCTCTCCTGGATCTATTTTCCAGGTCAGTTGTTTTTCCCATGAGATATTTCACATTCTCTTCCATTTTTTCGTTCTTTTGGTTTTGTTTGGTGATTTCTTGGTTTCTCGTAAAGTCATTAGACTCCATCTGTTCCATTCTAATTTTGAGAGAACTATTAAATTCAGTGAGCTTTTGAGCCTCTTTTTCCATTTGGCTCATTCTGCTTTTGAAAGCATTCTTCTCCTCACTGGCTTTTTGAACCTCCTTTGCCAATTGAGTGAGCCTATTTTTCAAGGTGTTAATTTCCTCAGCATTTTTTTGGGTCTCCTTTACCAAGGTATTGACCCGTTTTTCATACTTTTCTTGCATCTCTGACATTTCTCTTCCCAGTTTTTCCTCCACCTGTCTAACTTGCTTTTCAAAATCCTTTTTGAGCTCTTCCAGGGCCTGAGCCCACCTGCCACCCCCCTGGGGTGTCTTGGGTACTGAGGCCCCGCCCTCCACGTCTTTCCCTGATGGCAAGGATACGTCCTCATCATCAGATCCGAAGGTCGGGATCATTTGCATTTGTTGGAAAAAACTCTCTATAGTCTTATTTTTCTTCCCTTTTCTAGGCATTTTCCCAGCCAGTTACTTGACTTCTGAGATTCCTTTCCACCCCCACCTGGATCCGCCCAGCTAGTGCTTGGCCTCTGAGATTTAAATGGGCTTTCCTCCTGCCGGCTGTCAATCAGTGAGCTTTAGTTCAGGTGCTGGGGTGGGGGCAGGGCCGCCTCCTAGGCTCAGATCCCTCAGGGGCTTTATGTAGAGACTTTCAGGAATGGAGCAGGTGGGGGCGGGGTGGGGGCAGGGCCGTCTCCCAGGCTCAGCTCCGTCAGGTTTTATGCAGGAATCTTCCGTAATGAAGATCCTGCCTGCTGCTGGGGGATTCCTGAGTCCTGGTCAGCTGCCGCCTCAGCCGCCACCCACACCTCTGCCTCCGCCGCTTCCTGCCCCCGTCTCTGCCGCCGCTGCTTCCTCCCAAGGGGGCCCAAGTCACAGAGACGCCCTGCTTCCCCTCTCCTCCAGTCCGGCCTTCTCTCTCACTGACCTGTAGCTTCTGTGGGCGGAGGGACTTTCCCGGCTGCCGGAGCTTCCGTCTCTGAAGCCTGCTCAGATCAGCTTCTCTGGGGCCAAGTGAGGGGCTTTTTAAAAGAAATTGTTTTATTTACTTTTCATTTACAACATTCAGTTCCACAAACTTTTGAATTTTACATTTTCTCCCCCTCCCTTCCTTTCCCAAGACATGTAATCTGATATAGTTCTACATTTACATTCGTATAAACATATTATTATCTTAGTCATGTTGTAAAGAAGAATTATAACCAATGGAATGAACCATGAGAAAGAAGAAACAAAACAAAAAAAAAAGAGAGAGAGAACAAACAGTATACATCAATCTGCATTCAGACTTTGTAGTTCTTTCTGTGGATATGGATAGCATTTTCCATATGGATAGCATTTTCCATCATGAGCCTTTTGGAGTTATCTTAGAACCTTGCATTGCTGAGAAGAGTCAAGTCTATCAAAGTTAGTCATCACACAATGCGGCTATAACTGTGTACGGTGTTCTATGGTTCTGCTACCCTTGTTCAGCATTAGTTCCTATAAGTCTTTCCAGATTTTTTTAAAGTCCACCTGTTCATCATTTCTTATAACACCATAGACTTCCATTATATTCATATACCACAACTTGTTCACTTATTCCTCAACTGATGGCCATCCCCCAATTTCCAATTCTTTGCCACCACAAAACAAGCTGCCATAAATATTTTTGTACATTCAGGTCATTTTCCTGTTTGTATGATCTCTTTGGAATACAGTCCTCAAAGTGGTATTGCTGGGTCAAAGGGCATGCATATTTTTATAGCCCTGTGGGCATAGTTCCAAATTGTTCTCCCAAATGGTTAGATCAATTCACAACTCTACCAACAATGCATTAGTGTTCCAGTTTTCTCACATGTTTTCCAACATGTGTCATTTTCCTGTTTTGTCATGTTAGCCAATCTGACAGGTGTGATGTGGTATCTAGGTTGTTTTGATTTGCATTTCTTTAATCAATAGTGATTTAGAGCACTTTTTCATGTAACTATAGATATCTTTAATTTCTCCCTCTGAGAACTGCCTGTTTATATCTTTTGACCATTTATTAATTGAGGAATGACTTGTATTCTTATAAATTTGGCTCAGTTCTCCATATATTTTTAGAAATGAGGCCTTTATCATAGATACGGTTGTAAAAATTCCCAGTTTTCTGTTTCCCTCCTAATCTTGGTTGCATTGGCTTTCTTTGTACAAAACTTCAATTTAATGTAATCAAAAGTATCCATTTTGCATTTTGATCTCTTGTTTGATGATAAATTTCTCCATTCTCCATAAATCTGACAGGTAAACTATTTCTTGCTCTCCCAGTTTGCTTATAGTATCAGCCTTTATATTTAAATCATGTACCCATTTTGGCTTTATTTTGGTATATGGTGTAACATATTGGTCTATGCCCAGTTTTTGCCATACTATTTTCCAGTTTTCCCATCGGTTTTTGTCAAATAGTGAGTTTTAAAATTATTTCTCCTAGATCTATTTTCCAGGCTCATTGGTCTTCCAGTGAGATATTTTGCATTGTCTTCTATTTTTTCATTGCTTTGGTTTTGTTTTATAATTTCCTGATTTCTCATAAAGTCATTAGCTTCCATTTGCTCCACTCTAATTTTTAAGGGATTATTTTCTTCAGTGAGCTTTTGGACTTCCTTTTCCATTTGGCCAGTTTTGCTTTTTAAAGCATTATTCTCACTGGCTTTTTGAACCTCTTTTGCCACTTGAGTTAGTTTATTCTTAAGCATTTTTGGGAGTCCCCTTTAGCAAGTTGTTGACTCATTTTTCATGATTTTCTTGCATTATTCTCATTTCTCTTCCCAGAGAAGAAATTTTACTTCTCTTACTTGATTTTCAAAATCCTTGTTGAGCTCTTCCATGACCTAAGACCATTTCACATTTTTCTTGGAGGTTTTGGATGTAGGAACCTTGACCTTGCTGTCTTCTTCTGATTGTATGCTTTGATCTTCGTCATTGTAAGAAAATACCTTTTCACCAAGAAAGTAACTTTCTGTAGTCCTATAGTCCCCCCTTTTTGGTCATTTTCACAACCAATTACTTGACTTTTGACCTCTTTGTTAACTGGAGAGTGTACTGCCCCAAGTATCAGGGGTTTTGTGCAGCTATTTTCAGAGATATCTCTAGGGACCTGTAAATTCTCAGTTCCTCCAAAGTAGTATGATCAAAGAAGAGGTGTTTACTCCTCTCCTGGACTGCACTCTGGTCTTTGAGCAACCACAAGTACTCTTTTCTGCCCTGGAACAGCAAGTAGGATTCCCTCCCCATGGCCACCATGAGTTCTGCCACACCAGCACTCCTCTTTGCCCCAGGACTGCCACCCAGGATTGTGACCCAGATAAGCTGCTCTACCCCCCCATTGTAGAAAGATTACATAATTATTTCTTGGGTCCAGAAACTCTGGAAAAATACATGTTTGATCTAGGAAATGAAGGAAGATCACTGTGGAGCTCTGTAACAGCAAGCAGCCTAACATAACCAGGATGATCTACTAGCACAGATTCTTGGATCTGCTTATCTTAAGGGAGGTCAACAATCTTCTTTAATTACATTCACTAGTTCAGGGGAAAGTTAACACCCTGAACCAGAGAAAATACAAGCAGAGAATACAAGCAGAGAAATTAGCATAAAGACCAACAGACAGGACTCTGACTTTCTGAATGAAAACAATATTGCTATACACTTTACATATACCACGGATCAAGAGAATCTTTGCATCTGAGCAGTTAGGGGTCTGAACATACAGCTACTCACAGACTTTACCAGGGAATCATAGGGTCCTTCTCATAAGCAAGCCCCCAAAGCAAAATACCAAGTCAGAATACATACACTGCTCAGAGTCAGAAGGCATCACAACCCTCATGACTCAGTGCCTAATCAACTTAGTACCAAAAGGTGTGGAAGCCTTCCCACAAGCAAGCCTCCCCTAAGCACGCTCCTCCTTAGGCAAGTCCCTACCCCAATAGACTCCACTTAAGGCCTATTAATGGTCGGGGAAGATCTTATTATTCCATTAACATTACAAGCTCCTATAGATTTCTTCTGTTACCACATTAGCACCATGAATTTGTCAGCTTAGTCACCTGGGAAGCCAGGTTAACCATTTATTATTGATAGCTACCAGTGGAAAAGTGAAGGCAAAACTTGCAATTTTAAAATTTTTGTGTCCCCTCAGGTTCATCACAGTGCCTTGAACATAGTGGGCAATATAGATTTTGAATTTAAATTTAAATGACTTTCATGATCATGAGAGTACACACAGAGACATAGACTCATTGATTAATGGAGCTCCTAGACTATATTTTAAGGGTCACATTGAGACTCTATTGTTGAAGGGTTAGTGGTCACAGGACTAGATGAGATCTGAGATTGCTTGTTAAATTATATGCCAGTGTGAACCTTCTAGAGAAGAGGAGACCTTCCCCTGTCTTCATCCCAGTCCTACTTTTTGGACCAGGCCCATTCACCACTTGAAATACAATTCCAGTTGGGAAAATGAGAAAGAACTAGTGACAGCAACCTCTTGGATGTCAACACAGCTCCATTGCTATCCATTTTAACTCAATATTCCTAAAAATCTGGATTTGACAAGAGCAAATCAGAGTACCAGCTACCTCCAATCAAAATGGATTCCAGACAATCTAAGTACAGTTATTCCTTCCGCATTGCAATTTTCTCTATTGTAGTTTCCATGTATTGTGGATCGACATAAGAAATTAAATGGGAATTTGGGAGGAATTTTGCAGAAGCCACAGATGACATGCAAAAGCCAACAGACGTCACAGAAAAAGTTTAGAACTCATAAATGCATAAAATATATGCATAGTATTGTATAATATAAACATATTTTATCTTTTAATACCATAATAATTCAGACTTCTCTAGTACAAATGGAAGGCCAAAATATTTTTTGTAGATTTTCCAGATCACAGCGGCACCACACCCCTAATCCCTGTGGTGTAGAGGGATAACTGTAGTGTTTAAAAAAGAAAAAACTGTGAAACCTATGAGAGTAGGAAAAGGGAAATGCACTGGGATGACTAAAAGTTACAAATAAATTTTAATTCAAATTTCCCACTGCTGTCTTAAATTTTCCTGGAGCTATCTGAGAATCTCCAAGTCTTTCCAACATTTTACTATTTTCAAAGAGATGAGACATAGGGAAACAGTAAATATTAGTGAGACACAAAGACAATTTCATGAATATTTTTTGGTGTCTTAAGCTGCTGGTCATGTCTTTTTCTTTGTTTTAAGATCTATTCTGATTTCAGGTCTCTGAACTGAAGATAATTTCAATTGTTGCCCCAGCATGTATAAGCTAACAAATACAAGACTGCCTCCTTTTAAATGGGTTATTTTTATCTTTCCAGGTAATATTGTTTCACCTTTCAAGCATGTTGCTTTTGTTTCAGTGCAAATCTATTATTTCTAACCTTTGCAATTGCCACAGCCACTTCTAATCACTGTTTTCAAATTTCTCCAACAAAATCCTGCTCTAATAGAGCCTCACTCAGCACAATGGAGAACACTGGCTTCTTGAGAACTGTGCCATTGTCTCTGTGTCTCCAACGTCAAAAGAAACCTGACATCTCCACTCCAGATGTTCAGATGGACCCTCTCTGCCTGACCTGTGATAGAGCCTTCCAAGCTGGTCTGACTGGTCACTGTACCTTGACCCCAACATAGCAGTATCATTTTGGTCCTCTCCAAGAGCAAAGCACAGCATCCAGTGTCTACCTAGCCTCTGTGGGTGGTACAAAATGCTGATCATCCAAGAATAGCACAGTTCATTTGAGAGGGGACACATCCCCAGGGGTTAGGCCACCTGCTGATGAATTCTGTTTTGACCACTCCTTAAGGAAACATCATTGATGTGTGGGATGGTGAGGCAAAGGGTTTGAGATAGGATAGGGTTAGAATGAATATTCAAAATGTTGAAAACAGATCCTTACAGTATTGGAGAAGTGCTTATTAACTTTTAATAATGATGATAATGAAAAGCATTTATATAGCACTTTAATATTTGCAAAACACTTTATGTCTGTTATTTGAAACTCACCCCAACCCTGGGAGCTAGATGCTATAATTGTTTTTATTGTACAGAAGAGGAAACTAAGGCAAAGATTTGCACAGGGACACTTAACTAGCAGGTGACTGAAACAGGACTCAAAATCAGGTCTTTGTGACTTCAAATGGAGTTCTCTAGACTGTGAGATCCTTGAGGGAAGAGGCCATGTTTTCACCATTATTTGCATCCCCTCTACTTGACATAATACCTGGCACATAGTAATTAATAAGAACTTACTGACTGCTTGATTGCTACAGCAGCGATGTAAAACTCAAATAGAAAAGAGGGTGCTAAACTGTATATAAGGATGCCTGGAGACATTATATATCTACTTAGAAAGCCACATATTAACATTATCTACATTCTGTTGCATTTTTATTTTCAGTATTTCTTATTGTATTGTTGTTTATTATTTCATTCATGTCCAACTCTCCATGACCCCATTTGGGATCGTCTTGGCATAGACATTAAAGTGGTTTACCATATCCTTCATCAGCTCATTTTACAGATGAGGAAACTGAGGCAAATAATTCTTACCCATTTTAATCTGATTTGGGAGGCACTGAGGAGAGTTGCAGACCATGTGGCACCTCTGTACTCTCATACCTAGCTACCAATAGTATACCACTTGTAAGTATTCTCCTGTAGCCTCTCCCCTAGCACAGAGCCTACTTATATACAGCATTTAATCTGATGTTCAATATTGTTTTGTTCCTCTGAGTTCTCTCAAGCACTATGTTCCATGTGTATAACCTGCTATCTCCTGCCTTCATACCTTTGCACCATTTAGCCCCTATGTCTGCAATACAACCAGTAAATCAATCAATAAACATTTATTAAGGGAAATCTACTCCTTTCTCACCTCTGCTTCATGCAGTCCCTAGGTTCTTTCAAAGCACAAGTCTGGTGGTGCTGTCTACACAAGGCCTTTCCTGATCCCCCTTGCCCAGCTAGTTATTAGTAAACATTCCTTCCTGAAATTCCTTTGAATTAATTCGTGTCTATGAGCAGGTTACATTTCTTCCTAATACAATATAAGCTCCTTGAAGACAGATATTTGTTTTTTCTGTCTCTAGGTCTTCTCAAAGTGACTTACACATAGCAAACCCATAATAATTGTCCATCAAACTCAATTTAGTATGGAAAGGTCAGAATTGTAATCAAGGTGAGGGCCTAATATTCTTGGTTCTAATGCCAGTCATTTCCTTGTGATTCAATTTTTCTTCCTCCCAAAGGCCGTATGACCAGCAAGCTCTGCAGAACTGTCCCTGTCAAAATGATAGAGACATTCAGTGCCAATCATCAGATCTGGCCTCAGAGCAAGTATACAAATTTAAACTGAACAGAAAGTGAAATTTCAGCAGGGAGTGAAAAGCTTCAAATTCCACAGGAAAGGAAAAAATGATGATTAAAAAAATTCTGAACAATTTCTTCAATATCTGTTCTATGTCATCATCTTTTTTTTTCCTTTTGATATCAAGGAACACTTTGAAAATGAAATGATGACTAACACTTTCTCTTTCTTCACTTGATGTAAGTGCCCTTCACTTTGGAGCAGGACACTATATTCATGTCCTTGACACTTGACAGAGAAGACACAAACTCAATTCCAAACAAAATACTGCAGAGCTCTGTAAGTGCAGGCATATTTTGAGGAGCCCAGGGATGTAGAACTAGCTTCTGTGACCTTGGGCAAGTCACTTCTTGTGAGGTCATTCAGTGAGTCTCAGTTTCCTCATCTGTAAAATGGAATGGGAGGAGTAGCTGTCCAAGGTACCTATATGGTTCTGCATTCTGTGATCAAATTACTTGTCCTACATTCTATGACTGTACGCTGTCATGAGATTGAGAGTTCTCTTTTACAAGAAGAATGGATGATTTATTATAGGGGAAGGCTCAACTAGCCAGCTTCAGGACAGGTAGGGGTGAAGAGGGTTTATGTGACACAGATAAGCTACCCTAGGACAATTTGAAGCATAAGGTTTCATCGTGTAGGACCTGAGTTCAGATCCAGGCTCAAACACTTGACACTAGTTGTATGACCCTTGAAAAGTCACAACCTTGATTCCCAGATTGCCCATAGGGAAAGAAAAGTGAGGCAAATAACACTGAAATAGTGTTTAATCTGTGACTGCCATCAGTTATCAACCATTTATTAAGTTACTATATTCAAGGTGCTGTTAAATGCTAAGGATATAAGGGAGAAGTGAAGAAAAACGCCCTGCCCTCAAGGAGCTACATTCACTTACAACAGGAGTTGTAAACTTGGATAGAAAAAAAATACATCTTTATTTGAATATAATTGGTTTCCTTTATAATCTTGTGTAATTTGTTTTATGCATTTAAAAGCATGATTCTGAGAAGAGGGCCACAGGCTTCCCAGACTGCCACAGGGTCCATAACCCCTCTCAAGTGATGTGAAATGAGGGAGGAAATATGTAGCTAAATATGTGGTACATGAGGTAGTCCTATAAACAAAGATTCGAGAAGCTGGGGATGACTGAGAAGGGCTTTCTGCTTTTGATTCTGAAGCCAGAAATTTTAAGGGGTTGAGGTGAGAAGAGAAAGCATTCCAGACAAAGGGAATAGCCTGTATAAAGGCTTGGAGACAGGAAATGGAACATTGTATGCAGTGGTGTGCTGGAGTCATCTGATACTAGCTGAGAGCTGATTGTTAAATTTTTGTTGTGAGCATTTATACCATGGAAATCAGCAAAAGCTACAAATCATGAATTAATTTATTGTTTTGTTGATTGTCCAGACTTAATGAATTGAAAGGAAAATGTTCATGATGCTAATTAAACTTAAAAATGTGTCATGCATACATTTGTCTTTTGGTGAACTATGTTAAATATCTATCAGCAAATCCTTGGTTGTATGTGAAGCACAAGGGGGGCCAGTATGATTTGGATGGAGGAGATTCTATCAGTGTAGACCCCCTTCACAGATGCAGAATAAAAGCTCTCTATGGGTTGTTTATTGATTTTATGAGTCCTTCTGACCAAAAATTCCCCTTTGGTGGCCAAACTTATAGCAAGGACCAGCTACCAAACTTAGCTTGACCAGATCTTTCTGATATCCATTCCATACCCAAGAGTTTTCCACCCTGGTGAAAAGGATGTATCAGAATTTGGGCTAGCATATATAAAATGTAGGGCAGCTACATGGCACAGTGCATAAAGCACTGGACTTGGAATCAGAAAGACTGCTGTTCATGAATTTAAATCTACCCTCAGGCACTTCCCAGCTGGGTAAGTTACTTAACCTTACTTGCCTCAGTTTCCTCATTGGTAAAATGAGCTAGAGAAGGAAATGGCAAACCCCTACAGTATTTCTGCCAAGAAGACCCAAAATGGGATCACAAAATATCAGACATAACTAAAATGACAGAACAACATAGAGAATCTAAGAACCCAGACAGAGTCTTCTCATTCCACAATGAAGTATCAGAATAGGATTTCAGAGTAGAATTGAGACAATTATGGGATGTGAAAAAAAAGACTTCTTAGATCAGATGGACCAGATTTGTTGAGTGTGTGTTTTGTGTTGTTTTCTTTTTCTATTTGAACTTATAGAATATTGGGGAAATACTCATAGAGCATTTTTTCTGTTGATTCTTTGATCATGTGATCTAGGAACAAAGATACAAAATTAAGCAAAGGGAAGTGGGGGTGGGGGAACAAAAGGCCCCCAAAGCCCATTGGCCTATTGGGAATTGCCCATATTTATGACATTATTCTTGCTGAGCTCTGCCCTTCTGGAGGGTCTACCAACTGATTCTCTAAAATTACAACATGTAACTATTTCCCTTGCTTGCATTTCCTGCCTTACTGTTTTTGTCATCTCAGTGCCTGACTTCATAATGGAGAACAATCAACTTGTCCTAAGCCAACATTATCCACCTGCCTTATTAACTTGATGTTGTCACATCTGCTGTTGTGACTGAATAATGTGCAGTTTAAATACTGAAACTGGAAACTACAATGCGATGCTTTCAGAAAGTCTAATGCATAGTTCAGCTCCTCAAACCCAAGGGAGCAAGTGTGATCATGTTATCAAGGGACCCAGAGGGCAGAGTTGGGGAAGGCAGGGGATGAAAGGGTTATGCAGCTAAATGTCAGTCACACAAACACATGTTCTGATGGAGTCACCTGAGAGACTGTCACTGGAAAGAAACAGAACACCAAAGAGGTAGGGCCAGGAGCAGAAATTCAAGGTGGTGGGGAAAGAAAGCTCAGTTTGGAGTATTCATGGGTCATTGTAGCCTAGCCCCAGAGGTCAACGGTATAAAACTCTGGAGAAGGGAAGTTATTGAGCCTGCAAGATGTCATGTAATCATCAGGTCCATGCTGGCCCTGTTAAAGTGATGGAGAAATTCAGCATCATCGGTAGGTCAGTGAATCATTCAGCATTGATGAAATGTCACCTGCATTCCAGACACTGTGCTAGGCACTAGGAATAAAAAAAGACAGTGACCTCAAGGAGCTTACAGAAGAATGGAAGAACAGATATGTAAAAACATACACAAAACAGGTACTCTCCCTTAAGGGGATCAGAGAAAGGCACTAGCAGCTGCAGAAGACCAAGGAAGGCCTCACAGAACATGGCGCCCAAGCAGAGACATGAAGGAATCTAGTGACTCTCAGAGGTGGAGGTGAGGCTAGTGCCTGGTGGAGCAGGTAGTTGGATTCTAGTGGAGTACATAATGAAGTTACAGAAGAGGGAAGAATGTCTGTAAACCCCATCAGCAGAGATAAAAGGAAATAGTTGGTTTAGTATATCAGATTCATTGAAAAGCCAACAAAGAATTTTCAATCACCCTCATCCAAAGGAGTCATATGTGAGTAAGGCCCAAATGTACCGTGTGGACTGATTTATTCTTGAGGAAATAATCGTCTAAAGCCTTGTTTAACCAAGAACGTTGGGTATTCCCCTACCCCAGATCATGCCTTTCTGGACTTCTTTAGGTAGGAGTGTATGTCCAGTGTCCACCAAGTGAGACTGTACCTTGAACCTCATGGTTTCCTCTAGAATTGTATTAGAGACTACTGTATTCAAACTGGCCCCTAGACCATCTGCCATCTCGTTCTGTTCTTACCTCCCCAAACATTCCTGAAATCACCAGATATTTTTAAAATAATAGTAGCTGATATTTATATAGGGCTTTAGATTTTTGCAAATCACTATCTCATTTGATCTACACAAGATATGATTTTGTCTTAAATAAGAATAAAACAAGCGCTCCCTCCTTCCCCTCTCTCTCTCCCCCTCTGTTTCTCTCTCTTCCCTTCTGTATCTCTCTCTATCTCTGTCTCTGTCTCTCTGTCTCTGTCTCTCTCTCTCTCTCTCTCTCTCTCTCTCTCTCTCTCTCTCTCTTTCTCTCTCTCTCACTGAAAATAAAGATGTAAATTTTCTCATTCCAGTTCATAGACCCTCAGGTTAAGAACCCCTGACATAGAAGAATTTTACAGATGAGAAAACAGAAGCTCAGAAAGATTGGGTAATTTGTTGATAGTCACATTAAGAATCTAATATGAGATTTCAAACCCAGCCAAGTTCAATGTGTTTTCCCCTGCACCATGATGCCTGAGGTTTGGTTTTTACTCTAACATTTTTGAAAAATAAAACCAAAAATAGTCATCAGATATTAAAACTGCCCATTGGGGAAAAGATATGCTCAAAATAGGAAAAATGTAGCTACTTTATAAAAGGACATTTGAAATTTCCAGTGGGCTGATAAGCGTGTATCCAAAGATACGCCTCTTTAAACCCTATGGACATATGCCAAGAAATAGCAGAGATATTGGTTTGGAGTCAAATAATTTTTTTCATGTATCAAGAGCTAGTTTCTCCTTCATAAGTCTTACTTTGGGACTTACTTGCCTGTTGCACTAACGCAATCCATTCTTCTATGAATATTAAGCCAGGAGGATCTCCCAGTGATAAATGTCCTTGCCCTTTCATCCTGATGGGGAAAGTTTTATTCTCAGGAAGTACCACTAGGGAGGCTAAGTTCTTTTTTTTTTTAAGTACTAGGAGCTAGGAGTTCCCTATAGTACATAGGAAAAGAGATCAATAATAAAAAAAAAAAGAAAACAAATCATACCTTCAGACATAGGAGACTTCCTCAATATGGAATCACACTCATCAGCCATGCGCCAGATGGTCAGACCTTCTATTCTAAGTATGTTTTCTTCAAAAATATTTTTCAAGTGATTCTTCTAGAACCATAATATATATTTTTAGATTGACTAGATTTGTAGAATCAGGGATTTGAAAGTTGGAAGATAATTCAGGAGCCATCTAGTTCAAGGGTAGGGAACCTACAGCCTTGAGTCTACATGTGGCCCTCTAGATCCTTGACTGCAGCCCTTTGACTGAATCCAAACTTCACAGAACAAATCCCGTTAATTAAAGGATTTGGTCTGTAGAATTTGGACTCAGTCAAAAGCCCTCACCTAAGAACCCAGAAGGCCACATATGGCCTCAAGGCTGCAGATTCCCCACCCTTGATCTAGTCTAACCCAGTAAGATACCCAGTAAGTGGTCTTTTAGCCTCTACTTAAAGATGGTCCAAGAATGGCAAGCCCATTCTTAATTTTTTTATAGCTTTATTTCTTTATTTGTAGATTTCAACATTCATTTCCACAAAATTTTGAGTTCCAATTTTTCTCCCCATCTCTCCCCTCCCCCCACCCCATGACACCTTGCATTCTAATTACCACTTCCCTCAATGTACCCTCCCTTCTATCACACCCCCACCCTTCCGTTGTCCCCATCTTCTCTCTTTTCTTGTAGGGCAAGATAGATTTCTATATCCCATTACCTGTATTTCTTATTTCCCAGTTATATGCAATAACAATTCTCAACATTTGTTTCTAATACTTTGAATTTCAACTTCTCTCCCTTCCTCCCTCCCCACCCTTCCCCACTGAGAAGGCAAACAATTCAATACAGGCTATATATGTATTATTTTGCAAAAGACTTCCATAATAGTCACGTTATAGAAGACTAACTATATTTCCCTCTATCCTACCCTATCCCCCATTTATTCTATTCTCTCATTTGACCTTGTCCCTTCCCAAAAATGTTTACTTCTAGTTATTCCCTTCTCCCATTTTCCCTCCCTTCTATCATGCCCCTCAACCCACTTATCCCCTT
This sequence comes from Bettongia penicillata ogilbyi, assembly GCA_023548195.1. Lineage (NCBI taxonomy): Eukaryota > Metazoa > Chordata > Mammalia > Diprotodontia > Potoroidae > Bettongia > Bettongia penicillata. The sequence continues at coordinate 6,630,625 of JAJHZJ010000245.1, read as the reverse complement.
CTACTCTACTTTCCTGTAGTGCAAGATAGATTTTCATTCCAAATTTAGTGAGCATGTTATTCCCTCCTTAAGGGAAGAGAGTAAGCTTCACTTTCCCCCTCTCACCTCCTCCCTTTTCTCCTCCATTGAAAAAGATTTTTCTTATCTCTTTCATGAGTGATAATTTGCCCCATTCCTTTTCTCCCTTTCTCCTCCCAATATATTCCTCTCTCACCTCTTAATTTTATTTTTTATAGATATCATCCCTTCTGATTCAATTTAACCTGTACTCTCTGTCTATGTGTGTGTGTGTGTGTGTGTGTGTGTATAATGTGTGTATAATCCCTCCACCTACCCATATACTAAGAAAAGTCTCAAAAGTTACAAATAGCTTTCCATGTAGGAATGTAAACAGTTCAGCTTTAGAATGTCTTTTATGAGTTCTCTCTCCTGTTCACCAACTCATACTTCTCTTGATTCTTGTGTTTGAAAGTCAAATTTTCTCTTTAGTTCTGGTCTTTTCATCAAGAATGCTTGAAAGTCCTTGATTTCATTAAATAACCATTTTTTTCCCCTAAAGTATTATACTCAGTTTTGCTGGGTAGGTGATTCTTGGTTTTAATCCTAGCTCCTTTGACTTCTAGAATATCCCATTCCAAGCCCTTTGATCCTTTAAAGTAGAAGCTGCCAGATCCTGTGTTATCCTGATTGTATTTCCATAATACTTAAATTGTTTCTTTCTAGCTGCTTGCAGTATTTTCTCCTGGACCTGGGAACTCTGAAATTTGGCTACAATGTTCCTAGGAGTTTCTCTTTTCAGGTCTTTTTCAGGAGGTGATCAGTGGATTCTTTCAATATTTATTTTGCCCTCTGGTTCTAGAATATCAGGGAAGTTTTCCCTGATAATTTCATGAAAGATGATGTTTAGGCTCTTTTTTTTGATCATGGCTTTCAGGTAGTCCCATAATTTTTAAATTGTCTCTCCTGTATCTATTTTCCAGGTCAGTTATTTTTCCAATGAGATGTTTCACATTATCTTCTATTTTTTCATTCTTTTGGTTTTGTTTTGTAATTTTTTGGTTTGTCATAAAGTCATTAGCTTTTGTCAGCTCCACTCTCATTTTTAAAGAACTATTTTCTTCAGTGAGCTTTTGAACCTCCTTTTCCATTTGGCTAATTCTGCTTTTTAAAGCCTTCTTCTCCTCATTGGCTTTTTGGACGTCTTTTTCCAATTGAGTTAGTCTATTTTTAAAGGTGTTATTTCTTCAGCATTTTTTGGATCTCCTTTAGCAAGCTGTTGACTCACTTTTCAAACTCTTCCATGGCCTGAGCCCATTGTATATTCATTTTGAAGGTACTAGATGCGGAAGCCTTGACTTCCTCTGACAGTATGCATTGTTCCTCGTCATCCAAAAGGATAGAAGGAAATACCTCTTCACCGAGAAAGTCACCTTCTATGGTCTTATTTTTTCCCCTTTTTTGGGCATTTTCCCCAACCAATTACTTGACTTTTGAATCCTTTGTCAAGAGGAGGGTCCTAGTGCTCCTCCTCACATCAGGACCATGCTCAGGGCTGAGATTCAGATCAGCTGCTTAATTCCCCCAGGCACTTTAGGTTGAGTGCTTCACAAATGGATGCCCACTGCTGCTGCCCCCACTGCTGCCCCTGCTGCTACTGCTGCTGCTTGGGACCAGTGCTCTTGCCCAGCTGGGAAAGCCCTCTTAATGACCTTTGAAGCTTTCTTTGGCACTTGTGGGTGGAGAGATCTGAGACCCTCCCTCCTGGGATTCTACCATGGAGGCCTGTTCTGGTGCTGTTCCTCCTGGTTGCCACATGACCAGGGCTGGACTATGCTCTGCTCAGGGTTCTGTGGGATAGACCTTTCCTGTCAGCCTTCCAGGTTACCTTGGCTGGAAATCTCTTTCACTCTGTTGTTCTGTGGCTTCTGGTGCTCCAAAATTTGTTGAGAGTCATTTTTCACAGCTATTATATGGGCTGTGGGGGAAGAGTTAGTGTATGTGCATCTTTCTACTCTGCCATCTTGGCACCACTGCCCCAAGCCCGTTCTTCTTTTTTTTATTTTATAAATTTATTTATTTAACTTTTAACATTCATTTTCACAAAATTTTGGGTTTCAAACTTTCTCCCCATTTCTCCCCTCCCCCCCCACCCCAAAACGCCAAGCATTCTAATTGCCCCTATCACCTATTTGCTCTCTCTTCTAACATCCCTCCCTTCCCTTGTTCCCATCTTTTCTTTTGTCCTATAGGGCCAGATAATTTTCTATACCCTATTACCTGTATTTCTTGTTTCCTAGTAGTAAGAACAATACTTGACAGTTGTTCCTAAAACTTTGACTTCCAGCTTCTCTTCATCCCTCCCTCCCCACCCATTCCCTTTGGAAAGCAAGCAATTCAGTATAGGCCATATCTGTGTAGTTTTGCAAATGACTTCCATAATAGTCGTGTTGTGTAAGACTAACTATATTTCCCTCAATCTAATCCTGTCCCTCCAATTATTCTATTCTCTCTTTTGAGCTTGTCCCTCCCCAAGAGTATTGACTTCAAATTGCTCCCTCCTCCCACTGCCTTCCCTTCCATCATACCCTCAACCTGCTGATCTCCTTCTCCCCCACTTTCCTGTATTGTAAGATAGGTTTTCATACCAAAATGAGTATGCATTTTATTCCTTTCTTTAGTCGAATGTGATAAGAGTAAGTTTCATGTTTTTCTCTCACCTCCCCTCTTTTTCCCTCCACTGAAAAGTCTTTTGCTTGCCTCTTTTATGAGCGATAATTTGTTCCATTCAATTTCTCCCTTTCTCCTCCCAATATATTTCTCTCTCACTGCTTAATTTATTTTTTTTAAGATATGATCCCATCCAATTCAATTCACTCTGTGCTCTGTGTGTGTGTGTGTGTGTGTGTGTGTAATCCCACAAACTACCCAGATACTGAAAAGTTTCGAGAGTTAAAAATATTGTCTTTCCATGTAGGAATGTAAACAGTTCAACTTTAGTAAGTCCCTTATGACTTCTCTTTGCTGTTTACCTTTTCATGCTTCTCTTCATTCTTGTGTTTGAAGGTCACATTTTCTTTTCAGCTATAGTCTTTTCATCAAGAATGCTTGAAAGTCCTTGATTTCATTGAAAGACCATTTTTTCCTTTAAAGTATTATACTCAGTTTTGCTGGGTAGGTGATTCTTGGTTTGAGTCCTAGTTCCTTTGATTTCTGGGATATCATATTCCATGCCCTTCGATCCCTTAATGTAGAAACTACTAGATCTTGTGTTATCCTGATTGTATTTCCACAATACTTGAATTATTTCTTTCTAACTACTTGCAATATTTTCTCCTTGATGTGGGAACTCTGGAATTTGGCCACAATGTTCCTAGGAGTTTCTCTTTTTGGATCCCTTTCAGGCTGTGATTAGTGGATTCTTTCAATATTTATTTTGCCCTCTGGTTCTAGAATATCAGGGCAGTTTTTCTTGATAATTTCATGAAAGATGATGTCTAGGCTCTTTTTTTGATCATGAGTTTCAGGTAGTCCCATAATTTTTAAATTGTCTCTCCTGGATCTATTTTCCAGGTCAGTTGTTTTTCCCATGAGATATTTCACATTATCTTCCATTTTTCATTCTTTTGGTTTTGTTTGGTGATTTCTTGGTTCCTCATAAAGTCATTAGCCTCCATCTGTTCCATTCTAATTTTTAAAAACCTATTTTCTTCAGTGAGCTTTTGGACCTCCTTTTCCATTTGGCTAATTCTGCTTTTGAAAGCATTCTTCTCCTCATTGGCTTTTTGAAACTATTTTGCCAAGTGAGTTAGCCTGTTTTTCAAGGTGTTATTTTCTTCAGCATTTTTTGGGGGTCTCTTTTAGCAACGTGTTGACCTGCTTTTCATGCTTTTCTTGCATCTCTCTCATTTCTATTCCCAGTTTTTCCTCCACCTCTCTTACTTGATTTTCAAAATCCTTTTTGAGCTCTTCCATGGCCTGAGCACATTGAATATTTATTTTGGATATTTGGGATACAGAAGCCTTGACTTCTATGTTTTTCCCTGATGGTAAGCATTGTTCTTCCTCACCCGAAAGGATGGGAGGAGATATCTGTTCACCAAGAAAGTAACCTTCTATGGTCTTATTTTTTTTCCCTTTTTTGGGCATTTTCCCAGCCAGTTACTTGACTTTTGGGTCCTTTGTCAAGAGTAGGGTATGCTCTGGGAATCTGTGAGATCTCAGTTCCTCCAAAGTGGCACAATCAAGTGTTTACTGTTTTGGACACAGAGAGGGATTTTTATGCCCAGAATCTTAGTATTTACCTTTCCACAGCCAGCTGGCCTCCAGTGCCCAAGTCAGCACTGGGGGCTGATTTTCAGATAAGTTGGATGGGCAGGGCTACCATTCAGTGTGAGACAAAGACCAGCTTGCCCAGGGCCTCCACCCAGAGCTGAGACAGGACTCAGCTCTTCAATGCCCCTAGGTGTTTTTACGCTTCAACAACGGATTTTCTGTGTGGGTTGCTGTGCAGATTCTGTGGCCACTGCCTGCTGCCGGAGGTATAGAAAGGCCCCTCTCCCTTCCTGGCCAGCTGATAAAACCCCATCTCTGACCTTTGGTGCCTGTAGGCCAAGGGAACTGAGGACCCGCTACTGTGACTGGAGATTTTGCCTCCCGGAGTCTTGTCATGCTATGTGGCTGTGCCACTTGACCAAGGCTGGGCTGGGCTCCTTGCTCGGCTCTGCATCGGGCACAACTGATGTTTCCATGGGCCTTTCAGATCACCATGAGCTGGAGATATCCTCCACTCTGTTGTTCTCCACTTCTGCCCCTCCAAAATTTGTTGAGAGTCCCTCTCTACAGGTATTTTATGAGCTGTGGGGAGGACCCTGCCTAAGTGTGTCTTTCTAGTCCACCATCTTGGCTCCACGCCCCCAAGCCCATTCTTCTTGAAGAAGTCCATTCCAAGAACAGTTCTATTGTTAGGAATTATTCTTTTCTGATATCAAGGCTGCTCCACCACTCCCCAGTTTCTACCCATTGTTCTTGGTTCTGGTCTCTAATCCCAAAAGGAGCAAATCTAATTGTTCCTCTACATGATGGCACTTAAGATACTTGAAGACAGTTATCATGACCCCCCCAAGTCTTCTTTTCTATTTGAAATATCCCTATTTCCTCCTATAGATCGTTATATGTCATGAACTTGAGACCTTTCATCATCCTGCTTTGCCCTCCCTTAGAAACTCTCCAACTAAGTATGATATGAATGTAGTGTCTTCATTCTACCAGCCTCCTGTCTTCATAATTATGAGGAGGATAAGGTAGAGGGGTCATCAAATGACCACCATTTCAGTGGCCAAGAAACAAAGGTATGGAAAATAGCTCTTTAAGAGCCAAAGGAATGTTGAAGGATATGAAGATATAGACAAGATGGTGAAGAGGGTAAACAATCAACAAGAATTCATTAGCCATGTACTATATGGTAACCATTGTTCTAGGTACTGTGATACAAAAACAAAAGGGAAACAGTGGAATACTCCCTGCCTGAATTTCTGTTTACTCTTTCAGCAATGTACAGTTGAGGAGTGTTCAGTCAGCCCAACTAATGGACAGATATGCAGTTGGCAGTTGTAGAGATGGTTGAAAGTTTCTGTCTTTGACGCGATACAAAAGGAAAAGTGGTATCACTCAGAGTCTGCCCTGGCTCCTGAACTCTTAACTCCTCTACTCTGATCCACTATCATCCCCTTCACACATCCAGGCTTTGAGTTGAACAGACTGAGTTTTATTTCTTTTACTTCTTAAATATTGAGGATAACAATAACAGCTAACATTCATATAGCGCTTACTGTGTGCTAGATCTGTTTGAAATTCCCAACAATCATGGAAGGTATACTATTATTATCTCCATTTTCAGTTGAATAAACTGAGGCAAGAGGTTAAGTGACTTTCCCAAGGTCATACAACTATAAAGTATCTGAGGCTAGATTTGAACTCAGGTATTCCTGACTCCAAGCCCTATCCACTGTGCCACCAAGCTATTCTTTTACTACTACTCAGAAGAATAACTTTCAGCAACTCTGAGGTACCATGTCACACCCATCAGATTGGCTAACATGACAAAACAGGAAGATGATAAATGTTGGAGAAGATGTGGGAGAGTTGGAACACTAATTCATTGTTGGTGGAGCTATGAGCTGATCCAACCATTCTGAAGAGCAATTTGGAACTATGCCCAAAGGCCTACAAAAATGTGCATCCTTTTGACCCAGAAATATCACTTCTGAGACTGTGTCCCAAAGAGATCACAAAAATGGGAAAAGATCCCACATATATGAAAATATTTATAGCCGTTCTCTTTGTAGTGGCCAAAAACTGGAAATTGAGGAGATGCCATCAACTGGGGAATGGCTGAACAAGTTGTGGTGTATAAATGTAATGGAATACTATTGTTCTATAAAGAAATGATGAACAGGAAGACTTCAGAAAAGCCTGGAAAGACTTATATCAACTTATGCTGAGTGAAAGGAGCAGAAGGAGGACAGCATTATACATAGTAACAGCCACAATAAGCAGGGATTATTTCTGGTAGACTTAGCCCTTCACAGCAATGCAAGGACCTAAAACATTCCCAAGGGATGCTTGAGGCAAAATGCCATCCACAGCCAGAGAAATAACTATGGAATTGGAATGCAAAATGAAACAGACTCTTTTCTTTTCTGTTATGTTTTGTTTTGTTTTGTTTTTTTCTCATGGTTTCTTTCATTCATTTTAATTCTTCTATACAACATGACATGTGAAAATGTGTTTAATAAGAATATATGTGTAGAACCTATATAAGACTGCATGCCTTCTCGGGGAGGGAGGGAAGAGGGAAGGGGAAAAAATTTAAGACTTATGGAAGTGATTGTTGAAAATGGAAAACCAATAAATTAATTTTAAAAAAAAGAGTTCCTGGAACCCCTGGGTTCTAAACATGCCTATACACTTGTAGAGAAATCTAGGTCTAGACTGCAGACTGGAGTTGTTTTGTGTGGATTCACTTTTATGCCTTTATTCATTTTATTCAGAGAGTAAAACACAGTATATAGAATACAAATCATTCTCTACGCAAATACAGACAGAATTTCTGTCTGGTCATGAGATGGGTTGACTTTATTGCAAGATTATCTTACTAGGGTTTGGAGAAATATAGCTGATTTGAAGAGGAAATGGAGTTTCTCCCAGGTGGGGATTCAAAAAGTCATTCTATTAAATACACATTAACCACATCCAGTAGGCTAATAAGGTAAGTGTGACTACCCAGAAAGAGACAGAACTAGAGTAATAAAAGGTTGTTACTCTCTAGGAAACATTGAGAGCCTGGCACTTCCCTGGTATGAGATCTTCCTCAGCAGCGTCGGTAGAGCACATAACCCCTGGAGTGAGTACGGTACTTCACAGACACTGAGTTCCTTTGTAGTGACTAAGAGCCTGTAGTCACTAAGAGTATAGCAATGCTACCTGGTAGTTAAACAGGGTAAGGAGTAAAGGGAGTGGAGTGGGGAGAAGGGAAGAGAGAGAGATAGAGACAAAGAGACAGAGACAAAGACCAGACAAAATGCTTTAGGAAAATGTAAATCTTCAAAGAGCCCGCATGAAGGGTAGGGTGGAGTGTGGACAAGGGTAACTAAAATCTGCTCTGATGTCATTGGAAGAACTGTGGACCTTGCTGAGACGTGTGTGTGTGTGGTATGTGTGTACACATGTGCGTGCATATATATTTATGTCTGTATGTGTATAGGTCTATATATAGAAAATCCTCCAAATAAAAAGAAGCCAAATTACTTTCTCTCCCCCAGAGTGAAAAAAGTTGAGCATTGCTAAGTCTCTGGATTTCCATACATTGGTCAGAACGTCTCATTTTTTCCTTCACTCTAAGCATTGTAAATAAACCCAGTGCAAACAGAAGTAATAAGAAGTAAAACCTGGCATCGGAATAAACCTTGAGGGGAAGAGAATGGACATCTATATTTAAATGTCTTTAGTACTAGAAGGCAAAGAAATTCTTACTTGAGGCTGGAATGTTTTCTTCAACTCACCCGGCCTTGCCTAGAAAAGATTCTAAGAACTTACCCATCACTTACAACTCTATTAAAGGAGCAGAATAAGCCACATTCATATTGCTCTTTCTTTAAAGTATTTTTCTCCAACTCCATCAAGTAAGTAGTTATTAGACACATTTTTTCATGTAAAGAAACTGAAGATCAGAGAGGTTCAATAACTAGCTAGTCACATAGCTAGTACGTATCAGAGCTAAAACTCACACCCAGGTCCTGTGAGAAATGATTCATTTGGAGCCCTACTCTATTCCAGTCAGAATTAATCAATTTGAAATAATTACAAAGGGGCAGAGATTATAAATTCTGTGTATTAGGCCTCAGAGCTATGAACTGCAGATTATAAGTTCACTTGCATAATCATAAGAGGCTATCTACAGAATGTCGTGTTTTTTCTTGTTATGGTAACCAAGTCCAGTGCAGTGGAGGTGACTCAATTACATGAAACTTATTTTTGTGCCTCTGGACCATTCTCTCATGTCTAGCATGAGAGGACCACATAGTCAGTGGAGGTACGTCATGCTTTGTCAACCCAAGCTACTGACATACCATTTTTTGTTTGATACTTATTTTTGACCCTCATAGCACAGTCTGTCAACCAGGGGGATTTATACTTTGTATAGCTCCTCTAAAATGTTCAATTATCAAATATGATATCAAGCCTTGTAAAATTAAGACCCTGGAAGAAGGGGGTATCTCAAACCATGGGGAAGGACTGGAATCCATTTCATTGGAGGGACCATGGATCCTTTAATATATTGGCTCAATGGATATTCAGATCTCTGTCTCTGTGGGTTTTCTTGCAGTTTGGGTAATGATAAGACCCCCCCAACTCCAAACCTAGTAGTGTCCTTTGCACTCCACTATAATGTAGATAGTAACTTCACTATCCTCTTAAGAAAATTTGTTTTTGTTTTCCTTACTTCTACAATACTTCAAGGATCTATAATTTGATCAAAATGGGCACATACTTCACTGAAGCATATTGCAATCTTTCTATGACTTAGTAAACAGTCTTTTGCCACATCCTAAAATTTCATCACTTGGTTGATAGCCCTCTGGTAATGAGCTTCTTGGAATGTAGCTGGGCTTGTCCCGAGAGAAAAGAACTACAGTTCACATCTGACTCATACTCAAAGCCTTTTCAAATGGGAGGAACCTGAAATAGTTTGGACTCAGTTGTCACACATTTCAAGAACTCCAACTCACCTCCATAAGGCACCAGAATAGGACTGTGGGGGGAAAATGGCTTCTTTGCTAAGCATAATATTATATATAAAAATATATAAAACTCTAGGTTCAACGATCTTAACGGATAAACCTAAATTTTTACCAGTTCTGATATGGAAGGATAAAATGAGGAGAGAGCAATGTAGAATTGCCATTTGGGGCCAAGTAAAAAATGGCCTTTCAAAATGAAATGGTTTGTGTGGGCAGAATTTTGTTGTAATTATAATGGTGTGTAAAAAAGGGGAGGACAATTTTATTCCACAGTCAGGTACCCCCTATTAGCAAAGGCAGTCTTAAGTAGAAGAAGCAACCACCCACATTATATAACTTGAATACTGATAAAAAGTATCCCTACCATGACTTCAAGAAAAAAATAACTCCCCCTACTGACCTTGCCATGTTACCTGAATATTACCTTTTTTAGAGTGTAAAAAAGTTACCTGGTAGAAATTATGGGAGTATATTTAATCAGTCAGAAAATGAGAATCCACCATATGTCAGGAACATGTAAAACTCCTTTTTAGCTCAACTGAACATATTAAAAAATAAATATTTCTCTAGTCTAAAAATTTTTCCATACTTAACTTGTAGGAAAGTAAGAACAAAAGTTGACTTCCTTGGAGAAATGGATTACTTCTCTAGATAAAATCTTAGCCTCCCTTCCCCCAAAGTAATTGGTGCCTGCATGTGGATCCCAGGAAGGAAGCCTTTGCTTTCTGTCCTTGAGGCAGGAAATCATCAAGAAAGGCATTAATAACGATTCTTTCTCTGGAGCATTATCCTCCAAACTGTCTTTTAACATATTATAACATTTTTCCTGCTGAAGATTCCTATAAATGTACTTTAAATGGTGTTGGGGTAGAAAGAGATGCCTGAGTTCATGGGTGGACCATGTATGCCATTTTGGACATTACCCTCTCTAAGTTAGAAGTGGCTTGAATTTAGAATAATGATAAATTAAATAAAATTGTTTGGGGCACATTGTGCCTAAGATGCAGAATATGATACTAATACTTATTTTTTCTTCCATGGGGACAACATATAAATTATTTAAACATTATCAGTCATTTGTACCATCTTGTGTTGATTTTATTGGAGTAGCTCTAATAAGTCTGGGAAGAAATGGAGCACGGACTATGAGGTTCATTTAAATCTGAAAGGATTGTCTAAAGAGAGATGACAGATCTGGAACAAGAATGGCAAGATGCTAAAAGAGAATGTGGGACTCCGGGCAGACAGGGAGCATCATCAAGGCACTATCTGGAAGGTCCAGGGACATTCAGGTGGGGAGAGGCACCAAAAGGGAAGAAGGATGGTAGACAGAAGATGTAATTTGGAGCCCTAAGACAATGAGGTGGATGGGATCATAGACGAACTCTTCTGTCTTTAGACAAGTCATGGAACCTTTCTGGGCAGCAGCTTTCACATTAGAAGGTCCTTTCCAACTATTACATTCTGTGATCCTAGGAAAAGGAAAAAGGAATGAGAGATCCTTCTATCAATCAACAGGTTAAGTGCCTATGTTTGAATCCTGCCTCAGAAACATATTAACTGTGCGATCCTGAGCAAGCCAATTAGTCTCTCAGCCTCAGTTTTCCCATCTGTAAAATGGGAATAGATAAAAGCTCCTATTTCACCCAGTTATTGTGAGGATCAAATGAGAAAACATATGTAAAGTGCTTTGCCAATGTTAAAGTAGAATATAAATACTAGTGATTATTAGGAACTGGAGATACAAATGCAAAAGTGATCAGATCCCTGACCCTGATGAGCTTATAGTCTGTCAGAAGGCAAGACAAAAGTCAAGGATTGAACTCCCAAATTTCCCAAATTTCAGTGGACACAAATTTCATCCCCAGGCAAATCATGGTATTTTGTTTCCTTTGATTCACCTGGTGACTCAGTAGAGCTGTCACCAGTGACTTAGGCTAACTTAGGGAAGGGAAGGAGAGTTCGTGCTGCTGCATCTTAGATATCCTGTAGACATAGAAACATTCAGAAGGATAAATAATAAGACATGTTAGGAAAGAGACAAGTAGAAGAGAAGGGGGAGATCAAAACAAGACTCATTACTTTCTATCACGAAAGCAAGGACAGAGGCTTAAATCAAACAGAAATTCATAAAGTATAAGATGGCTGATGATATATCCGTCCATTCATACATACATACATACATACATGCATGCATACACACGCAGATATATAGATGATAGATAGATGGATATACAGATAGATAGATAAACAGACAGAGATAGACAGATAGATAGATAGATAGATAGATAGATAGATAGATAGATAGATAGATAGATAGATAGATAGTCTTTTTTGCTAGGAAGAGTACAGAAAGTTAAGAATGTCCTCAACCCTGCCACGTAGAAAGACATCACCTCTTCTCTCCACTAAAAACAAAACCTCTCAATTTCTAAGGGACTTCTCAGGATTTTTTGTAGACCTGGAACTTTGCTATCCATAATATTTTTTTGAAATAACTGGGACACATTATATTTTAGATATATAGTGACATTTTGCTACAACTGTACTTATCAAGACAAATTTTGCCCTATCCCACTCATGCCTTACACTGATCCATCTGCCAGTGAGGAGTCTAGCCTTGCTTTTTAAATTTCCTTTTTGACTTCCTTTCATGAGCCATAATGGGCCTGAACATGCATCACTAGACATGATATTTCCTGCCTGTGAAAAAGTCTCAACAGCCCACTTACTCCTCCCTTGACTACAAACACTGCTCCTCCTCCTTCCCAATCTGCTCATCTCCTATTGGGATTGAGTAAACACTAAGATAATCAAGTCTCAAATGAATTATCTGGACAGATGTCAATAATACAATAAAACACTTTCCTTAGCTCCAGTCTTATGAAAGCTGTAGAGAAATGTTGTAAATACTGGGAAAGTATAAATGATTTTGGTTAACAATTTCATTAAGGTGCATCATAAGTACTGGGGGAAATGGCCAATACTGACTTCCCATATTTCAAACAGATCAACAGAGCCTTCTCAAGGGGCATATGATAAATCCCTTCCCAACATTTGTACATCTCAATTTATTTCTTCTGAATTACAGTAATAGTTCATACCTGTATGATGCTTTAAAGTTGACAGAGTAGTTTTGTCACAAGAACTCTATAAGTTAAGTAATGCAAGTATTACTTCATGCATGAGAGGGTAATAATTACTTAGAGTTGGTGGGTTTGGGTTTTTTGTTGTTTTTTTTTACTGGACCACAGCTGGACAAAGCAGCTATGTAGTGCATAGAGTGGTGGGTCTGAAGTCAGGAAAGCCTGAGTTCAAATCATGATCAGACCTTTACTAGTTGTGTGACCTTGGGCAGGTCATTTAAATCTCTGCCTCCAGTAAAATGGAGATAATCACAGCAGCTACTTCGCCTGGTTAATTGTAAAGATCAGGTGAGATAATAATTGTAAAGTACTTGCACAGTACCTGGTACATAGTAGGTACTTAATAAATAAATGTTCCTTCCCTTTTCTTTTCCAGCTCAGAAATATCAGAGCTAGGATTTGAACATGAGTCTTGATTTTAAAACTTTCTTTTTTTATTCAACAACTCACTACTACATCTTTCTGAAAAATAATTGTAAATTATGTTCTTGCATGTGGATTGGGGGAAGGGGGGATATTTCATTCTCATTAACTTCTGAGATAAGTTTGCCTGCCTGTGTGTTTGCTAGAATTGCTGTTCAAGATTCAATCATGTCCAACTCTTCATGACCCCGAGATACTGGAGTGGTTGGCCATTTCCTTCTCCGAGCCATTTTACATATAAGGAAATTGAAGCAAACAGGGTTAAGTGACTTGGCAAGGGTCACATAGCTAGTAAGTGTCACAGATTTGAACTTAGTAAGATGATTCCTGATGCCAGACCCAGCACTCTAGCCACTGTGCCATTTAGCTGCCAATAAGAAAGTTACTTATCCCTACATATGTCAAAAAAAAAAATCTCAGTCTTTTCTTCAGGGCTAATCTTATAATAAGCATGGCCATGTTCCCCAAGCACTTTGGAGAAATAAGTACAAGTAGTAAGAAATGTAGTGAAAATGTTGGGGAAAAAGGCCTTGCGAAAGTGGGAAGCTAAAATGTATTTTAAAAGATGTAAAATGTGAGAACATATCAAGTATGATTATTTAAAGGGTATCCATATGTAGTTAAAGTTCTGTGATAAGAGTACAAATAATAAGTGTTTTGTTAGCCTGAATTTCAGGCACTGTATGAAATTAAGAATAAGATCCCTGAATAGGCTGAGCCAATTCACTTCTTGCTATAGTCTATGCAGGTGTGTACAGTTTGGCCATAGAATTATAAGATTGATTTTATTTCCCTTATAGAAATGAGCATATAAGCACAGTACTTTGCACTCAGTGAGTGCTTAATAATTGCTTTTTCATTCATTCTCATATTTTATGTATACACACAGACGTATGTATATATATATATATATATATGTGTGTGTCTATATATATGTGCATGTATGTGTGTATGTATTTACACACCATACTGGTCTGTACATAAGATAATTTTCTTCTAAATCTGACTCATAGAATATAGAATTTCCTTTCATTTCAAGGGGTACAGTATGTACCTGAAGAAATTCTATATTTACATGATGCATATAAACATGTATAACCTGGCTGTTCTGGCCCCACTCTCTGAGGACTAGTGGCTCTTGTGTCCAGGTCAGAGATTTCACTAGAATGGTTGGAGAGAAAGGCCAAAACACCAGGCCTGACTCTCAGGACCAAATGGCCTAAAGGGGAAAAAGAAAGAGCACGTACATCTCTCAGGACTGTCCCCCTTAACATGGCATCACCCACTGTGAGCAAAGGGCTGTGTCACACTCACATGTGAATGCAGGAAAGTTACATGACTTGTTTAGTCAAACTCTTTTAAAGATTTTTGATCCTTCTAGTACAAAGTCCATGGAAAAGGCTGCTCCCACCCACATAGTAGGACAGCACAGAATTTCCACAAATTCTCCCATCTCCTAGAAGCAGCTACCCTAGTGTTTTCCACACAGTTGATGCCATTTTTGGTTCCAAACCCCACTGTATATATGCTTTGTAAGGCTGAAGTTTATCATTTAAGAATGCGAGATGAACTATAAATTGACCCCTCTCATCTGGTAACCCAATAATGAGTTGTAAATTAAAATACTAAACAATAGATGACTAAAAACAAATGCCATGGGATGTTGGTGGTGGTAAAGAGCTTGATCCAAAAAGTTTGAGCAACTGTCTAAGGACTGAGATCATAGGAATTAGAGTCTGTCTATTTCAAATGCCTCCTCATTTCATAGAAGAAGAAACAAAGGGCCAGAGAATCTGAGTGGTATACGTGAGGTCGTATGGACAGCAGGTTAGAGGTATTGTCACCAGGCCAGATGCTATTGTAAACACATGACAAATGTCATAGTTTTTACTACTAATTGAGGAGGTTAAGGAACCAAGGAAGGAAAGCAAGGTGAAGAAAATTTACTATTGACACTAAACCTAGAATTTTTTCTTCATCCTGTGTAGACTGGTAGGCTTAGTGGCATTCAATGTGGTCGCTACAACATGTCTGTCAAAATTCGCACACTTTCTAATACAGTCTATATATGATCATGAGGCCAAACGCTTATAGCAGTGAAAACAATGCAGATCTCAACAAGGCTAGGTATACTCTTTCCCTTGGCCCTTTTACAAAATGTCTCATACCCTCCAGCACCATAAATGGGTTGTATATTTTAAATTTAATTCAGTCTTGCCATTTCACCCAGTATTTCAAAGTTAATCATTAAGAGCTATAAAATAATACATTTTCTTCTCCCCTTGCTCAGCTCCTCAGGCAATATAAAATAAATTATTTCCAAAATTTCAAAACCATCTGCTGACTTTTCCCCCACTTCCTCCCCCCACACACTTTTTTCATTTTAATATAAGCAAACATAATTTTAGGAAAATCATGGGCCTACACCTAACCACAAGTTACTCTTTACTCTCTGAAATATTGATTTCTTCAGTGATTGGAATGGTGTCTACCCACACACCCAGCCAGTGACTGCGCTATCTGAAAATGATGGGGATCAGCAGCCATAGGTCACTCTACATAAAGAGAAAATGGAGAGTTCTCTATTTCTGAAAGGAGAAATGAACTGTGACTAACTCACACAGGTCTTTTAAAGGATAAATAAAGCCCTTTTCCCAGAGCGGGGGCAAGTTCCTGCTTCTGTCCGATGAAAGGTGCTTTCCTATTACAAATATAAACATCAAAATTCTGGCATTTCATAGTAGCATTTTGTTTATTCATGAGCAGCATCCTTAGCATGAATTCCAAATACGGCATGTACAAAAATCCTCTTCTACTATTGTACTCAATTCAATCTCTTTCTTGCTGCTGAGATGAAAATGAAGTCTGCCTTTTAAATTTGAAAGGGGAAGCAGTGCAGCAGAGCTGTGCCGAAGGCCTGGCGTGTAGACTGCTAGTGCCTTACACTCATTGTTGCTTAGACATTGAGGTATCAATGGATACAAACACATAGATTGTTAAACAGATAAAATGTGAGAGATGTCCCTATGTATCAGTGATCCCACTGATGTCAGGACTGCCTCCAGCAACACAATTCACAATCTGTCCATGCCTTGGGGCATAGTAGGGCCAACAAGAGTTGGAGAAGATCAATTAATAATTATTATTAGCCAATCATTAGATAGCCAAGTATACCTTAATAGAAGCTTATTAATTGATCTACTAATTGTTAGCTAACTGAACATCCACTATTAATCGATCATGTTGATGAATTATTAGCTAATTATTGGTTAATCATGTTATCACTTCGCACACTGTTGTACGCCTTGCCCTTCTTCTTAGACCATCACCTCACTTCCTCACTGATAACTTAGAATGTGTCCCTGGGTCACTTGACTCTGATTATTTTCCTGTGGTCTAGACAATCACATCATTTCCCAGGAGCACCATACCACATGGCCTTACCTTTCCAGTTTCCCTTTATGTGTTATTTTCTCTCGTTAAAATGCCAGCTCCTTGGGAGCAGGGATTGTCTTGTTTGATTGTATTTGTGTACTACAGTGCCTGGTGCATAGTAAGGTTTCATAAATTTTTTATCTATCTGTATCTATATCTATCTATCTATCTACAAATATCTTTCTACCACAGGGAGTCCTCCTAATTTTATTGACTGCCTTCTGGATTGTTTGACATTGCATGGATACCCACACAATGGAAAGGAAAATCACTAATATTTATTAGAGTGGTGTCAAAATCAAATAGAAATGGGAGCCACTAAACCATAGATAGGGCAGTTAGGTGGGAGGGTGGATGGAGCACTGGAGTCAGGAGGACCTGAGTTCAAATCCAGCCTCAGACACTTACTAGCTGTGTGACCCTCAGCAAGTCATTTAACCCTGTTTAGTGCAGTTTCCTCTTCTGTAAAATGAGCTGGAAAAGGAAATGGAAAAAGTGGAAATGGAAACCACTCCAGTATTTTTGCCAGATGGGGTCAGCATGACTGAAGTGATTCAACAAGAAACCATACACTGGGATTCTTGTGGACCACATACTGACTCTGTTGTGATATTATCTATGCTTTGTTGTATTTTATTTGTTTAGTTAAATATTTCCCAAGTGCATTTTATTCTGTTTCATGCAACACTTGGCAATGGTGTGGGTTGTGTGATGCCTGCAGGCTGCTTAGTTGACACCACTGATGTATTATATATTTCTTGCGTATTTACGTGAAACATGGAGAAATCGGTTTCTTTTTTCTTTAGGATCTCAATATGTAACCATAGGAAATAAACCAAATAATGAAAGAAGTTAGCACAGTGGCCACCACGTAGTAGACACTTAGTAAATGCTAGTAGACTGACTGACCAATTATGCAATTTTCTATGGCAAGTTACTATCAAAAAGCATTCATTACTTAATGGGATCTCTTTCAATCCTCCAACAACTTTGCAAAAGAGTAATACAAGGATTAATTATTCTCTTTCTATAGATGAAAAAAAACAGCTTTATGGAGGTTCACATGACTTACCCAAGAGGACACCAAGAGTACTCAGTAGAATAATGAGGCAAACCTGAATCTTTTGACTACACCAAGCATTCTTTCTATAGAGCAGACTACATCACAGTCTCTCTCTTTGATCAGCTATAAAGAAAGCATTATTTCTCTTCCATGGATTGCTGCCCCCTGGGTGATATGACTCATTCATCTTCCAGCTTCTTGGCTTGCACAGGGATGATGAAGTCATTTTACTGGAGAGTTGACCTGCAGGCCTTTAGAACTGGATGATGTAAATATTCCTCAAAAGAGAAAAAAGGAGTATCCACTTTTATTAGGACACTTTCTGAGTTTCTTCAGCATGTTCCATGTCTATAAAAGTTTGGTCTTAAAAAAAGAAAACTGAAATCACAGAGAATACACCTTTCCAAAATCCTCTAGTTCCTAAATTGTTTTAGAGATTAGAACATGGTTCTGTTGTTTTGAGTGTTTTAGTAGAATGAAAGCAGGAAATTGTCAGTCATTTGAAACATCTCAGTTCAGTTAATTCTATGGACTTTTTTTCTTTATGCAATAGATTTGATTGACAGACTGTTTCATGGGCAGATTTTTAAGATATTGAAAGGTGAACTGACATCTGAGGGAATAGCCTTTCAATTTCTTTTGTAAAGCAAGAGAAGTTAGAGTCTGCTGATGCTTGAAGGACTCCTATTTGCTGAAAACTGGCTCAGAAACATTTCTGAAGGGTCGATCAGATCTTTGGATTACACACCTAAGAAAACATCGTCTTGGGAAAATAGATTCTTTTGCATGACTGAACTTTAATGTATAGGGGGAGGGAGACATTTGTAAGTGATAATAATGACTAGCATTTATACAAGGGCTTTAAGGTTAGAATGCACTGTACATGTATTATCTGATCTTCACCATCCTGGGAGGTAGGTACTATTATTAACCCCATTTTACAGATTAAGAGACTGGGACTGGTAGAGACAAAGCAATCTGTCCAGGGTCACACATCTGGTTAATTTCTAAGGCAAGATTTTAATTCATACTTTTGCCCTTCCAAGTCCAGCACTCTATCCCTTATGTAACCCTGCTGCTGAGAAGTCCTGAAGTTCCTCAGATTTTAACTGAGCAAGCATTTATGAAGCACCTACTACGTACAGAATACTGTGCTAAGTGTTAGGGATCCACAGACAATAACATGAACAATACCTCAAGAAACTTAAATTCTATTTAGTAGAAATAACCTGTACACAGATAAGTAAAAATACCCTCCCCCCTCAAAAAAAACCAAACAACTCAGCACTTTTTTCCTTGACCAAGCCTGTGAATGAATTGGTATAGGGAGCTCCTGGTGAGCAACTTTATCTACCAATACACATCATCTCCTCCTCCAAAATTTATAGTGGTAGAGAGCTGAGGAGGGCAATGAGCAGAGTCTCATAGAGGGAGGGTATAAAAAGACCAGATGTCCTCGAACCCTGTTCTGCCTCACCCCAAGTCCAGCTCACTCCTGAATAATAATAATGATGATAAACTATAAATACAAAATAACATTGGTTGTTGGAGCAGCACTGTTGCTCTGTCTTGATCCAGCCGTTGGAGTAGGAGTTTTGAAAGGAGCTAGGGATTCCAGTATAACAGGCTGAGAAGGGAAATCATCCTGGACAAAAGTATGGCGGCTTGAGGTGGAATGTCATGAATAGAAAAACAGCAACCTGACTCATTCAGCTAGCACAATGAGTAGGGGGTGGAGGGAATATGAAATCAGTGTGGAAAGATAAGTTGGATCCACGTTAGGAAGGATTTTAAATATATAACAGTGGAATTGTATCCTGGAGATAATAAGAGCGCTGCTAAAACTTTTTGGGCAGGGAGTACCTCAAGCAAATCCTGTGATTTAGGAATATCTATCTGGCAGCTAAATGGTAGAGTGGAGAGAGAGCAGGACCTGGAGTCAGGACAGATCTGAGTTCAACTTTAGCCTCAGACATGTACTAGCTGTGTGACCCTGGGCAAGTCACTTAACCCTGTTTGCTTCAGTTTCGTCACCCACCATATTAATTGGAGAAGGAAATGGTAACTCACTCCAGTGTCTTTGCCAAGAAAATCTACCTGCCAAAAAACCATACATGCACATGCACACACAGACACACAAGAAGACCACAAAGGGTTGGACATGACTAAAAACATGACTGAATAACAATATTTGGCAGCTATGAAGAAGATGAAATAAAATAGGAATCCAGTGGAGGGAGGGAGACCATGTGACTTGCACTTGACTTTGTTTTGAGTGAGGGAGGGCTGTGTGGGTCACCAGCCTCACTTCTCCTTCAGAGCTATCTGAATCCACTGACCAGATATTCATCAGGATGACTGGACATGACCCAGGATGAGGCAGTTGGGGTTAAGTGACTTGGACAAGGTCACACAGCTAGTGAGTATCAAGTGTCTGAGGTGAGATTTGAACTTAGGTCCTCTTGACTCCTACACTGGTGCTCTATCCACTGCACCACCTAGCTGCCCCAGGAGGTCATGTAGGAGGCTATTGTAGTTGATGGTACAGTAGATAGAACACTGGGTCTGGAATCAGGATGATATGAGTTCATATCAGCTTCTATCACTAGCTCTATGATGTTAGACAAGTCACTCAGCCTCTGTGTGCCTCATTTTCCTCAGCGGTGAAGTGGGGATAATAACAGCACCAACTATCAACTTTTCTGATGATAAAATGAGAGATTTGTAAAGGGCTTTACAAATGTTAAAGTGCTATGTAAATAGTAGTAGTAGTAGTAGTAGTAGTAGAAGTAGTACTAGTAAAAGTCGTAGTAGTAGTCATTGCCATTGCCACTGAAGTCAAAACACTTCAAATTTTTCCCTGGAAATTTGAGCATCCTTGTCAAATGTCCTTATTAGTGGAGAATACTGGTTTCTAACCACTAGATTTAATTTAATTTCACTGTGGTGTCCATGACTTTGTCAATGTACCCACTGGTTTCTGAATGATGAGCATTTTAATGAGCTTCATAATTTCATAGCAACCTACTTCATATAGGATGTGAAGAGTAATTGAAAAAAAGATTATGAAACACTTTACAGCTATAAAAAATAGTCATTTATTTAATATAATCATTATTATAATATATATAAATATAATCATTGTTATAAATAACCACAGATGATGGAAGCAATTCATGAGAGATGATAAATATCCCAGCCTAGGTGGCAAAGGTCAACTTTTATCAAAAAACAAATGCCTAAACCTCAGAATGGTAACAGGCTAGATGGGCACTTAGGGTAAGTGAGGGTTGTCTGAGTCTATGGGCCAGGCCCCGATGGAAAGAAGTCAGAGGAATCCTACCTTCGTCAGGGCTCATAAATTTTAATGGGCTCTAAGCCCTAGTTTGAAATGACTCAAATTCCTAATTTTCCTAGTCGGGCTCCTCAGGTAATTTAAGCAAAATTATTCATTAACAAGGATCCTTTATGAAAATAGCTACCATTTAAAGGTTTTTAAAACATTTTCTATTTTGCTTCATTTGGTCTTCACAATTACTCTGTGCTGGGCCATGGCCAATCTTCTTGACCTTTTGTCTGACCACTGGATCTGATGACTGGAGAAGACAGTGAGGCTGATGACTTTGCATGGCTCTGCCTCACTTAAATCCAATTCAAAGCAAGTCAGTTATCCATCTCATGATATCATTGGTCAAGAAGGAAGGATGAGGGACAACCTTATAATGAAGTCACCTGCTTCAGACACTTATAGCTGTGTGGCCCTGGGCAAATTACTTAACCTCTTCCAGCCTCAGTTTCCTCATCTGCAAAAGAAGAAATAATAGCTTCAAATGCAGGTCTTCCAGGAAACAAGTCCAACATTCTAGACACTGTACTATCTTCCTCTCCTTTGTTCAGAGATCATGAGAGCTGAAAAAGCACTGGCCTTTACCTTAGGAAAACTGGATTCGAATTATATCTCAGATGCTTCCTAGCTTTGTGATCTCTGATAAGTCACTAAATCTCTCTAATTTCATATTTTTCATTTAATTTTTAAATTAAATTTTTATTATTAAAATTAAAGTGTATTGATTTTTTTAAAATTAGACTTTAAATTTCAAATTTTCTAATTTTTAATCTTTCTAACTTCTCAGATTTCCCACATATAAAATGGCAGTAATGATACTTGTCCCACCTACTTCACAGGGTTGTTTTGGGAAAATACATGGTAAATTTTTAAGACCCATGTAAATGTGACTATTATTATTTATGAATTCCAGAATGTATAAGATTACCCTAATCTGTGGATCTATAATGCACAGATGAGAAAACTGAGCTTCACAACTGTTAAGAAGGCTATCTAAGACCTCAAAACTAGAAGTAGCAAGACCTGGGAATGGAACTAACATCTCCTGCCAATGACAGTCTCTATCTTGGATACACAATAGCAGCATCTTGTTCCCCACCCCCCATCCCCTCACCCCCCACCCCCCGCTAGAAAATGAACCTTGTCCCCATCAGATTTCATAGTGACAGAGTCAGGCATTCTAGACAGGTCATTCCTCTGTATTCCGTTCAGGTGTACTGTAATCCCCACTCTGTAATCCCTAACTCAGTCTTAGTCAATTAGGAAGCTTTATGATTGCTGGAATGCTCTCCTTGATCTAAACATACATTCCTAATTAAACATCATTTATGTAACCGCCCCCCTACCTAATCAGTGGGGGAGAGGAACACCAGAGATTCCATTTAAGAAACTCATACAGTTTTTCTCGTCACCCAAAACAGGTTCAATTTAATCCAACTCCTAATTCATGAAAAGTATATCTTCATGCAGCACTCAACAGAGAGGAGCAATCAGCAAATTCATTATTAGGGGCAGCTAGGGGGTGGAGAGGAAAATGTGGGGCCTGGAGTCAGGAAGAGTTATCTTCCTGAGTTTGAATCAGGCTTCAAATCACTTAATTGTGTTTGCCTGGTTTTCCTCATCTAGAAAATATACTAGAGAAGAAAATGACAAGCCACTCCAGTATTTTTGCCAAGTAAATCCCAAAAAGAGTCATGAGTTAGATACAACTGAAAACAACTAAACAACTCTACTCACACTTTAAAAGATAATAATTTGATTACTTTAAGTAAGATTTCAGTCTTTTTTGTATTATTTTAATTTTTATTAAATAATTTTCAATATTCACTTCCATAAGATTTTGAGTTCCAATTTTATCCCCATCTCTCCCCTCTCCCTACCCTAAGATGACATTCTAATTATCCCTTCTCCCAGTCTGCCCTCCCTTCTATGACCCTACTGCTTTCTTTTATCCCCTTCCCTTCTGTTTTCCTGTAGGGCAAGATAGATTTCTATACGTCATTGCCTGTGTTCCAGTTCCATGGAAAAACAAATTTTTTCCCCTATTTATTTATTTATTTATTTTTAGTTTTCAATATTCATTTCCACAAAATTTTGAGTTCCAAATTTTCTCCTGATCTCTCCCCTCCCCCATCCCAAAACTCCATGCATTCTGATTACCCCTTCCCCCAATCTACCCTCCCTTCTATGACATATCTCCCTTCCCTTATCCCTATCTTCTGTCTTTTCTTATAGGGCAAGATAGATTTTTATACCCCATATCCTGTATTTCTTATTTCCCAGTTACATGCAAAAACAATTCTCAACATTTGTTCCTAAAATTCTGAATTCCAACTTCTCTCCTTCCTTCCTCTCCGGCCACTGAGAAGGCAAGCAATTAAATATAGGCTATATGTGCGTAGTTTTGCAAAGGACTTCCAGAATAGTCATGTTGTAAAAAACTATCTATATTTCCCTCCATCCTATCCTGCCCCATTTATTCTATTCTGTCTTTTGACCTTATCTCTCCCCAAGAATGTTTACTTCTAATTACCACCCTCCTCTCATTTGCCCTCCCTTCTATCATCCCCATACCCCACTTATCCCTTTCTCCCCTACTTCCCTGCAGTGTAAAATAGATTTTCATACAAATTGAGTGTGCAGGTTGTTCCCTCCTTAAGCCAAATGTGATGAAAGTAAGTTTCACTTTTTCCTTCTCATCTTCCTCTTTTCCTCTCCATTGAAAAAGCTTTTTCTTGCCTTTTTTTGTGAGAGATAATTTGCCCCATTCTATTTCTTCCTTTCTCCTTCCAATATATTCCTCTCTTACTCCTTTAATTTTATTTATTTAGACATCATCCCTTCCTATTCAAGTCACCCTGTGCCCTCTGTCTATGTATATATATGTACATATATATGTGTGTGTGTGTGTGTGTATAATCCCTCCAACTACAGAAATACTTTCAAGAGTTACAAATATTATCTTTCCATGTAGGAATGTAAACACTTCAGATTTAGTAAGTCCCTTATGATTTCTCTTTCCTGTTTACCTTTTCATGCTTCTCTTGATTCTTGTGTTTGAAAGTCAAATTTTCTCTTCAATTCTGGTCTTTTTATCAAGAATGCTTGAAAGTCTTCTATTTCATTGAATGACCATGTTTTTCCCTGAAGTATTATACTCAGTCTTGCTGGGTAGGTGATTCTTGGTTTTAATCCTAGCTCCTTTGACTTCTGGAATATCCCATTCCAAGCCCTTTGATCCCTTAATTTAAAAGTTGCCAGATCTTGTGTTATCCTTATTGTATTTCCACAATACTCTAATTGTTTCTTTCTGGCTGCTTGCAATACTTTCTCCTTGACCTGGGAACTCTGGAATTTGGCAACACTATTCCTGGGAGTTTCTCTTTTTGGATCACTTCCAGGTGGTGATCAGTGGATTCCTTGAATACTTATCTTGCCCTCTGGTTCTAGAATATCAGGGCAGTTTTCCTTGATAATTTCATGAAAGGTGATATCTAGGCTCCTTTTTAATCATGGCTTTCAGGTAGTCCCATAATTTTTAAATTGTCTGTCCTGGATCTATTTTCTAGATCAGTTGTTTTTCCAAGGAGATATTTCACATTGTGTTCCATTTTTTCATTCTTTTGGTTTTGTTTTGTGATTTCTTGGTTTCTCATAAAGTCATTAGCCTCCATCTGTTCCATTCTAATTTTGAAAGAACTATTTTCTTCAGTGAGCTTTTGGACCTCCTTTTCCATTTGGCTCATTCTGCTTTTGAAAGCATTCTTCTCCTCATTGGATTTTTGAATGTCTTTTGCCAATTGAGTTAGCCTATTTTTCAAGGTGTTATTTTCTTCAACATTTTTTTGGGTCTCCTTTAGCAAGCTGTTGACTTGCTTTTCATGATTTTCTTGCATTGCTCTCATTTCTCCTCCCAATTTTTCCTCCACCTTTCTTACTTGATTTTCAAAATCCTTTTTGAACTCTTCCATGGCCTGAGACCATTGCATATTTATTTTGGAGTTTTTGAATGCAGAAACCTTGACTTTTAGGTCTTCCTTTGAAGACTTAAATTGTTCCTCCTCATCTGAAAGGATAGAAGAAAATACCTGCTTACCAAGAAAGTAACCTTCTATCTTCTTATTCTTTTTCCCTTTTGGGGGGCATTTTCCCAGCCAGTTACTTGACTTTTGAGTTCTTTGTCAAGGGGAGTATATGCTCTGGTAACATGTAAGTTCTCAGTTCCTCCAAGGTGGCACAATCAAGAAAGAGGAGTTTATTCCTCTGCTGGCCTGCTCTCTGGTCTGTGAACAGGAATCCCTCTCCAGAGCCTCCACCAGCTCCACCACACTAGCCAGCACCCCTCCTCACCCAGGGCCCCCACTCAGGACTGAAATTCATATCAGCTACTCAATTCCCCCAGGGGCTTTAGACCAGGGCTCCAACAATGGAAGGTGACACTGCCTGGGGCTGAAGCTAGACTGCTGCACTGCATTCCCTTCTCACCCAAGTTAAAGAGCTTTCTCACTGACCTTTGAAGCTGTCTTTGGCATTTGTGATTTGAGGCATCTGCTGCCAGTGGCATGGTGCCTTGAAGCCTGCTCCAGTCCTATGCTTGCCACAGCCCAGCCCACACTGGGTTGCACTCTGCTCCATGCCTGTGCTAGACTGCATTCCACTCTGCGCCTGTCAAGATTTCAGTCTTTACTAGAGCCCTTAGTTGGTAGTTAAAAATCTTTCATTATCCACACGTACATGTGAATTTCTTAGACTTTTGGTAAGAAGGCCTAAATCCCAGTGCTATATCCACTACTTATTACCAATGTGGCCTTTGTCACGCAACAATATCTTTGAGTCACAATTTCCTCATATGTCAAATGGAAATAAAAACACTCTGCGTGCTTTCTAGGGTTGTTGTGAAGACTAAATTAGATCATTTACAGAAAAGTGATTAATAAACTATAAAATACTATGAAAACAAAAGGTATTTTGAGAAGTCATGCCTTACACCTCAAAGCAGACTTCACTGGATATTGATAATCAGAGATGTTAAAAAAAAAACCAAACAAACATCCCTGCTGCTAAGTCTTTTAAGGAATCTTCTATGATTTTGATATATGTGCAGTGAAACTTTCTTAGGTTAGTGGTTTCCCACTGTTAATGGGGCACTTAGATTGTGTGGGCCTGGAATTAGAAAGACCTGAGTTCAAATCTGGCCTCAGACATTTACTTAACTGTATTTGCCTCAGTTTCCCCATCTTTAAAATGAGCTGAAGAAGGAAATGGCAAACCATTTAAGTATCTTTGCCAAGAAAACTCTAACAGAAGTCACAAAGAGTTGGACACAGCTGAACTACTTAGACATCTTGCTCCCTTCCTCTACTCCAAAGAAGGATCACTATTGATTTTTAAGAGTCAACACCATGTAATGGAATTGTGGGTGGGGTTGAAGTCTGGGAGGTCCACAGTTAAATTCTGCCTCTAATACTTACTAATTATAATGAACAAGTCACTTTTCTCTTTGAACCTCCATGTATTTACCTGTAAAATGGGGCCAACACTCTCTGAAATACCTCCTTCACCAATTTGTCATAAATTTCAAATACAATTATATGCAAAACACTCGATAAACCTGAAAGGTACTATCTAAGTATCACTTAGTAGGATTTTGATAAATTTATGCAGGCCCTTTTTTATATAAGACTTATTCAAATTCTCAAATATTGGGTGGCATTTTTCTTAGTCATGTGATAGTCACTAAGCCCTCATCCCAGTTTGGAAGTGTGCTTTCTGAAGTTGAAATTTAACCTATTGTATTTGAATTGCCTCTGCTGGGCTCAAGAAGCAAGAAATTATTTACTTTTACACTTGACTGCTGGTTTCCACACCTCTTGAATTATTAAGTAGATTGAGGGCACTTTCAATCTTTCCATACTTTGACCTGTAGCCCTCTGCATTTCTTGCAAGGTTGTGGGAAATAATGTCCTTTCCCTCACTCCTCTTTACTTTTCTTCTTTTTTTCTTAAATCCCTCTATTCTGGAAAATTAAATTAAAAAGCACCAACCCCAAATGCTCTCTTTACAGAAGCTGATTCTGATCTATCTCTCCTATTTATTTTTCCTCTTTTATGTTTGTTTCTTTGTTTTAATTGGTTTTGCTTTTAAAAGCCTCCTATTCTGGAATATTAGAATAAAAAAAACCACCAAATGCCCTTTTAACTGAACCTAATTCTGATCTATTTCTCCTATTTATTTTTTCTTCCTTTTTCTGTTTGTTTTATTTTTTTTTAAGCCTCTTACTCTGGAAAGTTAGAATGTTAAAAAAAAAAAAAACAAAACCACTAACTGCCACATGCCCTTTTAACAGGACCTAATTCCAATCAAGGTGAGTGTTGAGCTTTTTTTCCCCTGTTCTCAGGCCCTGCAAGGTCAGAGGGCGTCCAGCCCTCTGAGCCCTGCTAAGAGTCATGTCAAAATGGATATCAGCACATAAGGGAAAAAAAAAGCCACAGACTGAGGCATTTTTAACAGAAGCTTCATTAGAAAGATAGGGAAACATCTTTGTATTCCAAATAGGGGGAAAAATGCAGCTGGCCAAGCGATCTTTTTTTCTCAGTTGTCCCAAAGATGATATAAAGAGAGAGGGACTTGGGAAATCAGCAGCAGGCCTTAGACAGTAAGAGAGAGCGCTTCGCTGCTTCGCTAATTCAGACTATTTGCCACTCTTCTTCACCTCAGAATTTTTAGCTCCTACTCTAAACTGGAAGGAGATTTGTGTTTTCTAAAAAATAAAACTTTAAAGCCAAGAAACAGCACTTTTAGAATTCTAGAACATGGGGGAAAGGTCTTCTGGGGGGTGTATATTTGTTATTGTTTCATGAGATGGATCTGTACTGGAAGCAACACAGTTTGGCAGCATTGAAGGATTGAATTCTAATATATCTTAAGAAAGGGAGAGAGGACACCAAATGTTTAAGGGAAAAAGCTAGAGACTATTTTCTTCAAAGGTAATGGAGAAAATGATAACCAACCCATAGACCTACTTCCTCAGCTCCATAAAATCTTTAGAAAAGTAATCTGCTTATAGATGGAGGGATCATAGAGTCATTGACTTAGAGCTGGAAGGAGATCATAAGCCTAACACTCGTCATTTTACAGATGAAGAAACTGAGGCATAGATGATTAAGCAATTTGCCAAGAGTCAGCTAGTGAGCATCTGAGGCAGGATCTGAACTCAGATTTTCTCAACTTCAAATCCAGTATCCACTATGCCACCTAGCCGCATGATCAATTTCCCTGATGAAAAATGGAATGGTTACCATTTTACAAATGATATGGTGTGGAAGACCATATTTCATTGTCATGCTGAAGACTGAAAGATACAGAGAATACAATACCTCATCATGCTTATAATTTTCTGACTCTAAAAAGTCCATAGAGCAGAATCCTACTTTAAAAGTTATCTTCCTAAAAACTATCTCCCATGAACAAGACAGAAGTCTTTAATCATTTGAAAGGTATAATAAAGATAACTTTGTCTGATGACCTAATTATTAATAGCAAATAACAAGTCTTCCTGAGTTCAAATCTGGCCTCAGACACTTACTAGTTGTATGACCCTGGGTAAATCACTTATTCCAGTTTGCCTGTTTCTTTATCTGTAGAATCAGCTGGAGAAGGAAATGGCAAACCATTCCAGTATCTCTGCCAAGAAAACCCCAAATGGGGTCATAAAAAGTCAGACATGACTAAATTGACTGAATAACAACATTGAGACATAGGAATAAGAAGACATATATATTTGTCACCATCATGAGGAATGTCCAGAACAAAGTACAAATTGAAGAAGGATTTCCTATTGATGCTGAGGTCCTCTAAATCAGTGGTGTCAAACTCAAAAGAAATGGAGGTCACTAAAATATAAATACAGACAGATCCTTGTAGGAAACATACTGACTTAGAAAATCACGTACTAACATTATCTAAATTCTCTTATATGTTTATTTATTTTGTTTACTATTTCCCAATGACATTTTAATCTGGGTCTACTCTAGGAGTACTGGGGAATAGTCTACAGACTGGGTTTTTGATACATCTGTTTCAGATTATCTTGTTTGTGGATGACATTGTGCTAATTGTATAAAGCCCCCAAACATAATCGAGTCTGTTCAATGAAATCTACATAATGAAATTCAAAAATGTTTGATTTAACCATCCACAGAGAAAAAAATAAATGGATAAAAACTCTATTGGTTATTTGCTAGTCCAGAGGTTCCCAAGCTTTTTTGGCTTAAAGAGATTATTCAGTGCCCCCTGCCTCAGAAATCTACTTTTATTAACCCTTTAACTGTTTCTGAAGTTTAATTTCAAAAACAAGATATTTTTTAAATGACACATCTTAAATTTAATAATTTATTACAAATTTGTGGGGTTTTTCCTGCATCGAAATGTTGATGATGAACATTGCATCATGTAACCACATAGCATCAATGATATTGTAAGAAGGTCATTACAGCATAAATTACTGCTGATGCATGCTGGTCTTCCCAATAATGTACATCAAGTCATCTGCCAACACTTACTTGTTAAGATCTGTCAGCCAACTTGACCACTGATTGGTTATAATTTGCATTTTGTGTCTTTATTTGGAAAATAATGCAATTACTATAACTTTAACTGAAACATGTACAAATGACTTTTCAAAATTTTCTTATCTTCTTGTCTTATGCTTGCACCGCCCCCTTATTTTTATTCAATGCCCCTCAGTTGCACCCAAGGCTACTACTGCACCACCACCACCCCCCCAATCATTCCAGTGCCCTTCAGGGAGTGATATCACCCACTTTGGAAACCTATGGCACTAGCCCATGAAATACAGTTGGATAGATAGCCTATGTAGCTTGTCTGTACATACAGCTTTGATAGACAATGGGAATGGACAACAAATTGCCCTCAGAGATGGAAATGAAGAGAGTGGGATGAATTTCCATAAGCTTTTTTTCCTTGTGCTTTTAATGACCTCAGACTTCTCCCTGAAATTCATCTTTTTAACATCAAATTCTTTTTGATACTCTTAAAAGGGGATAAGCCATGGAATGTCATGATACCCAAAGAACGAAAGTTTTAGATCCCCCAAGGACAATGGAGTGGTGCTCAGTCAGGGAAGTGGTGGAAAGCATATCGTCTGAGTGAAGTATAACTGGAAAAAGACAGTGGTACAGTAAAAACAAGGGTAACCAATGGATAGAGAGCTTGTGTGCTCCACTGGTATCCTTGGAATTTCAAGAATTCTAGAGGAAGCACCTTAGATGCTCCATGAAGGATGAATGAGAGAACATAAAAAAGAATCACTCAAAACTGAAAGTCTTGAATGGCATGTAATTTGCACCTGTAAAGATAGTAGCAACATTACTGAGATCATAGATCTATAGCCAAGGCTCACATAAAATGTGAATTATAAGGAAGAAATGGAAGCTGTTCTTAAATATACCCCTTTCCCTAAAACAGGTTTTATTTTTTCCAGACTGTTTGGGAGAAATAGCAACAGTCCAGTCATTTAATCAAAAACTATCTACCATGCATGAACAAAATCAATTCAACTAGGAGTTTAATAGAGAAAAATAATCTTCGCATCAGACATCTCTGATAAGGGTCTGATAACGCAGATATACAGATTACCAACAAAAATAAATAGATGAAAACCATTTTTCAATGGATAAGTAGTCAAAACATTAAAAACAAAGAGAAATTAAAAGAATTACAAGCTATTAACAACCACATAACAGACTACTAAAATACTTAATAATAGAAGAAATACACTTGCTTGCAAATTGGCAAAGATGGCAAAAGATGGAACTAATCAATTCTGAAAGAGTCATAGAAAGAGTTTGTTCCAACTAATACAATCAGTAGAACTGTGAATTATTCCAGCCATCCTGGAAAGCAATTTAGAATTATGCTTAAAAATGATCTAAAGCATTCATACTTATTGACCCAGAGGCTCCACTGCTAGATATATTGTCCAAGGAACTCAAAGACAATGGACCAACAATTACGGTGCTAAGTGTGAGGAGAACAAAGACAAACATGAATTAGGCTCTGCTCCCAAGAAGCCTACATTGTAATATATTAGGCAAGTCATATATACATGAGTGTGGTCAGGCTATAGCACAGTGAACTCAGGATAGTTGTTGGAGGGAGAGTAGTAGTTACTACAGAAATTAGGAAAGAAGTCATGAAGGTGCCACTTAACAATGAATTTGGGAAGATACAAGATATTCTAAGCAGAGCTGAGGAGAGAGTGGATTCCAGGCATGGGGGACAGAGATGGGAGATGAAATGCCATGTTTGAGGAAAAGCAGGACAGTTTGGCTGGACCATGGAGAGTAAGAATGGAAGTAAATTAGAATAAGGCTAGAAAGGTCAGTAGGACCAGGTTGCAAAGGACTTTAAATGTCAAATAATGAAAAGCATCAGGAGATAATTGGATAGAGAGGATAGGGGTGACATGGCTAGACCTGTACTCTAGGAAAGTCCTTTTGGTAGCTGTGGGAGATGAATTGACGTGGAAAGCATCCTGAGGTAAGGAGACTACTTAGAAGTTAGGAAGTAATGAGAGCCTGACATCAAGAGAGAGTTTTATGAATAAGGAGAAAGGGGCAAATGTGAGAGCTGTTGAAGAGATAGAAGTGACAAGATTTGGCAACTGATTGGATATGTGGGATGAGTGAGGGTGAGCAATCAAGGATGACAGTGAGACGGTAAACCTGGGTGACTAGAAATATGTTGTTGTCCATAAGGGAGGTCTGAAGAGGTGTAGGTTTTAGGGGAAAGATGAGTTCTATTTTTGAACATGTTATGTTTAAGATGCCTAAAGAACATCCAGTTTGAGATGTCCAATAAGGGGTTTGTGATGCAGGATATGCTCATAAGAGCATGTGATAAGGATGATATATGTACATTTACATATATCCATGTATGTATACATGTGTGCCTAATAATACTATAGCTAAGTCAAACTTATGTAAGTTTGTATGTATATGTATGTAAGTGTGTATGTATGTAAAGCTTAGCAAGTGCTGAGGTCCAGTTCCACATTGTTCTCCAAAACAGTTAAACCAACTTCATCAGTAGCATATTAATGTTCTTCTCTCTCTATAGCCCCTCCCAATATTTGTCATTTTCTCTTTTTGTCTTTACCAGTCTGCTAAGTGTGAAATGAAACCTCAGAATTCTTTAATTTGCATTTTTATTCTTACTAGTAATTTGGGACATTTTTCATGGAGTTGTTGGTTATTTAGCATTTCTTCCTTTGAAAGCTTTCTTATGATCTCTATTGGCCGTTTATTTGGAGGTGGTCAGTACTATGTTGTCCTTATAGGTTTGTTATCAGTTATCTATATGAATATCCAACCTTTCTAAGATATCTGACATAAAAAATTTCCCCAATTAACTGTTTTTCTTCTAAGTCTAACTGCATTAATTTTGTTTGTGTAAAGCTTTTCAGTTTATCAGAACTGTCTCTTTAATTTTCCATGATCACATCTATTCCTAACCATAGTTGTAAAAGTTATCTCTCCCCCAAAGATCTAATGCTTTTCCCACTACACCAGGTTGCCTGTTTCAGACACTTATTTTCTCCTTGTATGTAAAGGTTTTTTTTTTTTTTTTACCAGATAAAGAATTGAGCCACTCAGGCATGTTATAAAGAATTCTAAGGCAATCATGTAGTAGAATCATGACTCTCTGAATCACTTTCTGATTATGGATATTGCAAAGCTCCAACCACATTCATTCATTGTTCCCTACCTTCAGATTCCTAACTGAAGATCTTCTGTAGTAACTAGAAGAAGATTGGAATTATACTAGCTTCCTGGTGATGGTCTTGCTTGTGAGAGAAATTGTAGGGTCTTTTTTTTAGTGGAAAGTAATTCCTGGCATGACAGGCCAGAGGGAAAATGAAAAAGAACCCAAATTCTATAGCTGTACATTTCAGGAAAGGAGATTGACCCTAACCTTTTATGATTCTAGGAAAATGGGAATTGACCCCTCCTGAAAGGGAGGAATTTTGGGCAGGACTTGCCCATATGGCATGACATTTGGCATCTTTGATCCACTAAAAAGGAATGAGCACTTTAAATATATTCCCCTCTCATTAAAGCAGGTATTGATTATACCAAAATTTTTAGGAAGGAGGGCCATTTAACAACAAAAAAAATAACAAAAACAAACCAAAAAAAACCCCAAACAAACCACACCTTGTCAGACTTTCTCCTCCTTACCAAGAAGATTTGCTCTAGGTAGAAAAAAATTGTTGCAAAAAATCTTTGACATAGTAAATACTATGTAGTAAATAGTATTCCATCTTTGAGGAAAGAGCACAAAGAAGAAAGCAGAGGTCATGATGAGGCTTCTTGTTTCAGCTGCTTCCAGTGGAAGATCTGAAAATCAACCTATGTACCTGGTATCACATCTATGAATTTGCTCCAAGGGGGAGCAGTAAAATGTCTGTGATGTGGATACAACAGCTAAAACAAATTAGTTTCAAATGTTCTTTCTCTGTGATACAAGTCACAACATATAAGTTCTTTATTTGATCCAGAAAGGCAATGGGAAATGGGGGAAAAATATGGTTGGCTGAAGTGATGAGAGATGTAGGTTCAAATGTGGCCTTTGAAATTAGCTAGGTGACCTTGGACAAAGTGACTTAACTTGTCTGAGCCTCAGTCTCCTTATATCCAAGGGTATCTTGGAGCCTGCTAAACCATTGCTTAAATCTGGGTGAGAAGCCTGTGGCCTCGAGGTCACATGTGGCCCTCTAGGTCCTCAAGTGTGGCCCTTTGATGACTCTAAACTTCACAGAGCAAAGGGTCACACTTGAAGACCTAGAGGTCTACAACCCTGGTTTAAATTTTCACTGTGATCATTTAACCACAGAAATTGGCAGCCACTGCAAATCAATGCATGATTTTTGTTTTGTTGATTAAATAGGCAAGAAAGTATTGGAGAAAAAGTCAATAACGTAGGTTAAACTTAAAAGTGTGTCCTTCGTACATTTTTTTCAGACCCAGTTGTGAAATATCTGCTGGCACATCTCAGTCTGTATCTATAAAATGGGGACGTCAAGAATTCTTGTAAAAACCCACCCCACAAAGTTGATGTCAGGAAAGTGTTTTGTCAACCTTAATAAAAGATGGATGAGAAAAAAAATTTTCAGACAGGAAAATCCAAGTTCTAATCCTGCCTCGGTCACTTTTAGCTGTGCTGGCTGAGTCACTGGACCTCGTCCATTCCCTCAGCTGTCAAATAGACTTAGCAAGAGCACCTACTTCCCAGGGTAGTTGTGAAGATTGAAATTATATAACGTAGGAAAACTACTTTGCAAACGTTAGAGCAGTGTTTGATAGCTATTATTTTTACTGATTGATTCAGAAGATGGTTCTGGTATACCTCGTTTTATCACTTCACTTTATCACGCAGATGTGTTTTTTACAAATTGGAGGTCTTGGGCAACCCTGCATCAGGAGAGTCTATCAGTGCCAGTTTTCCAACAATGTGTGCTCCCCTCATGTGTTTGTGTCACATTTTGGTAATTCTCACAAATATCTCAAATTATTTCATTATTATTGTATCCGTTACGGCGCTCTGTGATCAGTGATCTTTGATGTTACCATTGTAGCTGTTCTGGGGCACCTCAAACGGCGCCCATTTTAAGATGGTGAACTTAATAAATGTTATGTGTGTTCTGATTGCTCCACCAACTGGCCATTCCTCATCTCTCTTCCTCTCCTCTAGCCTCAATATTGGAATTAGGCCCAGTTCATAATCCTACAATGGCCTCTAAGTGTTCAAGTGAAAGGAAGAAACTCAGCAAAATTCACTGTTGTCTTATTTTAAGAAATTTCCACCACCACCCCACCCTTCAGCAATCACTGCCCTGATCAGTCAGCAACCATCAACATCATGGCAAGACCCACCACCAACAAAAAATATAATTCTGAAGGCTCAGATGATGGTTAACATTTTTTTATCAATAAATTATTTTAATTAAGATATGTACACTGGGGTTTTTAAAGACAATACTATTGCACACAATAGATTACAGTACAGAGTAAACATAACTTTTATATGCACTGGGAAACCAAAAACTTTGTGTGACTCACTTTATTGTGGCATTCACTTTATCGCAGTAGTCTGGAACCAAAATCGCGATATCTCTCTGAGGTATTCCTGTATAACATTTTTAAGAAATTTCTAAAATATACCAGGCTGCTTCACTATGTGCCCATTCAAGATGGCACTTCAACCCAGATACACATAACTCTTCGTTAGGTTGCTCCAACCTCTGCAAGGATTTAGTGAGAAGCAAAACATCTTCTTGGGTTTCTTTGCATGTGGTTATCAGCAAATTTTATCTTGAAACAAAAACATAGCCCTTCAGCGTTGCAGTATGACAAATAAAGATGGCAGGTCGTACTACAATGAGAACAGTCCTCTATTAGCACTTACTGTATGCTAGGCAATGGGGATGCAAAGACAAAATGAAATAATTCCTACCCTCAAGAAGGTCGCCTACTGAAATAAATAAATGATCATGTTTACAAAATCGTCAGCTGAAACTACCCTCCAAAACTGTAGCAGTATATGGCAGTCTGGATCCTCACTGGTGTCTCTGCAGAACTTGACATTGTCAGTCACCCCCTCCTGGATAGTCTTCTCTCTGGGTTTTAACAAGACTTCTCTCTCCTGGTTCTCCATCTATCTATCTTACAGCCTACTCTACTGAGTCTTCGTCTCTGTCATCCCCACTAATCATGGGTGTAACCCAAGCCTCTGTCCTGGGTCCCCTTGACTTCATCAGTTCCCATGGGTTCAGTGATCACCTCTATGCAGATGACTCCCAGATCTAAACATTCAGTCTTAGTCATACATCTCCAGTTACCTCTTTGACATCTAAAATTAGATGTCCTATAGGCATCTCATACTCAACAACCCAGACCTACTATCTTTATCCCCAAACCCTCGCAATGCTGAACTTTCCTATTATTGTCAAGGGCAACACTACCCTCACAGTCATCCTTGGCTTATCACTCTCATTCTCCCTTCATACCCAATTCAATGCCAGATCTCAGTGTTTGTGCCTTCACTACATTTGTAGTTCAGACCCTTATTACATCTCACCTGGACAAAGGACCTCAAGAGTCTCTCCACTCCAATCCAACCTCCACTGAGCTAACAAGGGGATTTTTTTTCTAAAAGGTAGGTCTGACTATTACTCTCTTGCTCTAAAGGTTCCCTGTTACCTCCTGGATCAAATATAAAATCTTCTATTTTTACATTTAAAACTTTTCATAATCTGACCTCTTGCTACATTTCTCATCTCTTATCTTACTCTCCTTCAGACATTGTGGAGGGGAATAAGGTATTCATTCAACTCTAATGGTATACTGGATCCATCAACCATCCCTGATTTCTTACTCTCCCTGGATTCCTTTAAGATCAAATCAAAGTCACCTTCTACAAAGACCTTTCCCCACCTCACCCCTCCACCACCTGCTAATACCTTCCCATTTTAGATTAACTCCCACTAGTTCCATCCGTATTTTTTTCTATGTAACTGTTTACTTACATGCAGTCCCCCTCATCTGAATGTCTGCTACTTGAGGACAGGAGCTGGTTTTGCTTTTTGTTTGTTTGTTTCTCTCTTACCTTGTATCCCCAGCCCTTAGCATAGGGCCTAGCACATAGTAAACAATACATGCTTGGTGACTGACTAAAAATAAATACAGAGTAATTTAGGAGGGGTGTGCTAACACCTGGGGAAATTAGGAAAGGCTGTTTGTAAGAGGAAGTGCTTGAGCTGAACTTTGAATGGAGTTCAGTTTTCTAAGAGGTAGAAATGAGGAGGGAGAACATCCAAGGTCTGAGAGATAACTTGTGCAAAGGCATACCATGACACATGAAAAAAAAAATAGAAACAGAAAAAAAGCAAATAAATTAGTTTACTGGAACTTAGTATGGATTGAGGTTATTTACTGTTAGGAACAAAGTAGGGGAAGCTGCAATTGTCATTTACCTACTTTTTTCTCTATTATGCCATCATTGCTGCTGTTTAGTTATTCAATTGTATTGATCATGTTCCATTCTTCATGATCCCACTTGGGGTTTTCTTGCAAAGGTAGCGGAGTGGTTTGCCATTTCCTTCTCCAGATCATTTTACAGATTTAATCACAGATAAAACTACAGTCAGGGTTAAATGACTTACCCAGTGTCTGAAGCTTGATTTGAACTCATGAAGATGAATCTTCCTGATTCCAGGCCCAGTGCTCTATCCTCTATGTCACCTAGCTGCCCCCTACTATTTGATTTAAAAAGGATCTTCTCTGAAATCCTGATTGGAGTTCATTTGACTCAGTAGCAAAATGCAAAAAACATAAATAAATAACCACAAAAACTGTGACTCTGGAGCCACAGGAATTGGGTTGAAATAAAAATCTTAATCCTACTTAATACTCATGACTTTGGACAACCCATTCAACCTCGCTGGGCTTTGGTTTTGTTATCTGTGAAATGAAAATTGGACCAAGTTATCTCTCAGATCCTTCCAGATCTGGGTCATTTTTCAAACCCTCTCTAATCCATTGATTTAAAGTAAGAAAATACAGAGGTCCCCACCTTCTACTTGAAAACTCCCAGTGATGGGGAGGTCAAGCAGAGCAGTCCAATTTTGGATAGCTCTAGTTCAGGAAACTTTTCATTCCATTGGACCGAAATCTGACGCTTTGCAACTTCTATCCTTTATTCTTAGATTTGTCCTCTGAGGCCAAGCAGACTAAGTCTACGCTCTTTTACCCATGACAGCCCTTCAAGTACTTAAATATTGTTATCTTATCTCCCCATGTCTTCTATTCTCCAAGCTAAACATCCCCAATTTGTTCAACTAATCCTTGTGTGACATGTTCTCCAGGCTACTCGCCATCCAAATGAGTGCCGCCCACATGCAAAGCCCTGTGCCCAGTGCTCGGAATGTTGCTATAAGTCACTAGGCAAGAAGATGAGAGTGAACCACCAGACGAGAGTGTTGCTGGACTCAGTAATTACTCTGTGTTTTTTTCTTCTGTGAGAGTCCCCACAAAAGAAAGATTTTTGAGAAACATATGGGGAAGAGGAATAGGTTTGACCTGGCTTGGATATGAGTCCTTTGTTTTTCTAGTGAAGGAAAACCTGCCTACAGCCAGTCGAAGCCTAAGAAAGACTTTGAAGTTTACCCAAGTTTACACAAAAAGTAAGCAGGATGATAGAGCCCTCAGACAAACAAGTCATACTCCTCCAGCCAAAATCCCAGGGACACTCAGAGCCTTAGCTTACCGTGACTTTTACTGAAGGCTTCAGTAGATGATGTTCAGAAGACCTAGAAGGATAACTGAATCCAGTAGATTACACACAAACTTTTTTTCCCAGAAGGTTTTAACTCAGAGGTAGAGGGTGCTGACTAGGCAACTCTACTGTCAAGTGGAAAGTAGACTCAAGGGACCAAGAAATAGCAGCAAGACAAGTTTCCTTATTAGAAGGATTTTTTAAATTCAGTCTTTGCATATTTCTTTCTCAGATACACAAAACTTAGAGAATAGGATATATAGAAGGGAGAATACAAGGAAAGACCAGACAGATGAAGTGTCACATTCAAGAAGCCCTTGGATAACAGTCAGTAAGGAATTTGAACTTTAATCGATAGATCATAGGGAGTCATTGAAGACTAGTATGACATAAGGAAGAAAAATCTGGCATTTGCGTGAAGGATGGTTTGGAGGGAAAAAGAAGTGGAAGCAGGAAAAAGAAGCTAATACAGAAACCCAGGCAGAGGATAACAAGGCTCTGTATTTGGGTCGTGGGAGCAGGAATAATAAGCAGGAAACTGAGCTAAGAAGTTATTATAGAGAGGGGGAGAAATATAATGGTAATGGATTGGTGATGAAAGGGAAGAGAGAGGGAAGAGTAAAAGAAAAGAAAATCAAGGTTTTGAAGTAGGTAAACCCTTGCTTCACAGGGAATGGTAGAGGGCGAGAGAATCCTTTCAACTCCTACTCAGAGAGATAATAAAACACAATTAAAATCAAACTTGGTAGACAGATCTCTTTATTTGGCAATAGCTCAGAACTCACGTTTTTATGGTACTGAGCAGCTTACAGAGAATTCTTCTAAGCACAAGTCTAAGAGATGGGTAGTATACTAATGCTTTTCTCTAATGTTCTTTTTTTCTTTTTCTTTCTTTGTGCCTTCCTTCTCTTTTTTTGTGCCTTTTTGTGCCTCTTTTTGTGCACTCTTTTTGTGCCTCTCTTTTTTTTTTGCTAGATATGCTATTGAGTTGAGTTTTTTGGTTTGGTTTTTTTGGCTAGTCTGCTGGAAAGGAGCTCAGATGACCTTTACAGGGTAGCTGTACCTTAAATTTGTTTCTGTTGGAGGATAGGAAGGCATTGGCATGAAGATCTCATCTCTGGTCATCACTTTTAGAAGTATTTGGGCCTTTCCTTTCCTTCTTTTCCTCTTTCTTTATTTTGGGGGTGAGGGTGTGGGGCAAGGTAATCAGGGTTAAGTGACTTGCTCAGGGTCACACAATTAGTAAGTGTCAAGTACCTGATGTCATGTTTTGGACCTTCCCTTTCAACCAAACTTTTGCAGAAACAACCAAGTCCCAAGAGAAATTTTAAACCATTTTCCTCATCACCATCATCTAATTGTTACTGAGCACCCACTGTATATGAGATGCAGTATGGAGTATGCAAAAACTCCTGAGCCATTGTGAGCTGTGCCATTATTTGACTTATGGTGACCTTGCAGCAATAGTGTGGAGTCCCATGATAGAAGACTCAATTATTATCATTCTCTCCCAGCAGGGGTTTCATTGGCATTTTCCATTCCTTGCAGCTTGTGCTGAATATAGATGTCTGTTCCCTCAGTTGCATGAGGAAACCAGCAAAGTCCATGGTACTACTCTCATATCAGGTTATTTCCCCTTTTCCTGTACTGGCCCTCAAACTATGGAGCAGACTCTCCGTTGGATGTCAAAGCTAACTCAGACCTCCGACGTCCTGCCTCTGTTCAGAGAACCTTTACAATATTATTGAAATTCTCCCCATCCTTAACTCCCATAACTGCGGTTTGTTCTGTGATTCTTTGTTGCTATATTATCAAGCTGTCACATATTTATTATTAGCCTACTGTCATGTGTTGGTACAGACATTTTTTTTAATATATACCATGAATGAGTCTAAAAATAACTCCTTTAAAGGATAGCATATGGGGGGTCAACTACTTTTGGTATTTCAATATTCTAGAAAATAATTAAAGCTCAGGAAATACGGACGCCACTTTGAAGAAGAAGATTTGCACAGAGGTCAACAGAATCAATCTGCCTTGCATGGTGCTTAGAGATCTACCA
Organism: Bettongia penicillata ogilbyi; assembly: GCA_023548195.1. Taxonomy (NCBI): domain Eukaryota; kingdom Metazoa; phylum Chordata; class Mammalia; order Diprotodontia; family Potoroidae; genus Bettongia; species Bettongia penicillata. Next base: position 6,590,496 of record JAJHZJ010000245.1, on the reverse strand, counting down.
AGTCTAACTCTGGGCAGCTCATGGTCTCATTCCTCTCTGAGCCTTGTTTTCCTCATCTGTAAAATGAAGAAGCTGATGTCTGAGGTCCCTTCCAATTCTCTATATCTATGATCCTAATGAAAATGTAATCTCTTTGGGTCAGGGGTTATTTAATTTTTGCCTTTATATACCCAGTGCCTAGCAGAGGCATTTTAATAAAGAATGAATGAATGAATGAATGAATGAATGAATGAATGAATGAATGAATGAATACAAAAGCCCTCATGGAAAGCACATACCACTAAAAAATAAACCCCCATCCTGGAAGTGTGTGTTCATTCTTCATTGCCAAAGAAGAGCATACCATCAGAGAAACAATGATATGACTTGAACTTGACTTTGTTTTGAGTGAGGGAGGGCTGTGCAGGTCACCAGCCTCACTTCTCCAGAGTCATCTGAATCCAGTGACCAGATATTCATCAGGATGACTGGAGATGACCCAGGATGAGGCAATCAGGGTTAAGTGACTTGCCCAAGGTCACACAGCTAGTGAGTGTGAAGTGTCTGAGGTGAGATTTGAACTTAGGTCCTCCTGACTCCTGTACTAGTGCTCTATCCACTGCACCACCTAGCTGCCCCTTCTCCCATTTTGGAAGGCTCTGCTACTAGGATGTACTGGAGAGTATGAAGAAGTAACTGGACAAGGGGGATTCTTTCTGATTCATGTCTGTTTTTTGTCTAATGGTACTTTGCTCTTAAGAAGAAAAGGAAAAAATAGCCACTGAATGGGTTAAATTTCAGCTAGAAAAACAAAACAAGGAAACTGCAATTTTCAAATCTCAATAAGGTGCAATTGTACTGCCTGATGAATTGGTCTCAGGAAGCTTTATTTTGATTGTGCTGTGCCTATGGGAGAACTAAGTGTAGCTCTCTCCCATCTCAGCCTCTGCCTGGCTCCCCCATTAGTGCTTACAGTACTGCAGAGCAAAACAAGTCAATTTGTCTCTCAGTTAGGTTCTTCCCTGGAATAGTGAATATGAGAAATGCATTGTGGCAGGAGGCAAGGGCGTAGTCATCTCTTGGGCATTTGAAGATTCTTTTCTTTTTTTTAATGGCGTTACTAGCCACTGAAACTACCTCAAGGTTCTCACCGTCACAATCTAGCAATAGCACCATTGTATGGTATTGGGAAGAGATTCTCCTTCGGTTTTCATCACAATTATGTCCTTGACTGACTTTCTAAACACCATCTTTTCTACCGGCCAGCCCTATTTCAGTTAAGCAATGCAACAACTAGGAGAATCAGCTCTCCTGGATTTGCTACAATCACAATAAAAAATTACCCACCGAGGGAGATACAGAACAAGTTTGCAGTGAATGACACGGAATCTATCCACACAGAGCAGAAAGGGGGATGTTGAGCATCAAGTGGACTGGGACCATAGATGGCACACCAGACAGGAGAACCATTGCTGGGACCCATATGGAAGAGACAGCAAAGCTGAAGTGGTTTAAAAAAATGTGTTCTGTGTGAATATATGTGTGTGTGTTGTATGTGGGCATGTATACATATATATGTGTGTGTGTGTGTGTGTATGTATATATGTGTGTATAGACATATGGAGAGAAAGAGAGAGAGAGAGTGAGCAAATGTCTGTAACAAGGCAAAGTGAATGGAAATGATGTAAGGAGAAGGGAAGTTATCAAAGATAATCAAAGAACCAGAAAAAGTCAATATGAATTAGAATAGCAAATGGGACAAAGTGACAATGGAGGTGAAGAATTCTGATCAGATTAGGGCTCAAAAAGACCATATCAGAAATAGGGCAGGGTTATTCATCTCTGCCTTTTAGATCCTCGGTTTCCTTGAAAGTTTAGTTCAGGCATCATCTCCTACAAGAGACATTTTCTAATTATAGAAGCTGCTCATATCTCCCACCTGCAAACTTACCTTACTTTTTTTTTTGTTATTCTCAGATACTTTTATCTCCCTGGTAGGTGAGAACTTCTTGAGTGGTGGGACTGTCTCTTTTTGGTCTTTCTATCCACTTCCCCTAGCACAGTCCCTGCTAGATAGATAGTCAGCAATTCATAAATGCTCATTGGCTGTTTGATTGACTATTAAATATTAGAACAGCTTTAATGAGAGAAACTGTAATAGTTTTCCCAATTAAATAAACTCTAGTGACTCCTTTTTATGTCCAGAATCAAATAAAAAATGCTCTGGCATTTAAAACCCTTCTCAACCTGGCCACTCTTTTCCAGTCCTCGTTGTTTGTCCTTTGTTCATCATACCCTTACCTGTGGGAGCCCTGCCCGAAGGGAATGTAAATTTTGATTTCTGAAGACTTTTTTCTTAAGCAGCATTAACCCAAATCCAGTCTTCATACAGCTCTCCTCACCATACTTTATGATACTGATACTCAGACCTACTTACTATTACTCTCTTGGGACCTACCCCATCTCCCCAAATCTGTGCTCTGAGCTGTTGCTCAGATATGGTCAAGGGCTTTTCTGGTCTTCTCCTCCCCCAAGCCCTCCTTTACAGTGATATTACCTTCAATTTATTCTCAATATAGATACAGTTAATTGCATGCATATAGGGAATTGCATGTTGCCTCTCCCATTAGAATGTGAGTTCCTTTAAGACAAGGGCCATGTTTTTACTTCCTTTTTTTTATCCCCAGAACTTAACACAATATCCAGTACATGGTAAGCTTAATAAAACTTAATAAATCCTTAATAAAGCTAAATAAACTTAGTAAATGCCATTTGATTAGCTAACTTTACAGCTCAGAAACCTATGTCTAGGATCATTTCAAGGGCCTTGAAAACACTGTTTTTCTGTGGTTTTGCAAAACATTCTGAGTTTGAAAATTTACCCTCCATCTAATCAAAGTATCTTCCCAATGAACAGACATGAATCAAAGAATGCCCAAACAAACCACACTATTTTTGTTGGGGTCTCTAGAAGGCCTATTAGAAAGTAAAGGAGAACTGTGAGCAACTAGGCCTGTAAGGATTGACTAAAAGACTTTTCACTCTTCTATGACAGAGGTTCTATTTTAGAAGATTCTTTTAAAAGTTATATATACACACAAATATATACAACACATATATGCACATTGTGCACATGTACATACTATGTGCACCTATATATGAGTGTGTGTGCGGAGAAAATGAAAGGGAGACAGAAGGAAAGAGGATATGTGTGTGTGTAGAGATAAATATTCTATATGTATATGTGTATGGATTACAGCATATTGTCATATATATTTTATATTTACACATATAATATGTGTGCATATACTGTATATATAAATATATAAAATCTATATATGATACACACACATACATACATAGCTGCCTCTAACACATACTGGCTGTATGACCCTGAGCAAATTACTATAAATTCTCATTGTCCTTGTCAGATTGCTATTACTGTAAGCTGCAGAGAAGATGTCACCCTGTTTGGTACAGAGACTTTTCTTCCTGGTAGCTCTCTATACTAATGAAATGATATGCCTACTCCCTATCCCATTCTTCCTCTCTCTCTCTCTCCCTCTCTCTCTCTTTCCCTCTCTCTCTTCCCCTCTTCCTCTTATCTCTCTGAATACATATACTATATATAATACACAAAACACACATATGTATGCATGTATATGTTGTGTGTATGCATAACAGATGCCATTTCTAATTTCCTCTTGAGTGACCCTCAGCAACTGGAAACTCTGTGTGAATGACCAGAGTGAATAGGGAGCAGTCTTTTTTTACATGCTTCTTTGTATTTGAAGGAATGTGATGCTGATCCTTTCTATGTACATATTATTTCACATCTCTGTCTAAGATGGACTAGACTTGTTTGGCCCCAGAAGACAGCACCAGGAGCAATCAGTGGACATTTCAAAGACCCAAATTTAGATATCAAGAAAACCTTCCTAACAATTAGAGCTGTCCAGGGAGCCATGGGCCCCCTCTCAAAGTGGTAGATTCCCTTTCACTGGAGTTTTTAAAAGCAGATTAGATATCCACCTGCTACTGGGTGTCATCATGTGGATTTTTTTCAGCGTGCATTGCACTAAGTAGTGTTGTGAGGCCCCTCCTTGAAATTCTGCAATCTTGATTCTTTTTAGATGCACACTATTTCACGTCTCTTCTCTTCTAGTTTCCCCACTAGGTATCACCTCCCATTAATCTTCACTAATTAAATGATTCTTGAAAGTCTCACCAGCATATACTGTAGAGACAAAATGAAACCAGGTGACCAAGAAACTGACCAGTGGCATTTATCCAGAACCTCTAGTTGGCAAAAAGTCTCACAATGGAAAGCCAAGAACTCAGTGTTCATTTTCCTTATTCTCCACAGGAGAGTTCAAAATAATTCTGTGTTGCAAAATACTCCAGATTTTTTTTTATTTTCCAAAGTGACATTATTAAGTACTTTCCCTTTTAAAAGTTAAAAGTGTGGCTGCAATTCCCTGAAATTTGGGAGATAATGCTATAATCATTTGACCAACAGCAAATGAAGTTTAAAGCAATGATCAAATCGGGATGGGCCAGGGCACTGAGAAGATGATATCGAGGTATTGCCATGGTAACCCACCAGGAAGACCTGCTTCAATCTTTGGGGTTAGTTTCCTGAGTCTAGGGACTGGTAAGTGGTGGGGTAGAAATTGACCAGACCAGAGTAGCTGGAGGTTAGGTTTAGAGGCAGCTGATAGAGATTGTGTGGCATGACAGTCAGGGAATGAGCTCTGAAGGATGAGACGTGGCTATCAAGAGAATCTGAAAACTCTGACGTGGCCAATTGGAGATAGCATTCACCCCAGAGGGAAGCCTGAAAGAAGGGTTGAGAATACAAGAAACAGCTGGAAGGGAAAGATTAACTGAGCTGCATTCATCTCTGTATATTAGAAGTGACGTGCCAGCAGACTTTATTCTCTCCTGCTGCTATTTATGTAGTATCTAGGTAAAGTTTGCATTGCAGCTCCTCTAAAATTGGTTTTTAGGAGTGCTGTGTATCTTTCTCATTCCTTTCATAAAGTGTTCCCAAGCTTGCTTTATTATACTGCTTTGCATTTCCAAAACACCTTTCATTTGAGACTCTCCAAGTACAAATACTAATTAAGCAAACCTTTGCAGCTTCTCTATGAGGTGGTATGAAATTCTGCAGAGGAAGAGATTGGTGCTAAATGACTTGCCCAAGGTTGTACTACAATTCATTTTGAGGCCCAAGAATAAAACCTAGATCTTGCGGCTTCCAGACCGCTTCTCTAACTAATATATCATAATACTGGCTCTTTTCTCCTCTGTCTTGAGATAAAGTCTTTTATTACCAATAATCCTCAAAGGATGTCATCTGTAGGTAAAGAGAGAGAGAAACAAATTTTGCTTATATGGAAGTAAATTTAGAATGATTAATATGGAACTGTTTTACATGATTGCCCATGTATAATCTATATTGGATTGCTTGCTGTCTCACAAATGGGAGAAAGAGGGGACAGAGATGGATAGAATTTGAGACTCAAAACTTAAAAAAAAGTTTAAAAAATTATTTTAACATGTAATTGGGGAAAAATTAAAATATATTTTAAAAAAGGAAGTAGATGCAGATTTTGAGCTTCTCATTCTCATATCTTTCTAGTTAAATTCCTAAATTCTGAGTTCTATTTTTTCTTTCCCCTAAACTACTAAGTACCAATTTCTATCAATAGCCCTTCTTCTCTTCCACTATACCTGTCTGTATATATCCTCTATCCTCTTTCTACCTGCTAAATTTGAAATATTGAAACATTAATCTTCAGCTCAAGAGAAAAGATTAAAGGTGCTTTAATAAAACCATCTAACTTGTCAAAGTAATAAAAAAAAAATCCTCTGGAAAAATTCTGAAGCATAAAAAGTTCCAGATTTTCCCAAGATCTCTCTGGTGAAGAAGAAACTAGAGGATTCTGCTTTAAGGTAATTGCTAGGTCAAACTGAGAGTGCATATCATGAGGTTATAAAAACTAATTTCTACACACCACAATCCCACTTCACAGATTTACAGAATCTCAGAGTTTGGAAGGGACCTCAAAGGTCATCTAATCCAACTCACATTTGAATTCCTTGACAAATGGTGATCCATCCTTCCCTTGAAGACCTCTAGTGAAGAACCTTGAATCTCTGTATTAATACAAAGAGCTGTTTGCTACCTCTCAGGTCAGACCATTTTCTTTTTTAACCCAGCTCGAATAATTTGGAATCCTTTTGATGAGGACTGGAAAGGGGGATGGAATGGATGAAATTCTGAAATCCCCCAAAGACAGGGAGTACAGGATTAGTTTGCCTGGAATGAATTCATGAACTCAAACATTGTTGAAGTCAAGGTGGTAAGGATTTATTATGCTTTTCCGTAGGTAAGAGTTCTTAGGGAATCTGTGGTTTGAATGGGGGACAGGTAAAATTTATATAGTATATTCTTTTGTAAAACATGTGCCAATTGTGATGACTAGGCATTTCAGGGCAGGATTAGGGAATGGTTAAGGAGTGGTTATCTCTTAGAAGAATATGCACTTTTAGTATCTACTGTACAAGTATTTTACTCAGAGTTCATTTGGAAATATCCCAAGGTGGGGCTACATGGAGGTATGGTTTTAGGCCTGAAATGTTACTAAGTGAACTAACAGTCAGGACCGACTAAAGAATTCCAGACTGCTCTCATCAACGTCTTGTTAGACAAGATAAATGTAAGGGAGTATACGTATGTCTAAGACTAGGATACATATGATTCATCAGTGAAAAGTAATGTCATTATGACCCAGTACACAGCCAGTTCAGTCAGTACACAGCTGGTTCAAACTAATAAGTTCTATAGGTACAACTGGCTACTTCAGCAGGAAGGGAGATAGTGGTTTTTTCTGGGGAAGGCTGTTCTTGGGCTGGGGAGAAACTGCCCAAGATAGTGTTTTGAGGCTAGGGAGAAATGTGATTTTTTTTTTAGAGAGAAATGAATTTAGAATTCATGTCCAAGCACCCCATCACTTTTATTAAACCAAAACTTGTTTCCACCCTTTGCTCCTAATTCTCTAGAGCCAAGCAGAGTAGAATCAAATCCTACTTCCAAAAGATAGATCTTCAGATACTTGGAGACATCATTTTGTGACCCTCTAAGTCTGCCCTAACCTAAACATATCCCCAGTTCTTTCAAGCAATCCTCCTATGGTACGATCTCCGGGACTCTGACCCTTTTGGTCAACCTCCTTAGGACACACATTACTGCTCTCCACTCTCTTTCTTAAAATATTTTCTCCATACAAAGAATAAGCATGGCTGAAAAATTGACAGGTAGCTTCTATGGACATCATCACAATGCACACCATGGTCACAGCCATCATCAAGAAAACAAAAACAGGAAGATGCCTGCCTGGATAGTTACCCTCATGGGTTGTTTCCTTTAATTTTGTTTTTGTTTTCTTTATCTTTAGCCAAGTTTTTGCATCTTACTTTTTCTTCTTTGTGCATCAAAGAAAAATGTCTAGTCAAATCCTGTCATAGGGAACATTAAAAATAAAAGCTCGCTTTGGTTTTTATTTTAAATTTTGCTCTTTGATTTCTTCAGTTCTTGATGCATTAAAGAAACATTCATCCTCATTTTTTCATAAGAACTGTGTCCTTCTTCACATGTCATAAGAACTTCAGAAAGGTAATATGGCTTGTGGGTAATGCCAGGAGGACCTGAGTTTAAGTCTTTCCTCTGGCCTGGACTAGCTGTGTGACCCCAGGCAAGTCACTTGACTTCTTATTGCCACCAGGTACTGAGATAACACTAAGGTCAGTAAAAAGCCATGGAAGAAGATTGAACAGAGAAGAAATCACAGGCCCCACCAAAAATAAATACATCAAAACATCAAGAGCCTCAGCAGGGAGTCTGAGAATAGGGACATTTCAGAGGAAAGACAGTCCTTCTATGACTCAGGAACCGTGAATATCTCAGAAAAGTGCATATATAAAAGCATACATACAACTGGAAGAGACTTTAAAGGTCATCGAGTCCAACTTCCTATTTTAGAGATGAGGAAAATGAGTGAGAAAGGTTAGATGATTTTTTAAATTTTATTTTTAAATTATGGAATAAAATTAGCATTTCCATATGATAGTACAATAAAAAGATGATCGCATATGAAACTGTAAATCTACTATATACAACTTGCTATTCCTTTCAAACATACAAGAAAAATTATGTAAATTTTTTATCTTCCCTCCACCCAGACACTCTACTAGTAAGTGTCTGAAGCAGGATTTGAACTCAGGTCTTTTGACTCTTCCAGTCTAGTACTCTATCTATCTACTGCCGTATGTTACTCTCCATCTGCATTTTGCCAGAATTTTTACTTTCATTGCCATAAATAGGATTCAAAATGTATGATCTCTAGGTCACCAGTTATGGCAGCCTAAGGTCTGAGCTCAATATAGGGCAAAGCGAAGAGATACTTGGCTTTCGCTGCAGAGGGAGCACTGCTAGCAAAGTGACCCCACCAGTGCAGAGAAGAAAGGGGGTCATTCTATCTATTCACATAGCATTTTCCTTCTCTGTCCTCTCCCTGACCCTGCATGTTGGCAGTTTAGCTGGCAAATAGCTGCTATTTCCAGCCTTGGTCCTTCCTATTATGTCTTGTTTTTAGACCTGGAAAACTGGACAGTGGGCTTAAGGGAGTCTGGGAATTTGCTCTGAAAGCTTCCACTGACTCTGTGACAGGAAATTGTTACTAGAGGGCAATGTCTTGCTGGCCTATTTGCTCCAATTTCACAGACCAGTCTCCAGTGAGTGTAAAGGCATTCTTTGAATTGGCATTCTTATTAGCAGGCTCAATGGATGTTGAACTGGCTCTATCTGTCTCTCAGGGAAGCTCCCATCACAGCTAAAATCAGTATATGTAAGTGTCTGGATGACTTGCAGTGGGACAAGGTACTCAAGGGATATGGTGGTAAAAACCACATGTCTTCTACTCCAGTAGTTTCTCCCAGCAGCAGAATCATTGGTCATTAGCCAAATGATTGATGTCTTTCCATGGTTGGCTGGTTTCAGGCAATGACAAATGTGTCCAGGAGGGCTCTCCCTATTTGTGCTGGTTTGTTTCAGTTCATGCTTTTTTTTTTACTTTTTCCATCAAACTGAAATACTCATCCCTCCTAGTGGGACTCTTCTATTCCAGTCCTTCCTTGTTCTATTATCTATCATCTAAATGTTAATCGAAATATTCAGGTGTTCCTACGCCATAGCAGTCCCCTGAAAAATGATGAAAAGCCTCACATATATTTATTTCTTGTTTTTTTCTATTATACTGGTGATTTCTTCAGTGTAGGAAGTGCCTAATGCAATGCCAATGCAAATGGATTCCTGTACCACAATTTCTATTCTTAGACAGTTACTTGGGTTACTGGGTTAATGACTTGCTCAGAGTCACACAGCCAATATGTGTCAGAGATATGACATGAGCCTTAGGTCTTCCTGATTCAGAGGCCAGCTTCCTACTACCTCTGAGTCCAATTACAGAATCATGGAGTCTCAGAGTTGGGAGGAAACTTAGAGGTTATCTGGTCATCGTTGACAGGGGTAGTTATCCTCTCATATCACACCTAACATGATTATCTAGCTTCTGTTTTGTTTTTGTTTTTTGAATACAAGAAGGGAAACTTCTTAAATTTAATTTCTGAGCTACCTTTTTCATAGAAATAAAATCCACTGTTTATAGTTTAATGTACATCAGTACTGTAATGATGGTAATACATCATCTTTAATGTCTTTCCTCAGATAAAATATCATTTCAGTAGCTGATGTTGAACAATTTGACAATGTCAAAAACATCTCCATGAGAGTTTCTTCCTAGGATGAAGGATGCAAGGGAAAGGCTGGAAGCAGAACCAGTGGTCTAGGGGGTTTCTGCCACTCTCAAAGTTCTTGGCCTATTGATGGCAGTTGCTCAGTAGTTTATGTTGATGGTGGTGAGGAAAGTGGACCCCTTCTCCACGTTGATTTCTCCTTTTGTTGATGGCTGTGGTACTTCAACCGAAAGTAGCACCAGTGATCTGGGAAACTCTTTATTCCTGAGGTTCTTCGGTTCAGAGTCTTGGGTTTTCTCTATCAGAATTTGGGAGAGACAATGGTCAAGGTGGTAATGATGGACTGACTTGTCTGACACATGTTGCTTCCTGTCTCTCCCTCAAGGTGTCTTCCTGCAGACATAGTCATGACATTTTCCCATACAACCAGTCAGTCCCTGGCCTTCACCTTTGCTGTGTTTTAAGGATGGAGGCAGACACTTCTGAATTTGTTTCTCTGTCTTTCATTTCCAGGGTCCAAGATTGGACAAACTCTTTGTCTTTTGGTTGTCCTTGCACAAGAACTGGATAGAGGAAGGCAAAATATAGGGTCTGGCTTCATACTTAACACTGAAATGAAGATTTATTCTAAAATGGAATTATTTACTTCAACAAAGAAGAAATGTGCCCTTCTGCTACACACTTTACATGTTTTAGGAGGAGTGTTGAAAAGCTAGAATGGGTTCAGCAGAGAGTGAGGGAAACTGACAACACACGATGATATGAAATCTTCTATTTGACTCTTAAAACCCTTCATAACCTGGCCCCTTCCTACCTTCCCTGTTTTCTTACATCTTACTCCCCTCTTTGACCTCTGTGATCCAGTGACATTGGCCAGGGCTATTTTTTTTGTTTTGCCTTTCTTTGTATCCCTAGTACTTAGCACATTGCCTGGCAGATAATAGACACTTAATAAGTGCTTGCCAACAAACAAGTGGTTGGAACAATTAAGGATATTTGGCCTAAATGAGATACACACATGACAGTTGTCTTCAGATTTAAGGGTTGTCATATAAACTTTCTACCCCAAGAGGGCAGAACTAGAATCAGTAGATACAAGACATATTTGAGCTCAGGATAAAGAAAAATTCCCTAATAAAGCTGTCCAAAAATGGAAGGAGCTGCTTGGTAGTTGATAAATTCATTGTCACAAGGACCATTCAAATGGAAGCTGGATGAATAACTATCAAGGATATTGTGGAAAGATTGAACAAAGGCTTGGGCTAGAAACTTTCCAGCTCTAATTCCAAAGATTCTCTGATACTGGTGCAGCTTTCCCGTTGGATCACCAAGTGTACGCCCAATACTTTTTTTCTGCCTTGGTACCTGTGTCCATGCCACTGTCTTAGACTAGAATGTTCCTGTCCCCTAAATCCTGCCCATCCTTCCAGACTTAGCTGATATAACATCTCCTTTATAAAGTTTTTTATTTTTCCCCTAATTAGAATTGATGTTTTCTTTCTCCAATTTTTCATAACTTTCTCTTCTCCCTCTCCACCTCCTCCTCCCCCAACTGTCCCCTCTCTTCTCCTTTCCCTTCTCCCTCCTCTCCTTTTCTCTTCTCCTCTCCTCTCCCATTTCTCCTCTCCTCCTCTCTTCCCTCCTCCTCCCTTACTGTCCTTCTTCCCCTTTTTGCTGCCCCTCCCCCCTCTCTGTTTTCTTCTACTTTGCCCTCTCTCTTTATTTATCCAAGCCTGTGATTTCATGGGTATAGGGAGGTCCCAGAGATAAAACACCACCTGCCTATGCAGATTAGCAGTTGTTTTGCAATTTACTGCTTTAGAGCAGGGATTCTTAACCTTTTTTTTTTATATCATGGACCCCCGTGGCAATCTAGTGAAGCCAAGAACTCCTCAGAATAATATTTTCAAATACATAAAATAAGAAATATGGGATTACAAAATAAACCAAAGGTTGGTGAAAATAAAGAAGTATTTCGTTTTTCCCCATCCAAGTTCACAAACCCAGAGGGGCTAAGAACCTTCATCTTAGAGAGCTGCCTGGGCCAATGAGAGGTTAAGAGCCCTGCCCAAGGATAGAATCAACATGACTAAAGATAAGAGTTTGAATCAAGTTGATCCTGATTCTGGGCCCGGCTCTCTCTCCACTAGGATAAGCTGCCTTTATCCCTATCATGTGCTCCTATTACATTATATTCTGAACTATGGTTATTGTATTATAGGTTGTTGCTTGGTCATGTCTGACTTTTCATGACCCCATTTGGGGTTTTCTTGGCAAAGATGCTAGAGTGGTTTGCCATTTCCTTCTCCAGTTCATTTTCCAGATGTAGAAACTGAGGAAAACAGATTAGTGATCTGCCCAGGGTCACACCGCTAATAAGTGTCAGAGGCCAGATTTGAAATCAGGAGGATGAGTTATCCTGACTCCAGGCCCAGTGCTCTATCCACTGAGCCACTTAGGTATACACACACACACGCACACACACACACACACACACACACACACATACTATAGTATTACATATTTATGTATGTCTATACTACCAGATTTTTAAACTCCATGAGGGGAAGTACTATCTTAGCAATCATTGTGTGGTAGGTGTTTGATCTGTGGCTGCTGAATGCACAAACCATATTCTCAGATAAGTGTTACAAATAAAATGAGGGAAGGAAACATTATCTGACTTCTCCTAAAGTCACACAGCTGGTTAGTAATGAGATCTACATTTTAATCTCAAGCCTTTTGATTTTTAGTCATGTCCTCTTTCCACTAAGTCCTAACAAGAAATGACAGTTCTATAAGCAGGCTTGCACGCTGCAGTTTGGACACCAACGTAGACAATCAGGGCCGGCTGCTATACCTACTCAGTCCCTGAGAAGTTCACCTCCCTCTCTCAGCTCTTGCCAGAGTTCAGTCTACATTGGCCTTTTCCAATCTACTCCTTCCCTAGCTCACTTAACTGAGAAAGAGTAAATTGTGCTCTATAAACTGAAAAGAAACACCCTGTAGAAACAAAGCAAAAAACAAGAAACTCACTTCTCCTGCTGCCTCCAAGCTGGGAGAGAAACATAGCATAGGCATGGCGCTCTACCTTGTAAGTGTGAGTATCGTCTGCAGAATATTAATGTCTAGTCTTTCTCTCCTGAACAATTGCTGCTTTAAAGACAGACAACGTTACACGTTCAGTGGGTGGAAAGCATGACTCATACCTAAATTCTGCAATCAAGCATATTTAAAATTTGGGTTCTGTGCAATTTGGCTAACATTAACTATATTAAGTAATTATCTGGTTCAGAAAGCTGTTACACCACCAAAAACCAGAATGTCAGGAAGCTATAGGGGATGTTTGCTTGCCATGGCAAGAGCACATAAAGGAGCTGAGGTAGACAAGGGACTTTTTTTCTCCTTAAGTTTTAAAATGTCATAACTAAATTATTTTCTCCCTCTTGAGTGTTCCTTGAAACTGATGCCCAATTGTTTTTGACCATAAGTGCCTTGGCACCTGAGCCATCTGACTTAGGTAAGCTGTACAGCTGAGGAGATGGAGAATGCTTCTGAAGGCCTCTTTCTTTGCACCCCAACCCCTCTCAGTTTTTCAAGATCCTAAAGATCACTGGGGAAGCTAAGTGGAACAGTAGATAGAATGCTGGGCCTGGAGTCAGGAAGACTCATCTTCTTGAGTTCAAATCAAGCCTCAGACACTCACTAGCTGTGTAACCCTAGGCAAATCATTTTACTCTGTTTGCCTCAGTTTCCTCACCTGGAAAATGAGCTGGAGAAAGAAATGGCAAACCATTCTAGTATCTTTGCCAATAAAACTCCAAATGGAGTCACAAAGAGTCAAACTTGGCCTAAATGACTAAACACTACCACCTGGTATAAATGTCATGCACATAATAGGCACTTAGTAAATGTTTCTTGAATTTAACGGAATCTTAGCTCTCATTTTTGGAGATTAATAAGAGGATTTACAGTGAGGAGGAAGGGGAAGCACAAAGCTTATCTGACAAAAGAGATACTGTGAAATGGCAGTGGACTGCAGCAGTGAGATGGTGTGATGCGAGGGCCCTGCTTCTCTGGCTGCCTCTCATTCTTATAGTCAGTTCAGGATTGTTCATGTTAATGATGAGGGAGCAATAGTCCAGGTAAACCAAGAGTGAGAAATCTAAAAATCATGCATTAATTCATTCTTTCTGGAAGGCAATCTGGCAAAGTGTAACAAGAGCTATAAAACTGTCCCTACAGTTTGATCTAGCAATTCCACTTTGGGGAAGAAGTCTCCAAGGAAATCATCCCAAGGGAGGAAAAAAGCATTCACAGCAGCACTATTTTTAATGAAAATAAATGAGATTAATCCAAATGCCCCATAGCAATAGAACAACTAGACAAATTATAGTACATTAACACACGGAAACACTGTATAGCTCTTTTAAATGACAAGAATGTAAACTATGGCAATACATAGAAATGTTTATATGAAATAATTTTAAGTGAGAAAGGAAGAATAAAAATAGTATTGCACATTGATTACAACTGCATAAAAGAGATTGTATATATTTATATATAAAAGAGATTATATGTAAAAGAGATTTATATATTTATATATTATATAAGGTAGCTTCAGTTCTCTTATTTACAGATAAGATGGGTGAATGATGCTAATGGGTGCTTTCCACCTAGTAAGGCAAGATAAAACACATACACAAATATTACAGATACATTCAACTGTACATTCAATAAGGGCCTGCAAATGTCATGAGGTCAGTTAAGGGAGAAATTTGGGGGAGTGGATCAGGCTGAGTCAGTCCACTAGGCACATGAGGTATTTCCATTGGGATAGAACTCGAATGCAATAAATGAGTAGCATATACTGATTGACTAAGAAATGGTCATTTTATCACTGAGACATGTGAGGACAAATTAAAGCAAAATTGTGCTGCTGCTGCTGCTGATCATGATGATGATGATGAAGATGATGTAGCATTTATATAGTGCTTTGAGGTTTGCAATGCATCTTACAAATATTTCCTCATTTGATCCTTTAAAACCCTGGCAGAAAGGTGCTATTATTATCATCCCCATTTTAAACTTGAGGAAAGTGAGGCATGCATTAGTTAAATGACTATTCCGAAGTCACACAGTTTTTGTGTCTGAGGCTAAATTTGAACTCAAGTCTTTCACTCCAGGACCAGCATTCTTTCCACTGTGCTGCTTAAAGTCATAAGTGACAACTCAAGCAAAGATGAAGGGAAAGATGGTAGAACCATTAAACAAGTCTAATAAAGGATTCAGAAGTCCTGAAGACCTCCTAATATGAAGAATTTCCTCACCTTAGAGTGGCATAACTGAATAATTGAGACCCCAGACTCCACCCTGTAAATGACATGTTCACCTTCAAAACAACACTAGTTAGCTTTCTCTTCATAGACACGTGTTAATGGATAGATATGCCAGCATAAAGGATAAAAGCTTCTCTGTTAATTGAATGAATGCCAGTCATGGGGACAGGGAAAAATGAGGGGGTCCTTGTGTCTGCTTGTGGTCGGTGTTTATTGTGTATAGGAAGAACCAGCGGAGCTAGGAGTACAGGCTGGGCCACTCCCTGGTAGAAAAAAGAAAGTTTCACCAAATGTGTCCATCATAAAGTATTTGTTTCTCTTGTCTTTGGGGCAAGTAGGGAGGGAGGGAGGAAAGAGAAAACTATTATGAAGGAGAAAAAGGCTGACAGAAAAAATGTGTGGCAGCTAGGTGGATATAGTGGATAGAACACTGGAACTGGAGTTGTGATGACCGAAGTTAAAATTTTACTTCAGACATTTATTAACTGTGTGACCCTGCCAGTCATTCAATCCCTCCTCACCTCAGTTTCCCCATCTGTAAAATGGGGAAAATAATAGCACCTACCTGACATGGTAGCTGGGAGGATCAAATGAGATAATTTCTTTGTAAACATTAAAGTGCTAAATAATTGTTTATTTTTATTATCATTTCTTGCTGGAGGACTCAGAAAGGGTTTAACCAAACAGAATATTTGAGTAAGAAGCTGAAGAATAAGCAGGGCGTCGATAGTGGAAGGAGAAGGTGGGGAGACATTCTAAATGTAGGGGAAAGCAAAAGCAAAGAAATGGTGGCCAAAAAGAGTAAAATGTGTTTGAATAGTGGAAAATCTCTAATCTGAATGTAATTTAGAGTGAATAAAGGACAATATTGAAAGATAAGGAAGAATGATGTCATGAGAAGAGAATTCAGTGGTGTAAATCGTTCAGAGTTCAGTCTTTATTAACTTCTTCTTTTTGTGTAGTTGATCCATTTCTGAACTTTCTATCAAGACTCATGGTGTCTACAGCCAGTTTGCCTCTTTCATTAGGGATGCACATTAGCATTGGTCTGAATTCCATCAGCAAATACTGACTGAGAGGGTAGTGCATATTTATTCTAGGTGGGAAGACGAAAGCTGGTATGTAACAGATATAAATAGAGAGGTGTAAAGGACCCCCAAATGAGTGCTACAGGAGTTACATATTGCCAAGGGACTATTCCCAACAATCCCCAAGGGATTCTTCCTCAGGACTACAAAAATGAAACACAAGAGTTGATGAACAGACAATAGCATCATCTTTCCAATGACACATGGCACACTTCCAGATAGGAAGGTAGGTATGTGAACACCCTTGCCCTAGAGTGTGAGATTTCCCAAGCATGTGCAGTTTTCACCGATGACAGACCAATAATTTAACTAGGAATATAATATTGCTACAAATAATCTCTCTAAGGTGATTAGCCCATTCACAGATAATCAGAGACAGAGTCATCTTCCAAACAGGTCCTTTGGATCTTAGATCATCTGAATCATGAGCATCCATAGTTCTCAACAATAAAATCTTAGAACTTCAGGGAGAGGAAAGACCTCATAAATGATATATTTCAAGCCATAACTGAGCAGGAAACCCTACCAAACTTCCTGTTTAAAATCATCTAATTCAGTCTCTACTTAAGGACCTTCATTTATGAAGCACTCACAAGTTTTCAAGGTAGCTCCTTCCATTTTCCTTCTACTCTAATTGTTAAGCTTTTCTTATGTCAAGCTGAATTTCCATCCACTAGTCTTAGCTCTGTCCTCTAGGGCAAAGCAGATTAAGTCTAATCCCTCTCTCACGTGACAGCCTTTCAAATAGTTAATGACAACCATCACATCCTGCTTCCCCCAGGTTATAGATCCTCTTTACGTATATGTGTATGTAAGCATATATATATATATATATATGTGTGTGTGTGTATGTATATGTATGTGTGTATATGTGTGTATGTATGTATATATATGTATATGTATGTATATATATGTATGTATATAAATGGTGCAATTTGGAGTCTTTTAGCAATTTAGGTCATTCTGTACAGTTTCTAGTTTACCCATCCCTTCATAAAATATGGCACCCCAACCTCAATTCTGTAATCTAAATGTGCTTTAACCAGAGCAGAGTAACTAACCTTCTTTGTTTGGTACACTATGCCTCCCAAGGAAGGGATACTCATCTTTGGTGTTCACCTGTCTCCTGCCTCTCACCTATGACTCCAAGAAGCTATAACATGCATAGCAACCTCACCCCCAGTAAAACCATCTCTGTAGATGGTAAGCTTGAGGGTAACTAATAGGCCTCAGACTTATCAATTAGTTAGGGGGGATGCCCACCCCAAGCAGGTGAAGACTTCCCCCAGTGAAATGGGTGGGTAAGGATGATTTGTTCCAATAGCCATGAAGGTATCTGAAGTAGGCAATGTAAAGCACTTGCAGTTAGGTTGGACATTGAGGATGCCAAGGTCATCCAGTGCATCCTGGGCCATTGGCAGTCATTCTTTTGTCTTTCCACTGAACTTCAGTGACTCTAGAAGAGAAAATGAGGCTGATGACTGTGTAACTCTGCTTCAATTAAATCCAATTCACTCAAAAAGTCAAGACATCACTCCACGGTATCATTGATCCTCTTAAAAAAATAAAGGACAAAGAACAACATACTTCTATTAATGCAATATAGGGTTACATTAATACTTCTGGTCAAAACATCACCCTGTGAATGGTATAGCAAAAACAGTCCTGGATTGAGAATTGGAGGTTCTAAGTTTGAATCCATTTGAAACACTTATTACCTGTGCGACCTTGACCAACATGTATTGCTTCTCTTTGCCTCATCTGAAAAGTGAAGGTACTCAATTAAATTAATTAAGTGAAATTAAAGTCCATTTCAAATTGAGATCTTATGATCCTTGTTTTGAGCTTATAATCCCCTAAACTCTTCAGATCTTTTTCACATAAATTGTTAACTAGCTGTGTTAGATTTTACCCCTTGAATGTTAGAACTAAAAGGGTTCTTTCAAAATCACCTGACCTAGCATCCATTGAATCGACATTTGATAGGCTACCACCCCACAGCCCCAAGGTCATAAAAAATGAACACCTAACACCATCAAACTTCCATACTCATTGTGCACTCTGCCCTACCAAATTTTCTCCATAATTGACATTCCATCTACCTTCCCTTTCCCTCTAAAAATGCTATATCCCTCATTTCTGAAGTATCACAATTAAAGAGAAGTCAAGCAGAGCATTGGATAGAGCATTGGGCCTGGAGTCAGGAAGGCCTGAGTTCAAATCTCACTTCAGACATTTACTAGCTGTGTAACCCTGGACAAGTCACTTAACTTTGTTTGCCTCAGTTTCCTCACCTGTAAAAGTGATCTGGAAAAGAAAATGGCAAACCACTCTAGTATCTTTGCCAAAAAAAACCCAAATGGAGTCATGAAGAGTCAGACATGACTAAAACAACTAAGCAACAGCAACAGCTAGTATTTGTATGAGCACTTATTTTGTGCCAGGTTTTGTACTAATCACTTTACAATTACAATCAGTCTCACTTGATTCTCACAACAACCCAGGGAGGCAGGTGCGCTTGTTATCCCCCTTTTACAGATGAGGAAACTGAGGCAAACAGGTGTTAAGTGACTTGTCCAGTGTTACACATCTAGTAAGATTTGAGCTCAGGCCTTCCAGACATAGGCCCAGTGTTCTGTCTCACTGCCCTCCTTTCTTACCTCGTTATCTTCCTTTAAGATTCAGCTCAATTGCCAGATAAGAGCTGTACTCTGATTTCTACTAGGAGGTGCTTAATAAATGCCCTTTGAATGAATTTGTTCAGTTGTTTCAGTTGTGTCTGACTCTTCATGACCCCATTTGGGGTTTTCTTGGCAAAGGTACTGGAGTTGTTTGCCATTTCCTTCTCCGGCTCATTTTTCCAGATGAGGAACTAAGACAAAGAGAGTTAAAATGACTTGCCCAGGGTTACACATCTAGTATGTGTCTGAGGCTGGATTTGAACTCAGGAAGATGAGCCCTCCAGGTCTGGTGCTCTATCAGTAGATAGAGCCACCTAGGTGCCCCTTAGAATAAATAACCCCTCTGATCCTACAGACAAGGAAATTCAGGTCTAGAAGATTAAGGTTGGATGTCTGTGCTCACACAGATAGTTAGTGTCAGAGGCAGGAGGAGAACCTAGATCTCCTGATTGCCACTCCAGAACTCTTCCTCCTGAACCACACTGCCTCCATTGTGCTACGTAAATGCTGATCAACAGTCTGGTTACCCAAATCAACATGACTCACAGCACCTTTCCAGAGCTATGCTGTGATTTATCCACTTTATGCCTAGCAAATGTCTTTAGAATGAACACTTTGGACAGAACCCTTGAGGCAATTTAATTCAACTATTACACTTTGATGGGTTATAAACCCCCAGCTCCGAGAAAATTGAAAAAATCTACCCAACACCAACTACCAAGCAAACTGCCAGTCTTTCTTTATGGATAAAAGTCAATGTTCCTTTTTTTAAAATTTTTTTTTAATTCTATGATAGTTTATAGGGATTGAAATTTGGATGGAAAACCACCTCACTTTGTTTTCAGAGGTGGAGCACCAGGGGTGTGAAATACTAAGTACTGTCAAATCTGTTAGATATGTTGGTGAGATTTACTGAAGTGGTTTTTTTTTCTTTCTTTTATTAATTTTCATTTCTTTGTTACACGGGATAGTTCAATGGATATGGGGAAGAAAGAGAACATATATTTAGAAATATAATAATAGCAATGGGAACAACAGAGCATATTTACAGGGGCTATTTTCAGAAAGGAAAAATTCAAATTTCTAAGCAACAGAAAGTCAGAGGAGCTGGTTGAGTTTAAAATGCCCTTGTAGCTAGGATGCTGAAGGTACCAAATCTAAAGAAACGTGGTTTAAATAACCTCACAAAGTTCCTGGATTCATGCCCTCAAGCAGGTAACCACTGCAGTAAGTTAACTTGAACCTCCCACTGTACAATTTAAATATTCAAATCTCCTGAAGATGGCCTCCAATGACCAGCCTTTCTTTATAGTTGAGGCTACACCTGAGGGTTTCTTCTGATCACTTTTATGACCTATTTCCTTTCTTCTTTTTTTCATCAGATTATAAAAATGTTTGATTGCATCTTAAAGCTCAGTTTTCCCTTCATTCCTTAAGGCACATTCAACTTATCAGGTTGCTTACAGAAAAACACATTATAATTCTAGAAGGAGCCTACATAACTTTTCCAAATGATATCCATGGGCTAGTCACATAGGAAGACCAAGGGATAACCCAGTGGACAGTAAGCATGGTCCAGTCATATCCACAACACACCAAAAAATCTAAAGCAGTGCTGGGGAACCTATGGCCTCGAGGCCCTAAGGGGATTTGTTCTGTGAATTTGTATTCAGTCAAAGGGATGCACTTGAGGACCTAGGGGCTACATATGGCCTCAAGGCCACAGATTCTCTACCCTGACCTAAAGCAAGGCCCCTAGTAAGTTGAAGTTGACCACCATGGCCAATTTATAGGACACAAATTCTTGTCTATGGATCACATTAGGGATGTTTATTCTATAGGAGAATTAAGGGGAACATAATAGCATGACAGATTTGAATGGGTTTCACATTGCCACAGCATGGGTTGTACATCATTAAAAAGAGTATACCTTCATTGGCAAGCTCACAGATCCATCTGAGTATGGAAGCTATTGAGCATTAATTGCCTGAATAATACAAGAAGAAATATTTTTCCAAATTGTTGAAAGGTTAAAAGTCAATGGTTTTTTATGTAAGTAAATTCTGAACACACAACACACACACACGAAACCCTGAGTATTGTGGATATTGGCGAACAAAATCCAGGAAAGAAGTTTCTGCCATCCCACTTGTCCCACTAGTGTAGAATGTTGGAATTGGAAGAGAACAGAACAGCCACCCAGTCCAATCTATCCAAGAAAGGAATCCCCGTTATAACAGAAGGCCTCCAAGGAGGGAGGATCCACCACCTCCCAAGTCACCCCATTCCACTTTTGAACAATTCTGTTCCTTAGGAAATTGTCTTGACATGAAACCTCAATTTGTCACTTTGCCTCTTTCACTCAAAGTTCCTGGTTCTGCTTTTGGGAGTCAAGCAGATCAAGTCTAATCTCTCCTCCATATGACAACCCTTCAGATCATTGAACACAACCATCATGTCTTCTGTGAATGCCCTTTTGCACAAGTTAGACTAACATAAACATTGTACAACCAGTCCTCTTATCACATGAACCTATCACATGAAGTCAAGGTCCTCATAATCCATATCGCTGTCCTCTGAATGTTGTACAGCTTATCAGCATCCTTCTTAAACTGGGAATCCCAGGATTGAACACTATTCTCCATTTATAGGCAGCAAGTTAACACAGTTGGTAAAGTGCTGAAACTGATATCAACAAGACCCAAGTTCAAATTCAATCTCAGATCTAGCTTGCCACTGGATAAGTCACAATCTCTCTGCCTCGGTTTCCTCATCGGTAAAATGGGGATAATAATAGCTTCCACCTCCCAGAGTTGTTGTGATGATAAAATAATATATGTAGAGCACTATGCAAATCTTAAGGTGCTATATAAATGCTAGCTATCATCATCATCATCATCATCATCATCATCATCATCATTAGTGATCTGACTAGGGAAGAGTACAGAGGGATTCTCAGCTCCTTAGTCCAAAAAAGCAACACTTCTTCTAATGCAATCCTAGATTTCATTAGATTTTTTTTTTACTTCTATATCAAATTGCTGACTCATACAGAGCTGGCAGTCCTCTAGATCTTTTTCAGACAAATTGCCATCTAACTATGCCTCCCCCATCCTGTAGCTGTGAAGCCATTTTTTTTAACCCAAATATAAATTTGGGTTTACTTTTAATCTGTATTGAATTTTATCTTATTAGGTTCAGGCCTTTGCTTTGACCTGCCAAGAACTTTTTGGATCCTGACTCTGTCACCCAATATGTTAGCTATGCCTCTAGTTTTATGACATCTATAAATCTGATGAGCATGCCTGCCATCTATGCCTTTATCCAAGTCATCAGTGAAAATGTTAACCAGGGAAGAGCTAAGCACAGATCCCTGAGGCATTCCACTGGAGACATTCTGCCAAGTTAACATTGAACCACTAACAACTGCTTTGCTTGTCTTGTTATTCAGCATTTCCTAAGTCCATCTAATGTATGGGATGCATGAACTTGTATTTTTAAAAAATATATCTTTTAATAATTGTATTTCAATTAATTAGTTTCCTCTGAACCCATTGTATTTATTTTTATGTATTTAAAAACATGAGGTTCATAGGCTCCCCAACTAACAGATGGATCCCTAACATCACTTCCCTCTTTCCTATAAAAAAATTAGTATGAGACACTTAGTGAAATACTTTGTTAAAATATAGGCAGACTCTATCTCCAGCATTCTGCTGATGTACTAGTTTAGTAACTGAGCCAGAAAAGGAAATAAGGTTATAGTCTAACCTGACCTGTTCTTGATGAGCCATGCTAGCTCTGTAAGGTTAGGAAATGAAATAAAAGGGTGGTTGTAAACTCACACTGATAAGAAAGATGTATTTTCAAATACAATCCTTTAATTTGTTGTCATAATCATGACCACCAGGCAGCAGCAATGATACCTGAAAGAAGAAAAAGGGAAAATGAAGTAATTAAAAAAATAAACTTGGAGTCGTGGGGAAGGGGTGCCTATGACAGCACATGATCAGGGGACTATTCCTCATATGAAGTCCCATATCCCAAGTCCTTCTCTAACTCCCCCAAAACATACACTCTTTCTGAAACCCTGGAAGATCCCAGTCAAAATGAAAACATCAGCTAATGCTGATACTGCTGCTACTCAGATCAGTCTAGGCAGAGAAGCTGGAGCAGCTATAGGTGTGATGTTCAAAATGCTGATATTGGGTTTAAGTATTTTATTTTCAGTGTGTATTTCAAAAACTGTTTTCTTCTCAGGTTCAGTTTCTTATTTTACCCTCTGAAAGGACCTTGAAGATGGGCTACAGCATTAATGCATAACTTCGTGATGGAAAAAGCCTGCCAAAGTATTTCTGATACAAATGGAAAATATACACAAGAGAAGATATAAATAGATGTGCAGATATCTCTGCACCTCTGATTCAGCTGTGAAAACCTGAGTACATACTTTAGCTTCTCTGAGCTTCCTCACTTTCTTTTAACCCTTTAAAAATATTTTAACCTAAAAGGTGAGCTTTCTCATCTTTTAAAACAACATGTATCTAGGGTTCCCAACCTGTTTTGGTCTCTGTATCCCTTGACTTTTCCATTCAATATGAAAAGAACTGATAATAGAGTTTACTATGTATATGTTAATAAGAAATACAATAAAGAGATTAATTAATTTTCCAAACCTTCTTGGGTTACATGCACTCCAGGTTGAGAACCTGTGGATTAAATGCTCTTTAAGGTAACTTCCAGATCCAGATTCCAAGAACCATGGATCTCCCCTGATTGAAAACCCCCAATAGATCTTCATTGCCTAATGAATCAAGGGCAAATCACTTAACTTGACATTCCGAGCCTTCCATCATAGAGTCTCAGCTCACGTTATCAGTTGTCTCCCACTGTTCTTTGGCATAAACCCTACACCTGGGCCAAACTCAACTATTCACTACTCCTTGAGCTTCTTCCAGACATTCTCACCTTTGATTATTCTGTTCCACTGATCTGGAATTTCATCCGTCCCCCACCATGCCCCTAATTTCCATCTGTTAAAATTCTATCCATCCTTCAAGGCCCAACTCAAATGCTACTTGTTCAAGACTTTCAACCAGATGGGATCATCTCTCCCTAATCTGAACTACAGCGGCCTTTAATCTTCTTTCTTGGGGCACTGAACATATTCTTCCAGTATTATAGTCATTTCTGTACCTATCTTGAGAGGCAGCATAGAATTGTGCATAAAGGGTTAGCCTTGAACACAGTCTTGCCTCTGACACATATTGACTGTGAGAATTTGGGCATATCACTTAAGTTCACAGTGCCTCAGGCAACTCTTCTCTATAAACTGAAAAAGATAGCACCGACCTGGATTGGCAGTGGAAGTTTCCTCATCTGGAAATTCATTATAAACAATGAAACCTGGGACTAGGTGCTATCCTCTATCTCCATACTCCTGTCTTACCACTTCTGCTAGACTTCACACTCCTTGAAAGCAGAAACCCCAAAAAGTTAGACTCTTTTTAACTTCCTACAGAGTTTAACACAATGTCTTGTGCATAGTAGGTGCTCAGTGATGAATGAATGTAGTGGACTCTAGCTGAAGGTCTTTTCCCCCACAAAGAAGACAATTTCATCCCAGTTCTCTAAGATACCTTAAGCATTACTGAAATTCTAATGAATTCTATGAGTTATGTGACCTTTGTGAGTCTAAAGAAGGATGAACCAAAGGGAAAAAGGACTAACTCTGATCTACCAAGTAGCCTTGGGCAAAAGATATCTGTGTCTCCATTTCCTTGCCAGTAAAATAGATCTCCTACTAATTCCCTAAGGGAGAAATTCTCATTATGATTTCAATTCTAGCTTCAGAATCTTCCATCTCTTAAAAAATAAACACTGAGGTAGGTATCCTTGGTGTTTTCCATTCAGGTATTCTACTTTAAGTATGCCTGAAGCCTTTTGGCAGTCACACCTCTGTAGTTTGTATGGTCATGTTTCTAATGCTGCTGTTGCAGTGATGCCCTGGCAAGTCAGGAAAAACTGACAGTCAGGAGCTTGATGAACAGAATGAGGCACCAGGTTTTTCTTGAGGATAAACTTCTAGGTTGTCACATCTGCAGTGTCTCATTTCTCCTCTGTGCTGCTAATTATTCCCTTGCCCTGATCCAAAGACCTAAAAGGTAACCTCTACTGAAATCCTCAGTGCCTGATTGCCAACACTTCAGAGAAAACAGCTCTTCTCATTTCAGCTAAAGAAAAGGGGAGAAACCATTTAGTCAGCATCACTCAGCAACTGCTTCAAGGCATTTGTTGGATTTCAGGGCTGGGGTGGTGGAGGAGGAGGTGGTACACTGGATTTTGAATCAGAATGTTCTAGGTTTAGCCTTGGCCTTGTCCCTAGCTACCTGAATGACCTTAAGCTTGACCTCTCTGGGCTCCAGCTTCTTTATTCATTGACTTCAGTGACCTCTAGAGCCTTTCCATCACCAAAGTTCTATGATTCTAGGAAGCAGTGTAATAACTAATAAATCCTCTATCCCTAACTAATATAACAAGTGGGAATACACTATCACCAACTTATTTTTAGAATCAAATCTTACCAAGCAAGGAGAGAGGAAAATTTTTTATTTTTGTGGGGTTTTTTCATTTATTTTCTGAACTGAATTTCCGGACATAGGCTCCTATATACACCGACTAATACAACATCATTTCACCCCATGCTGATAGCAGGTGGCAGAACCATTTCTGAGGTCCTGTCTGTCTCTTGAGAGGTCATAGGACCAGAGATGTAGAGGTGGAAGGGTCCTTAGAAATCACTGAATCCAACCTCCTTGTCTCCACAATGAGAAAACTGAGGTCAAGGGAGTAAAATGACTTGTCCCAGTTGACCCAGAAGGTAAATGGCAGAATGAGGATTTGAACCCAGATTCACTGACCTCAAACCCACAACTCTTCCCATGGTATGTATCATGCTGTCTCAGATCTCACATTTTGTTCCCCTTTATACATTAGTCTCTTCTTTCTCCCAGCAGTACTTAGCTTCCCACACTTATGGTAAGCGAGTATAGAAGCTTCCATTAAAATAGCAAATAAGTTGCATACTTTCAATCAAGAAAATACTGTATTGTCATGCAGGGAGAAGGGAGGATCAGATGTGGGACTTTTTTTTATAGCCATAGAAAGCCTTCCTGAAATGAATACAGTCTCCCTTAGTTCCTGGACACATTCCTGGACAGGCATTTAATAAATACTCATGTCATTGACCCAGGAGGTCAATGATACAATAAAAATTTATGGAGAATCTACTACTATATAGCTCACATTCATATAGTTGTTTAAAGTGTACAAAGCCCTTTCCCCACCACGAGTCTGTGAAGTAGGCTCTACAAGTTATCTTCATCATTGATCACTGACATCACCATCACCCTCATCATTAACCCCATTTTACTAATGATACTTGTCTGACACTCACTACCATTGCACTACCTTCTATTGGTCACTTCAGCTCTCAGGGCCTCTACCTCCCCAATTATAAAATGAAGGAATTGGACTTGATGAACTTTCCATGTTCCTAAGATCCCCTAATGGTGAGATCTTTAGAGGTGAAAGAACTCACCCATGGATCAGAGATAGGATTTGAGCCATGGTCTTCTACCCCACAACAATCCCATTCTTCTATCCTTTGTGTATAGAAATGTTCATACTTATTGGCAACTGGTGGCACAGTGGATGGAGCGCTAAGCCTGGAGTCAGGAAGAACAGTGTTCAAATCCAGTCTCAGATACTTTTTAGCTGGGTAATCCTGTGCAAGTCACTTAGCATCTGGTTGTTTCAGTTTCCTCAACTGCAAAATGGGAATAATTATAGCCTCTACCTCCCAGGTTATTGTGAGACAGTAATTAAACAAAAGTGCTTAGCACAGTGCCTGGAACACAGTCAGTGCTGTATTAATGTTTATTCCCTTCCCTTACTCCTTATTGGGGTTTGTCTAGTTCAAAACTATTTTTAAAAGGAAACAGTCCCTATGCTCATAGATATTAAAGTCTAATAAGGGAGATGAAATTTAAAAAAAAATCCTGTCTCAGAAGGTAGAATGTGAAAGTGCAATCATAGACCCACAAGGTGCTCTGTTAACTGAGAGAAGTGAAAGATCTCATCTGGGGGTGCTTCTTGGAAGGGATGATGTTTGAGTTGTGTCTCAGAGCAGTGATTTAACCTAGATAGGTCAAGGAAGGAAAGCACATTCTAGGTGGAAGAGCTATCTGAACCAAAGATACAGAGAAGAGGAAACGCAGTACATATTCAGGTCCCTGTCATTGTCTAGTCTTTCTGAACATGAGGGAGGGGGGTGGTGCAACTGGTATGAAGGGAAATAAGACTGAAAAAAGAAGTTGGGGCCAGATCATGGAAAGCACTCATTGAATGTTTGTGTACATACCTTTCTTGGCAATAGACTTGAGTGCATCATTTCTCCCTTCAAACTGGTAAGTTTTAACTGTCATCTATGTGGACCATTCAGCCTTCATACAATATAGCATCCATGATAGATGGCACAATTCAATTAAGTAGCATAGCTCTGGCAGGTACTATCTGTCATCAGAGCTGTCAATCCTTGCAGATGGTCCCATCTTCTACTGTCTATAAAATAAATCTTAAAGTGGAGTTTACAAAGAACTGAGATTATCCAGAGCTGGCCCTCCTTGTAGACATATGACAATTCACTTATAATCATGAGATGTGAGAGACCTAAGAAAGCCTCCTTAAAAAAATCTTTCAGATTTCCCACAGTATATTAATTTCTACCATTAGGGACTCATTCCTTTGGCTTAAGCATTACCTTCTACAATCTCCTTCTTTAAAATGCAAACCCCCTTGGTAGGGATGACACACTGAGCTATGAATACCTGAATGCAAACTGTTCCCCATGCATAACAGTCTTTCTCTTATCTCCTTGCCTTTGAACTGGCTGTACTCCCCCACCCCCACCCCAGAACTAGGGTGTACTCTCTCTTTACCTCTATCTCTTAGAATCCCTGCTTCTCCTCAAAACTCAGCTCAGGTATCATATTCTACATGAAGCCTATCGTGATTTCCTAGCTGCTAGTATCATCTCTTGCACCCCCTCCACCCTCAGTAAAAATCACCTTGTTTTCATGTCATATATATTTTTATGTATACTTATGTAGTACTTGCTCTAAGATGACTATCCCAACATCTACTGGTACTGATGACTCAGGTTTACAGATCCTGACCTTCACAGTTCTAGGAGTAGCCCTGAGAGATTAGAGATTTGTTTGGTGTTTTTCTAGTGCTATTGCTCATGAGCCCCCATCAGTGTACTTCCTTCCATGATTATCAGTGAATTACCAATTAGTTAGCCAGACTTGTTTGCTTTTAAAAAAGGATATTTAGTAAGATAGTATGGTTAAAAAAAATGATTGGTAAAAACTTCCCAGAAGTTGGTGGTCCCACAAGGACATTTAGAGTCCAGGAGAAAGAGGGCTCAAGACTGGAAAGCATATGTGGCAAATAAATAACTCCCTTCTCCTAGGTTCTAGACATCCTTTGCTCTCAGTTCTCAAGAATTTCCCCTTAAATATAAGGGGAATATAAATATAAATATATAGTATTTATATATTTATTATAAATATAAAGGGGCCTGACCCTTTAAAATTCACAAGGTCCTCTTCCAGCCAGAGGTGAGAGGGAAAGAGACCTGAGCTGTGACCTCTCCTTTCCTTCCATCCTCAAGGAGCTACCCTTCAGGAGTTCTACTTAGCCACTCTTTCTTGATCCTGTCTCCTGAATAATTAAGGTCTAAGCCAGCTTGATATTTTATAGACAATGCTGAAGGCTTCGCGAAATTGAGGCTTGTTCTTCCCTTATGAAGATATCAGGGCATATTAATAGTTTTATATGGTGATTACTCTAGATTATTCCTAGACCAAATGATAGAGGTAAAATCCAGCTCTGAGCCTAGGATCTGAACCAAACTGCTTCTGTTACTACTGGTTTCTGAATTTCCTTCTTCCTTTGTGAAGCACCCAGCGCTTCCCTACTCAGCAATGGGAACTCTACCCCTCTTTAGAGGCCCTCTTCTTGCTCCATCCTGAATCTATGACTGGAACTGGGTAATGGACAACAAAACTGCCATTTTACCCTTTTCTCCTTTGCAGTGCCCCAGTATGAGTGTGGGGGTTCCCCATATGGGTATGGAATCTCCTCTTGCCCTAATACACAGCCTCTTCCTGGGCATTCTTTGTCTCTTTCCCTGTACTGAGCTAGAATGACCGAAGGATTCACTGTGACTTTATCTGGATTTTCACATCAAGATTCAATCTGGTGCATTTTCTAGATCTGTTTGAGTTCATGGATGGGATCTCACCACACTGCTTCCTATCACACTACCATTCTAACTCTACATTAACTTATAAGCTTCTCGAGGGCAGGAGATGTATTTTGACTCTTACTGGATCCTTGGTACTTTTCAAAGTGCCTGGCACATAATAGCGGCGTAATGAATATTAATTGACTGACTGACTCCTTAGTAAGCATGTCTTAAATAGATGTGATCCTTGACAAAATCCTTGAGGAAGAATTTATTTTCCATTGGACCTTGCCAAACTTCAAAACTGAATACTTGGTTCCAGCAATAAAGCCAAATTATTTGAGCTGATTATTTTCAAGTTCCTAGATGGGGAATTTCTCTATTCCTTGCATCATATGGCATGCCCTGTTTGCTGTGATTTATTCCAACATACCATTGCATTGATGACACATTGGCAGTGAAGAGAAATCTGGGTCTTATAATTGTGAAATCTAAATAAGGCATAATTAAGCTGTCTAGCATCTATCATAAAAGTGGTGATATTTTACAAACTATTAATTAATTTTTCACAATAACAGGAAGAAGATACAATACAAAGATGTAAAAGATAAAATGCAGAGATGCAAAATGCTGAGACACACAATATAGTACATGGAGTGCTGGACTCAGTCAAGAACTTGAATTTCAATCCTATCTCACACTCTTAATTTGTTTTTTCATCTTCTGTTTTTATGTTACTTTCATTTCTAAATATATCCCTCCCCCCACCCCCATCCTATTCAACAAGTCATCCTTCATTACCAAGAATTTGGTTGAACAAAAGTGTGTTGTGTGTTTGTCCTTCATTGCCGAGGAAGACCATGCCATCAGAGAAGTAAGAACATGACTTGCACTTGACTTAGTTTTGAGTGAGGGAGGGCTATATAGGTCACCAGCCTCACTTCTCCTCCAGAGCCATCTGAATCCAGTGACCAGATATTCATCAGGATGACTGGAGATGAGCCAGGATGAGGCAGGTGGGATTAAGAGTGGTGCAGTAGGTAGAGTACCAATGCAAGAGCAGGAGAACCTGAGTTCAAATCTCACCACAGACACTTGACACACTCACTAGCTGTGTGGCCTTGGGCAAGTCGAACAAAAGTAATCCTCTATCAACCATGGCTAATAGTATATGCAGTGTTCTATGCATAGAGTGTCCACATCTACAAAGAAGGGAGGAAGATTCATTTCCCCACCTCTTCTCCAGAGCCAAGCTTGATCATTATCATTATGCTGTGGTTTTTATTTTCTTGTTCTCTCCATGTTCACAGTTGTATTGGTTCATATATATCATTCATATATTGGTTTCCTGGTACTACTAACTTCATTCTTTGACAGTCAGAAGAAGGCTCCTCATGCTCTTCTGAATTTTGTATGTCCATCATTTCATAACACTCAGTAATGTTACATTACTTTCATATGCCACAATTTGCTTAGCCATTTCCCAGTCCATGGATATCTATTTTGTTTCCATTTGTTGCTGTTGCTTGGAATATTCTGGTATTTGTGGAACCTTTCTGTCTTTGACCTTCTTGGGATACATGCTTAGTAGTGGGATCTCCAAGTCAAAAGTATGGGCATTTGAGTCACTTTCTTAACATAATTCCAAATTGGTTTCCAGAAAATTCATACCTCTACCAACAATGCATCAATGTAGCTATCTTTCCATAGTCCTTCTAATATTAACTATTCCCATCTTTACTCATGTTTTCCGTTTTCCTGCCTCAGTTTTCTACTAGCTCTGTAAGCATAGATAAAATTTTTGACTCCTCAGAATCTCAGTTTTCTTATCTATATGATGGAGATAATAATATTTTCAATGCCTATATTAAAGGGTTGTTGTAAAGAATGTATTTCATCAGGATAAAAGTGCTATAAAAACGAGTGATTATTAATGCAAACTCTACAGTTGCAAACAAAGAAGTTTTGACAGTGCTAATGCCAAGTCTTATTAATGAAGTAGGAATGAACTTTTTCTGTTTTCTACATAGAGAGAGGTGATTATTTAAGAAATTTGGGGGCCACATTTATCAAAGTGAATCAACATAATTACTGACTCTCAGAGCTTTTTAATATAATCTTGTGACTCACAAAAACACTTTGTAAAGTATGAAAAATGTTTCACGAGTCACTTGAGAGAGAGAACGCTTTCTTCTCAGGAGAAACTGATCATCAGAAAGCCTGCTTCTGAAAAGCAACAGTTTCAACTGGGCAAGCAGTGAGCATCTGTTATGGTATAGTGGAATGAACACTGAATCTGGAATTAAGAGACTTGGGTGTGAATCCTGCCTTTGACATTTACAATGTGAACAGAGAAAATCATTTAACCTCAGTGAGCTTGAATTTCCTTATCAGCAAAATGGGTGTAATAAGAATTGCACTGCCTAGCTCATATGGTTAATATAATGAAAGTACTTTCCAAGCCCAAAGCATTTCATAAGTGTAAATTGTTATCGTTATTGGTCATTAAAAGGCAGTCTTTCCTCATCCTCTTAAACAGTGGATATCTGCCCTCAAACTGGGATGGGATATTGAGGAAAACCAATCCAGGCAGAGTGCATAGAATGGAGGGAATCAAGATATAAATTCAAATCTTGCCTCATACTTTGATAAGTTGTGTGATCCTGGGCAAGTCACTTAACGTCTCCCGGTCTGAGATTCTTCTGTTGTAAAATGGGGAGAATATTCATCCCTAACTTCATAGGGCTGTTGTGAGGCTCAAATGAGACAACTTTTAAAGTTCTACATAATTTGATTACTCATGTATAACCTATATTTGATTGCTTACCATCTCTGGGAAGGGCAGAGGTGGGAGGGAGGGATAGAACTTGACACTCAGATTTTTTTTAAAGGCTCAATATTAAAAAATTATTTTAATGTGTAATTGGTAGGGGGAATTTATATATACATATATGTATATTACATATATTTATATGTGTATATATATTACATGTATATATATATATATGTGTGTGTGTGTGTTAAGGAGTGCTGCAAACCTCAAAGTGCTACATAAATGCAGAGATAAAATGCAGCCAGGCGTGTAAAATGCTCATAATTCTTAATAGTTGGAAAGTTATTTTGTCCCACACCTACAGATCATCTAGTTTCCACTTGAATGCTTCCAGTGATGGGAAACTCACCACTATTCCATTTTTTAGAAAGCTCTAATTGTTAGGAAATTTCTCTTATATTAAAATGAAATTTGTCTATCAATCACTATCCATTGACCCTGACAATAATCCTTCAATTATTCAAAAGCTGTACTTCATACTGATGAAATCACATTGGAAGCATTGTGTTTATTTCTGGTCACTATATTTTTAAAGGGCCACTAATGCTCTGAAAAGTGTTTAGAGAAGGGAGGACAGGTTGGTAGGTCTTGAGACCACGTCATTCAAAGATATGAGGTTCACTTTAGGGATCTGGGGATATCTAGTTTGGGGAAAAAAGCAGACTAGAGAGGGAGGCCTAAGAGGTGGACATGAATGACAATGTCTTCAAGAATTTGAAGGTTTGTGATATGGAAAAAAAGATTCAATTTGTTCTCGTTGGCCCAGAGGGCAGAACTTGAAGAAGTGAGTGCAAGCTTTAGAGGCAGATCTAGACTTGATAATATTAACTTCTTAACAATTAGAACTGTCCAGAAGTGCAGAAGGAGTAAAACAATAATTGGAATATAATTGGTTCTCCCTCACTGGAGTGCTTAAAGCAAAGCCTGGATGATTATGACTTAGTGGTGTCATTGCAATGAATCTCAATCAAGTACAGGGTCATTGGTCAATCAATAAGTGCCTATTATGTAGAAGCACTTTGTATCCGTAAAGAAAGGCTGAAAACAGTCTCTCCCCACCAGGAGCTCACCACCTAATGGAAGAGAAACCATGGATATTGCCACATACAAATAAACTGTATTCAACATAAATAAACAAGAAGAAAGCCACAGAGGGGAGGCCTTAGAATGAAGAGGGAGTGGGGAAGACTCTATAGCCTCTGATG
Organism: Bettongia penicillata ogilbyi; assembly: GCA_023548195.1. NCBI lineage: Eukaryota > Metazoa > Chordata > Mammalia > Diprotodontia > Potoroidae > Bettongia > Bettongia penicillata. The sequence continues at coordinate 6,557,240 of JAJHZJ010000245.1, read as the reverse complement.
TCCCTCAGATTCTGTGATATCCCTATCCCCATTACCAAGCTTTTTTTTGTTAGTGTTAATAAATATAATAAATTGGGTAAGTGAAATAATCAATATTTTCTTCAAAGTATCTTGTATGACTTGGTCACTTTTCTCTGTACCAACTTCAGTTACTATCCAGGTAAGTCACTATTCCTTTCCTTAACTGACACATCTATTTCTTACTGCTGAAGGTTGGAAGCCTTTTTGACCTTTCATTTTTTTTAATTTAAACCTCCTGGTTTGTAATTTGATCTTTCCAAAAAGTACATCTATTACTTATTATACAAATGGATAAACGTAGCGAGAAATGGACTCACTTTGGCTTCATGGACAGAACACTAGAGTTGTAGGCAGCGTTGTTGGCTTTCCATCCTGCTCTTACCAACTGTATGGCTATCAATGAGTCTCTTAATCTCTCTCTTTCCCTATCTGAGAAATCAAATAATATTTATCCTACCTGCCTCACAAGGAAGATAAGAGGAAAGCCCTTGGTAAGATACTAAGTGATGTAAAATATGAGCTATAATAATAATATTATTATTATTAATTAGCTAATATAGCTATAATAATAATAGCTAGCATTTATATAGCACTTTAAGATTTGCATATGTAAAAAAGCACTCTACATGTGTTGTATCTCACTTTAATTCTCATTACAAAGCTGGGAAGTAAGTGCTATTATTATATCCTGATTGTACAAATAAGGAAACTGAGGCAAAGAGAAGTTAAGTAATTTGTCCAGGATCATAGAACTAATAAGTATCTGAGTCCAGATTTGAATTCAGATCCACAGCCAGCACTTTCTGCACTGTGCCACCCAGCCGCTTGGCTCTCACTTAGTGAGAGGCAACATGGCATAGCGGATGGAGAACTAACTTCAGGGTCAAGAAGACTTGGGTTCAAGTCTCACTTCTAACATGTTCTAGCTGTGTTGATCTCAAGTGAGTCCCCTAACTTCCTAGGCAACCCTCTTAGTCCATAAGTTGCAGAGAAAATTAGTAAAGGGGAGTTTACTCATCTGGGAGTTCTCTATACCACTGGGAAAAAAATAAGTCTAGCATCTATCCCTGATATAACCAACTTAACTGTCTCCACATTATTCTGCTTGTGCTTTTTGCAAAGCTATTTTAATGACCCTAACATCTCCCAGAGGCAAAGGTCCATCTTTTTAATGGTTGGGTTGTTGTCCTTTATTCTTGAGGAGAACCAAAATCACATCACTATGCTAGAGCCAAATTTCATTGTGTCTGACTGTGTCTGATCAGACCAATACGAGCTCAGAATGTTCTACCACAGATCAGGAACAAATAGTCTAGTGAACATTTGGGGAGGATCCTCTATATTTGAGCATCCTACATTTCCTTTGAGCTGTTTCAATTCTGCTTTGATCATAGAGCATAGCGCCTTCTCTGATGTGGGCATGCCATGCTGAATTGTCCTGTGCCAGTTTCTCCCATGTCACACAATCAATTCCAAAGTTCTTAAGTGAGACCTTACTGGTATTGTATGGCTACAAGTCATGAAACACATCTTTGAAGAATTCAAAATGGATATTATTCCGAAGGCAAGAAGAGACATCAGAAGCTTGTCAGTAGACTGCAACATACAACAAATAAATGAAAATGACCCAGAAATATTGGATGTCATCAATGAAATGTATGATCAAAGAAGAAAATAAATTCATCATTTAGTAAGAGGGAAGTATAGCTGGGTATCAATGGGACCTATGTGCTCCATTAGCATTCTTGAAAAATCAGGAGAAAGGAAGAAATGCTTCAAGAACGCTGGGTAGAATGGTGGATTGGTGGGAAGAAATAGTCCATAATCATACTGGTTGGGTAGACATCCATGAAGAGGATGCCATTTTCATCATTAGAGGGAGTGTACAAATGGATGATGTCACAGATTCATTTGAGTACATTCTGCACTTCACATGTGGGAGAGTGTTGCAATTATTTTCATTATCATCTTGGTGACTTGTTGAAATGTAGCTGTTGTGACTGCATATTAATGTTCAACCCATCTCGAGTACAGTTACGTCTCCTTGCTGATGAAAAAAATAGAGGTCCCTAACACAAGAGAAAGCATGAAAACAATAGCTTTGGAACCATTCTGCTTCTTGCATTCTTTCTCATTCCATTTTTAAATGTTGGGCAATGTAATTTATCCCTGGTGGGTCTCTATGAATTGTTTGTGATACCATGGCAAGAGAAAAGCAGAAACCATTTCTTTCTGCCAAATCTTGAAGGAGGAAGGGGTAAAATAATTTATTTATGTCAGTGTTCTCTATGATGACTTTTTCTGTTCCTATGATCTCTCACATATGATGCAGTTCAATTAAATTATAAAATGAAACCCACAAAATCACCTGCTGCATTATTAGTAAGCGTTTGACACACATTTATCAGGTGATACATACAGATCCTTGCTGAAAGTTTTTCTCTGGAAGGTATCAGTATAATTGATGTTCCATCTGAAATATTTTCAGTTCTAGTTTCTCTAGATTGACTCTTCAATTAATTTATTTTCTTCTTTCTTTCTAATTCATTTTTTCACCAATCTGAATGGTGTGGGGATGAAGTTTTTTTTAAAAAGCATGAAGGAAAGCAGGCAGCTGGCTAGCATGAGTGAGAGAGCTTGCTTGTGATTTTGTTAAGGGAAGCTGCTTGTGATTTGTTTAAGGAGGTTGGTTTGTTGGAAGCCTAGCAAGGGGAAGGCTTGGGGCTGGTGTTGCCCTCTGCATTATTATTTTGTATGGATGCTTTTGTTACTATGATGGATTTGGCTTTCTGGTGTCTGAATAAATGTTTTGGTTCTGTCTTCCATTTGGAGAATTTGTTGTATTTAGTGATTTAGAATTGCACTGAGATATTCATGGCCGCTGTAAGAGCAATGAATATTGCACTGGTGCTACAAGGCAGCGTGATATAGTTCTATAGAACATTAAAGGTATAGCATAGTAGAGAGGTTAAAGAGTGGATTTGGAATTAGGAAGACCTGCATTCAAATTATGCCTCCCATAACTGTATGACTATAAAAACTCACCAGACCTCTGAGTTTCAGTTTTCTCAACTATAAAATGGGAAGAATATGATAATTGCACTGCTTATTTCAGAGTTGCAATGAGAATACAATCAGATAATGCATATAAAGCACTTGACAAGCTTTAGTGTTGTATAAATGTCTGCAATGAGAAATGCATATAAATAAGTATGCTACAATATGAACTAGAAAGGATGAAGATCAAGACAAATGCAGATAAAATGCTCTAAGAAATATAAGTGAGACAATTTTCGACTGGGGTGGGAGGTGGAGAGACAGAAGGAGAGATACTAGAGAAGGCTTCATAGAGGAGATAAAATTGATTAGAACCTTCAAAGGAAAGAGTATAAACTTTAATAGAGGTGAAAGATGAAATAATGGGAAGGAATTGATGAAAATGCCAAGTATGAGAGTATATATAGAAAAGATCAAGGACAGGACATTTGGGGATATCCATACTTATGAGGGTAGAAGCAAGAAAAAGAAAGTAGAAATCAGCAAAAGAGATCAAGCAGAAGTGGTGTAATGGTAATTTAAATGGGAAGATCTTTTCTGAAAGGTTCCCCCTCCAAAAAAAACTTCAAAACTTTAAAAAAACAAACAAACATATTCCTATTCCTTTTGCTTCCACACCACTGAGTGGACATGTGACCATGAATGGAGCTAAAAAGAAAACTTTTTTGCCTCAGTTTTCTTATCTGTACAATGGGAATAATAAGAATAACTGAGATTGAATATATCAATAGAATTTAAACTCCTTGAGGTCAGGCACTATCTCACTTTTACCTTTAGATGGCCAGTGCCTAGCACAGTGCCTGGGAGGGAAATAAACACTTGAAACATTTTTATTTAGAAATGACCATATACTACGCCTTGAATTTATGTATGGAAATGTATTCTTTAAAAAATGTCTGTTATTTTATTGTTATGATTAGTATTAGTTATGATTGTATGATTAGTTTGTTAGCAGTTGAAATAGCCTATCATTTTCTTCCATGCTTTTTGCTAGTGTAATCAGAACAGTCCTTCTGTGCATATTTCCCTCTAATAACTGGGCCATTGTCATGTATGCTAGAGGCCAAGGTAGAAGTGTAGTTGGCTCAGATTTTCTCAGCTTCAGGGGAAACTTTCAAATTGTACACAAGACAAACCCCCAAAAAAGGTACAAAAGAAAATTCGAGAGTCTGAGAATCAAACCTGTAGGCAGCATTTCTATTGACATGGCTAATTCTGGAAAAATTAAAGAGAGTTTAATTAATCACGGAGATAAGTATAGAGAATTGGCAGCCTTATGCCCCTGGGTGGAGATTATCAGTCCCCTGCCAGGTCTAATTCTCCTTTAGCATCACAAGCTTTTTAGTTCTCCGCTGAAAAACCACATGACCTTTATATTTGGGGAATCTGACTATCCTGAAAGTGCTATATCACCATCATCAGTGCACCCCAGCCACCAGGATTTCATCAAGAACATGCTCACCAGCACCTCCCGGGGGAACTATGCAGTGCTAGTAATGTTGGGGCAAGGTGGGGTGAGTGACTTTGAAGTAAACATCTTCAAGAATAAGTATACCTCACAACATGCCCTACTACCCTGTACCCTGGATGTGAAGCAGCTTTTATGGAGCTATCAGTAAGATAGATACCCCAAACCCTCACACAAGAGCAAATGGTTCCAGGAAATCACCAAGGAAGTAGCTACCTCCACCAAGAAGATTAGCTACAACCCAATGTTAGGGCAGTTGTGCGTATTATGAATGGGCATGGGGACAGACTGGTGAGAGGCCAGCAGCAAGTTATGGACCTGGAAGAATGAAAGGAAGAGAGGGTTGATGCCAGTGGGGTTACTCAGCTTAAAGCCCTGAACTCCACCATCTCCACCCCACCCCCATCCTGCTCTGTCAATAAGCCTCTTGGGCTAATGCTGTAGGGTGTCTATTAGACTAAAAGTATTGGAAACACATTTCTGGGGTCAGATGGAAACTATCTCCTTGAAGGGAACTATGTTGGTAACTTTTGCCCACAGCAATGCCATTACAGAGGTCAAATCTGGAAAGATTCATCACAAGGTTCTGGCCAAGGTCCTGGCTGGGAACATTTGGACTTCAATGTGAAAAATACGTCTATGAATGATATTCATCAGGGCAATGTGACTGGAGACAACAAAAATGATTCTACTATGGAGACTGGCAGCTTTCTGGCACCCTAGGATTGTCCTAAATCATCCAAGTTAAATCTAAGCTGGCTCTGCTCCCATGTAATAGTGCCACAAACCCATATCTAGTACAAGTTTGCAGAGCTAAGAGTGCTAGCAAAAAGTTGAAGGACAACTCCAAAGCTCTGAAATCTGGGGATGTTGTCATTGTGCAAGTGATTCATGGCAAACCCATGTGTGTGGAAAGTTTATCTGAGTGTCTGACTCCAGGTCATTTTGCTGTCCATGGCACAAGGTAGACAATAACTGTTGGTATTCACAAGTCACTTCTGGCAAAATTACAGAGTCTGCCATCAAGACCAGCGAAAAGTGAATGCCCCCTCATTGGCTATTTTTTGGTAGGCTTTTCAAGGCCTATATGTATCTCCTATTTTCTACTCAACTCTTAGATTCTTGTTCTTATATATAAGCTTTAGTCTTGGAGTCAGGAAAACAGAAAACTTAGTACTAGGTCTTTTTGTACCTTTGTATTGAATAGAAATTTTAAAAATTATTTTAATAAAATAGTATACCCATAGCCTTTTGCTTCCTGTCTATGAAATTTTAATATCTTTCCTAGAACCTCAGAGCTAGATAAGGACCTTAGAGATCATCTGCTTCAACCTGTGCCTGAGTAGGAATTCCTTCTACAATTTCCCCAACAAGTGGTCATCTGTACTCCACTTGAAGACCACCATTGATGGGGAATGCTCTCTCAGAGCAGCCCATTTCACTTCAGAAAGCTTTACTTGTTAAGAAATATTTCCTTATATTCAGTTAGTCAGCAAACATAAGTGGAGGATAGAATGGGTTACAGAGGAACTTAAGACAGGGAGACCATTTAGAAGACAGCTGGAAAGGTTGGGATAAGAGATAAGGAGGCTGTATGGGTAAAAAGAAAGTGCTGGATGCTGGAGATGTTGTGGAGATATAAAGAATAAGATTTGGCAGCTGCTTAGAGTGTGGGAGAGTTTGAAATAAAAGATAATACTACAGCTGTGAACCTGAGCATCTAAAGAATGGTGGTATACTCAGAGACAAATAGGGAAGTCAGGAAGAAGGATGGATCTGTGGAGAAACACATTCTGTTTCAATTATTTTGAATTTGAGATACAATATCTATGGACATCCAGTTAGAAATGTCCAAAAGCCAATGGGAGATGCTTCGCTGGAGTTCAGAAAAGAGAGTAGAGCTGGAAATACAGATCTGGGAGTTATATGCATAGAGATGATAATTAAACCCATGAAAATTGATGAGATCACCAAGTGAAAGAGTGTAGAGAGAGAAGAAAAAGAGAACTGAGAGAGAGTCTTGGGATACTCCCGCAGCTGAAGGACATGATATGGATAATAAGCCAGCAAAGGTGATGAAGGAGCAATCAGACAGATGGGCAGAAAGCTACAAAAGAGCAATGAACCAATATCTAGTTTTCGGTCACTTCCACCATAATTCTGCCCTCCAGAGATCAGCAAAATAACCCTAGTTTATCTTGTGACTTTAAAATATTGAAAAATAATTATGTCCTCACTATGTCTTTTCCAGCATAGGCGTCATTGAATGGACTCGTCTTTGATCTCTTCACTGTCCTGATCACATTACTTTAGATATACTCTAGCTTGTCAATGTCTTCCTGAGAATGTGATGTGGTCTGATTTGGTCTACCCAGGACAAAATATAAGAGGGACAGTTATGTCCCTCCATGTTTTTTTTTTATTAAAATTGACTTTGGGGGCAGTCACATTGCATTGCGGACTCTTCTTGAGCTTATAGTTCCCTGAAACTCCTATGAGCTCCATGGATCACAGCAAAATTGTGTTTTATGGTCACTCCTTTGCAAAGTACTTCATCTGAATTCACTAAGGTGTTACCAATGATTTATCACAATATAGCTTCTGTTTAATCAGTGACCTTAAGATAATATATTCCTTGCCCACTTGTAATTCACATTTCCACTGGAGCTTAACATTTTGTCCTCTGTTAACACAGTATGTTATCTAGGCCTCCGAGCAGCCTCTCCCTACTAAGCAAGATGCCCCTGACTTGGCTCAAACTAGGGAAACACTGTCTGATGACTTTTAAAGGTGACATAAAAGTTCTTCAGTCTTAGCTTCAGGTTTGGAGACATTTCGTGTGGGGTGTACATGATCTCTTTCATCCTGTCCATTCTTTGGGAGATTATTTAACCCAGTCTTTCTGCCTTCAAGGACAGGGCTGCCTAGAACCTGGCTATTGAGGGATGGTAGAAGTGCAATTTAAAATACCTGCAGCTTGAGAAAATGAATGACACAAGGAAAGCTTCAAATTCTTGTTTGAAGTCAGAGTGACAAAGGATTCTAGTTGACTAGAAACTCTCCCGTTCACCAAAGTCAGAGACACAAGCTGCTTAGAGTCACACAGCAGCTATAGGGAGGCACAGGTAAGCTCTTGGCAGGGGAACAAGCAAAATGAATTGGAGCGTTTTCCTCTTTTCTCCTCATTACCGAGCAGGTTGATAGTGGTATGGAAGATCCAGCCCTCAGTGTCTGCTAGACAGCAAATCTTTCTGCCCTGTAGTTCTGATAACTATTACAAAGCATCATGAAGGCAAGTTAATCCCCTTTTCATCTGCTACCCATTTCAATCCAACTTGACATGGTGCTTGCCAACACTAAATTGCTTTTGCACTATTGGTTCTTAGAGTCTGAGAAACAGAAACAGCCTTACTGCTTCAGGCAAAAAGGCACAGAATTGGACTAGATATTCTCAAGAGGACAGTTCAAGTTCTGTGATATTATACAGCCCTTTTTCCTCAGCCACATAGAAAACTTGTGTTTATTGGTTTTGTCTCTCTTATTGGTATTCATTATTACATGGGAAAACTAGACAGACAGTTGGGCCAGAACATCCCAAACCAGGTAATAGCATAACCACATTCTTCTACTTGCTTATATAAGTAATAATAACTTGAGAGGCAGCCTGGGAGAGTGGACACCAAACTGGTCAGGAGTTTAAGTCCTGTTTATATTAGCTGTATGACTCTGGGCAAGTCACTTAACCTCGTAGTGTCCCCAGTCTACTCTTTAAGGTTGCAGATTGCAGAGCCGATCCCACGGTTTCTAGGTATAGGAAATGTTCTCCTCTGGAGTTCTCTGTGCCAAACAAATCACAGAACTATTCCAACAACAACAATACTAATAATATGCTGTACTTCAGTCATTTTAGTCATATCCAATTCTTTGTAACCCCACTTGGGGTTCTCTTGGCAAAGATACTGGAGTCATTTGTCATTTCTTTCTCCAACTCATTTTCCAGATGAGGAAACTAAGGCAAACAGGGTTAAGTAACTTGCCCAGGGTCACACTGCTAGCAAATATCTGAGACCAGATTTGAGCTCAGGAAGATGAGTGGTCCTGACTCCAGGTCTAGCATTCTATCTACTGTATCACCTAGCTGCCCTTAAATTAATAATAACCCCTTGCATTTTTATAGCACATTCAGGAGCAGTGTACTTCACTCATAATAATTCTGCTAGGTTGGCAATACAGGTACTATTATGGCAATGTTACAGAGGTGAAGCTCTGAGACATAAAGTACCTGCCCAATGGAGTCATAAGGTTGCAAAGGATACAGATGGCATTCGCACTCTGGCCTTTTGCTTGAAGCTAAAATAGAATGCATACAGAGTACTAGATTTGGAGCCACAAAGAGTTGAATTAGGATGCTACCTCTGACATTTTCCTAACTGTGTGACCGGAGGCAAGTAACAACCTCCATGAGCCTCAGTTTCCCCCTTTCTAAAGGAGGAATAGTGATGCCTGATAGAGAGGTGGCCTCAAGAGCCACAAAATTCCCATCTTTTAGGTTTAAAGTCCTGCCTCAGACACGAAGTGGCTCTTCAACCTGAATAACCTCTTCAACTCTGTCAAATCACTTGACAAATCTCTAAGACCAGGAGTTGTGAAGGTGCTGCCCTACGTTGAAGGAGGGACCTTCTTCATCAGGGAGTTGTATATACTAAGGAAATCCCACAAGCAATCCCTAATGATCCTTTATACCTAACCTTAAAGTACCATGTAAATCTCAAGTGTTCTCCCTATAGGTATAGTGCTCTTTCTGTACTCTCTCATACGTACTGACTAACACCGACCTGCTTCCTGAAGGACTTAGCTGAGCAAAGCAGGATATGTAGCCACTGGAATAAACTTTGACACTTAGATACCTTGATGGCCATTAGTTGCCATCAAATATTGTTCTCTACTATTTAAAAATACACTCAGCAGAAGCATTGAATAACCAGGCTTTAAGGAAGGCAGGTAGGCTGATTTTTGAAAAGGAAATTTCATTAAAGGAAAGGAGAAACAAATTTTAAATGAAATTTTAGTTTTAAGAAACAGAAAGTGAGGAAACCTGGATCCTGTGTAATGGGCAATGAAAAATATGGTCCACTAGTTATTCATCATGAATAAAGCTAGATATAACTCCATTTATAATTTTGTCCCTGAAGCAATAAGAGGCAGTGGTGCAGAAGTAACATCATCAATGAATAAGCACCATGTATATCATGGTGGCTTGAAATGGAAAGTGGCTGAAATGACGATAAATTTCCCTGGTGTCAGCATTGAACTCACATTTAGAGAGTCATTGGAATTACAGTGGAGAAAGACTTGATGGGTCCCCCAGTCCAGAAACTGGCTAAGATCGAACCACACCCCTCTGCTCATTCACCACCACCACTGGTAAACAATCTTCCCTATACGATGGGGCCAGGAAACATTATAATCCTTCCTCTTGCCAAAGATGGTTTCCTATGCCTACCTTTCCCCTGGGTATCTTTAAGCTGTTATGATCGCCGTTTTAGAGGACAAATCAGAGAGTTACCAGCTAAAACCCTTTGTAAATCTAATTTTGAACCAGAATGTGAAATTTCCTGTTATTTCTTTCCTTCCTCTACTCTGGTTTTTGAAGTTATAGGTATTTGAACTCCCTGGTATGTCTAACGGGTCCTTTTCTTCCATGAGAATGTTATAAACCTACCCAAGAAGAGCAAAGAAAATCTCAGCACAGGGAACAGATTTTGGTGGGATGTTCCAAGTGAGGTCTCCTTTGTGAGAAGTTTACTTTTATTTTCTTATCTTTCCAAATAATACAGGATTCATCAGAGGAGAGGGACCCCTTTTGATGGAATTAGACTCTCCCCTAGCAGTTTGAAATTTATTTCCTGTTCTTCTAATTGCCATGATACCTAACTATTCCAGGTCAGGCAGAAAGTCATCATTATCAGCACAAGGAATAATGCAGTTTTTAGTACCTTATCCCTGCCCAAAAGGTAATAATACCATTAGATTTTTATGGCCCCTTCCCCATAAAGAAGTCAAATATTTTCACAAACATTATATAATTTCTCTTTATGTAACTCAAAGAGGTAAAAGTAACTGTAACCAAAGCATTTTGCAAATGGAAGGCCTGAAAAAAAACAGTTATGGTCAAAGGAGGCTGTGGTCCCACCTAAATTATACCCCAAACTTGAGAATTATCCTCTCTACATAATATTCATGGGAAGAGTGGGGGCCAACTTAGAGTCTTCTAGTAGTGTGGCACGCATGTAGAAAACACGTGTCAAAGGCAACTCACTAGTTCTTAGTGTAGCATGAGCTGGAAACTTTCTCTCTTCAGAAAATTCACATGTACTTTCCCTTACATGCAGTGTCTCTAAAGGGTCAGGTGCTCAGCTGGATGCCCAGGATCTGTTTGTCTGCATAGCTGATTGTCTTCTATGCTGCCAAGGATCACAATGTTTGAGGATGCTTCCTCCCTCACAATCCTATCTGTCTGAAGTGTGTCCAGGCTCACCACTGGTTGTATTCTCTCTTAATGGAACTTACCAGTACTTCTTCTTCAAAACTATATGACTGATAGGTTGAAAAGGGAAAGAGAAATTATCTCCTCCTCCCCCTACCCTTGTTGGGGTCTCCTCTGTAGGTGATTCCTGGCTTGCCATGCCCTTGGAACTCTCACAGATTTTGGTTACTTAAAGCCCCCAGCACTTGGATGGTCGTTTTGCTCAGCCAATCAAAGTGTTCTGTTCTTAACTAGAACAAGATGGTAATACCTCACAAAGGGAATGTAGCATAGATGTATCTTTACCATTAATTCAATACCTCTTTAATAAATGACCTTAATGTAGTACCTTAAGGTTTGCAAAGAGCCTTACATATGTTATTTCATTTGATCTTTACAGTAGGTGCTGTTATTATCCCTATTTTAGAGATGAGGAAACTGAGGTAGACAGAGGTTAAATGACTGGCCCAGGATCATATAATTAATAAGTGTCTGAGACAGGATTTAGACTCAAGTCTTCCTGACTGCAAGCTCAGCATTCTTCTCACTAGACCACATAGCTACCTCTTTAACAACTCGTGATTACATTTTGAGTTTTCTGGGTTTACCCAAATTAAATTTCCTAATACTTAAATTCACACAGCCCTGACTTCTATATCATCTGATTTTAGGATCCAGTATAGCTCTGACTCTAACAGATTTTGTGGACTAGTCTGTCCCTAGCCTGACGTAAGAGGGTATTGCCTATTAGCAAACATTTATGTTTTGATTTGTCTTTCCCTGGACCCTTTCCAGATAAAACAAGAGAAACAATACTACAATAAAAAAATACTAAATTGTAGCCATGAGATGAGACTTCTAGTCTCATCTTTACTGTGAACTAGCTGCATGACCTTGGAGAGGTCATTTTGCTTTTCTGGACCTTAAATTTGTCATCCATTTTATTCAACAGTTGGACTACGTGACTTCTAATGACCTCTCCTGCTCTGACACGGAATGATTCTTCTAACTACCAATGTTGGCATTTGATGAATGGTTAGCATTCAACATTCTTGCCAACTGTGATAGAAATAATAATCAGATAATGGGAACAGTTGCTGTGAGTCTTCCAGAAAGAACAGTTAGCTGAATGGAGGATGACATCAGATAGTTGGAATGACAGAGGTGGTATTCCTAGCAGTGGAGGAGTCATCTGGTCTGCAGTCACTGCCATCTCAGACTTTAAAAGGAGATATCTGTCAGAAAGCTAGTGATGTCTAAAAGTCACATTAAATTCTAGATCATACATTTCTCTAATAGCACATTTTAAAAACCTAGTGAAAAAGTATGTTTCTATAGCAGTTTGCCCCATGAACTTCACTCAGATCAGCCTTGTGTTTTTACCTCTGTAGCAATGTCTCTTCTTCCTTTAATCTTCAGTGGATATAAAAGTGTCTTGCAAGGTACTTGATTGACAGTCAGAGAGAATCAGCTTTTCTATTTATTCTCAGAGAACAGTTGTCAATCACATCACAGCTGATGGAAGAGGATTGGGGCATGGGACATAGGGGAGTTACTAGGATGATAAGAGAAATTCCTGCCACCTCCATTCGACAAGAAAATGAAGTATATCTCCCTCAGGGCTTTTCCTCCAATTATTGATGTCTCTTAGCCTTGTTTACAAAGCCCCTTACAGTTAGTTCTGGAAAGTGAGGATGGGGACAAGGTAGGCAGAAAAGCACAACTCAACCCTCCAACATATATACAAACGGTCAGCTTAGAAGCTATTGAAGATACACAGATCATCTCCCAATTTCATTTTAACCAATTAGTTTAACTTTACTCTTCCAGCAAGCTGTTAATAGAATGTCTAGGAGGTATCCAGAGGAGAAATTCTTGAGTTTTATCCTATCTTTGGAGCTAAACAAGACCATAAAGGTCTTCATAGGATCAAAGACCTCAGATGCAATCTAGTCCAAATCTTTCATTTTTCAGATGAAGAAACTGAGACTTGGCAGATTACATTATTTGCTTAAGACTACACAGATAGTAAATATCAAAGACAAAATTTTAACCTGCATCCTCTGACTCCAAATTCATATTCTTTCCAATGTACAATGTTATTAGCCTAACACCCCTCATTTCAAAGATAGAGTGATTGATGTTCAGAGAGGTTAAGTAACCTTGCCCAGAGTAATACTCTCTTACTCCATATTCAGTGCTTTTTCTACACAAAATAATTCTTCTAAATATTCACCTCCCCTTATTCTAGCCACTTTCTAGTGTCTACAAAATAAACAAAGATAAAAATAGACAAATAGACAAAAGGTAGCAGTAGGTAGTGGAAGGAAGCAAGTAGTTTGGTTATTTCACTAGAGAATCATCCAGTGAACTGATACAAAGTCAAGGAAGCAGAACCAGGACATTATACACCATTTCTATGATATCGTAAATGGAAATTACATTAGAAGGCAACTGGTTTCGGACTAATTGCAGCAGAACTGTCTTGGTCCCAGAGAACAGAAGACAAAAGATATTGCTCTCCTCTTCATAGAGAAGCAGGGAACTGTAGAAGTGAAATATAATGTATGCTACCACATTCAGATGCTTTGTTGGCTGGGTTTACCTAACTGTTTCTCTTTATCACATTGGAAGGTTCAATGGGAAAAGGGCTATATCAGGAAATGACTGTGATATAAAAAAACCAAAAGCTTCATCCATGTAACATTTTGGTGAAAACAGGGAGAATCATATGTAATAATCATTGACTGAGTAATAGATTCAAAGTAAAGAAATCTTGTGTGTGTGTCCCTATCTTTAAAAACTGCCCTAGAAAGGAAATAGATTGGCCTGATACTACCGCTCTCCTCTGGCTGCCTGAAGATATTAGGCCCAGAAAGCTGTGACAAGCAGCTCATTGATGATGGCTACTCCCCTCTGAATCACAAGGATGGTCTTCTACTGCAAACACAGAAGTGTATTATTTAGTCTTTCAGCAAACAGGAGGAGAAACAATGAAATAAAAGGAATGCAAATCATAAGCTGCTACATAAGATCCTAATTACCATAATTTGACCCATCCTCTTTCCCACTGCCGGAAAGTCAGCCTTCTGGATGTCAGAGAGCCAAGTATACTAGATAACAGCCTTCTGTTCTTTTCCCTCTCTGTGTTCCTCTTTGTCTCTGTCCCTCTTTCTTAAATTATGTTGATTAAGACAGTCATTCTTATATCTGTTTGTAAGCCATAATTATATTAGTAAATTCTTTGTATAATTTGGTAAAAGGTGCTGAGAAAGAAAAGTAGACTCGCTTTATATCTGCAGTCCTATAAAAACTCACTATCAGACTGAGGGACATTTTGGGAAATTGCTGTCAGAAATATCCATGGAAGCAGTTTGGTGGAGTTTAAATACAGTAAATATGAAGTATTCTGGCCTTTTTTTTTTTTACCATGATTCAATGTATTAATCATTGAGAGCCAGTCAACATTAAGATATAAAATGTTCAGAAATGTTCATTTCTGGAACCTGTTTTCTCTCCAGTTTCAATACCAGATGAGTTTTTTCTCTCATGTACCCCTGATTTTACCTCTTCCCCTTAAGGATTAAAATATTCTTCAAAACTCATTAACAGTTCAGCCTTTTAGATTTCTGTTGGCCAATGAGCCAGGTAGGAAAACATGCTTTGGCTCAACAAACTGTGTTAATTTCATCCTTGTCTGAATTCACCTGAGATTTCCTGGTATTTAACCATAATAGATAGGTATCTAAAAAGCAGCTTGTTTCTTCCCCTCAGTGATTCTTGCCAGGGCTCATGCTGCCTTCTGTTTTGACAAGTAATATGTAAATGAGCTAGACTGCCATCACCAGCTCAGGTACTGTATATGATGGAATTTTCAGTGGCCCTGGTAACCTTAGAGCAGAGTCCGCAAAGGCCTGCAGGGTGGAGAGCCAATTTAGGAGTTGTGAAGACAGAGCATTCAGTCGGGAAGCTCCCAGCATACCATCAAGCAAGTGTTCCACTGACCTTTTGTGTGTTAAGGCATTAGTGCAGGCTGGTTTAGCTTCAGCAGTATAGAGTTGGGAAATAGCTCAGCAGGAATTTAGAATGCCAATAGTGTAGGGTCCATTCTTTAAAAGGGGGAAACCTCCAGGCAGCTCAGGACTTCCTATCAAAAGCTAGTCAGAGCAGGCTGTTCCACATAGGGATAGATCAGAAGTGGCCATGACCTGCAACCTAGCTAATTAAGTGAGCCCGGCAGATAGCAGACTCCTGGCAGGCCCAAGCTCAAGACCACAGGGTTAGTAAACAATGGGAAAGGTGTGTGAATGCCTCCAGTGCTACAGGCAAGTTCACATGGGAAGGCCAAGTATTCTGTAACAATGTGGATTGACTGGAAGTCCAGCTAACCAGGCCCACATCAAAATCAGGAGATCCAAACCCAGCAGAAACAACAAACCAGAAATAGTTCTAAGCATGAGTGATTGATGCCATGACCTCGGGATCTCAACCTAGGACGGGGGGGAGCAGCAGAGGAAGGGGGTGGGGGAGGAAAGGTTGGAAGGTTGGGAAAAAATGAGAAGTCTTTACAGCAAAAAGAGCTATAAACATGGCAGCCAAAATGGTGCATCTCTTGAGCTCAGGAGTTCCAAGCTGCAATGGGCTAAACCAGTCTGGGGTCCACATTAAGTCTGGCACCATTATGATGAGTCTAGCTGGGGGAAGAGGGGTTGGGGTGGGGGGAGGAGAAGAAGTAAGAGTCAGCAGGTTGCCTAAGGAAGGAAGAACTGTCCATGGTCAGAAACAGAGATGGTCAAAGCTCCTGTGCTGAGCAACAGTGGAACAGGGCTCATGAGTGGCCACTGCATTTCCAGACTAGGTGAGATAAGAAGATTTAGTCTCAAAAGAAGAGAAGAAGGAAGGGAGCAAAAGGACAAGAGAGGCAGAGAGAAGAAAAGGAAGGAAGGAAAAGGAGGGGAGAAAGGACAAGAGCAACCAAGTTGTCATCTCACACAACATGAGTCCATTATGAAAGAGAATGCATTGTTTCTCTTAAGATTTAAAGAATATGTTTTTCACAACATCTATGTAAAGTAGGTAGCACAAGTATTATTACTTCTGCAAGTGATACAACCCCTGCCTCCTCATCAGCCACAACAACTGAAAACCCAGAAAAGAAAGTTCTCTTTGCAAAAGTCTTTGGCACCATCAAATGATTCAACATCTGAAATTGATGTGGGTTCATCCATGGAAATAACTTAAAAGAAGATTCATTGCCTTCGACTTTTACCCTAAGGACCACTAGGTCCTTTCCGGTCCTTGTGGCAACTGACCATCCTCTGTACATAATCATCCTTCATTAGAACATGAGCTCCTTGACATCAGGGACTCGTTTGCCTTTTTATTTGCATCATCACACTTAGTAGAGTGCATTGACCATAGAAACTACTTAATAAATGTTTTTTATTCATTCATTCCATTTTACAGATGAAGAAACTGAGATTTAGAAAAGTTAAGTGATTTTCCCATATCTAGAAAAGCCAGGAATTCTTCCTCCTCAACTCCTGGATTTCCTGACTTCCTTCAAGTCCCAGATAAAATTTTTTACTTATACATGAAGCATCTCCTGATTCTCTTTAATTCTAGTGCCTTTCCTTTGTTATCTCCAATTTATCCTGTATTTATCTAGTTGCTTGCATGTTGTCTCCCCCATTAGAGTATAAGCTCCTTGAGAGCAGGAACTAGTTCTTTTTTGCCTTTCTTTGTATCCATAGTATTTTGCCCAGTACCTGGCACATAGGAGGTGCTTAATAAATGTTTGTTGGACTGAATTTACCTTCAGCAAATGCATCCTAATGGTAATTTATATAGTTTGTTTTTTAAAAAGGTTAAGACTAGCAATATTGCATCCACATTTCTGTTTCAAAAATGGGAGGTGCTACTTCATCATTTCTTTAGGGGCAGCTAGCTGGTACAATGGATAGACTGCTGGTCCTGGAGCCAGGAAGACTTGCGTCCAATGTGATCTCCCTAGCTGTGCGACCCTGTAAAAATCACTTCACCTCCATTTGCCTCAGTTTCCTTGACCATAAAACGTGGATAAAACAGGATCCGCCTCACAGGGTGGTTGTGAGGATCAAATGAAAAAATATTTGCAATGTACTTAGCATAGCACCTACCACATAGTAGTCACTGTTTATTCCCTCCCTCTCTCACTGGGTAACTGACAAAAAGCCCTTGACCCTAGCCATCTCCTGTATTGATTTATCATGATACATTCCATTCAGAGATGACCTGTTTGCTCATCAATAATCCCATCTTCTGTCCTGCGCTTCACTAACTTAATCCTTATCGACGTTGGTGGCAAAGACTCTTCTGTCACAAGAGGTTATTTGAGTTGTGTGTGCATCTGCTCTTGCGGTCTGAGTTTTACTTCTCTCTTTATGGTTTCCATCATTCTTTATTGCTTCCCACAGACTGTGTCCTGAAGCCTCTCATTTTCTTCTCAGTTTTACCTTGATTAATGCCCTTCATAAGTTTTCCTTCCTTCTGCATTGATGTACAGTAAACTTCCCAGGCAGCTTCTTAGCTGTGGAACTCACATTCAAGGAGACATCCTGCTCCATCTTCCGTTTTGACAATTCTGTCAACCACTATCATCCTTCTAACCCTTGGGCACACAGGTGCTCAGTTTCCTTTACTCTGGGTAACTTTCTTTTTCACCCTTATGTAATGGAGAGCTTTGTTACTATTATACCTCTGAGCTGAAAATTTTCATTGTGTCTGTTAGCATGCTAGAGATTCATTTTCAAAGGGGCAGAGAGTCATTGATGGCTGGAGAAGGGCTGATTGTCCTTAAAAAAAGAAATAAAGAAAACAGCTCAGTGACATTTATGGCTCTTGTCATGAAAATTCATCTCATATAATAATTGGTTTTTGCTTCTGGTCTCTTTCTGAACACTCTTTTATAGATTTATAAGGAAAGAAAATATGTAAAATAATGCCTCACCTAGGTGAGTGAGGCAGTTGGGTAAAGTGAAGTAAGAAAAAAGATTATTAATGACCAATGATTTGGGGAGATCCAGAGTTTCATCTTTTCTATAATCCTCATTTCAAAATTCAGTCTCTTGACGGACATTACTGATAGTGAGAGTAAATTAACTCAGACTGAACCCAACCTTACAAGGAATTTAATCTAGCATGGGGGAGCCCATTGTGGTCCATACGTGTCTGGGTGGAAATAAATTTAAATAGATTGCCCACGGTAAGAGGTAATGGCATTATGCCATTTAGAAGTAAATGGCCTAATCAAAGTTCATTAGAATAGGTCCAGCCCCTCATTGTAATATATATCCTATCTCCTTACTTATTAACCAATCAGAGTTAATCATCACCCTCTAGGGCACCCACTTTTCAAAAGGCATATAAATTGTGAGCTCACCTCCATGGGAGTCCTTGGCATTCCAGAGGGCCACTGACCTCTTTTATTAAAATGCTTGCATCATTAATAAAATGATTAATTACTCAGAAATTGTATCTCTTGAACTTTTTTAAAAGTCACAGGAGAGAGAGTCAACTGACCTTAGACCCAGGAAGACCTGGGTTCAGGTCCTGTCTCTGACACATTAATAGCTATGTGATTTAACCCCTCAGTGCCCTAGGCAAGTCTCCAAGACTGTAAGAAGCAGAGAAAATGCTGCCCTGCATCAGTAGGAAGGTTTTCTCCTTCAAGAGTTCCTCATACTAATGAAAGAACAAATCCAGTCCTTATGGTATCTAAGTGAGTATATATTGGCTTGGTAGGGCATCCTTAGAAATCAAATGGATTCCAAATCCATAGTCTTCATTTGTTTTTTACTGACTCAGAAAATATTAGGCAGGCTTCCAATCCAGTTTTCTCTTGGCTACACAAAGTCAAGATCCACTTGCCTGAAAAAGAACCTCCTTCCTCTTCTTGACCTTCCACACCATTGACCTGAGAGTAGGTAATGGAATTTGACTTTAGAATCATGATGCATACGAATGGAAACCGAAGCAAAGCTTCACTCAGGCAGAATGGTGATCCCTGTGAGAGAGCTAGGGATGCATTTTGCCCTTCTCACCATGATTTGCTGAGCTTAGCCAGATCCAATAATCTAACACTTTTCATAGGGTCAGCATGGACTCAACAATATGAAATTTAGTTGTGTAAATGCACTATGCTACTGGCTGAAATTTATTGCATCATTTCAGAATTTTGATTGATTAGTAGCATCCCATAGAATACTTAACACCTAATAGATATTCGATAAATATTTGTTGAATGAATATATTTGGCACCAATATTTGACAATGAATTACGCTGATCATAACATGCAAAATCAACTGGTGGTGCTATTCCCCTTTGCCAGTGAGACAATATGAATATGGAAGGGAATAAACAATTAGGTGGATCCTACCATGGGTGCTAAGGGGCGCAGTAGATAGAGTGCCAGGCCTGGAGTCATGAAGACTCATCTTCCTGAGTTCAAATCTAGCCTCAGACACTTACTAGCTGTATGACGTTGGGCAAGTCACTTAACCTCTGTTTACCTCAATTTCCTCGTATGTAAAAATGAGTTGGAGAAGGAAATGGCAAACTACTCTAGTATCTTTGTCAACAAAGCCCCAAATGGGATCATGAAGAGTTGATCACAACTGAAAATGACTCAAAAACAAGCTCCTACTCTGTTGCAGACACTGTGCTTTTACAAATACTGTCTCCTTTGATCCTCACAACAGCCCTGTGAAGTAGGTGCTATTATCATCCCCATTTTACAATTGAAGAAACTGAGGCAAATAGAGTTTAAGTGACTTTCCCAGGGTCACACAGCTAGTAAATTCCAGAGGAGAAATTTGAACATTCTCAATGCCGAGTTCAATGTTTTCCTAGCTTGTGACTTGAGCTGCATATTAACTACATCACCAATTCTCAATAATCTAAGCTTGTGGTACCTCTTTAAGCTATATCTCTTTTAATTTCTCATTGATGGTTCAGTTATCTCCTTGATGAGAGGTCTCATGGAGCACAGCAAGTGAATACAGGTTTCTGCCTCCAGTCATGCTTAGCTCTCAGTTGGAATGACATAAACCTCTAGAGCCCTTGAGAGGGAACTAGAAATTTTGCTTGCTACCTTTCCCTTCTAGAAGGAAGGAGGCACAGAGAAAATTCATATTTAGAAATTAGAATAATTAGAAAAAATTAATTCTGATTACCAGAAATCACTTTATAGAAGAATTCAGAATTCATTTTTTCTAATTATTAAATGCCTGTTCCAGTTAAGAAACACACAACTAAAGAGATAATGGAATGATCAGATACATAATATGCTTGGGTCCCTGTTAGTCATGAATGGCACTTTAAACACAGCAAAATTAGGAAAATGTTGGATTGCCAAAATCACTATCAACCAATTTATATAAAACTTGACACATCTCACCTCTCAAAAATTTCATTTTGCCTAGACATTGGAAATATAACATTTTATACCCAGATCTAAACCTGGGCAAAGTTGTTAAGTAGGCCTGGTTTGTGATCTGTGACCTCTCACCTCCCCCTCTGCGTCCCTCTCTCATCTCTTACCCAAAGCCTTCATATACCCAGTAAGTTCATGTTGCTTTGCAGATTCCCAGAATTATCCATTGCCAAATGCTACCCAGATGTGTACAATGTGGGCAGTGCCTCTCCATCCAGAAATTCTCTTCATTCTTCCTCCCCATACAGATTCTCATTCTCTTACCACTCTGATCATAGTTATTAAGAGAAAATCATCCAAGTGATCTTATTCACTGAATTTCCTCTTTCCCTGTCATGAGAAATTGGTGGGTTGTGACCACAAAGGGTTGGATCTCTAACAGTAAAGTTTTACTGGCTTTTTGGAGAGGACACCTTTCTGATGAGAAAGGCCTTCCTGATTGTTCATAGGTAACACGCGGATAGAACAATAGACTTGGAGTCAGGAATTCTTGAGTTCAAATCCTGCCTCAGCCACTACAGCTATGCAACCATTGACAAGTCAGTTAACCTTTCTGAATTTCTGTTTCCCTATCTGTAAAATGAGAATAGAGTTAATACTAACTGCCTCACTGGATTGATTGTTGGTGGATCCAATGATATAGGTAAAGTTCTTTAAAAATCTTAAAATTTCTTTGTAAATGTTAGCCATTTTTATTATCATTGCCATTACTCAACTTGGGTTCTTCAAGACTGAATAGAGGTATGAGCTTCTACTTGTAGCCTTTTCTGATCCTTCCAGCTATCTCCACTCTCCTTCCTCAAATTATCTGGTATTCACTTATCTATGTGTGCATGGTATATTCCCAAAATATAAATTCTCTCAGGACAAGGGCTGTTTTTCTGTTTTTGTCTCTGTATCTCTAGCCTATATATATATAGCAAAGTCCCTTTTATGTAAAAGATGCAAATGAATAATGTTGGATTGAATATGGCTACTTTTCAAAAACTGCTTCAGAAAGTTTACTGAATTGGAATGAATCCCACAAAAGATTGCTCAACTTGAGGGGCATAGAGTGATTTTAGGTTCTTTAATGATTAAACCCCAAAGGAAAAATAAAGTAAATACAGCTATAGACTTTGCATATACAAGGCATAGCTCTCTGGGATGAGGTGATCTGTCACCATGCAATCAGGAAAATCACTGACTTTAACTTCTTGTCCTACATGGTCACACCAAAGTTCTGAACTGATACATTTTTTCCCTCACCAATTCCCTCCACCTTCTTTTTTCCTTCCTTTCTTTTCTTCATTCTCTTCATCCATTTCCTCTTCTTGCTGCTACTGGGTTCCCATGCCTGCTGCCACCTTTATTGCCATAGTGCAGTTCCCTTGCAAGGCTTGGATAAATGTAACCGAAACAGCAAAAGAGTCAAGATTTCTCTTAATCCCACTCCAGTATCCTCCAGGATCAAGCTAAATCATAGGCCAAAGTTAATATTTTGTTTTCATTTTCTAAGGAGAGTTATGACCAATCTCCATCTCTTTTTTTTTTGATTGATCCAGTATGGCTCCAACCGTGCCAGTCTCTTCTCAGGCACTCCCCTTATTTCCAAGACTGGCCCACAGATCCCTCCTCTCATTGCCCTGTGAGTGGGCACCAGATTTTTCAGGTTCACTCTTGTGTCTCATGTCACCTAACCTGAAATCTCGCCTCTCTCCATCTGGGGCTTCTGGGATTCGAAGGCTCTGTGTAGTATTTCAATCACATTGCATAGTAAACTATGACATGTCTCATGATGAGGCAATAAAGAAACGACAGGTGGTGCATTTATGGGTGATTAAAGCCTGCCTGCCACAGGCAGTGTTATAATGCATGAGGCTGACAGCACAGAAATCCAAGTAATCCCCTGTGAGAAAACTGCCTTGGTTGTCATATGGCTATTATTATATTGGAGTTTTACAAAGAAGGCAGAATCAAAGTAAAATTGCTAACCTTCCTTCCCAAAAAAGAATGTGTATCTGTGTGTGTGTGTGTGTGTGTGTGTGTGTGTGTGTGTGTGAGAGAGAGAGAGAGAGAGAGAGAGAGAGAGAGAGAGAGAGAGAGAGAGAGAGAGATACAGTTCAGGTGTACTGGATTTTGACCACACATCAGAAAATTCAGTTAAAGTTTGGAATTTCTGGAGCTAAGATGTTATAATGCCCTCATTCATACTTAAAGTAGAGGAGAGTCAAAACTAAGTTAGGCGAAGCCTCCTTTGAGAATCCTTACATCTCCTGAATTATTCATTTAGGATTAGAGACATTCTGTTAGGAAAGAAATTCAGTGAGGGCTTCTCATAAGAATCCCCAGTTGGGTTTAATCTGCAGATGCCTGTATTGACCATAAAAGGTATTGGTTCAAAACAAAATCATGTTTTCTTTCTGGAGCTTGAGTTTTGCAAGAACATAGAATATGTTCAGGAGATGGTTCAGAGTATCATATATTTATCAATGAGAGGGACCTCAGAGGTCTGCAGGACCAAGCTTTTCATTTTATAGATAAGAAAATTGAAGCTTAAAGATGTTAAGTGGCTTTCCCAAGGTCATCCATCAGGCAATAAGTAGTAGAGACAGAATTAGAACTTCCTTCCTCCAGTTTCAGACCTAGCACTCTCTCCATTGCATAACAGTGATAGTGATGAATTCAAGTTGTCTTCAGCATTTGTGTCAGACTCACATGGAAATAGGGGCCACTAAATCATCCATGAGGATCCCTATGGGCCTCAAATTGACTTAGAAAACCACATATTAACATTATCTATGTCTTAATGTGTTTTTAGTTTGTTAAATATTCTCCAATGAGATTTTTATCTGGTTCAAGCTGTTCTTGGGAGTGTTGTAGCCCAAATGCTGTGTGCTTGACATCTTTGGGCTACCGCATAGTGACAAGGAGTAGAAAATAAGGTTGTAGAAGGAGAAAATAAAGAGATTGTTGAGGGTCTTGAGACTAAGTAGAACAGTGAAAAGAGTGAAATCAAGTCTGAATAAGGGGAGATAAATCTGGCAACAGTATGAAGGCTGGATTGGAGGAGTGTGTGATAGTAGAGGTGGTAAGATTAGATAGGAAGACCTTATGATGATCTAGATGGAATGTATTAGGACATAGATTATGGTGGTAGCAGAGAGACTAGAAAGAGGCATAAAGACATGAGAAATGCAGAGGCAGAGTCCAAAGGATTTGGCAGCTGGTTAGATAAGGGAGATAAGATGAAAGAATCAAAGCTGACATTTCAGGCACAGGAGACCAAATAAATGGTGACATCATTGACAAAAGCAAGGAAGTCAAGAAGAAAAAAGTTTCAAGGAAATGATAATACACATTGAATTTGAGATCCAAGTGACTGGTAAAGATGTTAGTCCAGAGTGCAAAGAAAAGGTCATGCTTGGAGATGTAGAAAAGGAGGCCATCTGTAAAAAGGGAATAGTTGAAATGATGGAGAGTAGAAAAGATTGCCAAAGGCAAGAATATATGGGAGAATAAAATAAAGTGATGGAACTTAATAAAATCATTAACCAATATGAAAATTAGCAAATTGCTCGCTCTGTCTTGTAAGAGAATCATCTATTAATTTAAAAAAGATCTTTGCCTTAATTATTCATCTGAGTAAATAAAAATGTTGAAAAAATTAGGGTCCTTCCTATCAAACACAAGAGTTGTGGCTATTCACACATATTTTCACTTACTTGTAGGTATTAATTAGGGCAACTAGTTGGTACATTGGATAGAGCACCAGATCTGAAGTCAGAAAGACCAGAGTTCAAATCTCACCTCAGATACTTACCAGCTGTGTGACCCTGGGCAAGTCACTTAACTCCATTTGGCTCAGATTCTCACCTGTAAAAGGAGCTGGAGAAAGAAATGGTAAACTATTCCAGTATCTTTGCCAAGAAAACCCCAGATGGGGTCATAAGGAGCCAGAAACAACTGAAAACAAGTAAATAACCACAAAGTAGGAATTAATTACTATAATACCAGCAAAACATCTCACTTCAAACAAAGGATTTGCTGTAAGAAGTGATGTCTTAAAGATTTAATCCAGAAATATTCTGTGATGCTTACAATATTTGTGACATGATCATTATCTCTCTTCCATACCCTTCTAACCATCTTCTCCATATCCCTTATTATCTTTCCTACAGTCATTTGCCATCTTGCTTTCAATTTTTGAGTCTCTTTCACCCAAAATAGTTTCCAATCCCTGTTAACTGAACAATACCTTTTTTTCACCTTACATATATTCCCCAAATGTTCAGGACTGATCTTGTCAATGGAAACATATTCTAGTCATTAATTCATTATGAATGAGAAATGGAAATTGTTACTCACTGATGAAATTTCCACTTATTTCTACCTGATTTATGTTAGCCAGAATGTAATCTTCCTCCTCTTTTTTTGATTTTTTTTTAAAAAATCATATTGATTTCTGAATATGCCCTTCCCCCTGTCATTCTCCAGTGAAATTTCCCTTATAAGAAAAAAATTTAAAGGGAAAAATATCTTCAAAACCTACCAGTATAGAGATTGCATCTAACAGCTTATGCAACATTCCACCCACATTATTCCCTGACTCTTTACTGAAGGAAGCAAAGCATGTTTTCTCAATTCTTTGCAGGATCAGGATTGCTCATTTTAATTATACATCATTCCATTTTATTTCATAATTTCTTTGGTTTTGCTTATGTCCATTATATATGTTGTTCTTGATTCTCTTAACTTCACTCTGTATCAGTTCATATAAATCTTCCCATTTTTCTGAAATTTCCAATTTGTCATTTCTTAAGGCATAGTAATTTTCCATTATATCTATATATGAGTTTGTTCAGTCATTCCCCAAACAATAAGCATCTATTTTGTTTCCATTTCTTGGTGATCAAAAAAAAGTGCTGGTAATACAATCACTCTTAAGGGGAAACTGTAATAAAATTATATCATTTATTTATAATCAGAATTTATTGAGCACATTCAATTTATTTAGCAATTTAAAAATCTAGTTAACCAGTTCCATATCCTGCCTACCTGCCTACTTCTTTCAGTAAGAAAGAAATTGGAGATGTGTGACAGATACATGGAGTAACTGAAAAGGATTTCAGTTTCAACATGACTTACCTCAGTTGTCCCTTTTGGATAGAAAATAACATAAGAAACACCAATATGTATGACAGGTGCCATTCTCTCTGCTCCTTCATGAGTCACAATGTGTTTGTTTTGGTCTGAGATTATGCTTTTATCAGTATCATGAAATGCATGTTAATAACTGGTACAAGAAGAATGCTTTAGGGACAGAGCCTAGAGATCAAAGGAGACTGGAATTTTCTTCTGGTTTGCCACTGATTAACTCTAATGAATAAGAATAAACAATCAGACCATAAGGTAATGTCATTGTTATTGTTTGGTTGTCTCAGTCATGTCCAAATCTTCCTGACACCTTTTTGAGAGTTCTTGGCAAAGATACTAGAGTGGTTTGCCCTTTCCTTCTTTAGCTCACTTTTACAGATAAGGGCCTGAAACAAACAGGAGTAAGTGACTTGCCCAGGGTCACATAGCTAGTAAGTGTCTGAAGCAAGATTTTAATTCTGGTCTTCCTGATTCTGGGTCCTATGCTCTCTCCACTTGAGCCACCTAGCTACCCTATGGAAATATTTACACAATTTCAATTGCTCTAGAGGGCCTTGCACTTAGTAGGAACCTAATAGATATTTTGCTCCATTGGGTGTTTGCCAAATGGAGGTAAATGATACAGGGTTAAATACCAAGTGAAAGCATCTGGTAACTTGAGGACAGTCCTTTCAGAGTCCTCAGACCCTCAGCAGTGTCTTGACCATTTGACCAATCTGTTTTCTCACAAGCTCCCTGCATCTCAGAGTTTCACTTGAACAAAGCTGCTTAACTTTCCAAAGAAAATAATCATCTTTCAGCACAGATCAACTCAGAACTTTGCAAGTTGTTCAGCATCCTCCTTTTAACTCTTGGGCTGCTGGGAGGAGCAAAGGAAGGAGGGACACATTTTTTCTGTTCTTCTCCTCAAGTTCTGGCTGACAGTAATGAAAGAAATAAAAAATAAAAATAAATAACTCCTTTCAGTTGAGAGAGGTGCTTGGAGACTTTAACAAACAGTTCTGTGGTGAATGGATCTCTCTTTCTTGAAGCCATGAGTGACCACTGAGGACAGCTTTACTAGTGGAACCACTTTCTAAACTCTTTTTCTCCAGAGGAACACTTATGTGCTGATTCAGGATTATTTTTCTTCCTTTTAATGAAATTCCAGGACTGTACCAATATGACAAAGACCATACTTAGAAAGCACCATCATCAATGTGTTGGTGGTAGCGGTC
Source organism: Bettongia penicillata ogilbyi (assembly GCA_023548195.1). Lineage (NCBI taxonomy): Eukaryota > Metazoa > Chordata > Mammalia > Diprotodontia > Potoroidae > Bettongia > Bettongia penicillata. Next base: position 6,530,342 of record JAJHZJ010000245.1, on the reverse strand, counting down.
AGCCATTTCAATCATGTATGACTCTTTGTGACCCCATTTAAGGTTTTCTTGTCTAAGATACTGGAGTATCTTGCCATTTCCTTCTCCAGGTCTACAGATGAGGAAACTGAGGCAAATAGGATTAAGTGACTTGCCCAGGTTCATACAACTAGTAAGTGTCTGAGGCCAAATTGGAACTCAGGTCTTCTTGACTCTGGAGCTGTCACTTTTTCCACTGTACCACCTACCTGCCCCACCATCATGCATACTAATTTTTAATAGTTTGTGTGTTGGAATGAAAAGATCACAGGATCTGTAGGCATAGAACCAGAGTTTCAATCCTGGATCCACCACTAATTAGCTGTATGACCTTGGACAAGTTATTTAACTCTTGAGTATCAGTTCCTTCCTCTAAAAAATGAGGGTAATTTTAGCCTCCTCCTTTCCAGTTTGTTGTAAGGATAAAATGAGACAATATATGTAAAAGCAATCATTAAAGATGTATTAAGTACCTACTATGTGCCAGGAATTGTGCTAAGAACTGGAGATAAGAAAAAGAAAGAAATAAAAGCCAGTCCCTGACCTCAAGGAGCTCACAATCTAGTAAGGGAAACAACATGACAATAGGGACATACAGTCAATCTATGTACAGTATACATAGGAAATCATTAACAGAGGGAAGGCACCAGAATTAAGAGGCATTGCTTCACAAACCATAAAGCACTCTATAATTATGAGTGAGCGATTAACAATAAAAAACAATAACTTACACTTACAAAACTCTTCATATTGTCACTGTCACCAACATCATCAACATGAAATATTTCTTGTTAGTGTTGTAGAGGAGAAGGGAAAGGACAACGGAACTGTAATTACAAGACCTGGGTTCGAATTCTAACTAGCTGAATGACTCTGGGCAAGTCTCTTAACTGCTCTGGGTATCAGCTTCATCTGTTAAATGGGTGTAATGATCCTTGTATCTCTTACCTTTTGAGGTTATTGTAAAGAAAGTACCTTGTAAACCAGAAAGCTCTGTACAAATGACAGATGATCGTAAGTGCTGGGGATGCAAAGAAAATCAAAAGACATCCTTGCTTTCAAAGCATCTACTGAGAGAGACAACATGCAAATGAGTATGTACAAATGAGAGATATAGAGGATAAGCTGAGGATGATCTCAAAAGGGAGGCACTAAAGTTAAGGTGGACTGGGTAAGCCTTCTGGGGTTTTAGCTGAGGCCAGGAGATAGAGAAAAGGTGGAAAAGCGTTCCAGGGAAGAGAGACAGGCAGTTCAAATGGTCTAAGTGAGGAAAATGGAGTATCTTATGTGAGGAACATTAGTTCATTTAATCCTCACAATAGCCCTTCAAGATAGGTCCTATGAATATTATTATCCCCATTTTACAGATGGTGAAACCAAAGCTCAGTGTTATTGAATAAATGTTTAATGAATGATTGATTATCATGTAGACTGCCAAAACAATATGGCAGATTCAAATGTCAAAGAAATCCCTGGGCATCACCTGGGAATTCTTCAATAAGGATTAGGAGTTACCAGGAGTTTACTTAGGCTCAACACAGTTATGTCCACATTCCTGGCAGCATCTGTCATCCATCCATCTACCAACCAACAAATATTAAGTACCTACTATGTGCCAGGCACTATGCTAATGCTGAGAATACAAAGAAGGAAACAGTCCCTACTTCCAAGAAACTAATATTCTATTAGGAGAGAGAAGCAGATATATAAATGTGTAGATGATAATAGTAACAGTAACATAGCTAACATTTATATGATACTTTAAGGCTTGCAAAATATTTTACAAATAGTATCATATTTTAGAAGAACAAGCAAAAGCACATTGCCAGATGCAGCCAAATCCATTGCCAGCACCAGACAAACTACTCAAAGTTACTGTCCTACTAACAGTAGGTTAATGGCATTCTTTTTATAGAATAGGACATCATGATGTAGTTATGATTATTGATAATTATGATTTTATTTCCATAGATACTAGCAATTCTGAACATATGTCTTTAACAATAATAAGAGAAATGAATGTATATATTTGATTCATGTTAATGTCTATTAAGTGTTTACTATCAGCAAGGCAATGTGTTCATTTGTAAAGCTCGAATGTCAAAAAAATGAAATAGTCCTTATTTCTGTTTTTAATTTCTTTCTATGCCATTGTACTAAGCCTCTGAAGACTTGCTTTTGTTGACACTGTATAGCCAGTGTAAAAGAAATCTATTTTAGTAACTGTATAATATGGATAGTCTGTAGATTTAATATGGACTGTGAAGAGTAAAATTTCAGATATCTTTTCAATACTTTATCTTTTCAACTTCTTAACTTGAATATAGAAAGAAGAAAGGAAGGAAGGAAGGAAGGAAGGAAGGAAGGAAGGAAGGAAGGAAGGAAGGAAGGAAGGAAGGAAGGAAGGAAGGAAGGAAGGAAGGAAGGAAGGAAGGAAGGAAGGAAGGAAAAGAGGGAGAGAAGGAGGAAAGGAAGAAAGAAGTAGGGAAATGAGAGAGGGAGAAAAGGAAGGAAGGGAGGAAGAGAGGGAAGGGAAAAAGGGTGGAAAGAAACAAAAAGGAAGGAAGGCAATAGGAGGAAGGGAGGGAAAGAGGACGTTAAAGAAGGAAGAGAGGAAAAAGGAAAGGAAGGGAAGGAGGAAACATTCATACAATGCCTACTTTGTTCTAGGTACAATAATAAGCACTTTAGAAATACTCTCATTTCATCTTCACAACAACCTTAGGAGGTAGAGACATACAAGCAAAAATCTGAAAGTTGGTTATCTGATAATTTATTCTCGTCTCAGTATTCCTATCGCTAAAACTTCCTAAATATGCTGTGAACTTGAGAACAGGAATTGTCTTGTCTGTTTGTACCTTTAGTACTTTGCAGAGAGTAAATGTTTCATAAATGCTTTTTCATTCAATCAGTGTAAATCCTTTTGGGGTGGGGTAGAGGTGTACAAGACATTTTACCCTAATAGTGATCAAAATAGCTCTGTCAGTGTCTGAGCTTCATTACAATACCCAAAAAATCTCTATCTAAATATCAATCATTTAAATTAATCTAGAACCAGGCACCATATTGAAAGTGACCATCTCAGAAATATGGACCTTGATGTATACAGTTAGGTCAGGTTAGTAGGAATAGTGAATCCCCTAAGGTGATAATAATGAATCCCCAGAGGTGGTCACTTTATTTGAATTCACACTACATATTTCCATTGGGCTGGAACCAATTACCAGATTTTACATAATTATAACTTCGAATTAAGGAAAATTTGAATAAATGTGACCATTTCAGAGGAAGTCATTATGTGCACTAGTCAGAAACTAGATGTAATACATAAGAACCAAAGTCTATGGACTTTGAAGTTGCATTTTCATTAGTGATTCCTAAGAAATTGGTCAAGAATCCTTCCAGTTTTGTTTTTTTCCTGCTTCTGGTATTATTTTCCTTTCAGATAACCCTTCCTTAGAATTCATAGCCTGCTTTGAGTGTGGGGGCCACTAGTAGAATCCAGTAACACCTCTTTGGAAAATGGAACAGTAAAGCAGTGCATGAGCCCACATTATTAGGCTTATTAGATTCCAAAATAATCCTCTCCCTTCTCCCTACAAATTCAATATGAGTCAACACTCAGACATCCAGTTAAAAAAAAAAGGACTCCTATGATCTTAGGTTGCTTTAATAGAAGCACAGTGTTGAGAACAAGGGAGGTGAATGTCTTCTCCTTGGTCATGTCACTTCTGTGTCCTATCAATAGTCAACCACAATGTCATGAGACATGTGAAAACTAGGTATATTATTAAAAAAAATAAGAAAACAAATAGGTTTATTACAGGAGAAATGAAAATGGATGTGGAATCCAAAGACTTCACATTTCATACAGAAGTTTGCCTACTTATGGCTGCAGGACAAAGAAAGGAGGAGATACCAGGAAGAGGTGTGGCCTCAGAAGAGAAGGGAAGAGAAGAGAAGAGGTATAGTGGAAAAGGTAGAAAAGGACAAAGCCCCTCTGGAAGGAAAGGAGCAAGGCAAATGTCAGAAGCCACATTCTTTTCCTTTGGGAAATGCTAGACTATGAAGATAGGATGATCTGCATTTCTACAGGGTCCCAGATGTATAAGCAAATTTCTCAGCCTGATACAGACTGATTGGCACCTGTCTTGATTTCCAAGGACACATAGGGACAGGGAGTCCAGTTTGGGTTGCAAACAACAAATTATGTCAAGGGGGGAGGGACTTCATCCTTGACACATTCAGAGCTTCCTGCACTTGGTCCAGTATTTCTGGAAAATATGGCAATTCAAAAACACAAGTTCAAGGCACCTCTTAACAGCTCTTCTGAGTGGGACAGGCTAGGAAGGACATTGGTAAATTGGGAGTATGCCCAAAAGAGTATGACCCCCTGAGGCTGAGGGGAAGACTGGGGTGAAGATATCTAGTTTAGCCCAGAGAATACATAAGAAGGAAGGCCACCAATGGATTATGTAGCAATGATGTGAAGTTCCAACAGGAAAATTCGTAATGGTGGATAGCTGTCAACCCTACACCATGATGGTGCTCATCATTCCTTAGTCACAACCCTTTGTAAGCTTAACTGCAAAGTAGTACATGAATGAGGAACTACTTTTTTTTCTGCAGGGATGGGGAAGAAGAATTGTTTTCATCCCCTGATAGCCTATGATAATAGATAACATTTGTATAGCATTTTAAGATTTGCAAAGCACTTCATATACGGATCTCAAATCTTACAACAACCCTGGGAGAGGTAGATGCTGTTATTATCCTCTTTTAATAAGTGAAGGAACTGAGGCAAATACAGAGATTGAATGATTTACCCAGGGTCACATATGTAGTAAATAACTAAGGCCATATTTGAACTCATGTTTTCCTGATACCAGGACTGGCACTCTATCCATTAAGCCACCTAGCTGCCCATACCTCACATCATTTGTATTTCTGTACTCATATACACAGGATAACTTGACCTTAAAGAATGAGGGAAATTGTTTATATTGCTTGCTCCCATGCACTTTCTTGAAAGAACAGAACTTATTAGGCCTATTTTTAGAACAAAATATATGTGAACTTATGAAAGGAAGGCTTTCTCAATGATAAATGAAGCTTTATCCTCACTCCTAAGACTTGGAGAGATGTGATTTCATGGTAGGCATCTTTGCCAATACAATGAAAACCTACATTGAACTGACAGCCTGTTCCACCTAGCCTTTCCCAGACGCACCAGCATGTCACAGTATGTCCATGGGCAACCACCAGAGATTGAATGAGAGTCATACATTTTCGATATTTGCTAAGGTTTTCACCTGCCCATGACCTCTCTTCCTCCCAGTCCAGCATGGTTCCATACTAACCCTGGAATCCAGGGCCCTGTCCTAAGTTGCTTCTTAAAGAGGTACATTTGCTGGAGGCAATCAGATATTTTATACCAAGTACAAATGTGAGCTCTAGAAGGAACCTTTTATATTTTCTTGGATTTGAAATCATCACCTTTGATCTCAATTTTAGTCCTCTCTGGTAACCATGGTTTCAGAGACATTCTTTCAATTACTATGTCCTCTTACATAAAGGAGATGCTAGGCTTAATCTCTTAAGCCCCAGCCGAGATTCGGCACTGGCCTGGTTCGCAGCTTACTTATAAAGTGAACTCCAGACCCTGCTTTCAAAGGCACATCATTACTATCAGAGTTGTATGAATTCATTTTCAGTGAGTTTAACTTGACAAAAAGCTCATCCTTAAACATGGATTCAATTTCGGTAACATCTCACCTGGGCATTTCTGCTTCCTCCTGGACTCTAGCCACACAGTCACGTGGGATGACAAAGCTGATTTCCCCTAGGCTGATTTCCCCTTTAACTACATGTCTCCACTACTGAGATGTTTCCCTCCCTTCTTCTTCTCCCATTTGAGTAAATGAGATAATAAAGTGTCTGTCTCAGAATATATACTTTGTGTACATTACCAAACTTGAGATGAAAATTATCAAAGTTAAGTTATCACATCAAACAAACTTTAAGAACTGGACTGAGTCCTTAAGTCTATACAGACCTCTCTCAAGTGGGTTTGGACATAATCTGTTCCTAATTTTCTTGGCTATGATAATAGCTTTAGAAACACATGTTCACATTGCTAAGGAGTGATCTTGTGAAGAAGAAAACAATAGTATGAAATGGTCATTGCATGGAAGCCCAAGTGAACTAGCCTAACTCTTGTTCAGTCAATGTCCTCAATCAATGAGTCAGTATTCAGTAGGTGCCCACTGTGTGCCAGGTACTGGGCAAGTGCCAAGGATATCCACAAAGACCTTGCTGGTTTGTACATGAGGACAGAAAGTCAGCAGGTTAGAAGGTCACAAACCAGTAATGGAGTTGATAATTGGGAAAGACCAAAGGAAACACAGAAGGATATGCAGGGCAAGAAGAAGAGTGGCGTTCTGGAGCTGTTTACTCTCATCTTGAATGGGTTAGGTAGTATACAACAGCAAGGTTCACCCTGATTTTGCTTGAGAAACTAGGAAGCAGTGCTGGGAGCTTGAAGAATTCCCAGAACTTGAGAAGACAGAGGTGTGTCTAACCACAATCCCATCCCCTCTCTTTTCAGAAAAAAGGAGCAACCCAGGGAAGAGCTTTGAATCTGGGGGTGGGGGAAGGGAATCTTTCAGAGGCTCCATCCTATTCAGGACTGAGGACTTAAGTTATCTTTGGAAATCATGGTTGCCCATTCAAAAATTCATTTTGTTTTTCTCTCTTCAACAAAACTTTGATCTTTTTAAGAGCAGAAACTATGTTTCGTCTTGACTTTTGCCTCTTCTTTGGTATCTGACAGCACTTAGCACAGTTTCCAGCACATAACAGGTGTTCAATAAATGCTTTTTGACTTGTTGCATGCTTTCAGGTGGCAAGTCAGCCTTAGTACACTGGTGGACACTATATATATACTTTCCCATTTACCTGGGTAGAGGCTGTCTGACTTCAAGGACAATTGTCCCATCACGCTATCCTTCCTCTCACATTTTATTGTGTATTTCTTTACTATTACTTTACTCTTGAAAACTTTCTCCTTTTTGTTATTTATTTCCAAATACTTCCAGTCATTTTTCAGTTGTATCTGACTCTCCGTGGTCCCTTTTGGAATTTTCTTGGCAAAGATTTTGGAGTAGTTTGCTATTTCCTCCTCCAGCTCATTTTACAGATGTGGAAACTGAGGCAAGCAAGGTTAAGTGACTTGCCCGAGGTCACATAGCTAGTTAGTGTCTGAGGCCAGATTTGAACTCAGAAAGATGAGTCTTCCTGACTCCAGGTCCAGCGCTCTATCCTAACTGTCCTCCAAATACTTAGGAAGAAACAACATATCTTATAGATGGTTAAGAATTACTTGTTGATCAGTTGATTGATATATATGACTTGAGATCAAGAGAATCATTATGTTCCAGAGCTGAAAGAGATCTTTGAGCTCATTCAGTATATCCCTCTTTTTTATAGATGAGGAACCTGACATCTAGCAGATAAAGTAGCGTAACCAAGGTCTCAGAGCTAGCCAGAGCTAGAACCAAGTCTTCTATTTCCTAGACTTATACTAGAGGTGACCTAAGTAGATACTTGGAGTTGATAAATCCTGAGAAGTCCCAGACTGAAATTTCTTGCCCCCTTTTGACACTAGCAACTGAAACATACATCTCTTAAATCTTCCCTTACTTAAAAGACAATTTTTGACATTCATTTTTTATAAAATTTTGAGGTCTAAATTTTCTTCTTCTCTCCCTTCCCCCTTCCTAAGATGGTAAGCAATTTGACATAGGTTATGTATGTGCAGTTGTAAAATATGTCTCATATTAGTCATTCTGTAAAAGAACTGCACAAAATGAAAAAAACCACACACACAAAACAGTGAAAATGGTATGTTTCGATCTGCATTCAGATTACATCAATTCTTTCTCTGGAGGTGGATAGCATTTTTTCATCATGAGTCTTTCAGAAATTGTCTTAGATCATTGTGTTGCTGAGAAGGGATAAGTCAGTCATAGCTGGTCATCACACAATGTTGCTGTTACTGTGTACAATTTCCTGCTAGTTCTACTCACTTCACCTTGCACCAATTCATGTAAGTCTTCCTAGGTTTTTCTGAAATTCATCTGCTCATCATTTCTTATAGCACAACAACATTCCATTATATTCATGTACCACAATTTGTTCAGCCATAAACCAGTTGAGGACATCCCCTCAATTTCCAATTCTTTGCCAACACAAAAAGAGCTGCTATAAATGCTTTTGTACCTTTAGGTCCTTTTCTCTTTTTTATTATCTCTTTGGGATACAGACCTAGTGATGGTATTGTTGAATCAAAAAGTATGCACAATTTGGTTGCCCTTTGGGCATAGTTCCAAATTCCTCTCCCGAGTGGTTGGGATCAGTTCACAACTCTACCAACAATGCATTAGTGTCCCAATTTTCCCACATATCCTCTTCAATATTTATCATTTTCCTTTTCTGTCATATTAGCTCATCGGATAGGTGTGAGATGGTACCTCAGAGTTGTTTTAATTTCCATTTCTCCAATCAGTAGTGATTTGGGCATTTTTTTCATATGACATATGAACTTTGATTTCTTCATCTGAAAACTGCCTAATCATGTCCTTTAACCATTTATCAATTGTTTCTCCTTTTTCTAAAATATGTATATGCCCCATGTAAAATACATATGTGTATTGTTGCCATATAGTTTGTCTTACAGTATAAATGTGACTCACAAGAGGTGTGGATAGACATGATCTGAGATCTAAGGAGACAGTGCCTAAACCATTCTCAGAACTCTGAGGGTAGGTTGGGGGGAAACAATCAGGACCCTCTAGTCTTCAAGAGATGCTGAACTAGAATTATAGCTATCTGTCCCCCTCAAATATTGCTGACCTAGGGGAATGATTTTTGGGAGCTTAAAGCCACTTCTCTGGTTACTATTAAGGGGTAGAGGAGCCTCAAGCTTATGCTCTTTGACTTGGCCTCTTCTCACCCAAAAGTGGGTGTGCAAAAAAATCCATAATAAGGAGTGAATTGCAAAGAAGCCCATTTATCCAAACAAACAGAACTGTCAAGAAATTCTCCAAACTGGAATATACAAGAAAATGCAAAAACACAAAAGAGCTCCTTAGAAGGCAATGAAATGAGATCTCAGCTCAAACCACAAGAGAGGGCTTCATGTCACACAAAGGAAAGTTTCTAGGGAGGAAAGTTGAAATTCAGGGAAATGTTGATCCATCTGCTTCCAAAGTCCTGGAGTCTATGTTAAACCATGTGTACCCTTCTCCCCAGAAACACCATCCAACTTCACCCCCAAAGTGTTGCCTCAACATTCTCCACAAACCCTCAGGAATTCTGTCTCCCTTCATACCCAGCACCAAGGACAGGGCTAACCCTCTCTCCCTACTCTTGATTGGGAACCAGGGTTATACTTCTGCTTGACTTTCAGCCTCTAGTATAGAACCAAAACATTGAAGAAGCATCTCAGTAACACTTCTAGGTGCAGGTCCAAGAAGAGGGTTCCCCAGCTTGTTATATAAGCATCCAGTATTTTTGCAAACACTCAGCAAAGTACAGAGACTACAGGTTGTGTCTAGTTCCAAGTCTCAGTGAAACACTTCCTCTACCCTTCTTTAAGTATACATTCAGCAACTCCATTCTCTTCCCACATTCCCTTCTACCACCATCATGACACCTAGATTCTTTCCTCTAAGCTCCAAGTTGTGAGTGGGGAGCAGGATTTGAAATCTGTCCATTGCTGAAACATCATACATTCTTTTTTTAAAATGATACATCATAGATTCTTTAGGGCCATTATTACTCTGATATAAGAAGACTATGAAATGCATTTAGAAGATCTGGGAGAAATGACAAGGAAAGGATCTCCCAAGGCTGAAAGATTTCCCACCATCACCTTCCCCACCTCCCCAGAGGCCAATCGCCCCAGCCTATGGGACTGAATGGCTTTAAACCCATTGGTGACCTAGAGAGGCTCATCATCCCTCCATGCTTTGTTTTTCCTCAGACCTTCAAGGGTGATTCCAACAACTCTCCTGGGTAATCCACTGAGCTGTCACAATCCTTGCAAGCAGAATGCTCCTCCTTAGGTCTAACTCATTTGTAGAATTCCCTGCCTGCCTGTGACAGCTGACCTTCTGGGGATGGTGAAAGGCATACATCTTTAAGTGTGTATCCTATTGATGACAGTCTCTGCTACGGGTTGTTAATGCATTTTAATCCACTCTGATTCCTCTCTACTTGCACCCTGGGGTGATTGTATCATTAAGGACACAATTTTATAAATAAATAACCTAAATCAGAGCAGTACAGATTAATGATGCAGGAGGAAGGGAAGGCAAGGGAAATGGAGGAAATGCAGTAAAGCCAGGCAGATAGAAGAGCATGCTTGCTATTCCCAGGGTTGGTGCTCTCTGTTGGGAGGCCTCCAGATCTTCCTTCTACTTGTCTTTCCCACTCCTCACTCCCCATCCTCCCCCATACCCAAAAAAGAAATCTGGAAAGAGAAAGTTAGATGAGGAATCCCTGTTTAATCTGAGGACTGGAGCTTGGAGATCTTACTTTTCATTGTTTATGTCTCCTCCTTTATCATCTATAGAAATAGAAATATTGAATTTTATGCTTTGTGTCTCTTCCCTTTCCTTCTGTGCTAGCTATGACCAGATTTTGAATCCTTCTGTATGGCCAGCAAACAGTTCTATAGAAATTTAGAAGGGGACAATGACACTCTGTCAGACCCCCATCATATTTATTTCATATAACTTGAGAGCTAAAGAAAGCCCCCCGCTGTTTCCATTGTTATTTCATAGATTGAATTCCAGCCTTAGCTGATCCCTATAAATGCAACTTAACAGAGTTTCATCTCTAATATGTCCAGAAGCATTGATTGCAGAGATGATAGGCACCACTACTTTTCTAGAAATTATACTAAAACTGGGATCCATTTTCCCAGCGCTGGCAAACCATTAGCATACTGCCCACAGGATCACCTGCCTTCTGAGGAATGCCTTATGCCTCTCACCCTCAGCTCAGTGATTTGAGCAAACATCCATCTCTGGCTTTTTATTTCTCTAAAGGAATTCACTCTTCTGGCCCATTTAGACCTGAAAAACCCCTACCTCTGTGGAATCCTTGTATGCAGTCTTGCATGGGAGCCTCCTACCTGGCTCTTTCTGTTATACAAAGAAGCCTCGCTTCTTGGTTCTGAATGGCTTTGCAGTGTTCCCAGAAGAAAAATCTTTGTAGACGGAGGCCTGTACTTTTTCCCCCTCCTCTCATAAAGAGCAGCGGTTGTATTACCCTTGTAACACAAAGTATATGTGCTTCAGCTCTAACACTCTGAGTCACAGCATCCAAATGAATTGCTTTAAATGCTGCTCACAGTGAAGGCTTTTGCTCCAGAATGGTCAGGACCATTCAGAAACTCAGTCGTTTTATACGGCTGCATGCTTTCATCAGGATTTCCTATTATCTTTTCAAAATCTTGTCTTATAGGCTGGCTTCTTGTAGCCAAAACTGAATTCAGAATTCAAAAAATTAAAGATTAAATATCCCCACGGTGAGACATGGGGTTATGGAAAATCTTTAGCAAGTCATAGCAACATCCTATATCACAGTCTTTTCAAGAAGTGTGAAATAGAGAAACAATGGGCAAAATGAGAGCATTGTGACGTCCTTTTTTTTTAATATGGGTGTAGAGAAGCTGTCTCCCTGCTGCTTTATTTCCTGATGTGCTTCCCATTTGCAGCTACCATACTGCTGGGCAGAATTCTCTTGAGGAAAATTGGGCTCATAAGGACATTTGCACCCTCTCTCATATACACATCTGGGCATGTTATATCTGAAAATTGGAAAATGCACATGCATTCAGACACCATGCAAAGGGGAGAAAAGGGGAAATGGAAAAATATCAAGCACATTTGTCATTTTCAGGGGGGAAATTGTACAGGCAGCTTCCCTTGATGTAAATTTAAATGAATGAAGGAATAAGCCGAGTGGTAATGATAATACCAGGTTTCCAGCTTAAAGTTCCAATGTCATTGCTGAACTTCTAAGCTGCTAAAACGCTTTTCTGAGTCTGACTGGAAAGGGAAAGATATTTTTGCAGGGGGGCCCGAAGCACGTTTCTACAGGTAGGGTAAGACAAGTGAAATAAGAAGCAGAAGCCACATGGGTTCTTGATGCCCCAAGGCTGACCTGCGACAAAATCCAGGTAAGTGGAGTTTCTTCAATGCCTCCCCTTCTTCTCAGCCATCTTCTTGAAGTCCCTATGTCTCTTTTCCTGTTGTCTTTTCCAACCACTTACACCCAGGCACTAAATTCAATTCAACAAATGCTAACTAGGCACCTGATATATGACACACACTGTCCTAGCTGCTGGGGATAAAAAGACAGAATAAAGCACCACCATCAAAGTTGGTCCTTCTAAAAAAGTGCCAACAAATTAGATCTCCACTTCCTGCTTATACCACCCAGCACTCCACAAATTAAATTCCCATTCAATCTCGGTCCCTATCATAACTAGGTTAGAATCACAGAATTTCACACTGGAAGGGACCTTAGAAATGTCCTAATCTAATTTTCTTAATCTTAAAGATAAAAAAACTGAAGCCAAGAGAATTTTACCTTGCCTCATGCCACATAGGTAGTGACAGAGCTGGGAATAGAACCCAAGACTCCTGATGCTTCAGTCCAGTATTCTTCCCATTATTGGGATGTGTCAGACCTCCAATTTCTTCCATGTGGAGAATTCCCAGTATGAAAACTCCTTCCCCATGCAAGTTCACAGCTTAAAACTCAGAGATATGCATGGGTGGAGTGACTGAGGCCTGGAAGTTGGGTTTTCTTAATTCCGAGTTCGGTTTTCTATCTACTTCTCCAGTATGTGAAACTCAAATAGAAAAGGGAGAGAGGAGGTACGGAGAAGTGCTCTAAAAACCACACATTAACATTGTCTCTGTTGTATTTTCATTTATTTTGTTAATTATTTCCCAATTACATTTTAACTGCAGCCCTCAACATTAATTCAGTAGTTTTCAAATTTTTTCGTTCATGGCACAATATTCTTTGTCATGAAGACCTAGGGCACGGTGAAAGTTTAAGTTGGCACCACCAGACATGGAGAGACAGGAGACTCATGTAGTTTCCTTTCCATAAGAGCCACTGGCATTAGATTCTTTGTAAAGTCTGGGTTTGATGTGTGATAGATAGAAAGAGAGAGAGAGAGAGAGAGAGAGAGAGAGAGAGGCAAGGAAGGAGAGGGAGAGAGGGAGGGAGGGAGGGAGAGAGAGAGAGAGAGAGAGAGAGAGAGAGGGAGAGAGAGAGAGTAGAGAGAGAATCTATTAAGCACTTACTCTATGTGTCAGGCATTGTGTTAAGTGTCAGGGAAATAAAAACAAGAAAGATAATTACTGTCATAAAGGAGCTTACTTTCTAATGGAGGAAAGTTAGTCACACATGTGTAATGGAGAAATTTTATTTTGTAACTCCAGTATTTACTAGGTAAGCAAAATTTATATTTGTAAATTTTCTTTTATTTGCAATAATGTAACATCCAAGCTTTCTCAGCACACCTAGTGAAACGCACAGCACACTCTTTGAGAACCACTACATTAATCAGATTGACTAAAATATTCGTAGCTGGTTAATTGTGTTACTCTTCCTAGGGTATATTTACTTTAAAAAAAAAGAGATACCTGAAGAAGCAATGCTTTTCATCAAAAAGAATTTCTAACATTGGAGTTTCAAACACTATGGCAGGTAGATAGGGGAAAAACTTTGTGGGCCTGGGGCAGGAGTGGAAGGCAGATGTCTACTGCTAAACTATCCGCCCCTATGATTAATCTTACTACAAGCAGTGGTTCTGATCTCTGCATATAGAAATCTGTGATTGTAGCTGGCCTAGAGTTGCTACGTGCTCAGTCAGGGACACTTGGGCTTGGGGAAGCTGGGACACTGATGACATCAAGTTAAAACTGTCATTCTGAATCCCAAGATCTGCAATACAAAAGCAACGGAGAGATAGCAGGGGAACTTCTATTTCTCAGCTCCCTTGTTTGCAAGGTGTTGATTACTTGGAAGAGGTGTCTCCATATTTCAGGGACATGGGGGAGAATGCAAGAGAGCATCCGCCTAGAATGGCTAAAAAGCTTTCATATTCACCCCTCATCCCACTCTACCGCTCCATCCTCCATTTCCATCTCTCCTCTCTCCTTCTTCCCCACTGGTATTCTGTGCAGTGACTGGTCTAGTTCCTCCTTTCCCCTCAGTGCCAATTCTACAGCTCTAGCCACTTAACCCCTACGTGTTAGCTTCACCTCAAGCAATGGGGCTAACTTGGCCGCTAGGCAAGGGAGATCTAGGCCCTGAAGTCCATAGCTAAGGTGACTTTGTGCCAGCCCTGCTCTTTAGTCATACTTTACCCTCATTCCTTCTTGTGCCTAGGCTTCTGCCTTGTTCATTGAGAGGCGATCAAATGTGGTTGAGGAACATTGAATTTGTAGTCAGATAACCAGCTCCGCTCCTTACTCTGTGATTTTAGGTAAATCACCTATAGGTGGCATAGTCCATAGAGTGCCAGACTTGAATTCAGGCAGAGCTTAGTTCAAGCCCGGACTCAGATGCTTCGCTAGTTGTATGACCTTAGACAAGTCACTGTAACTCTTTCACTCTCAGTATGGGGGTTGGACTCAATGATCTCCACTGTCCCTCCAGCTCCAAATATCTGATCCTATAATTAACTCCCACTGCCACTATTGCCACCTGCCATCATATGTAAACACCACACGCACACATACCACACACACCATGTGCACACACCACACACCCCACACATGCACACATGCACATACCACACACATATACATACTCATTTACCACATACACACACCACACACATACACACATACACCACATACACATACCACACACCATGTACACACACCACACATACCACACATGCACATACCACACACATATATACCTATTCATATACCACATACACATACCACATACACACACCACACACATACACACATACACCACATACACATACCACACACCATGTACACACACCACACATACCACACATGCACATACCACACACATATATACCTATTCATATACCACATACACATACCACATACACACACCACACACATACACACATACACCACATACACATACCACACACCATGTACACACACCACACATACACCACACATGCACATACCACACACATATATACCTATTCATATACCACATACACACACCACACACATACACACATACACCACATACACATACCACACACCATGTACACACACCACACATACACCACACATGCACACATGCACATACCACACACATATACATACTCATTTACCACATACACACACCACACACATACACACATACACCACATACACATACCACACACCATGTACACACACCACACATACCACACATGCACATACCACACACATATATACCTATTCATATACCACATACACATACCACATACACACACCACACACATACACACATACACCACATACACATACCACACACCATGTACACACACCACACATACACCACACATGCACATACCACACACATATATACCTATTCATATACCACATACACACACCACACACATACACACATACACCACATACACATACCACACACCATGTACACACACCACACATACACCACACATGCACACATGCACATACCACACACATATACATACTCATTTACCAAATACACACACCACACACATACACACATACACCACATACACCACATGCACATACCACACACACCATGTACACACACCACACATACACCACACATGCACACATGCACATACCACACACATATGCATACTCATTTACCACATACACACACCACACACATGCACATACCACACACATATACATACTCATTTACCACATACACACACCACACACATGCACACATGCACATACCACACACATATACATACTCATTTACCACATACACACACCACACACATACACACATACACCACATACACATACCACACACCATGTACACACACCACACATACACCACACATGCACACATGCACATACCACACACATATACATACTCATTTACCACATACACACACCACACACATACACACATACACCACATACACATACCACACACCATGTACACACACCACACATACACCACACATGCACACATGCACATACCACACACATATACATACTCATTTACCACATACACACACCACACACATACACACATACACCACATACACATACCACACATACCACACATGGACATACCACACACATATATACATATTCATATACCACATACACATACCACATACACACACCAAACACACATACATACATACAGCACATACATACCATACACCACATACACATACCACATACACACACCAAACGTACATACATACATACAGCACACACAGCACATGTACACCATACATACACACTATACCACACACACCATAAACACACACATGCACCACACACAAATACCATATAGACATACATACACCACACACATGCACCACATACACACACCAAACACACACACATGTACACGCCACACACATACACCACAAACACACCTACACACCCCACATACAGCATATACATACGCACACGAATACACACACATATACACATGTACATCACATACACCACACACACACACACCACATACACACACATAAACTCCTTGTTGCCTAGTTCATGTCCCTTCTAACCAAATCTATGTCTTAGCAGTCCAACATTTCAATTCCTGCAAGACTAGGGCCTTGCCTTGATTTGACCAAGTTTCTCAGGGACTGGAACCCCACCCCTAAGTCATCATGGGTAAGGCCTGCTGCCAGATGATACTGATTCTTGTTTCTGCCAGCCTGCCAAGACATCTTCATCCTGTCCCTGCTGACACTCCTTGATCTTGGTTATCCATGTAGCAAGAGCTCTGCTGACCCTGTGGTCACGTTGTCCTGAGGCTAGTTGGGCATAGTGCATAGAATGCAAGACATGGAGTGAGAAGAGTGGGTTCCAGTTCTGCCTCAGATACTTTCTTGCTGTGTGATTCTGGGCAAGTCATTTAACCTCTGTGAGACTTAGTTTCATCTATAAAATGGAAATAATAGTACCTAGCTCCTAGGGTAGCTGTGAGGACAAAGTAAGATAATTCTATATTTTACTTTATATGCCTCTATTTACCCCAATAAACAGTGTTCCATAAATACTAGTTATTATATTATTATCATCATTATTTCTTGTCCGCTTGAGAGTCAGCATTACCCAGTGTATAGATCACCAGCTGTGACATCAGGAAGACCTGGTTTTGTCTTCCATTTTGAAATTTACTGGTTGTGTGACTCTGGGCAAGTCACTTAACCACGGAGTGCCTTAGGATATTCTGTAAGGTACAGAACTGTTGCCAGTTGATTCGCATTAGGAAAATTTCCTCTCTAGGAGTTCCCTATGCCTTTGTAACCAGAGAACAAAAGGAAAAATTACCTGTTTGGATTCCCTCCTATTATGTACTGTTGAAAACTTTCCCTGTCTAGCCCCTGGGGCTCTACCCTCACAAAAATGTTTGGGGAAATTTTAGTCAAGTTTCCTCACTCCTTATGATGTCTGAGAGGCCAAGCAGAGAGGAGAGGGGGAAGAATATGCATGGTCTGTCTGGTACATATCGTGATTCGGGAGGCTTCCTCTGGGGCTCCATGGATCATTACCTATTAGCCCATAGACCCCCTGCCTGAGAAAGCTTCCAACCCTGGGGAGCCATCTGCAAAGGAACAGGAGGAGAGCCAAAAACAAAAACTAGATCTGATTCAGAAGCACTTGCAGCTGCGGGCAGGAGGAGGCTTAGAGACAATTCAGGCTGAAGTGAGAACTGAGAGAAGGAAATGTGGAGATTGACTTGATTTTGAGATGAAATCCAAGGTCACGCTCTCAGTCACTACCCATCCCTTTCCAGTCACAGTAGAAAACTCTGGTGACTCTTCTCAGACAGGCTGAGACAAACCCAGTATCACCTAAGTGATGAGGGGGCTGATAGCAGCTGCCTTGGAGGCTTCCTCTGTGAAAGTGAGAAAGGCTTTTGCAATCTTGCATGGACAGAGGTTTGCAGACTTACATAGATAGGTTACAAGATTTGACCATTGGTTTAACTGTAACTAAGACCCCAATAACAAACAAGTTAGGTTTTGAAGGATCCATGTCCTTCAATTACAAAGGGGCACATCGCCAGGAGATTGGTCACCTGGAAATGATTTTTTTTTTTGGCCATGGCAACCCATGAAACAAAGAAAAATGTTAATGGCCTTCAGGCCCACCTATACTTGGACAGTGACAGGGGCAAAGTGACAAGAACAGGGCGTACTGACTATTAAATAGATTTTAGACGATTGATAAATTTCGACTTGAATATTGGCACCATAAATATGAGATCCTGCTCTAATGACGAATAGGTGGATATAATGCTAGAGGCGGTGAATCATATCAGTCTTGACCATCATACTAAAAGCAAAACTGGTCCCATGGCAAGAATAAGGGATGACACCAGAGTTTCTACTTTTGTTGGGTTGCTTCAGTCATATCCAGTGGCTGATTTGTGGCCCCATATTGGTGGAGATAATGGAGTGGTTTGTATTTCCTCTCTGACTCATTTTATAGATGAGGAAACTGAAGCAAACTGAGGATCACACAACTAATGTCTGAGGCCAGCTTTGAGCTGATGAAAAGGAACTTTCTTGACCCTTGATTCAGCATTCTATCTGCTACACCACCCAACTGCCCATAAGTTTCCACTGGTATCCTTTGGATTTGGGGAGAAATTGAAGAAGAACGTTGAGTGACTTCCTGTGATGAATTGTGGGGAGATGCATCACACAAGGTGGGCAGGCATAGGGGAGTTGTGATCTTCATCATTGACAGGGACTTAAAAGTCAGTGAGATGATGGGTGAGGATGAGGATGAGAATGATAGTGGTTAAAGCATGACTGATACATGTTATCTCAGTTGATCTGCCAAACAACCCTGTTATGATAAAGAGATACTATTCTATATTTTACAGATGAAGAAATACCAAGTTTAAATAACTTACCTAAAGTCACAGAGCTAGAAAATGTCTGAGGCAGGATTTCAACTCAATGTCTTGATTCCAGGTCCAGGACCCTATCCACAGTGCTGCCTAGTTCATAGATCTAGTTGAGCCCTGGTATTCTACCAGAACACTTTATAGCAAGAGTATGCCCTTTTCCTTCCTGCAAATCAAAGCAAGGCCAAAGACTGGAGAGCTAGAAAACTGGGGTGCCTGACAACAAAGTGAATAAACAAACCAGCACCTGGGGGCTCCAAGTGAAAACTCATCTAGAGACAACAGCTCAAGTAAGAAGGTAGGACAAGCACTGGTTAAATGCACATTAAGTATCATAATCAAAGGCTGGAAATTTTCCCAAGAGTTCTGGAGAACAGCTCTGCAGTGGAATTGGAAGGTGAAGATGACAGTAACCCAGCAAACATTAGGAAGGTGTCAACATGGAGAGAATGTGGCAGAGGGGGAATCTGACTTAGAACAAGGTGGAAAGATCACAATGGAAGAAACAAAGACAAATCCATTCCCCACCCCTACCCCTAACCAAAGTCTATGCCTGAGTGTTGTATTGTTATGAAATAAGGTGCTATGCGATGAGAGTGAAAATCCAATAAAATTGTGTCATTTATGCTGGGGTTCACACTGACCTTTCAATAGGTCGGTGGTGTGCTTTTGCTGAATTTGGTGTATTTGATGTATACAGTTTATTACATTTGATGTAATTTGATGTATACACTTATCTGAATTTGATTGACAACTAAAGACAATAGAGTTGGAAGACTTTGTGAGGGACCACATATCCAGGAACCTTAGAAATTCTTGGTGGTACATCTAGAACTACCCCTAATGGCTATTTTTTCAAGCATATACTTAATGCAAGGAGTTTTTAAAATCTCCTAACACCATTTTTCTAGGGCAGCTAGGTCTCTCATGGATACACTTCTGGGCCTGGAGTCCAGAAGATTCATCTCCCTGAATTCAGATCTGACCTCAGATAATTGCTAGCTCTGTGACCCTGGACAAGTCACTTAACCCTAATTTGCCTATATTTGCCTTAGTTTCCTCCTGGAGAAAATGAACTAGAGAAGGAAATGGCAAACCACTCCAATGTCTTTGACAAGAAAACCCCAAAAAGGGTCATGAAGAGTCAGACATGATTGAAAATGACCTAACAAATACAGAATTTCTAGGAAATTTCAGGAAAAATAGACCCTATCAATAGGTTTCAGCCTGTTCTGTATAGGACTATTTCTCTTGTCCATGAGGATTTTCTGAGGCCTAATTCAACTTCCACTACCCCATTAATCTCTTCTCTTGAAGGCTGAGGATGTGATTGAGGCAGTGTGATTCAGTGCAAAAAAAGTCTCTGGAATCAGAAGACCGAGGGTGAAATCCTACTTTCACATTTACCACCTATAACTACCTCCCCAACTGCCTAATGCCTGCCCTTCTGAGTTTGCTTTCCATCAATACTGTATATATCTTGTACACCTCAAATTATGCCTACATCGTCTTCACCATTAGGATATGTGTTCCTTGAAGGTAACAGCTGTTTTATTTTTCTTTTTGTATTCCTGGTGCTTAGACAAGTGCATTTCATATACTGTATGCTTAATAAATACTTGGATGGATGGATGGATGGATGGATTGTGGATGAGTGAATGGATGGACTTATTTATTGACACTGATTCATGTAAACTTGAGAATTTCCAAAGGAAGGCAAGACCTACTAGTGGGCAAGCCTGCTTGAAATCCTTCAAAAAGGAGAGCAAGGTTTTCCTCACCATCAAAGGTTTTGGATATAAGTTTCTTCTTATTAAGTCTGGTTATATAAAACCTACCCTGTATTTGAAGTCTTGTTAGCTCAAATGCTTGTAGAGGAGCTGAGAACTCTTTTCAGGACAGATAGAAGCCAAATTCTAATGTTTTCAGGGGAAATCTTACATAAGAGCTTGAGCCAAAAAGATTTAGCGAATCAATGGATTTATCAGTCAAAGGTATTTATTAAACTTCAAAGTGCTAGGCACAAGAGGTGCATGCCAAGATAAAAGTGACAGTCTCTGTCTTCACGTACCTTATAATCTAATGGAGGAGACAACATGTATGTATAGAAGTGTACACAAAAATAAAAACAGTGCAAGGATGTTTGGGGAGGAAGGGCACTGGCATTTGGGGGAATTGGAAAAAGGTCCATGTAGAAAGAGGTTCTTGAACTAAGTGTTGAAGGAAATGGAGCATTCTGAAAGGCAAAGGTGAAGAGGAAATATTTCCCTGACATTGGACACACTCAGTGCAAAGACATGGAGATGGGAAATGTGTACAGAAAAGCAAGTAGTCCAGTATGACTGGATTGTAAAGTACATGGAGGGGAGAAATACAGATAGGTAAATAGAATATTTATTAAGTGCTATGTGCCAGGGCGCTAAATGACACAGTGGATAGAGTGCTGGCCCTGCATTCAGGAAGACTCCTTTTGCTGAGTTTTAGTCTGGCCTCATACACTCACTAGCTGTGTGGCCCTGGGCAAGTCATTTAACTCTGCCTCAGTTTCCTTATCTGGAATATGAGTTGGAGAAGGAAATGGCAAACCACTATAGTATTTCTGACAAGAAAACCCTAAAAGGGGTCACGAAGAGTCAGATACAACTGAAAAATGTGCCAGGCACTGTCCTGAGTGTTGGGAATCGAAATCAAAGCAAAAATAGCATCTCTGCCCTCAGAGGTCTTACATTCAAATGGAAAAGATTATATATAGAGGGGAGCTGGAAAACATCAGGGTGGGGAAGTAGAAAGATACCTGCTCTGGGACAACATGGGAGAAAGGACAGAAGTTTAGAGAGTGAGGAAAGAAGCTGGCAGTGAAGTAAGCATGGCCTAGGCACCTTATGAAATAGTGGTCTGGGCCAGAGACTCACCAGTATCAGAAAAGAGATGCGGGATAGAAGCATCTCCAAGGTGAGCCTGAAAAGTAGGCAGGGGCCAGTCTGAAGAGCTTTCAGTACAAGATAAGAATTAACATATGACAGAATTTGAAAATTCAAAAGACATGGATATTGGTTGGAGCTCTGGCTTTAACTAGCAGTATGACCACAGGCAAGTTGCTAAACCTTTCTGGGCATCTGTTGCCTCATCTGGAAAATAATAGCTTTGAATTTAGATGATCTTTCAGTTTTGAGATACTTTGACTCCATGACTCTCTGGCCTTCCGTTTACTTGTCTCCGAGTGAAAATCCTCCTTTTTAAATTGTGTTGATTAAATAGCTTAGTGCTGGCTCCCTTCTGAGTTTAATTTCTGATTAAGTGACTCATTGAATCTCAGGATTTCTTTATTTAAAAAAAAAAATCCCGTTTTCTTTTCAGTGGCTGCTTTAGCCTGAGTAGATATTATGCTATAAATTATACTATAGCTTTGTAAAGCATGACTTAGAAACATTAAATATCTCATAAGTGCTTTAAAATTAATTTGATCTTGAATGTGTCCGTGTATGAATGGGTTTGACATAAGCCTTTCAATTTTACGGTCCACTTCAGGGAGTGCACGAACCACAAAGCATAAATCAGTCTCCACATTTGCTGATAGCGCTCACTAAGCTACTGGAAGAAAGGAGGCTAACAAACTCTTCAAACAAAGACGTAGACATTTGCAGTGCAATAAGGATTCAAGTTTCCAAATGTTATGATTAAAGTTTTGTTCATGCTTTTGACCTATTCCAAAAATTCATATTGTGTCTTCCTGCTGTTAGTCATGTCCACTTTTCACAACCTCATTTGGGGATACTCTTGGCAAAGATACTTGGAGTGGTTGGTCATTTCCTTCTGAAGTTCATTTTACCACTGAGAAAACTGAGGCAAACAGGGTTAAGTGACTTGCCCAGGGTCACACAGCTAGCAAGTGTCTGAAACCAGATTTGAACTCAGGAATATGAGTCTTCCTGACTTCAGGCCTTGCACTCTATCCACTGTGCCACCTACCTGTCCCCCATCATGTCTACATATGCACAAACGGAAGTGAAAAATCAAGGCATGCTGTATAGTTGGCCTCAGATTCCCCACTCCTACCCTTCCTTCCTTCTTATCCCCCTTCAAAAAAGCCCACTACCCACTGATGTCTTGAACCAGGGGTAGGGAAACTGCAGGATCACATGTGGCCTTCTGGGTCCTCGGGTTGCGGCCTTTTGATTGAGTCCAAGTTTTACAGAACAGATCCTTTTATTAAAGGGATCTGTTCTGTCAAGTCTGGATTCAGTCAAAGGGTCAACTTAAGGGGTCATATATGGCCTTGAAGTCGCAGGTTCCCCACCCTTCCTGGATTGTAAGTTACAGAGACAATGTAGACCTGCTTTGGTAAAGGGAATTTCTTTCCCCAGGAATTTTCTATCTCAATAAAATCACAGATCCAATCCCTATCTCTCTCCCTATCTAGGTAATTGAGGCAGACCATGTTTAGACTTGGGTTAACTTGGTTTTGTTCATGTAGACTCATATACAATGTAACTGGTGAAGGAAAGTTAAAAGAGGAACCACAAGAGGCTTGGGGAAAATGAGTTCTCCCTGTGATTGATTGGTTCAATATTTACTGAACGGCCATCATAGACTAGCTGCAGTGCAGAAAGCCTGTGGGCTTTGACAGTTAGCAAATTTATCAACTCGTAACAGAAAACAGTTAAGAAGCTGGAGAGGAGGGCAGGGAAGAGAAGCAGGGAGGTGAGAGAAAAAAGGAAAAATGAAGAAAAGACTGCAACAAAGTGTGCCCCATGCCTGGAATGCATTACTTCCTTGCCTCAACCTTACAGAATCCCTGGCTCTGCTCAGAGATGCCAATCAGTCCCCACCTTTGCCATGAAGCATTTCCTGATATCCCAACTGCTAACAGCCTCCTTCTAAAAATGCCTTGTATTTAACTACTATAAGTACATATTTTGCATAAATTAAAGTTTTATACAATAGTATAGATACTTTGTAGAAATTATATTTATATAAAATAGTATTCTTATATAAAGTATACTATATGTGCTATAGTATACTATATATAAACATATATTGGTATAAAGTATGAATATATATAAAGAATATATTTATTAACTTTATGCTACATATAGTTTTGTATATACTTGCTGTCTTCCCCATTAGAATATAAGCTCCTTGTGAGTAGAGATTGGTTCATTGTTTGTACTGGTCCCCCAGAGTCTGGCATCTAGTATATCCTTACTGCATTCTTAATAAATACTGACTGATTGAAAAAAAAAAATGAAGGTAATGACTAGGAATAAAGCAGTTACTTCCAGCAATGGTTTCTGCTATTAGCAGCTAGCTGTACCTCCATGAAGATTCAGGTCTTGGAGTCAGAAGACCCAAATTCAAGTCTTTGACCCAAGTTCAAAGTCAGGCTCGGACTTAATACTAGCTACATGACCCTAGGAGAGACCCTTAACTTTCTTCTCTAAGTTTGTTTCTTCTTCCTTAAAATAACATTTGTACTCCCTACCTTCTAGAGCTGCTGTCAGGAAATGGTTTTTTTGAACCATAAGATGCTCTATAAATTATTAGTATGGTTGTTACCATCATCAGTACTAAAGTGATGGTGAGATGCCTCTGATCTCCCAGAATAGGGAGCAGTAATTAACCTCTTTGGTCCTGAGTGCTTCTATTGGGCATAAGCAAGGAAGGGAGATGAAAATAAAGGGTGGAGAGGGAACAGCAGAGAAAGAAAAAGAAAGTGCTACACATAAAGCCTATGTTGCCTCATGGGCTGGTCATGATGGCTGTGCCACAGGATGCCTGGTTGTGATGTAGAAGCCCTAGCCAAGGAAGAAAGAGTTTCATTTTGTTTCAGAAAGGGAAAATAATGGCCATAAAATTCTCATTCTTTTAATAACTTTTCTCCTATAACATGATATATTTATAGCTATAACTTTGTAATTTTGCATTCATTTTTATTTTTACCAATTAAAAATTATGCTCCTACTGAAACTGGGTTATCTTAATCAAATGGTATAACATAAGGATGCATCTTTTTCTTAATAAAAAAAATTATCCATGCATAAGAGGCATATGGAAATTAGCTAAAGAGAGTTTTGATGAGAAAACAGTTGAAATAGTTCTATGTTCCACTGATTACTGGAATGTTTAATTCAGGTAATTCTATCTTAGGTACGAAAAATTGTGTGAAAGTGTCATCTCCTCCTCCACGGGGAGCTGGCGTGTGCCAATGGTTAGGGTGATCTCCTCTTGAGGGGGATGAGGAGGGTTCGAATTCAGATTCAAGCAAGCCTAGCATCAATCAAAGGCCAGCCTAAGTGTGGAAGCTCAGTTTTTCTGGAGTCTCAAAATGCAAGAGTTGAGATGGAATGGAACGAGTGGCTGAGTGGAAGACTGGCGATTATACCATAACCACTAACATTGATGTAGTGTTTTCTATGTGCCAGGCACTCTGCTAAGGGCTTCCCAACTATTATCTCATAAGGTCAGCAAATGGATTGTTGTAATGACACTTGACCTTCCTAGAAAGCAGTGTACATTCCCTGACTCCATCCTCTGCCCTGCCCTGAGGTCTGATCCCAATCAAAAGGTTAGATTTGCTTTACACTGTCTTACCTCAACTGTGCTAATAAAATCATGATCTTAGGCAGAAAGAGCTCTCCCCTCCCCTTCAGGAATCAAATCTTCACTGTATCTGTCAATGTTTAAAAAAAAACAAACTAAGAAAAGTGTTACATTTAAGGAAACATGGCAAGGCATCAAAATTGGGGGTCTAGAGCAATGACGCTCCAGGTGCTTCTGGCTTAGGAGTGTGGAGGGGTAGGGGATGAAGAAGGATGCTGAGAATCTCAGTTAGAAGGGGCCTCAGTTAGGAGTCATCTAGTTCAAAACTATACCAGATCTAAGTGTGTCATCTACTTTTTTCTGGACTACCTTTTTCTGTGAAAAATCAGAGGATCATAGATTTAAAACTAAAGGAGTTCAACACTTTCCTTCATTTAACAGATAAGGAAACTGAGGATCAGAGAGGTTTAGTGACTTATTTGCCCAAGGTGAGTAGTTTCTGAAACAGTTTATCAAAGAAGCTTTGTCTTGCCTGTAGCCCAGATCTGGGAAGTGTACAAAGGAGAATTATCTGATATTAACATCTCAGACCAAAGAAAGGATAATATACTGGGTTCTGATCTTCGATGATGACCTGGATCCACAAAGTACACCTTGGTGTGATTTCCATGTCATCGTTTCCTGTTACGGTGGGCAAATAGAAGCATAAAATAGAGTCTTAAAGCAAGCTAGGGGATAAGGGGTACAGAGTCTTCAGCTAAAACCCCTTCCATCTGCATCCCTATCCATCTGGCCACCTGGATCTTGTGTAACTCTAGGCAAATCATACTTCTATGAACTATCATTGTATCATTTGCAAAGCAAGGAAAGAACTTTCTACCTTGTCTACTACTACCCAGTAGAATGTGAATAGTAAAATAATAGTATATATAATGCGCCTTGAGCTCCAGATTTGTACAAATATGAATGAGGACCAAATCAGACAAGTCCTTTCAACTTTTGGAACCTTAGATTCCTCATCTGTAAAATAAGAGGTTTGAACTTGATTATCATTAAGGCCTTGTCCAGTTCTCAATACTGTGACCCTAGAAACTCTCGCTTACCTGAAGACTAATCAGGTAGCTTGTGGATTTTCTTCTTTGCATTTGTTCCTTGCCTTTTGAACATTTCTTTGTGTGTTGGTGTACTCGATGAACAATGATATACTACAAAGACATGACTAAACAGGTTGGTAGAATTTGCAATTTCCTAGTAGTGGAAAAATGTCATGCCTGAGGTATCAAGGGAAAAAATTCAAATAGTTGGAAACTCATTAGAGCCATGCTGTTTTTCCTTACAACATCTGGTCAGAGGTTTTTGGTGCAGATGAACACTAAAAATATTGACTGACATGAAAGCTGAAGATCTGCATTTTCTGTGAAATCTGGCAGCATATTGGCTGGAGATCTGGCTTCAAAGCCAAGAATTCCTGGGTTCAGATTTGACTTCAGAACCATACTGACTGTAATACCCTGGGCAAGTCTTCTAACACGAGTGCTCTAAGTGACTCCCTGAGACTATATGTTTCAGAAAAAGTGTATACCTGCACTGGTAGAGTGAATATCCACACCTGAGAGTTCCCTAGACCAGTGAAATCACAGCTCCAGGTGCTATCCCTATCCTTTTGAAATCTTATACTGGCCTCATTAGTGTAGATTATCAAGCACTGATTATATTCTTA
This sequence comes from Bettongia penicillata ogilbyi, assembly GCA_023548195.1. NCBI lineage: Eukaryota > Metazoa > Chordata > Mammalia > Diprotodontia > Potoroidae > Bettongia > Bettongia penicillata. Next base: position 6,502,876 of record JAJHZJ010000245.1, on the reverse strand, counting down.
ATCATTCAATTCGCTCACACTAGAACTCAGTGTATTACATCTTCCACAGAGGTTACAAGAAAATGTATAACTATGTAGGACAAATTCTGCCCTCAGTTACATTACATCTTCCACAGAGGTTACAAGAAAATGTATAACTATGTAGGACAAATTCTGCCCTCAGTTACACACTTAATGACTTTAATTCACAAGTTTCCAGGCACATATCTGAAGGCAGAATTTGCTGCATAACCAATATTGATTCACCTCAAATGGGTCACAGTGTATAGTATTTCCATAAAATGAATTTAGCATAGAAAATTGAGTTCTAAAGCATTTCTTTTACTCTGTAATTTCTCTTTTAGAATATATTTCTATCAGCTTCAAGAATTCCTTTCCCTGCCACAGCTTACCACCTTGTCTTCTCATCTTTCCATTCAGTATTTCTTACCTCAAGCAAAGGTCAAACTTGATATTTAGAAATGACTGAATTCCCAGTGGCATTTTCTTATATCTCTCAGACTTAATCAGAATCCAGATCCACACACCAAAAACCTTCTCTGTCCTTTCGTTTCAAAATCCTGAATGCCCTTGGTTTCTGCTGTTTTTGCCCTGAGAACTTTTTCTGTGGCATCACTCTCCTTCCTTCCTATTATAATAGATTTTTTAACAGCCATAGTATTAGAACTGGGTGTCAAACTAGCTGGTCAGAGTCTGACAGACCTACTAGATCTTTGTTGTTGTTGGAAGAGGATTAATGACACCAGGAGGTGGTGTCTTGACTTGGAAGTGAATTGGATTTAAGTGAAACAGAATTGTGCAAAGTCATCAGTGCTCTCTCCTCCAGAGTCACTGGAGTCCAGTGGCAAGACATAGGTAAGGATGACTGCAGTGGGAGATCCTAACGTTTTAGAGTTTGTCTGGGACAATGCCCATTCAGTAATTAAAGGCTAAGTAAGAATTGAGGTAAAAGATAAACTAGTTTGCCTTGGAAAAATAATCAGTCTGGGAGGTCTAAGTAGGCAGCGAAGCACTTCACTTTGTCTCATTTCAACTAGAGGAAACAAGGTGCCCCTCCCAGGTCAAGCTCATCACTTCTAATCTCATCGCCATGCCTTGACTAATATCACCTCCCTCAGCATATACAGAATATGTACAAACTGAATACATGGTAGTTTGGAAAGGGTTTTGGAAGGTTGGAAAGGTTTGAAAGTCATCAGAGAATTCAAGAAAAGTTTCATATAGAAAGGGACACCTGAACTGAGTTTTGAAAGAAACCAGGAGGTCAGAGAAGCAGAGGTGAGGAGGAACTACATTCTAGTCATAGGTGACATCCAATACAAAGTTACAGAGATAGGAGATAGGATGTCATCTTTGAAGAACAACAAGTAACCCATAATAGCTTGACCATAGGGTATATGGAAGGGAATAATGCATAAGAAAAATGGGAGCATACAAAAGGGCCAGGTTGTGTTAAGAGATTTAATTGCTAAATGGTAGACTTTATCTGTAATCCTAGAGAAAATATTGAGCCATTCATTGAAAGTTAGACTATAACTGGCTAGATTCCAAGTATGTATGTCTACAAATGCATCCTGGACTTTTCTACACACTGTTGCTTTCCAAGAAATCCCTCCTAGAACTTATTTCCCTTAGGCAAATAAATCTTGAAATACAACCACACCATGATACTTTGACAGTGGCATTTTATAAAATAACATTAACTCAGAACAACAAAGCATTTGCCTGTGTAAGCTGATAATAATGTATACGGAGATGGTTCAATTGACTCTTGTGCCAGTTCCTCAAGGAGTATTTTTTTCTACTCTAATGCCTCATAAGGACATAGAGGGAACCATGATTTCTTAAACACTATGCAAATGGCATACAACATTTAGCAATCCCCCAAGTTTAAGAAGCTTCACATATGATCTCAACACAGTCTGTGTCTACTGTCTGAGTACCATCCTGGTTCAGAAAGTGAAGAGGTTCATTATCAGAAGACTGACCAAAGACAATGAATCCTTTGCCTCATAAAATAAGATAAATATTTGAAACAGTTGTGTAGTCATTGCTGCTTAAGCAATGACAGTGGGGGAGAACAGAAGGTGCTAGGATCCACAGTTTTGAGACCACCTATGGACATTAATTTAATTTTTGGCACTCCGATATCTTTATACAATATGTGAAAAGTTAAAATACTACTGAAAGAAAAGGATCAATCCATATTGACCTTCTTGCTGTATATTAAACTGGAGGACATAAACCAGCTAAATAGAAGAATGACTCACAGATTCTCCTCTGAAAGTCAAGGAGTTGGAGGAATTGGTTTGACTATGTCGCCAAGGGCAACCAACAACGCAGTATTTCAACCAATCCCTCTAGAGCACAATCTTCTAACCATCCTGTTCATCCTCTTTGAACACAATACCTTCACAATGCCCTTCCTAAAATGTGGAGCCAAGAGTGCTATAGAATACGAATAAATATGGTTTGTACAGGGCAGAGAATAAGAAAACTATCATCTCCTTCAGGCTCGAAGACTTTTTTCTAAGTTTCTTTTCATTCTAACTTGAATTACTTCCATGATTGTTCCCTTTTTTCAAGATCTCTTATTTAGCCTTGTGATCTTACCAGTGTAATTCTTGCTTGATTTCTTTAAATATGTCATTAATCCATTTGAGGGTAGCCTCTGGAAGGCCTTGTATGATTTCTATTTTATTTGTTTTGCTTCCAAAACTTTAGCTGATTCACTTGCTCCAAGATTTTTTTGTATTTATATCTACATTTCTCATTTTCAGTTTTGGTTTGTTTGTTTTTTCCTTTCATTGATTTTGTTCAAAGGATATGTGAAGATCTAGCTGTCGCTGATTGTCTTATTTTACCATCTTGACTAGAAACTTTGGTGTCTACTAGTCAACCTGGGAAAAAATAATAAAGACAATACATAGCCCAGATAATGACATGCAGTAGGATGGACATCCCATTGAATTAATTCATCAATATGTGTGATTCTTGGGATTACATATACATCTGGAAGAGGCACTGCTGATGGACAGCGAGCTGTATTCAGTACTGAGTAGAAGGAAGAAAACAGGCTGGATTAGATTTGGGAAGTTGTGTATTGCTTTTAATGATACCCAACTTCTCCCTGATGCCAAAGCGTATCTTTTCAACACCAGTATTTTCTTGGTGGTACTATATGGTTGTGAATCCTGAAATACCATGATCACAGGGGATAAATATATGGTCGTATATGGTAAATATATGTAAGTAGTCTGCAGTATAATCCTACCAATGATGATTTGCCACCAAGAAGTGGCATAAGTAATATCATCAGAGACTTCTATATCCAGAGAAGAAGGTGGGTCAGTGATTCAACAACAGGGAGGGATGGGTAGTCATGGTATTATACTAATATTCGCAAAACATTCAAAGACTCAGAAGGAAGCCTCCATTATGTTAACCATCTTCCATGGACAATTTTTGGAAGGATATGAACAAAAATTTCATGCAATGAGAAAGCATGGATGGGTTGTGATTTTTACCAGTGAGGAAAATGCCCACACCAATGAGATTACAAAGACATCAAAAGTGACATAGGATGTAGAAGCTGTCAGTTCAAGTCAGACCTCAGACCCTTACTAACTCTACAGCCCCAAGCAAATCATTTTACCTCACTACGTCTCAGTTCTCTCATCTGTAAAATGAGGGTGTTGAACTTGAAGACCTCTAAAATCTCTTCCATCTCTAAATCTATTATGTTATGAAAGTATTAACCCAGAAGTAACAGAGGTGTGCTGTTCTAGCCACATGTTCTTCCTCCGATCTATGCGTGACCCACATGATGTGCATTTATGAATTGGCTGATAAGGGTGAACTCTGTTGCCATAGAACTAAATAAATGCTAACTGTAATATATGGGGATCACAGTATCCCCTTAACCTTATTAACATCATTCTTAAACCTGCTTAGCTAACCATCTCTTCTGGGAGGAAGGCAAAGATGCATTTATTTCTTGGCTTATCTCTTTAACCCATGGTTTGTTACCAAAATTATGAGCTTTCACAACCTCATTTGAGACTGAGAGGCTTCTTGGTGATTATTTCTCTGGTTCCTGCCCCACTCAGAGTTTCCTCTAGGAACATTAGAATTTTACTCATTTCCAGCTCTTCCCTGAGACCTTCAGCTCCCATGTGAGCATCCAGCCTCCAAGGCATAGAACATTAAACAAGTGTCTTTCACTCGATGAAGAATACAGAAAGGACTCCTCACCCACCCCAGAGACAATCAAGAAAGGTTTCCCTTACAGTGATTCCCCTAAGCCACTACACGGTGAAAGGCACCAGCTTGGTCCTAGGTGGTTTAACTCATTCTAAGTGTTCTCTGATTCTGGTCCCTCAAGTGGTCCTTGACCCAGGGTTACCTGCTACACACGTTGTTCCCCCCACTTTGACACATTGTCCCTCTGACTGCTACTTCTCTGTCCACAGAGCTTATTTCTCTCTGGCTATTGAAATCACAGCTCCATCAAAAGTAATATAGTGGGTAGAATGTCATCATTTCAAGTCAGATCTTAGCATAAACTTCTCCCATGTTATATCAAGGCCCTATCACTCTATTGCCTTACTACTATCCCTTGGTTCCTCCTGGGCCTCCACCACTTTTATTTCTGTAATCAAAGAAAGGGAACAAGCATTCATTAACCACCTACTACAGGAGAGACACTGTGCTAAAAGCTTTACAAATATCTCCTTCAATCCTTACAACAACCTCAGGAAGTAGGTGTTACTATTATTTTCATTTTCAGTGGAGGAATGTGAGTCATGCAGAGGATAAATGGCTTACCCAGAGTCATAAAAAAGAAGAAAAAGGAGAAGGAGAAAAAGAAGAGCAACTATTATTCCCATTTAAATTAGAAAAAACAGAGACAAAGAGAGGCCAAGTGACTTGCCCAGGGTCACAACTCTCATAAATGTTTGTGGTCAGATTTGAATTCAGGTCTTCCTGACTGGAAACCCCATGCTATATGTGCACTACGGTTCCACCTAGTTGCCACCACATCCATTTCCTACTGCTTCTATTGCCAGTATTGATTTCCTACTGCTTCTTGAAGAAATATTATAGCTCATTTGGAATGAAACCCACTGAGCTGACATAATTTTGAGCTAGGCAATAAATTCACATCACTCCATGATGTCATTGATCTTCTTCAAAAACAAAGGACAAATAACAATAGATTTCTGACTTTTTGTCAGCTAAAACCCCAACCCTGTCCTGCCAACACACAAAAGAACCTTCCAAAGGATGAGAAGGCTTCTTGATTTACTCATCTCAGTCCACATTCTTCAGCCAGGTGAGGGTGACCAAATTCCATTCACCTCTTCCCTTCCTTGTAATATGAAGTACAGAGTTCCCCAGCAGGGGCAGCACTTTTCACTGAGTCTTTTCAGGGTTAGAGAAAAGCATTCCCACCCATTTCCATGTACCCTACTGAGTCCAGCCATTTTCAGTTATATAAGTCTGACTCTCCACAAGATTTTCTTGGCAAAGATACTAGAGTGATTTGCCATTGTCTTCTCCAGAGGCAATTGAGGCAAACAGGGTCAAGTGACTTGCCCAGGGTCCCACAGCCAGTAAGTGTTTGAGGCCAGATTTGAACTCAGGAAGATGAATCTTCCTGACTCTAGGCCCTGCACTCTATCCACTGTGCCAGTTAGCACTCCATTCTTTCATAGCACCAGCTCATTAGTGCCAGGCCATGCAAATCACCCCACAACTCAAAGGAGATCTAAGAAAGACCTATTATCTAGGGAAGGGAGTAAGGGTGGCTACCATTGCAACCCTGCTACATTGCTGTGTTATGACTCTTAGAGAGTAGACAGCATGTTTTATTCATCTTTGTATCTCTCTTAACACCAAGTACATTACCTTGAACATTAGAAGCAGTCTGGTACAATGGAAAGACCATTGAATTTAGACTGAGGACTCAGCATCTCTGGGCTCCTTCATCTCTCTGGCTCAAGTTTCCTCATCTAATGAAATATATGAGTGAAATATATGAATGAATGAATGAATGAATGAATGAGTGATAGAATGGCCTATTTCCTAAACACTAAGGAGAGGAGACAGAGTGGTCCAGTGGAAAGAATCAAGGCTCTAGTTAGAAGTTCTGGGTTCAAATTTTGCCTCTGATGCTTACTTACCTGTGTGATCTTGAACAAGTCTCTTAACTTTCCTGGGTCTTGATTTCCTCATCTGAATTGTGAGGAAGTGGGATGATGACCCTAGCCCAGCCACTAAGAATGAGTCCATCCTGCCTCAGAGAGGAAGTCAAGCCAGATGAAGTCTCTTTTCCAAGTTCTATTTCCAATGAAACTTCACCAGAAGAGCCCTTTGAAGGTATTCCCCATAATCTGGCCACATAACCTATATAAAGGATACCTTTCTACTGCTGGGAAAATTATGTGAATTTTTGGAAGCAGTTTAGCCATTTCTTTACAGTATGTCAGCTCTTCATTTGCATTTAAATCAAGGCAGATCTTCGTATCTAAATTAAATGATGGTTTTATGTGGTTGAATGAACAGCTTGAACATAAAAGGACACACAGAACTCAAATTTTATTATGTTTTTGTAAGAAGAATAATTAACCTCTGCACATCACAAATCGGTTTTGAATGCTAATGGCTTGCATGTTTATGTTTTGTATTATATATTTCAGAATCTGAACGCCATCGTGTAAATTACATGCAGCACACAATTTGCTTTTGCATTGGGAGGTTAAAATACATCCAATGGCACATGGAAATGTATTATTTTTACAGAGTGGTGTGGAATGGAGGTCACACCTTAAAAACAGATTTCCTGCAAAACCTCAAAATGTCAATTTACTTTAAGAAAATATCATAAGGACTGATAAGAATTGCAAAGATGTTTACATTTTTACTGTGAAGATGAATTGAGGTGAGTGGGGTAGAATTTCTGTTATTCAAAAAGGTGAAAGAAAACAAAGTCAGGCAAAAGAGAAATATGTGTTCTCATTGGGAAGTTTTAGGAAGTTACTAGTATCCTATGAAATGAGGGAGGACCAAGTGACTGAGGGGAAAGAGAGCTACCTCCTTAGAGGATCTAACGAAGATTTCCGGACATTTAACAGATCAGAGGAAGACAATGAGACAGGGTTAAATTGGTGACTTTGTACCAAAATAATCTCTAGTGTAAGCTTCGGTGTTTAAAACACATTTTAATGCCCTCATTCAGAAAGCACTCAGTAAGTGCCTATTATAGTCAGTGAACAAAAGGTAGGAATGCCAGAGCCTGCATGTCCTACATCATCATTCCATTCTGTAAAACTGGTCTTTCCATTCAGTTGGCATTCCACACAAATGATATCCTGTTGCATTGGACTATGGGTTTAGCTGAGGCAGATTTTTGATAGACAGCATGAAACTTTACCAAAGATTAAAAAGGAAAAGAAGAACTCCTTACAAAAGGGAAAATGGTAGTTCCCCGGAACTAGGAACTCTTACAGCTCAGGCAAATCCAAAAAAATGGGGGAAGAGGGAAGAGGGGAACAGAATATGAAAACAATCTGCCCCAAATACAGCTGCACAGGAAAAGGGAGTAACCTATTTTCCAGAGTCCAACCTATGTCCCAGGAAAGAGGCAGAGAGTAGAAGTAGATCTTCCCAGAAGGGAGCCATCGTAACAAAATCCTGAAGGTGGCAGCTTACGTCTAGACAAGGGATCGGAGCAACTGTGGGGTGTGAAAACACCAAACCAGAGAATTTTTGGAAGAAACTTCTCTCTCTCTCTCTCTCTCTCTCTCTCTCTCTCTCTCTCTCTCTCTCTCTCTCTCTCTCACACACACACACACACACACACACACACACACACACACACACACACAGAGATACACGTTGGCACTCAGGATCAAAGCCCCAGTCACTCTGCCCTAATTTAAAATTTGGTATAAACAGAAGTAAAAAAGCAACTTTTAATTGAAACAATGGATAGGAGAGAACTAAGAATCAATACAATGACATAGAACATAAAAGGTAAAGAAGGCATGAAGGGGTTATAAATTGAGAAAGAATTTCTCTGTTGGACTCAGAAGGTGTTTTTTGAGGTATATGGTCTGGCAATGAGGCAACAACACTGAGATCTCTTCTCTGGGGAAAATGAAGGGTTTCCTAATGTTGTTTCTGATTGATTCATACCCTTATTTTCCCACTAGATACAGTTGAAAACGTATTTTATCCTCCCATTCCAAGAATGTTGTGCTGTTTTTAGCCACAAATACAAGAAACATTATTATTCAACTACTGTGTGCACATCACTGTTCCAAGTACTGGGGATAATATAAGTAGTCTAGGTAAGACACAGGCCTTGACTTCAAGGAGCTTACAGCCTTCTTAGGAATAATACACCAATACAGATGCTATAAGACACAGGGTTCATGAGATCACAGTGAATCTAGAGGAAGAAGGGAACTCAGAAGTCATGTTAGTCCAATCCCCTCATTCTTACAAAGTTGCAAAACAGTATGTGAGAGAAGGTCATTACCAAGGTGGGGAAGGAGAGATGAAAGTGGTAGGGCAGATCAGGAAAGGAGGAGGTGGCATTGGTGTCATTGGCAAAGTGGATAGCCATGTCAATTTTGATAATCGAGTTTTAATTCATTACCTGTGATAATAGCTAGTATTTATATAGCAGCAGTTTATGGCAGCTAGGTGGTGTAGAAAGTAGAGTGCTGGGCTTGGAGTCAGGAAGATGCCTCCTCCTGAGTTCAAATCTGACCTCAGATACTTACTATCTGTGTGACCCTTAGTTTCTTCATCTGAAAAATGAGCTAAAGAAGGAAATGATAAACCAGTCCAGTATCTTTACCAAGAAAACCCCAAATGGGTTCATGAAGAGTCAGGCATGACTGAACAATATTTATACAGTGCTTTAAGACTGGCAAAACACTCTATATATGCTATGTCATTCGGTCCTCACAACTGTGGGAGGTGGTAGGTACTATTCTTACCCCCATTTTATAGATGAGGAAACTGAGACTGAAGCAAGTTAAGTGATTTGTCCAGGGTCACACAGCTGATAAGTATCTGTGAGAAAGGATCTGACTCCAAGTCCATCCCTGAAGTCACCTCAATACTATTAAAAACACTGCATTCTCTGAATAACAAATCTTTGTTACATAAAAACAAACACAAATACCCTGAAGTATTTGTTCCCTGAAAAGTCTCTGGAGTCACATATCTTTTTGCCAGGATTCCATTTTATGTCTGTTCCATCTCATGCCTGCCCTCCTCAGATGGGCTCTGAGGGTCCAGCATTTGGAAGAAGAAAGACTCAATCAGCTTCAGCAGTTTCACTATTGTCTGTGATAACCTGGAAAGCAGGAGCTTAAACTATAGCACACCCAATTCCCAAGGCTTATTGTAGATCATGCCAGAAAATGAAGATACTTACTCAGAAGGAAACTATGATGTATTTTTTTGCCAAATGAATAAGACATCTGAGCACTCGAGTATGTGCAAGGTAAATGGACATTTAGAAAACGTACCTACTTTTCTGAGTGGTGTATTATAAATGAATAAACTTACATACTTGACCCCAACATTGAAAGTGCTCATTTGCTTGACAAGGCATGAGTTACTATTGTGACAGCAAGTTGTCTGTGAAGTCAACTGTGTTATTAGTACACATCTTAAGTGCAGTGTTAGACAAACATTTATTAAATGCCTACTGTGTTAAGCACTGGGGATGCAAAGGAGAAAAGGAATCCAGGAGCTTATATTCTAAAGGGGGAAGACAATGCAAAAGGAAGCTGAAAGGGGCAAGGGAAGGGGAAACCCCACCAGAAGTTTCCTGCAATGGGGTCAGAACTGAGCAGAGCAACTGAAATGCTGAAAATCCTGAACATTCCAGAAAGGAAAGTGTGGGGAGGGGTTTATAGCTCGGTCCTCCAATCAGAGGAAAGAGACAAGTGAAAGTGCTGAGATGCTAGATGTCAACACTGAATCAGTCTCCATGAAGATGAGATTTCAGGTGATGAGCTTATGCTGAGGAAGGCATGATTTCCATGGAATCAAAACCAATCAGAGATACTGATGGGAATATGGGATATGAAATATATTTATATTATAAATAGGTATGTCAATGATCGCTATGCTTTAAGCAGCCATGTGTGTAGGGAAAAAGATGCTTCTTAGATCTCCTGACATTATCTATCAATTATAATATTCTCTCCAGTAATAATAACTAGCATTTATATAGTACTTACTATGTGCCAGACACTGGGCTAAGTACTTTATAATTATTATCCCATTTGATCCCTCCCAATAATGCTGGGAAACAGGTACAATTATTATCCCCATTTTACAGATAAAGAAATTGAGGCAATAAGAGATTAAGTGACTTGCCCAGGATCACACAGCTAGTGAGTGAATTTGAATTCAGGTCTTCCCAAGGTGGCACAGTGGACAGAGTGCCAAGCCTGGAGTCAAGAAGACTCATCTTCCTGAATTCAAACTGAGCCTCAGATACTTACTAGCTATGTGACCCTAGACACTTAACCCTATTTGCCTGTTTCCTCATCTGTAAAATGAGCTGGAAAAGGAAATGGCAAACTACTCTAGTGTCTTCGCCAAGAAAATCCCAAATAGGGTCAGAAAAAGTCAGACATGACTGAAAATGACTGAACAAAAACCACAGCTTGCTGACATCAGGGTCCAGCATTCTACCCACTGAGCAATTTACCTGTTCCAGTAGGATGTAAGCTCCTTGCTTGGTGCTCAAGAATATTTTTTTTTCCTTTGCATACTCAGTGCCTGGTACACACACACACACACACACACACACACACACACACACACACACACACACACATATACACACACCACTGAATGCATCTAGTGTACTTTCTGTTACATCTTACTGCTTGGATTATGCAACAAGAAGTAATAACCTCATTTATGCTTTGAGTTACAAAAATACAACATCTTTTCAACTTTTCCTGGTAGTAGTCTGAAAGGTCACAAGATGGTGATGTTGCTCCACAACATTCAATTCAATTCAGCAAACATTTATTAAGCATCCTGTGTTAGGTAGGTGCTAAGCATACAAAAAACAAGACAATCCCTCTCAGAGTGCTTGCATTCAGTGAGGTGGAATACATGTACAGCATATACCCAGATGTTGTTATTCAGTTGTCCAATCATGTCCAGCTCTTTGCAACCATAGTATAGCAGGCCCTTTTCTATCCTCTTCTGTCTCCCAAAGTCTGTCCAAGCTTATGTTTGTTATTTCCCAGATACTATCTTTCCATCTCATCCTCTGCCATTCCATTATCCTTTTGCCTACAATCTTAGCCAACATCAGGGTCTTTTCCAGTAAGTCCTATCTTCTTATTATGTGGCCAAAGTATTTTAACTTCAGTATCAGTGTTAGACCTTCCAGTAAATAGTCTGCATCAATTTCTTTAAGTACTGAATGATTTTATCTCCTTGTTGTCCAGAGGACTCTCAAAAGTCTTCTCTGGCAACACAGTTTGAAAACATTGATTCTGTGGTACTCAGCCTTCCCTATATTTCAACTGTAACAGATATACTGGAAAAACCATAGCTTTAACTATATGGACTGTTGTTGGCAAGATGATGTCTCTGCTTTTTGGTATGCTATCCAGATTTACCAATTTCCTTCCAATAAGCAACTTTAAATTCCATGACTGCAGTCAACCATCTGCGGTAAACTTTGATCCCAAGAATATAAAATCTGACACTGCTTCCATTTCTTCTCCCTCTATTTACCAGAAGGTGATGGTAGCAGTTGCTATGATCTTAGTTTACCTAATGTTAAGCTTCAAGCCAGATTTTACCCTTTCCTTTTTCATTTTCATCAAGAACCTTCTCAATTCTTCTTCACTTTCTTCTATCAAAGTGTCATCCTCCATGTAATTACAATTGATATTTCTCCTGGCAACCTTAATTCCAGCTTTTGATTCATCTAGCCTGGCATTTCACATGATAAGTGAAATATAAGTTAAACTAACAAGGTGATAATATACAGCCTTCTTGCACTCCTCCTATCTTAAACCAGTCATTTGTTCCATGTTCAGTTCTAACTGTTGCTTTTTGACACACATACACATTCCTCAGAAGGCAAGTAAGATGATCTAGTACTACTATCTCTATGAGGACTTGTCCCATTTTGTTCCACACAGTCAAAGGCTTTACTGTAGTTAATGAAGCAGATTTTTTTTTCCCAAAACTCCCTTGCTTTCTTTATAATTCAGCAAATGCTGGCAATTTGGTCTCTGGTTCCTCTGCTTCTTCAAAAACAACCCTGTACTTCTAGTAATTCTTGGTTTACATATTACTGACGTGTAGTTTGCAGAATTTTAAGCATAACCTTTCTGGTGTGTAAGATAAACACAGTTGTTCAATAATTTGAACATTCTTTGGCATTGAACATTCTTTAGGAGTGTAACACCAATACGATATTCACAGGGCCTATGGTGGCCATGAATGTGCTGGCATAATTCTGAATCATGAAATACAACAGACTCAACACATGGAAGACAGAACCAAAACATTTATTCAGGCACCAGAAAGCCAAATCCATCATAATAACAAAGAAATCTATATACAGTAACAATGCAGGGGGCACTACCATGCCCAAGCCTTCCCTCTGTTTGGCTTCCCACAAACCAGGTCCCTTAAACAAATCACAAACAAGCTCTCTCACTCAGCCTAGCCAGCTGCCTGTTTTCTCTTTCTCCCTCAGTTGTAGCTGCTATGACCAATTTCCTCTCAGCTCTGCTTCAGCACTGCCTCTTCCTGTTCCACCCTTCGTGCTCTACCCTTTCTGTTTCACCCATTCACCATAGACTTGTGTGACTCAGACTTTCATATGACCCAACAGGTCACATGGGCCTATTAAAGAATGGGAAAGATTTTTCCATTTAAATTACCACTATGAGGACTGGGGTGTAAACTGGTCTTTTCCAGTCTAGGGGCAGCTGTTGAGTTTTCCAAATTTGCTGGCATATTGAGGGCAGCACTTTAAGAGCATCATTTTTTAGGATTTTAATAGTTCAACTGGAATTCTGTCACCTCTACTCAGCTTATTGTTAGCAGTGCTTCCTAAGGTCCCTTTGACTTCATTCTCTAGGATGTCTGACTCTAGATCACTAACCACACCATTGTGGTTATTGGTAATGCAGAGATCTGTTTATTCTTTCCACCTCTTCTTAATCTTTTCTACTTCCATGAAGTCCTTACCATTTTTGTCTTTTATTATGCCCATTTTGGCATGAAATGTTTCCTTGATATCTCTAATTTTCTGGAAGAGATCTCTTGTCTTTCCCATTTTTTGTTTATTTAAGAAAACCTTCATATCTCTCCCTGCTGTTCCCTGGAATTCTGCATTTTAAGTATATCTCCCTTTTCCCTTTCCCTTTTGCTTTCCTTCTTTCCACATCTATTTGTAAAGCCTCATCAGACAGCCATTTTGCTTTCTTGTTCTTATTTTTCATTGGGATTTTTTTTGCCTCCTTCATAATATTGCAAACCTCTGTCCATAGTTCTTCAGTCATTCTATCTACCTGATCTAATCCCTTACATCTATTAATCACTTCCACTTCATATCCATAAGGAATGTTATTTAGATCATACCGATATGGTCTGATGATTTTCCCTAATTTTTTTCAATTTAAGTCTGAATTTTGCAATAAGAAACTTATGAGCTGAGCCACAGTCAACTCCAGGTCTTGTTTTAACTGACTATATAGAGCTTCTCCACCTTTGACTGCAAAGTATATAATCAATTTTATTTGTATATTGACCATCTGGTGATGTCAGTGTGGAGAGTCACCCTTTGGATTGTTGAAAAAGAGTATCTGTTATGATCAGTGAGTTATCTTGACAAAACTCTATTAGTCTGGGCCCTGCTTCATTTTTTACTCCAAGGTCAAACTTGCCTGTTATTTCAATTATCTTTTGATTTCCTACTTTAGCATTCTAATTTGCTATGATGAATGTTACATCTTTTTTGATGTTATTTCTAGAAGATGTTATGGGTATTCATAGAACTGAGCAACTTTAGCCTCTTAAACTTCAGTGATTGGAGCATAGTCTTGTATTACTGTGATACTGAACGGTTTGCCTTGGATTCACACAGATAGTATTTGTCATTTTTGATATTACACCCTAGTACTACTTTTCTCACCATTTTATTAACTATGAGGGTTATTCCATTTCTTGAATTTCTATATCTTTTATGTATTTTAATTAAAGACATTATTTTCCATTTCTTGGGATTCTTGTTCACAATAACATGTAATGATCGCTTGAATTAAATTCACCCATTCCCATCCATTGAAGTTCACTGACATCCAAGTTATTGATATTAATCTTTCCATCTCCTGTCTGACCACATCCAGTTTACCTTGGTTCATAGGTCTTACATTCCATGTTCTGATGCAGTATCAGTCTTTACAACACACAGACACATTCACAGCTGCATTTCCTTTCAGCTTTGGCCCAGCTGCCCCATTCTTTCTGGAGCTGTCTGTAGTTGTCCTCCACTCTTCCCCAGTAACCTGCTGGATACCTTCCAACCTGAAAGGCTCAATTTCTGGTGTCATCTCTTTTACCATGTTAATACCATCCATGGAGTCTTCTTTGAAAAGGTACTGGAGTGGTTTGCATTTCCTTCTCCAGTGGAATACCTTTTATTTTTTCATCAGAGCTCTCTGCCATGACTGTCCATCTTGGGTTACCCTGAACAGCATGGTTCATAGTTTCATCGAGCTCCACAAGCTCCTCTGCCACAAGGCAATGAGCCAGGAGAGGTGTACCAGGATAAGAAATTGCAATTTAGGGAATGATTGTAATGAAGAAAAGAGTAAAGAAGATATTCTAGGAGAAGGGATGGCACTGGTCACTGTGGTGACCAGGGAAGGCTTCACTGAGAGTATGGCACCTGAGCTGGGCCTTGAAAAAAGATTAAAGATTCCAAAAGGTAGAGATAAGATGAAAATTCGCATGTAACTATCTCTGTTTTTCCCTTATTTTTTCTTTATGTAAAGTTGCTTTTTCCATGCTTCAATGTTTTTTTTTTCTTTTTGGGTATGTATCCCTTTGTGTTGCTACCTTTCTCTTTCTCTTTCTCTATCTCTTCCTCTGAGAAACTCTGTTTCTCTCTATCTATCAAGATGCTTGGAACAAACAATGATAATCCTTCATCTTCTATAGCTCCCACCAGTGAGGAAAGCAGCTGACAAGCAATTGACTACCATGCCATTTCTGCATGGGTTTCTTTAAGTACTAGAAAGTAGGAAGGGAGGCATTCAGAACCTTTGACAACTCAGCCCACTTCCACCTTTCCAGTCTCCTTACACCTTTCTCCCTGCAGTGACACTGGTCTGTGGCTATCTTACAAATCAAGCAGCTAGGTGGTGCAGTGGATAGAGCACCAGTGCAGGAGTCAGGAGGACCTGAGTTCAAATCTCACCTCACACACTTGACACTCACTAGCTGTGTGACTTTGGGCAAGTCTCTTAACCCTAATTGCCTCATCCTGAGTCATCTCCAGTCATCCTGATGAATATCTAGTCACTGGATTCAGATGGCTCTAGAGAAGTGAGGCTGGTGACCTGCACAGCCCTCCCTCACTCAAAACAAAGCCAAATGCGAGTGATGTCATTATTTCTCTGATGGCATGGTCTTCTTCGGCAACTAAGGATGAACACAGCAACAGTCTTACAAATCAGATGTGCCATCTTAGCTCCTAGCATTTTCTTGGGCCTTCTCATGCCTGGAATACTCTTCCTCCTCCACTCCAACTATTGACATCCCTGGCTTCCTTTAAGTCCCAACTAAAATTCCCTCTTTTACCGGAAGTCTTCCTAAGCCCCTATTAATTGTAGTTCCTTACCTCTGCTAATTATTACCTATTTATCTTGTACATAGCTTGCTTTGTAGAAATCTGTCTGCCACAAATCGTGAGCAGCTTGAGGGAAGGAACTATCGTTTTCCTCGTTTTGTATCCCCACAGCAGTACCTGGCACATATTAAGCATTTAATAAATATTTAGTGGCTGATTGATTGAGGCTGGCTTTCAAATACTTGGTAGCATCAGAAACCAATCTTTATTTGATACTTTTTTAAGTGTGGCATGGAGCAAGTGCAATTA
The DNA here is from genome assembly GCA_023548195.1 of Bettongia penicillata ogilbyi. Lineage (NCBI taxonomy): Eukaryota > Metazoa > Chordata > Mammalia > Diprotodontia > Potoroidae > Bettongia > Bettongia penicillata. The sequence continues at coordinate 6,486,696 of JAJHZJ010000245.1, read as the reverse complement.
TCTGAGAAAAAATAAAGAGCAAAGACTAACTAATGGGCAACATTTATGATCAATTACTATTCACAAAATGTCTAGAAAACTACAAGAAGGTGCCCGGCATATTAGGGCAGGACTTCTTAAACCCTTTAGTGTCATGGACCTGTTTGGCAGTCTAATAAAGTCAATGAACCCCTTCTGAGAATAATGTTTTTAATTACATTAAGTAAAAGACCTCACATTACAAAAGAAATCAATTATATTGAAATATAGCTAATAATGGGGTTTTTTTAAGTTCATTAACTCTAGAGTAAATATGCATGTGGTGGGTATAGGGGAACACATGGACAAAACAGCAAAACATGGGGACAGCCATGAATAGGTTGAAATCTGTAATGCTAGAAGAAGTATCTATACCACTAACATCAAAGATATGATGATTTATCCAGGAAATTAAGATTTGCAAAACCCCCTTACATGTATTCTCTTATTTTAGTCTTGCAACAACTTTGTGAGCTAAGAACTATTTACTGTATTTTGCATTTGAGGATACTGATGCTTACTGGGCTTTAGTGACGCCCCGCCACAGTCACTCAGTTTACCACACAATCTCTGTGAGAGATAAGTGAACTCTGTGGAGATTATAAGGATTACTTGTGGGGAGAGAAAAGAGTTAAGGGATAGGAAACATTGATAGGGCAATAATGCTGACATATTTTGCCTTGGATCTTCTCCTGAATCTGCATTTGGGTATGTGTTAAGGATTCCCAAGAGTCTACGTCAGTCTAGGTTCGTGACTTGGCTGTTCCAATACCCTGACACAGAAAGGAAAAGAGTGAGGAAGCAGCTGACTGATGAAGGTAGATCCAATTTAGTACTGCCCATTAGCATTGTATAGGCTACTTTCATTTGGTTTCTTGTCCTTGAGAATGCTAATATGAATTGCTAGCATTTATATCACTTTTTAGGACTTACAAAGTGTTTTACGAATGTAATATAATCTGATCCTCACAACTCCCTTGTGAAGGAAGTGCTGTTTATTATCCTTATTTTACAAACTGAGGTACATAAAGGTTAAGGGACTTGCTTAGGGTCACACAGTAACTGCTTGCAGTTGGATTTGAATTCAGTCCTTTCTGGTTCCAAATCTAGCGTTCAATCCCCTCTAATTGCCTCCTGTTCCAGGAGGGATGCCAGGATGTGGTGGGAAGAGATACTCCCCTTTCTTAACTTTTCTCTGTCTTCCTTCCCTAATCTTTTTTCTATAACTGGTCATAGTGTAGAATTGAAGTATGTTTTTTATTGTCTGTTTAGTTATTGAGTAGAATTTTATGTTCTGTGTCTGTAATTTTCTCAGCGAATGAGTTTTATATTTCTCCTAAAAGAAAAAAAGTTAAATTTTACACACATACCTTTAAATTGATTGTGCCTCATTATGAGTGAATGACCCTCAAAAGAAATATTTTTCACCTATGACACTAGAAAAAGTAAAAACAGAAGAAAAACCCAGAAAGTCCAGTCTCTATGGATTGAAATATTTGGTACAAATTATTCTCTGTGCTACACTTTTTTAAATTCTATCTGGACCTGTGATTTCTTTAGTTCAGTAAACTTTCTGGGAAGAAGCTTCCCTATTTGAGGCAGATGATGGGTAGCACAGTGGTAGTCCTGGAATCAGAAAGGTCTAAGTTCAAATCTAGCTTCAGATACTTCCTAGGTGTGTGACCCTGGGCAAGTCACTTAACCTCAGTCAGTCTCTTTTCCTCAGCTAGCAGATGGGGATCATAATACTGCCTAGCTCATGGGGTTGTTGTGAGAATCAAGTGAGATAACATTTGTAAAGTTCTTTGCCTAGTGCCTGTTACACAGCAGATGCCTAAGAAATGTTTATTCGATTCCCTTTCCCCCATCATTGCAGATCAGCAACTATTCTGGAACCAGCACATAGTAAGTGCTTCAGAAAATGGTTGCAAAAGTATTTATTAAGTGCTAGGTGCCAGAGTTAGAAATTTTTTTTTTATTTTAATGAAATGCTCTCAACATGCTCACAATCTATACAGGATGGTTGGAAAGGGCCACAAGCCCTAGGGATTGAACATCTGGAAGGGAAAGGTGAAGGGGACCAAAGGCTACATCAGTAGGCCACATGACAGTGCCAGGGGTCTGTGGGGATTAACAGAGGGTCATATGGGAAAGCCTGATTGTCCTCTGCCTCATGGAAAGTGATAGTGGCATCTCATCCAAGCACTCAAGTAGGTTCTGGTTTATGGTTTATGAACTCAGAGCCAGCACACTTTCTTCTGCTCCATAAATAGCCCAGATGGATCCTGGGCAGCCTGGGCCTAAGAGCAGGGGAAAGGAGAGAAGGAAAAGGAGAAAAATGTCCCTGGGAGTGGTAGGTTTTCCTATCAGAGAGCCCAGTTCTGGAATGAACAGTAGTGGGAGAATTAAGAGAGAAGGGAAAAGGCATAGGCTCCCCTCAACACCCCCATATTTTGATGACTTTATCATTCATTCATGATGATCCTAAAACACTTAAAGAACCGTTTCCTGGAAGCCCAAATTATCTGAAATATGAAGTGATTTGAATTCTTCTCCATAAAGTAACTTGCCAGAATGTTGCATCAGAGGTGGTGGCTTCAGCTGAGGTGATCTTAACTCCTAGGCTGACTTGGTTGCTGGAAGCATCCCATGAGGATAAGAAGGGACCACACCTATAATTTCAATGGAAAAGAGAACTCCCAGTAAAGAAAATTCTTCTCAATGCAGATTGGTACTTTCTCTGCAGCATAGTGGAGTCTTTTAGTTGCCTGAGACACTGAGAGGTTATCGGGAGACACTTGCCCAATACCAGAGGAGGGAAGATGTGAGGGAGCAGACAGGCCCCTGTTTTCAGACTCAAGAATCCCTGAGTTTTTTCTTTCTCTATAACAGTCTCAAAACCACCTACCCTCAGCCACATTATAATTTTGCAAATACAAATTGAAATCTAGAGATTGTCTCCACTTCCCTCCCTATCCATCCCATAAGCCTTCCCCCAAACACAGATACAGTCTTAGGAAAATAAATGTATTCATGTATTCTAGCTCAGGGGAGGGTAGAATCCTCACTACTGCAAACCAGGGCAATCCAGGTGGAAAGAAGCTTCCACCTTGTGATATATTCATTTTGTTTGAAGGAATTATTCATTCTGATCCTGGGGAAAGAGAAGATTTAGACATATGCTAGATGTCAAGGTTGTCATGATGGAAAGAGGTTCAATTTTATAGGAATGCAAGGTGATAATTAATAATAATAATGACAGGGGGTGGAGCCAAGATGCCAGAGTAAAAGCAGGGACTTGCTTGAGCTCTCCTCCAAAATCCCCAAATATATGTAAAAAATGACTCTAAACAAATTCTGGAGCTGCAGAACCCACAGAATGACAGGATGAAGCAAATCTCCAGCCTAAGACAGCCTGGAAGATCGGCAGACTGGGCTGGAATGCAGTAAAATGTGGATCATGCAGGCCTGGGGAGACCGAATCACTGGCAACTGTGGAAACTTCGACCCCCAAAGCCCAGGACACCTTGGAAGGTTACTGAAAAAAATCCCATCAGACCTATGTGAGAGAGTAGTATAGTCTGGCCCTAACCCCAAGTCTGTGGAGGGGGCAGAGGAGCCTGCTGCAGCCATAGCAGGGTCAGCAGCAGTCACTGTTTCTGCAGCACTAGGCCCACAGATTGTGGGGGAATCAAGCAATTGACAGTGCAACCTCCCACCCCTATTGGAAGCAGAGAACTACTTTGACAGAGAGCGCAAAAGTCAAGAAATGACTGGAGAAATGAGCACAACTAGAAAAAGAATCAGACTATAAAATATTATTTTGGTGACAAGGAAGATCAAAACATACAACCAGAAGGAGACAACAAAGTCAAAGCCCCTACATCCAAAGCTTCCAAGAAAATTATTAATTGGTCTCAGGCCATGGAAGAGCTCAAAAAAGATTTTGAAAATCAAATCTACTTTGAAAGTAAAGGAAAAATTATGAAGAAAAATGAATGTGATACAACAAAATCATGAAAAATGAGTCATCTGCTTGCTAAAGGGGACCCAAAAACTGCTAAAGAAAATAACACCTTAAAAAAATAGATTAGCTCAAATGGCAAAAGAGATCCAAAAAGTCAAAGAAGAGAAAAATACCTTGAAAAACAGAATTGGCCAGATGAAAAAGGAGGCCCAAAAGCTCACTGAAGAAAATAATTCCTTAAAGAGTAGAATGGAGCAGATAGAAGCTTGATGAAAAAATCAAGAAATTATAAAATAAAACCAAAAGAATGAAAAAATTGAAGACAGTGTGAATTATCTCATTGGAAAAACAACTGTCCAGGAAAATAGATCCAGGAGAGACAATTTAAAAATTATTGTGCTACCTAAAAGCCATGATCAAAAAAAAAAAGAGCCTAAATATCATCTTTCAAGAAATTATCAAGGAAAACTGCCCTGATATTCTAGAACCAGAGGGTAAAATAGATATTGAAAGAATCCACTTATTGACTCTTGAAAGATATCCCAAAAGGAAAACTCCTGGGAATATTGTAGCCATTCCAGAGTTCCTGGGTCAAGGAGAAAATATCACAAGCAGCTAGAAAGAAACAATTCAAGTATTGTAGAAGCACAATCAGGATAACATAAGATCTAGTATCTTCTATATTAAAGGACCAGAAGGCATGGAATATGATATTTCAGAGGTCAAAGGAGTTAGAATTAAAATCAAGAATCACCTACCCAGCAAAACTGAGTATAATACTTCAGGGGGGGAATGGTCATTTAATGAAATAGAGGATTTTCAAGCATTCTTGATGAAAAGACTAGAGCTGAATAGAAAGTCTGACTTTCAAACCCAAGAATCAGGAGAAGCATGAAGAGGTAAGCAGGAAAGAGAAATTATAAGAGACTTATTAAAATTGAACTGTTTATATTGCCACATGGAAACATATTATTTGTAATCCATGAGAGTTTTCTCAGTATTGCAGGGATTATATATACATATTATAGAGAGAGAAAGAGACGACAGAGAGAGACCGAGGGCACAAGGTGAGTTAAATATGAAGTGGTGATATCTAAAAAAATTAAAGGGTGAGAGAGGAATATATTGGGAAAGACAAAGGGAGAAATAGAATGGGATAAATTATCTCTCACATAGAAGAGGCAAAAAAGCTTTTACAATGGAGGGGAAGAGGGGGGAGGTAAGAGGGAAAGAATGAATCTTACTCTCATCAGATTTGGCTTAAGGAGGGAATATCATGCACACTAAGTTGGGTATGAAAATCTATCTTACCCTACAGGGAAGTAGGGGGAAAGGGGATAAGTAGGGGCTGGTAGAAGGGAGGAGAGGGTAATTAGAAGTAAACACTTCTGAGGAGAGACAGGGTCAAAAGAGAGAATAGAATAAATAAAGGGACAGAATAGGATGGAGGGAAATGTAGTTAGTCTTTCACAATATGACTGTTATAGAAGTGATTTGCATGACTATACATGTAGAACCTATATCAAATTGCTTGCCTTCTCAGTAGGGGTGGGTGGGAAGAGAGGAAGGGATAGAAATTGGAACTCAAAGTTTTAAAAAAGAATGTTAAAAAATGGTTTTTACATGTAACTAGGATATAAGATATGTAGGCAATGGTGTGTAGAAATCTATCCTGCCTTACAAGAAAATAGAGGGGTAGAGGATTAAGAGAAGGAGGTGGTGATAGAACAAAGGGCAGATTGGGGGAAGGGTAATCAGAATGCACACTGTGGGTGTGGGAGGGGAGAGATGGGGAGAAAATTTGGAACTTGAAATCTTGTGGAAGTGAATGTTGAAAACTAAAAATAAATAAATCATTAAAAATAATGATGATGATGATGACATTAATAATGACAATAGATAGCATTTGTAAGGTGTTTAAGGCTTACAAAGTCCTTTGCAAGTATTATCTCATTTTATGATCACAACAGCTCTGGGGGAGAGGTGCTATTATTACCCCATTTTACAAGTGAGAAAACTGAGACAGAAAGATGTTATGTGACTTGTCCAGGGTCATACAGCTAAGTAAATGCTAGAGAGCACATGTGAACTCAAGTCTTTCTGACTCCAGGTCCAGTACTCTATCCACTGCTTCACTTAGCTGATAGAGACATTTGGTGACTTACACAAAGTCACACAGGTTGTAAGTGGAAGATCTGGGATATTAATTCAAAACCAACACTCTAATACCTCACGCTCCTTCCTTCTTGGCCCCAGAGGACAGACCCAGAAGAAATGTTGCAGAAAGGCAAATTTCAATTGTGCGTGTTTGTATGTGTGTGTCCAATCCAGAGGACAATTAGGCATTTTCCCCGGAGTTGGAGGTACAGCATGAATTTTCTCTAGGTATGCCAGCTCTGAAAACCCTACTCAATGGTCCAGCATGCTGGGAATTTGCCTAACCTTCTTTGGGAAAGTATCTCCAGGGACTGCAACCTCAAACTCATCATTTCTGTGGTTGTTCCTCCTTTACTGTTTTTGAAACAGGCCGATAACATCTCTGGTGATGTTTCGACTTGCCTGTGAATTGGATTTAAATGAAGCAGAGTTGCACAAAGTTGTCAGCCTCACTCTGTCTTCCAGAGTCATTCAAGTCCAGTAGCAGGACAAAAGTCAAGATGAGTGGCGTTGGCCCAGGATGCCTGAGCAAACTCTAAGTCTCCATAGCTCATACTTCATCCACTTTCACGGCCATTGGGACAAATTGTTCTCATCTGCGCATTCCACCAGGGAAAGTCTTCACATACTTGTGGTACTCATACCCCTAACTCACTGACAGTCCTGTAAGATACCTTCAACCTGGTTTAGTCCATCTGTCAAGACACTTTACCAGGGTGTGACTTCTGTGTAGACTACAACTTCTTGGAGCCATCAGTGAGAATTGGATGAAGGTGGACACCAAAGGTGGATGAGCAGCTCCAAAAAAGGTCACAAGGAGCCATCACACTAGAGGTGTTAATCTTCCCTGAACACCCACATCCCTATTATTTCTGCATCGCATATTTAGAGATATTGCTAGTTGACTCATTTTTTCTAATATCCTTTCTATTAATTTGAATGGCATGATTTCATATAGAATCTAATACAGGGTTCTGAATTCTCAGGTCAAATGTGATCCTTCTTGCATATATCCTTTAGAAGACAAGGACTCAGATCCCTCCTATACAGGGATATGGGTTTACTTTGATATCATTCATTTCAAAGCCATCTTGTATTTCCCATCTTCGTTATAATTTAGTTAATTACTTAATAATTCTAACTATCTCCATTTGTACAAACATTAATATGACACAGTTTTTCTGCCTAGAATTCCTTTTGCTTATGTATCTAAGTGCCTCTCTGACTCTTTCTCCCATTTGTACTTTTGCATGAGTGACATGCTAATCACCCCGGTATTCACATACTCAACAGGTGTGTGAAGCAGTGTAGCAAGCCTGTGTGTTCTGAATATACAGTACTTCTGATCTGTGCTCTTCAAACAACACATGGAACTGGGTGGAATCCAATTCTGCATATGAGCACAAGCTTTCCCTGCCAGGTGGGCCAGGTTCTGATAGTCAACAGTACTTTGTATATAGTTAGCATTTAATAAACGCTTTATTCAGTCATTCATTAATTCACCTTAGGTTTTCTCACCTTTAAAAGGAGGGGGTGAGACTGTAACTCTAAAATTTTCTCATGATGAAACTTTCCTCTTAAGATGAAGTAAAACCACTGAGGAGAATGTTTGAAGTTTCCAAAGTCAGAACAATCCTCCACATTTCTGAAAGAGTCAAATGGTGGGAAAGTATTTTGTTCCCAACATTGAAAATCCTAATGGAGGAACCTATTAAGCCTATTAATTAATTAACCCTATTAATAAGAAGGACCTATTAACCCAAATTTTCTAAAATGTTCTAAATGTATGAGGAGTGCTATACTAACTAATCAAACAGCAGGTATTTATTAAACACCTCCTGTGTGCTGGTCAAGGTGCTGAGCACCAAGGAAACAAAAAGATAGTGGAATACTACTTGCCCTCTAGGAGCTAATATTCTTAAAGAATGTGCCTACCCAACAAGAGCTTATAATCTATTTGTCTGCTTCTCATTTCAAAGAGGATTTGACTTGGTATAGATTTTTATTTCCATACAGTCAAACATTGTCTTCATTTGCCAGCTTAAAAGTTTAAAATGCTTTTCTTTTTTGAGCTGGGCAGGTTGGCTCTTCTGCTCTGTCTTCTACCTCTAAACATTAGGGTCATTTCAATCTATCACTTCCAAACAATCGCCAAGTCAACTGTCCGTCCTTTTGAGAAAGTGTGAGTAGAAAGGACAGGCTCCAGAAAGAGATCAATGGCACTGGCATCATTCAAAAGCTTCCTAAGCCATGGAAAAGCAACAGAATCAAGCAAGGAACTATGGGAGGGATGGAATAAAAAGAAGTAGAAGAACCCCAAACCAAGAAAAGCGATAAATGGAGCTAGAAAAAGGATGCTGGAAATGGACATATCAAAGCAAGAAATCAAGCAAGGAATCAAGCAAGGAACTATGGGAGGGATGCAATAAAAAGAAGTAGAAGAACCCCAAACCAAGAAAAGCGATAAATGGAGCTAAAAAAAGATGCTGGAAATGGACATATCAAAAGCTAGAAATAAGCTAGAAATCATAGGATCTCCGTGCTGGAAGGAACCCAAGAGGTTGCCTGGTCCAACAGGAGTGAACATGCATTTCTACTACAAATACTTTACAAGTGGTCATTCAGTCTTTGCATGGAGATTTCTGTATGATTTCATAGAGACATTTGGTGACTTACACAAAGTCACACAGGTTGTAAGTGGAAGATCTGGGATATTAATTCAAAACCAGCACTCTAATACCTCACACTCCTTTCTTCTTGGCCCCAGAGGACAGACCTAGAAGAAGTGTTGCAGAAAGGCAAAAGGAACACTAGTACTCATCAGTTGGGAAAAAACTGAACAAATTATAGCATACCAACAATAATAATGCAGTAATATTATAAGAAACAATAAAAGGCACAGTTTCAGAGAAACCTGGGAAAACAAATACAGAGTGGAGGGAGCAGAACCAGGTTGATTTCTACAGTAACAACACTGTGTAAACACAGATAATTCTGAAAGACGTTAAGAACTCTGGATAATCAAAATGACCAGCCCTGATCCAGAAGACTAACGATGAAGCATGCTTCCTACCTCTTAACGTAAGGACAATGGACTCGGTATGCAGACTGAAGCATATTTTTTTGGATGTGTCCAATGCAGTTATTTGTTTTACATTATTATGCATATTTATTACACAGATTTGGTCCAATGTGGTTTTTCTGGGAGGTGGGAAAGAGATAGAAGGGAGAGAAGTGTTTGTTCATTTAAAAAAATAATTTTAAAAAAGGGTGGGACCCTCTTCCTCTCAAGCAGCCTACGCCACCTTTGGACAGATCTACCTGTTGAGAAGTTATTCCTTCTCAGTTATTGTCAGTCAGCCATGTCCAACTCTTCATGATTTCATTGGGGGTTTTCTTGGCAAAGATACTAAACTGACCTGCTATCTCCTTCCCCAGCTCATTTTATAGATGAGGAACTGAGGCAAACAGAATTCAATGACTTGCCTACGGTCACACAGCTGGTAAATGTCCCAGGCCAGATTTGAACTCAGGGAGATGAATCTTCCTGACTCCAAGTCCAGCTGTGTTCTCTGCACAGTTTCCCTCTTCAGTTCTCCCCTACATCAAACCTAAACCTGCTTCTCTTCAACTTTCTCCCCTGGATCCTAGTTCTGCCTTCTAGGAACGAGAAGAATAAATTATAATCCCTCTTCCTCAGGACAGCTATTAAAGTACTTGAGGAAAACTTTCCTTTCCTTCGGACTAAATATGTCTACTTCTTTCAACAGCCCCTCAAATGGTGTTATCTTAAGGCCCTTTCACTATCCTGGTCACTCTCCCTGAATACTGTCCAACTTACCAATGTGCTCCTAAACTTTGGCGCTCAGAACTGAATACAATAGTCCAAAAGTGATCTGACCAGGGTGGAGTACCAGGTGATTCAGTACCATTGACCCTTCTAGTCCTGGACAACCTCCTTCTCTTCATCCATCTAAGTTGACTTAGCTTCTTTGACCTCTATATCACACTTATTGACTGATACCAAGCTTGCAAATCACAAAAACTCTCAGTCGCTATAATTAATGCTAGGCTTTAAACAAGGAACCTTTTTAAATAGACCATTTTACATATGTAAGTATGAGATAATCAATAACGAAAGAAAAATGAAAGTATATCTTTAAAACAGTCTCTTGCAGAAACAAATAATGCTGCTGCCAATTTTATAATGCAGAAACTATGAGTACTACATATTAACACAGAGTAATGCATATAAATAAATAGTGTCTATGAAAAATGAAAGTTCACCTCAGCTATTGACTTTCCGTCACACATAAACATTAGTCAGGAGAGTCCTGTTATTTTTGAGCACGGGTGAGAGGTTGACCACTCATAATAGGAGCCAACTAGAGGCTTAAATTACAGTGCTAACCCAGAGGGCAGATGTTTACCCACACTTAAGGCATACCAACCCTCTGCGAACTGTTCCTGTGCTGTGGTTACCATAGCTGGCAGGTCAGAGATAAAACTGGCATCTGCCCCGTAGTGCCCAACTATCTTCATACCCTGAAAAACTAAGGGAGGCCTTATAAGTACAGATAACATGTGGACATGAAAGAGTCTTAAGGTTGCCCTTACAGCTCCAGATGATCAAACTTATCAAAACAGACGCAAAAAATGGTATAAGAAAGAATTTGTTATCCTGCTAGGTTTGATTAGCACATACAACCACTGCACCCTAGGATTGGCTACCTCTTTCTTCAGTGGTTCTTTAAGTTATATTTGAAAACATTTATGGGGGTTGGCAGAGGGTGGTCTGGACTCATAATTGGCATAGGGAGCTCCTGAGATGTAATCTCCCTCCACCTATCCAAATAGGCCACCACCTGTGTGTAATTCATAGTCTTACAGTTGCCTGAAACACATAAAAGTTAAGTGATTTTGCACCCAGAGTGTCCTGATTCCAGGACTGGTCCTCTCCTAGCCCATACTGCCCCTCAATTTCAGAAAGGTCAATTGATATTAATCTGAAGACTTATGCACTATATTACATTATATACATAGCCCAATGTGATCTACATGAAATGAACCAAGTTTGTCATCAATTTCTGTCCATCTTTCTTCAAAGGCCTTCCTGATAACCCTATATCTAAAACTATTCCTGCTGTGTAAAGTGAGGCCTGAACACTGTTACCCTGTAGTGATTTCCTATAGGAACTGTTGCTTAAACCTGTGCATTTCTAATCTGATATTTTTCTCCCAAGCATCTCAGTTTCTGTCCTTGGTTTTTGGGCTGTCTGTCAATCACTTAAGGCCTGAACTTTCCATAAGTTCTGAGCCTCTGGTTAGGCTACTGTTATCTGGAGAAGCCACAATTTTCTATCCCTTTCTCTTTTCATACTGTGAATAGGATGCCAAAAAATGAGCTAATTGTTTTTAACCTTTAAAAAAAAAATCAACACTGTGTGATATCTCCATTTATTTTACCTTAACCATTCTGTTTTTCCCTCCTAACCATTCAGACGATGGAAATGCTTAAAGCAAACTAAGGTAGTATGAGACTGAATCGTGTAAGTGCGAGCATGGCGCCCCTGGGGGCTACGCTGTTTTGTATGCTTCCGCTTAATTATCCTGCATGTCTTTTCTGCTTTTCTCCTGAGATTCCTGCTTTAGGCGCTTGGCGCTTGGAGAGCATGAGCCATCCACAGCTTTTAAGCAGTAGATCCTGCGTCTATGTTCCTAATTTTATGTGTGTTTTCTAATGACATCTTCCCTCTCTGACAATCCCTGGCACGTGTATAAGAGCCAAAGTGCTTGCAGCTGTAAGCCTGACACCTCCTAATGAGGTGAGGGAGGGGGCAGGCTGGTAATCCCTTGGGGTTGTATATGATTATTGCCTTTTGACCACGAGCCCCACCCCCACATCAACCTTCCTTAGAATTCTGTTCCTGTGTTCCTTGCTTCTCACTGCGACATACTTCTCCATAGTGTGGATACATATCATACAGGCTTCTTCATGCAGCTGATGATGGTATACAAAAGCCTTTTGGTATGTGTTATGCCCTTATAGAGGCCTCTATCCCAAGATGGATTACTTTATGATTCTTTGTAAGGGTAGATGCTATGTGAACATTTAAACATATATATTTAAATTCATATATATACCACATTAACAGGGACAAAATGAGCCATGGAGAATGTATTCTTTTCATTTATTTACTTTGTATCAGTCAGTGAGAAGCAGCATGAGGGAAAGAGAAAGGGTCATCCTTGGAGTCAGGAAGAGCTGGGTGTTGCATCCATGGACAAATCTCTTTAACATCTCAGTTTTTCAGGAGACTCTCTAAGACAGCAGTAGGGAACCTGCAGCCTCAAGGCCACATGAAGTCCTCCAGGTCCTCAAGTGCAGCCCTTTGATGGAATCCAAACTTCACATAACAAATTTTGTTAATAAAAGGATTTGTTCTGTAAAACATGGACTTGGTCAAACAGCCACACCTGAGGACCTAGAAGGCCACATGTAGCCTCAAGGCCGCAGGTTCCCCACCCCTGCCTAAGACAATAATACATTTCAGATGAGTTACAGAACCATACCAATGGAAAAAGTAACCATATCAGGAGTTCCCTACACCACTAAAGTAAAAAGTTTTAACCAAACCTGACGTATTTATTTATATATGTGTATGTGTGTATATACACATCATCTATGTATATATGTATATAATACACATGTATGTTTGTGTGTGCATTTATACTATGTAAGTAAATATTATATGTATAAAAACTATTGGTATAAAAAATTCCCAGAGAGAGAACATATAGTACCAGTGAAGATTAGCCCCTGTTCTGCAGTTTAGGTTTTAGAGAATTTCCTTTTAGGACAGGAGAGATTAAATGTGTTGCCCAGTGTCACAACCAGTATATGTATGTTACGTATTTATTTATAATATACATTTATATCAGAAGAGATACAGAGAAAGAAATAGAGCCAGATTCAGAGCCAGAGACACGGAGAAAGAGAAAGTGTTGTCTGAGCTTCCCGCACAAACATATGTAAATCGGGGTCTATATAGGCTCTCCCCAGTTTAGGAAAACGTTGCTCTAGGATTATAGGTTTTGAGTTGAAAGGGATGTTAGAGGCCACCAAGTCCAACCCCCTCTTTTTGATGGATGAGGAAACTGAGGCATGGAGCATTTAAGTGGCTGCCCAGGGTCATGCAGCTAGTGAGTATCTGATGTGGGATTTGAATCCAGATCTTCCAGGTTCTTTCTGACTCTAAGTTCAGTGCTCTACATATCATAATTTACAAAATTTACAAAAATTTGGCTGTAAATCTTCGTTTGGAATTTGAACTGCATTTTTTTCCATATAGAAACTATGTTTTAAACGATGATTAAATTATCCAGCTAGCCCACACAAGCCAATTTAACCCACGATTCAGCTACACTCTTAAGAGTATGGGCTCCCGTATATTAAACAGGTTCCCATGTTTAATTTAGACATGGGCTTTGGTCTGGACTATTGCCGTCACTCCCTTTCTGTACCCTCGCCTAATATCCCTCTCATCAGATATCCTGAACCCTCATGCTGCTCTTAACCAGTAGTGTCCAAGTCAGACAGAAGCAAGGGCCCTTAAACCCTGCGTAAGGATCCCTGTCAACCACCTACTGACTTAGAAAATCATGCATTTATATGTTTCTTTTTTTATATTAATACATCAATACATTAAAATCAAATAGGAATGTAACTTTCATCTGGTTTGGGCCACACATGGGAGTATCAAGCTGATGGGCTGTGTTTGACACCCACCATGACCGCAGCTTAGAGCTTACCCATGATCCAAAATTACTAACCTCTGCCTTCGCCAATCACAAATCTCATTCCCTCTGCTTAGTGAGATGTCAGAAAGAAAGTAATGGGACTGAACTGACCCACACAGACGAGTTCTTCACAAGTCCACGGGTATTTGAATTCCTAGAGGGAGAACGCTTTGTTAATCCCAAATCAACTACTAATACAGGGGAAGGGGAGGCAGAAATCTCCCACAGTCCAGCAGTCCTGCCTGGCAACCTGATCTGATGGTTAGCTCCCCTAGTCTACTCCAGCTTTTTTTATCTTAGAAGCAGCAAAGTGGCCCTCTGGAATGAGTGCTGGCTCTGGAGTCAGACTTGAATTCGAATCCAGCCTAAAACACCTACTAGTCTTGTGGCCCTGGGCAAATCACTTCACTTCTGTGTGTCTCTGTTTCCTCAATTATAAAATGAGGATAATAACATGACCTACCTCGCAGGGCTGTTGTAAGGCTTACATGAGATAATATTGCAAAAAGTGCCAGGCACATAGTAGGTGCTTTATAAATGCTTATTTTCTTTCCTTTCATTTTTACTTAAGCAACTAGGTACAGTGAAAAGAGTGCTGGACCTAGAGTCAGGAAGACTTGAATTCAAATAGGATCTCAAATATTTATCAGCAGTGCAGCCCTGGACTAGTCACTTATCTTCTGCCTACCTCAGTTTTCTCATCTACAAAGTAGGGATAATAATAGCATCTCTCTGTGAAGATAAAATGAGGTAATACAAAGCATTTTACAAAATCTATAAAAACTAGTCCCTATTGTTACTGTTATTTTTATTCTAAGTAATAAGTTCCTTAAAAGTTCAAATTTTTTTGAACTTCCATGGTAGGTTCAGTCATGAGTCAGGGTGAAGAAATCAGGACAGTTAACAATCATCTCCATCAAGAATTCTTAATCTGGAGTCCATGAACTGTTTTCCTTTTTGATACTATACATTTTATTTTGTGTATTTTAAAACATTATTCTGAGGAGGGATTCATAGGATTCAACAGATTGTCAAAGGATTCATGACACAAAAGACCCTGATCCAGGGGTGGGGAACCTGTGGCCTCAAGGCTACATGTGGCCTTCTAGGTCCTTGAGTGCAACCTTTTGACGGAGTGTAGGTTTTGCAGAACAAATCCTTTTATTAACAAAATTTGTTATGTGAAGTTTGGATTCCATCAAAGGGCTGCACTTGAGGACCTTGAGATCCACATGTGGCCTCAAAACCACAGGTTCCGCACGCCTATGCTTGCTTTATGTGAATGCACCATTTTTAAGCTCGGTATTGTAAGTCATAGATAGCCTACCTATTCAGTCCCAAATATGGATTTTATAAATTCAGATTTATAAAACAGTTAAGTTGGGGAGAAGAGTGTTCCTCACTTTACAAAAGGATTTACCGTAAGATTATTTTAAATATGTGCTCACCCTGTGCATTTAAATTATGATTCTCCCTTCACCTATTCAGTGCCTCAACAGTTCTTCAGCAAAGTGCCTCTTTTATAAAAACAGAAAAGTATTTCTTGGTTAAGCCCTCACAGAAGTTCGGGCTGTGCAATGAAGAGGATTCAGATGAGGTTTTTAGTTTCATTCTCCTAAATAATCTGAACAGAAAAGACCACTCTCACTGGGAGACACAGGATCCTCTTTGATTCACACGAAAAAGAGAAAATTTTTATTGGAGTCCACAACCCTCATCTTACAGATGAAGAAACTGCTGCCCAGAGATGTGCAGTGTCCTGCTCAAAGTCACAGAGCTAGATCAGCGAACAGATCAGCTCATGAGAGAAATTCTCAGTTATCCCCCATCCCAAGGATCTTTTCAATTTATCACCACTCCTTGCCAGTTCTTGGAGTGATTCTGAAAAAACAGTGGAATGATTTGGTGGAAAGAGCAATGAACTGAGGATCGGGAAATCTGGGTTCTAATTCTGGCTCTACCTATGCGGCCTTAAGAAAGCTACTTCATTTCTCTAGACCTCAGTTTTCACATCTGTAAAATGGAAAGATTGAACCAAGTTGTGGTTATAAGGACTTAGATGCTTCTTACACTGTTGACTCTCAATATTAAGGGATACAAGACTTGCTGTTTTAAAAGACTGAGCCTCTCTATAGAGATAATGGGAAGCATGGGGCCGTGGCTTTCAGGCAGATAATCCATACAAAACGAAGAGTAAGCTGTGGAGGAACTTTGATGTTCCCTGTATTTCACTAATAATATCCTTGAAATGAAAACAAGCATGGTGGGGGAGTAGAGGGAGAAAGATAGGGAGAGGAAAAGAGAGGGAGAGAGAAGGAAGATAAGGGAGAGAGAAGGAGGAGAAGGGAGAGAGAGAGGGAGGGAGAGGGAGAGTAAGAGAGAAAACAAGGAGAGGGAGGGAGTGAGAGGAGGTGGGGGAGGGAGAGATCTCCATGTTGTTTTTAAATACATTACCAAAAAATATATAGGAATATGGATATCCCTTACTTTGAACTGTTAGCATATTCCCCAAAAGTTACATATAAGTCAATATTTTTTGAGAACTGGACCTTATGTTAAATGCATTGAAGTAACTTGCTTTTAAAATGAATCCCTATGGTGAATCTTCTTTTTTTTGTAAAGCAAAGAATCACTAATTCATCACCTTTGTAAATCCAGGTTTTCATCTATCAGGCTTGACTTAAAGCAGAGTACAGCCAGATGAAACATGCTACCTCTCCAAACCTCCTTTTATTATCCCTGACAGTTAGCGTTACTCAGTCCCATGAAGGATACTTTAGGATGTGGCAGCATTGCAGAAGGGACTCACCCTCGCCCCCTGTGCATACAACTTAGTAATTTCCCCACTCGTTCCATCTTTTTGTTTTACTGCTATTAAAATGGGGTGGGATGAATACAGACCCTTCAAGCAAGTGTCCTGTTCTTCCCATTTCGCCTGTGACGATAATACTAATAGTATTTAGTGGAGGTGATGCTGCCCCCTGAACAAGCCAAGCATATCTAGTCAGCGCACTGATCATTCTTCTGCATGGAAACAGGAATTCATACCCCATTTTGGTTAAGAGGGAGATCACTGAGCTCTTCTCCTCACACAAATGTTTCTATTTGCGCTCACTAGCCACACACCAGGGGACTTAAGGGTTGTCCTGTGTCCTTTTTCGTTCTACGATTTGAGTTTGGTGTTTTGCTAGACAATCATTGTCTTGATGGGACCTCTAGTGATCACATTTTTAACTGCAGGATCTTTGGGGAAGAAAAAACACAAACAGTAGTATCTCAGAAGTGCCCGATGGCCATAGGGTTGGGGACAATTGAATCCAGTCAATATTTATTAAGCACCTACTATGTGCAAGGCAGGCTACATGGCAAGAATTGCATGTATTGACACAACAAAGATCACACTCTCATAGATCTTACAATGTAATATAGTATAACTATGTATTTGTTGTTGTTCAGCCATTTTTCAGTCATGTCTGACTCTTTGTGACCTCATCTGGGATTTTCTTGGCAAAGGTACTAGAGTGGTTTGCCATTTTCTTCTCCAGCTCATTTTACAGATGAGGAAACTGAAGCAAACAGAGTTAAGTGACTTGCCCAGGGTCACACAGCTAAGAAGTATCTGAGGCCAGATATAACTACATATAGGCACTGGATTTGTTGTCCAAAGACTGGGGTTCAACTCCTACCCCTCTTGATATCTGTGTTACTTTGGATGAGTCAATTAACCTTGATGGAACTCAGTTTGGGTTTGTGTAGAATAAACTGAAATGCCATTTTTGACAAGTAGTTCTCCACCTAGATTTTTGCTTGGAGACTTTCACTACCATCTGGAAATCTACCACCTCTCAGAATATCCCACTCCACTTTTGCACAGTCTTAATTGCATACATGTCATAATTTATATCACGTGAATATGGAATCTGCCTTTCTGCAGCTTCTACCCATTGCTTCTAGCTTGTTATGCCCTGTGAGGTCAAGCAGGAGTCTAATCCCTGAAGACATTTCTCCAGTTCCTATAGCCTGTTCCCCTATGGCATGATCTCTAGTCTTCCCCTTTAACAGATGGTGGAATCTCCATCAAAAGTCTTCAAGTGAAAACTCAACAACTTCTTGTTAGCTAGTGTCATATATAGAGTTCTTGTTCAGGTACAGACTGAATTAGGTGACCTGCAGGGTCCCTTCCAACTCTTACTTTCTGTAATTCTGTAAATCCAGAACCACTATTAGGGAGAGCGTGATAAAGACTCAGAATCAATCAATCAATAGTTAACAAGCATTTATTATTATTATCAAGTACTATTTGCCCAGGACTATGTGAAGTGCTCAGAATACAGAAAAAAAAAATAAAAATATTACCTGCCCTCAAGGGGCTTATATTCTAATAGAGGAAACAACATCTAGATAAATAGATTTAAACAATGTACCTACCAAGTGAAAGGAAGATGACCTTAGAGAGGAGGGGACTAGTAGCTAGAGGAGATCAAGAAAGGTCTTCTGCAGAAGGTAGTATTTGAGCTGAGTCTTGAAGGAAACCAGGGAGTGCTCCAGTCATGAGAGGACAGCCGGTGAAGAAGAAGGGCATATGAGCTAGAGAGAGCCTTGTGGGTAAGAAACAGCGAATGAACCAATATAGCTTAGCCATATAATATGTGGGAGTAAATTGTAAAAAAGACTGGAAAAAGCAGAAAGAGGTCAGTTTGTAAAGAGTTTTAAATGCCAGAGGAGTTTCCATTTGACCCTAGGAGTAATAGGAAGTCACTGAGAGTTTACTGAGTAGTGAAATAAAAGAATTAACATGCAAAAATGAAACTCTAGACAAGGTTAAGTAGCATCAATCAGCAGTGAACTCAGTCATTACAATTTCATGATTTCCTCCAACAGCATTTGACAGTTTACTGTTACCCTCTTCCATTTACTTAGCTGTACGTTATACAGCCGCAGTAAACTCTAAGGTCCTTGACAACAGAGGCCGTTTCATTATTTGTCTTGGTTATCACCAGTACCTTACACATAGTAGGTGTTTAGGAAATGTTTTTCAAAGTTGATGTAGGAAATAGGAGCTGAGAAAGTGATTGGTAGGAGTTGAGATGTGGAAGCAGACGGCAGCAAGTTGGAGGAGGGTGCTCTTCACAGTGTGGGTTTATGGCCCAATGGCATGGGAAGCTAAGGAAGCCCCCACAATGACCAGACATCACATCAGGACAGGAGAATCTAAGGAGCTACATGAAGAGCCCCAAATTTGGACAGATCAGATGGGCAATCAGACATGTGCCCAACTCCTCCACTTATTCTGTTTTTGCTTTTTAATTTCAAGCACATTTCCCGATCTAAGAGCCTGCTCCAACAACCAGACTTTGTAATCATTTTAGCCCCTTGGATTTAGTGGTCCACAGATAGCCTAGTATCAGTCTTGCCTAGGTTTTCACTTTAAAGTAGTTTCCCACTGGATTTGGCTCCCACCTCCGCTGCCTGAGACATGAATTGCCCTTCCCTCGGCCTAGGAAGGTGACACATGTCCTGGGCACAGCATAACTGACCATAAGTTAAGACTGAGTAGGATCAAAAGAGCTATAACATGATTGATCAGACTAGGAGAACAGAGAAGATTTGAGAGACCAGTGTTCAATAAGGACTAAGAATGAATATGGGAAGAGTAAGGAATTTGGAGAGATGGATATAACCAACCAGAGAGGAATTTAAAGAGTTCAGAATCTTGAAGGCAGAGCATTTTGAAAGGAGGAAAGACAGGGCAGCTAAATGGTGCAGTGGATAGAGTGCTGGACCCAGAGTTGGCAAGACTCATCGTTGGGAGTTCAAATCCAGCCTCAGACATTTGCTAGCTGTGTGAACCTGGGCAAGTCACTTAATCCTGTTTGCCTCGGTTTCCTCAACCGTAAAAAATGAGCTGGAGAATGAAATGGCAAACCACTCCAGTATCTTTGCCAAGAACACACCAAATGGACTCACATTGAGTCGGACACAACTAAAAATAGACTTAACAACAACCACCAACATAGTTGGTAGTTGAAACAAAGTCAAATCCAGAGAAAAGCCAATAGGCCAATTGGCTGCAACATAGAGTATTTGAAAGGGAGTTACATGGAATAAAAGAAAGGTAAATTGTGCAAGGATTTAAATGCCAAGCAGCAGTGTTGGGGTACTCCACCTCCCTGAAGTATATACCTTAGCTCCCTCTATTCAGTATTGTTCCCACACTTCACTAGTTCTGAAAGAGAGCTCAGTAAAGACGTCGGAGCTCACTAGGGACAGATTGTTTTAAGGAGGTCACATTGTTCCTTTGACTAATTTGTTTTTTTGCTATGACTGTGAGGGAAAGCTCACTGGAGAGGGCATTGTCTTCTGAAGATGAAGTGTTTCTCTGGAAGAAGAAATTAATTCTGGGGAGAACAGAGAGAACAGGAAACACAGTGGTCTATCTTGGGCACATTTCCTCTCAGTAGTGCTTACTGAACAGGTCTCCCTGGTCTCCCTTCCACGAGCCCAAGATTGCTGGTACAGCACGGATTGGCTGTGTATCACTTGGCACAGGAGGCCAGCCTGTCTTATCCAAATTGTGAATTATTTGGCATTAAGACGTAATGAGCTATAGCCAAAAGAATCCCGCCTGGCCTTAGAGTAAAAATACCAGCTTTCCCACTTACTAGCAGTGTGATGGGACCTCTCTAGGCCTCAGTTTATTCCCTCTAAAACTGATTTGCTAATACCTTCCCCAGGATTCTTCACAGAGTGACTGTGCTTTTGCTTCTTGAGGGCAGGGACTATATCATATTTTTCTTTGTAGCCCCAGAACCTAGTACAGTGCCTGCTGCATAGCATGAGCTTGAATCATGGAAGTGAAAGTATTTTGCTGTTACTCGTCAGTCACTGTAATTGTGTTTGACTCCTCATGACCCCATTTGGGGTTTTCTTGGCAAATCTTTTCTTGGAAGAATGGGAGTGGTTTTCCATTTTCTTCTCCAGATCATTTTACAGATGAGGAAACTGAGGCAAACAGAGTTAAGGGACTTGCCCAGGATCACACTGCTAGTAATTGTCCAAGGCTGGATTTAAACTCAGGAAGATAAATCTTCATGACTCCAGACCCAGTGCTCATCCACTGTACCATCCTGCTGCCTTAAATTATTTTGCTAACAGTAAAATACTGTACCCAGGCAAGTCAGAATTACCATGGCCTTTGATAGAGTTACTCTTTCCTTTCCTCTCCAATGAACAGAGAGTTGAGGACATTTCTTCCCCCGCAAAAAGTAGAAATAAAAATCCTTTTCATGCCATTGAAGACTATGCATTGAATGAGAAAAGAATCAAAACATTTTAGAGCTGAAAGGGACCTTTGAGATCATCCCATCCAATCTCCCATCAGTTCAGTTCATACAACTTCTTTGAGGTCAGCGTTTATTTGTTTGCTCTGAATTCACATAGTGTAAACTGTGGGAGGGTGGGAGAATTTTTTGGATCTCAGAACTAGCTGTGTGCAATCCCTGAGCTAACCTTCCCACCTGGTCTTCAACTCTGGATTACACTCCAGCTTCCCACAAAGAGACTTCCCATTCCAGTCCCTATTTCTGAAATCTCACTTCCCACTGTTGTCTTCCAACTTGCCTTGTCAGGGAGTGAGGAAGTGAGTAGGGAGGCTAATACGTTGGAGATATGCCAAGGAGAAAATTATAGTGTCCAATTTTCATAAGCCTAAAAGAACAAGAATGATAGAAGTACAATCTATACTTTAGAGTAGAGCAGGAACCTTAACCTTCACCCAGTGAATGGAACTAGAGTGTCATGGAGGTTTGGGAATTTTCATTACAATTGCCAAAATGCCAAAGAGGACATTGTTTTTCTTCCTTTTTCCTCCCTCCCTCTTTACTTTCTTCTTCTTCCTTCCTTTTGTAAGCAATGGATTTAGAATCAGAAGTTGTTCAGTTGCTTTTCAGTTACGTCCGACTCTTCTGACCCCACCTGGGATTTTCTTGGCAAAGATACAAGAGTGGTTTGCTATTTCCTTCTCCAGCTCATTTTATAGATGAGGAAACTGAGGCAAACAGAGTTAAGTGACTTGCCCAGGGTCACAGCGCTAGTAAACTTTGATTTTAACTCAGGTCTTCCTGACACCAGACCCTGTCCTCTCTCTAGCACACCACCTAGCTGCTACAAAGTGCTTAACTATCCACTACTCCAGCAGCTCTTGGAGGTAGACAGATATGGCACCCTTCCTCTGAGAAACTCAAGGAGTTTTCCTCATATTAACTACAGAATAAGCATAATCCTGCCTATCAGGAATGCTCTGTTAATTAATTTTAAAATATAACTAAAAGCCAGGTCTTGCTGGTCTCATAAAGAGAAAAGTAAAGAGATAAAAAGGAGATACAACCCTCATCTTCCAGGGTGGCTGTTGTTTTGTTACTTATTAGGTGTCAGTGATGTGCACAGATGTGCCTTGGAGGAGGGGATGGGAGTAAAACTTTGTTAATGTCCCTAGAAATTGAAGAATAAAAGAAAGAAAAGAGAAAAGGAGGAAAAAGGGAAAATTAGAAAGAATGTAAAGTTGAAAGCAACCATACTGAAAGTAGAAAACAAAAGGAGAAGGTGGGTGTCCCAAAGTTATGACTGCTTGTCGCAAACTACCTAATTTCAATTCAGGAGCCAGTGTGGTTTATCAACGAATCAATAAGAATTTATTGAGTACATACTATGTACTGGGCATTGGGGATACAGAAAAGAAAGAAAAAAAGAAAAGAAGGAAGGAAAGAAGGATGGAAAGAAGGAAGGAAGGAAGGAAGGAAGGAAGGAAGGAAGGAAGGAAGGAAGGAAGGAAGGAAGGAAGGAAGGAAGGAAGGAAGGAAGGAAGGAAGGAAGGAAGACGGAAAGAATTCCTATTCTCAAGGAGCTTACATTCTGTTAGGGGAGACAACATGTACATAGATGTTTGCATAGTCCCAAAGAATAGATATGAAAAGAGACCACCCACTTTCCTCTACTCCTTTGCATAAGTGGAGGTCCAAGAATATGAAACATTGCATATATTTTCATACTTTTTAATATGCTGATCATTTTGGGGAATGTTTTCTCTTCTTCCTCTTTTTCTTTTTTCTTGAAAAAAATATTATCCATAGCTTGGGATGGCTCTAAGGGAAGGGATGGGGGGACAGAGACTGGGAGAAGTTTAGGTAATAGAAAAAAAATAAGATATTAATAAAAATTATTTGTAAAAAACATAGAAGTTTATTTGGAATACATGTGAAATAAATAAAATATTACAGAATCTAGGGTCGTCAAAACTTGGCTTCAAATCTCATCTCTGCCAACTTACTAGTTATGTGACCCTGGACAAATTACTTCACTTGTCAGAACTTCTCCTTCTCCATAAAGTGTGAGGGTGCATTATAATCCTGGAATCAGGGGTTTAGAGTTGAAAGTGGCTTCAAAAAGCTAAATCCAACCCCCTCTTTTTACAGATGAAAAAATTGAGGCCCAGAGAAGTCAAGTGGCTTTTCCAAGGCCATAAAGCTACTAAGTGTCTGAGGAAAGATTTGAACTCAGATCTTCCTGATCCTAAGTCTAGTACCCTTCCTCCATTTCCTTCTGGTGCTAACTCTATAATTCTATGATCCCTAAGCTACTTAATATTGCTGGGCTTCTTATATGTTTGAAAACATTTTTTGAGGTATATGAACATTCAAATCAACTACAAAGGTCTTATGAAGGAAGATGATATCCAACTCCTGAGAAAGAACTGATGTGTGGAACTATGTATTGTATAATTTAACATATATATCTGTGTCAAATGTTAACCTTCTCTAGTTTGGGGTTGGGAAGGAGGAAGGGAAACATTTTAGAACTCAAATGTAACAAGAGAAAGAAAGAAAGAGAAGGAAGAAAAGAAGGAAGGAAGGAAGGAAGGAAGGAAGGAAGGAAGGAAGGAAGGAAGGAAGGAAGGAAGGAAGGAAGGAAGGAAGGAAGGAAGGAAAGAAGGAAAGAAGGAAAGAAGGAAAGAAGGAAAGAAAGAAGGGAAAGAAAGAAAAGGGAAAGAAAAAGGAAAAAAGAAAGAGAATAAATAAGTTGAATAAAGAAGAGAATTTTTTTAAAACCTCCTCAGTTTTTCACTACCTAAATGCATCTTTCTCTGCAGCTATTGCTAACCTGAATAATCTCCTTAAGCAAGAATATGAGGCTTCATACATTTTCTGTTAACATATCATCAGCAAAATGAGGTGAATGCCCTTTAAGATCTCTTGGGTCCCTTTCATTTTTAAATGCTGCAAAGCTCAACATCCTCTAATCCTAATTCTGTGTGGGGAGAGGGAGGGGCTTCTCATCCTGACTGAGGCACTGTCTTATTCCTCACACACTGGCTCCCTTTACATGAAGATATAGTCGGCTGTATCTCTGCAGGCTGAGAAATCAGCACCAGGAGTGTTCATTTAATGCTGAGAATGAGGAGGAATCACAGGAGCAGCTTAGATTTTACTGACATGTGCCCAAGCATATTCCCAAACCCATTGTCCTTCCCATTTGGATGGGAAATCTATGAAGGAAATCTCAAAGTAAATTTACCTAGTCTCAGCCTCAGCTTCGGAGGTCAATGTGAGTAGCAGGTTTTTAAGCAAAAAGTAAAATTTGCATAAATTTGCATAATGGAAAATGATAGTTTCTTAATGTTGGTTGAGAGCATCTCCTTCAAGATGTCAGTTTCTTATATTAATCATAGGTCATCTCATCTATTTTAGCGTGTTTGCCATTCTCCTTCAAGTCTGGGGATCCTGGTAAGTTGTATGAGTCTTAAGAAGTTATGCAAAGTTTCACAGTTACAATGTGAGAAAGTGTTGAATTAAACTGGTGGAATCATGATCTACAGCAGGAGTTCTTTACGGTTTTGAGTCACACATGCACATATACACACACACACTACTGGCAGTTAGGTAAATCCTAGGGACTCCTCTTATAAAGTTTTTAAATGCATAAACAGAATTCATAGGGATTACAAAGGAAACCGATTATGTTAAAATAAAGATTTAATTTTTCCCATCTGTGTTCACAGATCCCCTGAAACATCTATGAGCAACTTAGGGATCTGTGGATCCCAGGGCAAGAACCCCTCTTCTAGATCAAGAAAAGACCTCAGCAGTTCTCTTGGCTAAGCCCCTCTTTCGACAGAAGAGGAAACTGAGGTGTAGGGAGATTAAATGATTTTTTCCAAGGTCATATACCTTTAAACATCAGTTTTGAGTCAGGGTCCTTTGACTCCAGAAGCCATTGTACTTTTCACTATACCACCTTCCCTCTAAAAACAGAAGCAAAAATACAGCTACTCTAGCACCAGATATCTCATCCAGATAGAATTTAGGGTAGCAGAACAGAGATTCTATATTTTTTTAGAAGAAGAAAAAAGATATTGCCCTGGTTTTTTCGTTCAAGCTCAGAAGAAACTTTTTCAAAAAGTTACCTCTCAAAACGACCCTCTCTGTAATTTGGAGATTCCTCTCCACTGAGTGGGAGTTTACCACCTAAATGCCCCTTTCACTGAAACTGTTGCTAACCTAAATAATCTCCTTAGGGAAGAATATGAGGCTTACCATATTTCTTGTAAACTATCCCATTCTCCTTGAGCAGCTTATCCCAGCTCTGCGAATTATAGAAATTCCATTCCTGGCAGCAACAGTCTGTTAAATTGGTTTTGATTGGTAATTGAATCTTAAGACCCTTTCAAGGCAACATTCATAACAACAGATTAGTGGGGTGAGTGATGTCATACAACACTGTAAAGCGATGGAATAGATTACCATAACTGGAAGTCAAATTCAAACACCCCTGACCTGACTCTGTGACTTCCATTCCTCTGAAAAATTAAACATAAAAACAAACCAAGTTTGCTCTCTCCCTTGAGACTGTGATGGGCCCAATCCAGGTATCCAAGTAATTGAATTGCCAGGCAACTGGCACATGTACTTTCTTCTTCTGGAACCTGGAGCTGGGAGTGCCAGTGACATCCTAACATCTCACATTAAACTTCTGCAGTTTTTAAATTATTTATAATGATGTTTCAGAATATTTATGTTGATAATCCTAGAGGAGTCAATACAAGCCTTCTGAAATGTTAAGCTTGGGGTTGGGTGGGGTAACCCAGAGTGGTAACACAAAAGAAAAGTCTTTCTGAATATTTTTTTCAATCGTGTGTGTTTAATTATCTACAAAGCTTTCTAATAGAGGTAGTCCCCTGAACTATATTTATGTTTGAATAATGAAAGAACTTTCTGGGTAAAAATCTCTCCCAAGTACCTCTTTCTAGCTTGCAACTATTCCTATAAACTCGGGCAATTTACTTTATTATTTAAGAACTTAAGAGCATGTAAAAATTTTATTGACCTTAAGTACTGGTACAACTGGGGGAAATCAGCAGATTTTTCTTAATGAAATTACATTGTACTTTTTGAAACTCCTAGGCATTGAAAATATTTTTCAGATATTAATAAAGGTTCATAAGGAGTAATGAGGAATAATATGAAAGTGTGTTGGAGAATGGCAAATATCCTGGAAATCTGACCTTCCCTGTTGAGTCAGAACCAAGAAGACCCATATTTGAACAAAGTGTAACATTATTATGAGCATGCCCATATCATTATTTCCTGGTTCAGTAGAGATGAGGAGAAGAGGGGCAAAGAAGGATCAAGTTTGGGAGAAGATCCAGAAAAAAAAAATCACTTTTTCTGGTCTACTTTGGTTCGATTCAGGCCAAAAATGAACTATTTTAAAGGGCTGTGTTGTCTCTATCATCCTTTTCCTTCAACTATTCGTCTTAGCAAAAGTTCAACACCCGGAACAAATACCACAAACTACACCTGGGGCAGACGGCATGAAAGATATCCTCAACTGGAAGGAAGAAGCAGGTCAAAGTGGAGAAGAAGCTTAACCCAGCCCGCCCTCTATTTGTTTTAACCATTGTTTTTTTTTATTCAATTTTATTTTAATTTGAGTTCTGAATTCTCTCCCTTCCACTTCCCCTGTCCCACCAACTGATAAAGTGATAAAAGCAAAACTTTACAAATATATAGTCAAACAAAACAAATATATATGCTTCAGTCTAGGTCCATCACTTCTCTTTTGAAGGTAGATGGCTTATTTCAACATGACTCCTCTAGAAATGTGGTTGGTTGTTGTATAGATGAGTTCCTAAGTTATCTGTTTCAGAGTTATTTATCTTTACAATATTTTTATTATTATAGAAGTTGTTCTCCTGGTTCTGCTTACTTCACTTTGCATCAATTCATTCAGTTAACCAGTTGTTCTTAAGAACTAGATGTTCAATTGTTTCTGCACTGCTTAAGACTTGAAAATACTGTCAACAAAAATTCAGCGCACTGAGGCAAAATTCTGGTCACCCTATCCTCCTTGTACCTCTGCTCTTTAGTTATGTTGGCTTTTGAGTCAAATAAGAGTCATCAGTGGCAGCGAGGTAGCACCATGGATAGAGCTCTGAATTTGAAACCAGGAAGACTCATCCTCTTAAGTTCAAATCTGGCCTCAAAAATTTCATAGTTGTGTGACCCTGGACAAGTCACTTAGCCCTGTTTGCCTGAGGTTCTTCATTTGTAAAATGATCTGGAGAAGAAAATGGCAAACCACTCCAGTATCTTTACAAGAAAACCCCAAATGAGGTTATAAAGAGTCAGTCGCAACTCAACAACATTAGTAAAAGTTAAATCAGTGGTGTCAAAATCAAATAGAAATGGACACCACCAAATCTTACATGAAGATCCCCCACACCTCATATTGACTTAGACAGCCACCTGTCCATATTTCCTCTGCTTTATTTTTATTCGCTTTCTTGTTGTTATTTTATTTCATTTTGCTGTATTTTTATTTATTTTATTAAACATGTTTCCCAGTCACATTTTAATGTGGTTCTGGCTCCACTTGATAGTGTTGTGGGCCACGTGCTTGGCACCTCTTTACCGGGGGATTCAATTTGCCACCAAATACCCCAGTCAATTGCAGATGAGGGACCAGAATCTAACTTTTATGGCACAACTTGGTGCCCATTTTATCAAAACATTCCCAGAGAAGTGCATCATTTTGATGTTTGGAACAATTCTGCTCTATTCAGCAGTTCCTACTTCAGCTTACACACTCTGGGGCCAGTATATTTGTAACTAAATCTTTCTAATCCTCTTGTCTAGAGATTTACAACTTTTTCTTTTTATACCTTTCAATGAGCAATGAAGTCAGGGCTTGGCCTTTTCTGACAGCTGTTAAATTTACTGAATTCACAAAACCGGGCACCCTTGATATGCTCCTCAGTGAGGAAAGTCCATAACCATGCACAAGAGCAGCAGGGCCTTTCCTAGCTAAAGTGCTCCAGAATCAGACTGAGTCTATACAGGATTTCTAGGTGATTGTTACTATCAAACAAAACAGGCACCAAAGTCTGTGTCTCAGGCTGTTTCATGCCATTAATACTGGGGAATACCTGAGAAAGCACTCTACTTTTAATAACAGAAAACTGAGAAAGTATTTTTGAAAAACTATTTAGAATATATCTGGATCATAGGTTTAGAGGCAGAATGGACCTTAAAAGTCATCTAGTCCAGCTCTTTTATTTTACAGAAGAGGAAACTGAGGGCTAGAGATGTTACGAGATCTCAGAGGCTATAGTGGCTGATCTAGGATTTGAACTTAGGTCCTGAGACCCCAAGTTCAGGGTTTCTTCCTTTTTTTTCTTTCAGGGCTCCCTGAGAGCCAGCCTCAATAATGTCTTTCCTCTCTCCAAATTTATCATTCCACAAACATTTTAACCAGTCTCACCAAATTTACCAGTAACTTAAAATTAATTACAAATATGTATTAAGCACCTGTTATATGCCAGGCACCCTGCTGAGCCTTGGGAATGTAAATAAAAAGAATGAAAAAATTCTAATGAGGGTAATAACAAATACATGCAAGAATATATACAATATAAAACAGGTTAGTCATAGTCATTTCAGTTGTGCCTGACTCTTCATTACCCCATTGGAATTTTCTTGGCAAAGATACTGGAATGGTTTGCTTCATGATTTCCAACTATTTTACAGATGAGGAGACAGGGTTAAGTGACTTTTCCAGGGTCACATAACTAATACATGTCTAACATCAGATTTGAACTCAGAAAGATGAGTATTCCTGACTCCAGGTCAAGCACTCATTCACCATGGCACCATCTAGCTGCCTGCCTGGCATGTGGTGGATGCCTCTTAAGTAGAAACTTGAGGGACTTGAACAGCAGGGATGGGGAACCCTGGAAGAGAATCTAAATCCCTGGGGCCCAACTTTCCCAAACAACTTTGCCAAATCCCCAAATAGGCAGCACCAGGGGCTTCCCAAGTTTATGACCTGATTTATGAAGGTTTATTGTCAAATGTCTTTTGGCGGGAAGGTAGTATGGTGAGTAAAGCCCTAGATTTGTAGTTCAAATCCCATCTCAGATACTTCCTAGCTGTGTCACCTTGGACAAGTCACTTAACCTCTGTTTGCCCAAGTTTCTTGGTCTCTACAATTGACAATAATAATAGCACCTCCCTCCCAGAGTTGTAGTAAAACTAAAATGAGATAATATTTATAAAGCACTTTGCAAACCAGATGCTAGCTATTACCTCTTCCCCATGTGGAGACCTCCTCTCACATTTATCTGGGGCAGGAATGGGGAACCGTAGACCAAGGCCACATGTGGCCCTCTAGGTTCTCAAGTGCAGCCTTTTGAATGAATCGAAACTTCACAGAACAAATCCTTTTATTAAGGATTTATTAAGTCTCTGTCAGAGACTTAACATAATAAGTATAGATGTATGCCACTTCCAGCCATGAGTATACACTGATAGTATATCACTCCTTTTCATCTTGGGTTGTCTAAGGATCACAGAGAATTCTATCACCTGTACTTAAACATGACATCCTAAGACTTTTTTAAGCATATGAGCATGTATATACATGTAAGCATATGCATACTTAATCTCCAAGTCGGAGACAGAGGTTAAAAAAATTTCCTCAAGGTCACCCTGGAGATGTCTCAAAAAGACAGTCTTGGGAGATGAATGTTGTTTCATTCAATCAAGTAGTGGAATCTCCATTCACAAATCTGCTCTCCTACCCTCCAGTCAGGTTTCATCTTTTCCTTGTTCCTTTTACTTTCCCTGTTTTACCTTATATTGGGGGGGCAGGTCATGAGGTAGAGTGGGAGGTGAGAAATTCCCAGGGCAGAAGTTATCTCCGCCAACGCAGATAAGACACATACTGTCTTAAAGAGTTGCTGGAGCCTTGAGAGGTTGAAAGAGCTTACCTGTTACATGATGAGCAGGGATCAGAGAAAGTATCTGAAACTATTGGAGACTTCCTAAGTCTAAGGCTGGCCTTACATGTTCACCTTTGTTATTGAAGCAAGAGTGGCCTATTATAGTGGGTAGCTTGATCTTATGGATTAGAAATTTAGAAATCTGAATTTTATTCAATTTAAGGTAAATTATTAATTCATTAAAAGCTTACATTAATAAATTGTGAAATTTTGCCATTGAGTTCCTCCAGCATCTTTAATTTACTACTAAAAAAGCAGACAAATTTATTAGCAATTTCTACCTTCTTCTGTCTCTTTTCAAATTCGTTAGGGACTTGTGGAGTTTGTTAATAGTCCTTCCAGGAGTAATTAAGAAATTTCATGTCCTATTTTTCTTTTTTAAAAAGAAAAATGTGTTTTGATTTAGAGGGTTTTTTCATGAAACACAATTTCCAGAAATAGTGATATCTCAAACTTTTCCATTACAACTTGTTTTTCAGCCTTCAACTATGTGTTACTTACGTGTGGAAGTGGAGGGAAGGGTATTGTTCAAGAACCCTATGCTCCCACGATCCCAAGATGTCCTTGCATAGAAAACCCTCGACATTTTTACCGAGTTCAAATATCAAATTTAAAGGTCTCAAGAATAAAAGAAATGTTAAAGTTAATACTGCTTATAGTACAAGGTAGAATGTGCTCTGGATTTAAAATATAATAAATAGAAAATGAGAGGACAGTAAACAAATTCTTATTCTCAACGATGATAGGAATGTTGTTTCAATACAATATAAACCAAATGTTTTACATTTGTGTTCACTTAGTACACAAAGGCAGTTCATTAGCATTTGTGCTAGCAAGCTCCATTTGTCTTATCGGTGACCCCATTCCAAGACCCCAGTCAAGAGAACATATTTGATATGTATATCAGAAATTTCTCACCTCCATCATTTATACCTGTTCAAAGGGCATCAGTTCCTGTACTATTAGACCCACAGAAGTATAGCAATTAATCTTCCTTGTCATCATCATGATCCTGTTCATTCATTTCACTGGCTTTACAGCAATGATTAGATACTGGCACAAGACAGAACAAGGCAAAGAGGTGCCAGTCTAGCTTGTGATGTTGTGGGCTCTGGCATTGATCTCAATATCCTCTTCATGTGAATTGAGCTGGTTTCTGTGACCCATTGTCTAGGTTTCCTGGCTACTCTGTTGGGGCAGTTACTCCCTTCAGCTTAACCACCTCCCCTATAATTTCTTTTTATCTGCTAAATACAGTTGTGAAAGGAAGGTTCATTTCAACAAGATGGCAGGGATGGGAGCATTACACATCCAACTTCATTTACCTATGTCAACCTTCGAAGCCTCATTCACTTTCTCTAAAATGCCACCACTCCTTCCAACTAGACCAGTCATCTTCCCCCAAAGCTGGGACCCATACAGGGTCAAGGTTAATGACCCCCTCTTCACACACACCCCAGAACTGCCAGGTGAAATCTGAATAAAATGAGTATCCATGGGGGGAAACTCCCCAAAATGCAATGCATAACCTAAAGGGTACGTGTGGAAGAGTTAGTCTCCTACATTGTCTAGCTGATGGTAAGAGTAGGTTTATATAGGATTACTGTGTTAAAACGCTCAGCTTTGGAATTCTACTCTTGTGCTGAGCATTTCTTATTAGTAAAGACAAACTCACCTGGCCTCAGACTATGCTCCACTTTCTCATCTGCTCAGCCATCTACTCTGGGGATCTTGCCACTTGCCCTACAGCTACAGGCATCTATTCAACCTCTTCTCTCTACCTCTTAATCTGTGAAGAGAAATCAAATCAGAACTACTGTCACTTCCAGAAAAGACAATAACCATTTATGGTTCAAATCACCATCCTTGTGACCTACCCCTCCAGGCCAAAAACTTTCACTGACACAATACTCTTGTATTTGTGTTGTCTCTTCCTATTTGAATATGAGCCCCTTGAAGGCAGGCATTATCTCACTTTTGTGTTTGTCTCCCCAGTGTCTTAGATAGTGCTTGGAACATAAGTAGTGGTAATAGTAGAATAAGAGAATACATGTGTTAGTT
The DNA here is from genome assembly GCA_023548195.1 of Bettongia penicillata ogilbyi. Taxonomy (NCBI): domain Eukaryota; kingdom Metazoa; phylum Chordata; class Mammalia; order Diprotodontia; family Potoroidae; genus Bettongia; species Bettongia penicillata. The sequence continues at coordinate 6,454,360 of JAJHZJ010000245.1, read as the reverse complement.
GTTCAATTTTGGAACTCCCACCTTGGATGCTTAATAGATGCTTTTAAAATTCATTAATTGATTATGTACATGTAAAGAGAAATTATGAGACCTGTGGCTTTTTTTTTAAGAACAACTTGACCAGTGACATCTCCTTTGTCCTCTGAGTCTTTGAGTTTCCTTGAGTTACTGACTCTAATTCGTGTAGCAAAAAGCCACACCCAAAGTTCCGAAAACTTCGAGGCAGCTCTGGATACCTCTTTCTCCCTGACATTCTCTCATTTCTGAAAGTAACTTCTGCCAGTATGGGGTCAGCTAGGTACAAATCATAGGAGAAGAAAGCTGTAAGGGTTAAGGATCCTGGTAATATTTGTACATCTTTTTCATTTTATCTACTTGTTATCAAAAAGAAGGCAGGTCTGCTTTGTGATTGCTCAGTCCTTTCATTCATGTCCAACTCTTTATGACTCCATTTGGAGTTTTCTTGGCAGAGACACTAGAGTGGTTTGCCATTTCCTTCTCCAACTCATTTTACAGAGGAGGAAACTGAAGCAAATAAGATAAAATGACTTGCCCAGGGTCACACAGTGAGGAAGTACCTGAGGCAAGATTTGAACTCATAAAGATGAGTTTTCCTAACTCTAGACCTACCACTCTATCCACTGTGCTGCAAGTCTGCTTTCAATTGCCCAACACTGGATAGACTTTCTGTTAAGATCCATACTCATTCCTCCTTCAGAGTCATTAATCTTGGTGGAATTTCTTAGCAAGACAGCAATTGACAAGAAGCAGTTACCAGGAAGGCCTACTGTAGTGTAGAAGTTGTACATGGATCTTTTCCATTTCTATTAAAGGAGACTAATTGTGTTGGTCTCAGAATTACTAGAATGACTGGAAGTTCCAAAGTCATAATCCATGGTAATTTCTACATATGATCTAATCTTTGATTACTTACAGTCTTTTTTGTTGTTTTTCCATTAAAAAGCAGTTGTTTTCTCTCTTTCAACTTTTTTATACCACCACCACCTCACACAAAAAGCTTGTGACAAACATGTATAGTCAAGCAAACAAACTTCTTTGTTTGCCACGTCCAACAATATGTTTATTACTTTGCGTATTTTATATCACTCTCTGTCAGGAGGTAGCAAGCATTCTTTATCTGTTCTCTGGAATCATGGCTGGTCATGTCATTGATCAAAATGCTTTCCAAGTTGCTAACTTTTACAATGCTGCTGTTACAGTATAGACTGTTCTGGATCTACTTACTTCACCCTGGATTAGTTCAAAAGAAGTCTTCTGAGATTTTGCTGAAACCCTCCACTTTTGCCATTTCCCATGGCACAATAGGAAATTGTGTCATGTACTCTATTCCTTTATATAAATTCATATATGGGCATCTGGGTGGCACAGTGGATAGAGCACTGGGCCTGGAGTCAGGAAGAATTGAGTTCAAATCCAGCCTTAGACACATAATAGCTGGGTAACCCTAGGCAAATCACTTAACTCTGTTTACCTCAGTTTCCTCATCTGCAAAATGAACTGGAGAAGGAAATGGCAAACCACTCCAGTATCTTTGCCAAGAAAATCCCTTATGGGATCATGATGAGTCAGAAAGGTCTGAAACAACTGAATAATAGCAACAAATTTACATACTATGATTTGTTTAGCCATTTCCCAGTTGATAGATATGACTTAGTTCCCAGTCCTTTGCCACCATAAAAAGAGCCACAGCCTCTTATTATAGAGTTGGGCTTCATCCGAGTTCTGCCTGTTGGCCAAATAGGAGAGCATGGTATTCTCACTCACAGTGACTCTGCTGTTCCATAGGCCTACCTGTCTATGATCTGTCCAGTATTTCCACTTCTGAACAGCCAATGGCTGAACCTCATCACTTAAAATAGGTGATTGGAGCCATGGCCCCGCTAAGACTTGATGCCACATGATCAGGTCCATGAGCCAATGTTCACATTGGCCTCTTCTTGAGCCCCTTTGTCCATGTGACTTATTATACAGCCTCAGGTTTATATATTTTGAAGCATATTATATGTTTAAAGAATTGAGCTCCTGGGAAATAACCTTCATTTTTTCATGCTCATGCACTAGTCTATTATATTGAGTCCAAGTGGCTTTCGTGTAATAGCCATTCATTGAAGTTATACTTAACCTCTCATTTTTTCCCTTTGGTTTCATAGCAATGATACAGATCTTGGCAGAGATAAAAAAAAAAGACAAGAGTAGAAACAATTTTATTATTGATTCCAGAAGTATTTTTTTCATTTTGGTTTGGCTTGACCTCTTTTTGACTTTTATCTGTCTTCATCTCTAAAATCCAATAAAATGAGCAATGCAAAATTGAAAAGGAAAAAAAAGTCCTTTGGTGGAGATGTTGATTCTTATTTTTATAGATGTATTGAATTTTGTTCTGGCTAAACATAATCAAACCTACCTCATTTTCAACATGCTTCTGTATTCTAGCATAGTTACTAAATAACAAAAAATAAAGTACTTAGTTCTGCACAATATCATAGCATCTCAGAGTTGGAAAGAACCTCAAAGCTTCCCTAGCCCAAACCATACCTTATTAAGAATGCCATCTGCGACATCTGTTTAAAGACCTCCAGTTTCACTTTTGGACAGCTCAGATGGTTTGGCAGTTATTTCAGTTCACTTTGACAAACCTTTAGCAGTAAGTATCTACTATATTCCAGTCCATCAACAAGAATATTATTGTATTAAGTGTCTCCTATATGCCGGGCATTGTGCTAAATGATAGAGAAACAGAGAAACCCTCACCTCAAGGAGGCTACAGAGATAAATTTTTATAATTGTCCTTACTTACTGAGAACTTGTTAAGACTTTATTTATTCTGCAAAATGAAGGGATTGGAGTAGGTGGTCTTTGATGTACCTTTTAACTCTAGATCTATCTTCTTTTTAAAATAACACATTATCTATCAATTGTGCTGACCAAATCATTGGTTTTAATCTAACAGGGTCTCTTCAAATGTTCATTCTCTTTATCCTTGCCTCTTTAGATGGGGTCATTACTGTGTGTGTTCTGACAAAGGCTAGGGCTGTGACTAAGAGTCTTCCATAGCTGGTGCTAGTGGTCATCTCCCATGCTTTGCACTTGTGCAATACTGACCTGCTGTTTTTTCCCCATACGGAACTTTCCATTTCTCCCATCTCTGTTCCACTGCACACCCATCCTCCATGACTAGAATGTTTGGCTTCCTGGGATATCTATCTCTCTTTTTAGAGTTTGGTTCATTGAGTATCAAGTGACCTTTGCCAATTTTCCCGGAGTGTAAGAGATCCCACTCTCTCTTCATCTCTGTGTAATTTTGTTTTGTTTTGTATATGTACTATATATCTGTAAACATTTATTCCCACTAGTAAAATGTAAGCTCTCTGAAGACAAGAACTATTTATTTCACTTTTGTATTTGTATTTTTGTATTTGCCTAGCACATGGTCAGTACTTCATGAGATTTTAGATTTAAAGGGACAAGGGACATTAAAGCCCTCCCAGTCCAATCCACTCATTTTACAGATAAAGAAACTGAGACCCCTAAAGTGATTTGCTCAAGGTCACACAAGTTGTAAATGACAGAGGAAGGATCTGAACCCAAGTCCTCCAGTTCCAAAGCTAATTTCCTTCCCTTGCACAACACTTATTAAACGCTTATTAAATGATTGATTGATGTCCAGGGTTTGGAAATGTTAGGGTAGCAGTGAGGGAGTGTAAGGACTGATCATAAACATGAAATATTTGATTCACTTAACTCAGGTACCCTGCTGATGTCATTAAAAGTCTAATATTTGGGATTAATATTGTCCCCCTTGAACCAGATGAACTTCAGCTGTGGACAGCTCCAACCACTGTAAGAATTTCCTGTGTTAGAAACAGAAAAATTAACAGAGCCATAGATAACTTCCAAACTGAGTAGTTCTTGATACTTTCTCAAACATCTGGAAAGAAGATAATGTCTTCACTAGATCCTATTTTAATGTCCTGGGAGAAAGTGAAATTATACTTCATAAACATGAGCTAAATCAAGTCACTTAATCTCAGTTTTCTCTTCTAGAAAAAGGGAATTGTGGGCAGCTAGGTGGCACAGTGGAAAAGAGTGCTGGACCTATGATCAGGAAGACTCATTTTCATGAGTTCAAATATGGCCTCAGACACTTAGTAGTTGTGTGACCTTGGCCAAGTCACTTAACACTGCCTCAGTTTCTTCATCTGTAAAATGAGCTAGCAAAGGAAATGGCAAATTGTATCTTTGACAAGAAAGCTGCAAATGGGATCACTTAGAGTTGGACACAACTGAAAAACAGCAATAATAACTATACCTACTGTACAGGATTCTGGAGACTGAATAAGATAAAATATGTACAGTGTTTTCCAACCCTTAAAGCATTATATAAATGTTATTATTACTTGTTCACCAGTTCTTTATCAATTTCTCTCTTTTTCTTTTTTACTATTTTCTTTCCTCACCTCTGATTTTTCTTTCCATTTCTGTCAGAAAATTACAAACCTGGAAGGGACTTCAAAAGATCATGTAATCCCAACCTCCTGCCCCTAGGATGAACTACATTTAATCTAAGAAATACTAATAATATGTGAATTACATAGAGTGTTAATACTCACACTTTCCTCAAAACAACCTTTTGAGGTAGATAATGTGCTATTGCTATTTTGCAGATGAAGAAACAGCCTCCAAGAAGTTAAGTGACTTGCTTAAGGTCACATGGCTAATATGTAGCAGAGCCTCTGCTCAGACACAAGTCTTCTGAACCCAAGGTCAATTATTTTTTCACTCTCCTGTGAATGCCTCATTCAAAAATACAGTGAAAGTATGTCAGGAAAAAAGTAGCTCATTGCTAAGAACACAATGATATATATGGAATGAATGCGAGATTTGGATTCAGAGGAACTGGTTTCAAACCTCAGATCCGCCGTTTTCTTCTTGAGTGCCCTTGGACAAGTCATTTCTTTTCTAGGCTTTGGTTGGATTAGATGGCCTTTGAGCTCTCTTCCAACTCTCTCTCTCTCTCTCTCTCTCTCTCTCTCTCTCTCTCTCTCTCTCTCTCTCTCTCTCTATCTGTCTTCTCTCTCTGTTTCTCTCTCTCTTCTCTCTATCTCATTCTAGAACATGTATGTATTGTGTGGGTCAAATTAATGCCCCCCCAACATAATAATTACATGCAATAAAAGTCCTGCTCCCTACTTCCCCAGCAACAATTTTAAGATATTTTACTTAATCTCCAAAAGGGAGATAACAATAGTCCTTATCATTCTATGCTGTGCCTCCCAATCTGACTGATGTTTTTAAGAGATGTAAACTAGCGAACTAGACTTTGATCACATGATCTGGGTTCCAATCCTGATCCTACCACTAACTAGCTCAATGAGACTGGAAAGTCACTTCACCTCTATCCTAGAAGCCTTCCTAACACTATGATGAGGTCAAGTAATGTGCTATTAGGAACTGTCTTCTTGTTCCCAAAATACTTCATAATAGTATTTGGAGATCTCAAAAAAATATTGAATAGTCTCACTGATCTTGACATCAACATGTAAGTTTGTTGCTGTGGTTCACTTGTTTCAGGCATGTCTGATTCTTCGTGATCCCATTTGGGGTTTTCTTGGCAAAGATACTGGGGTGGTTTGCCATTTCCTTCTCCAGCCCATTTTTACAGATGAGGAAACTGAAAAGCAAACAGGGTTAAGTGACTTGCCCAGGATCACACAGCTGATAAGTGTCTGAGGCCAGATTTGAGCTCAAGAAGATGAGAATCCTGAATCCAGGTCCTGTGTTTCATCCACTATACCACCTAACTGCCCTTAACAGGTAAGAGAACGTGTGACCTTGGAATCAGGAAGACCTAGGTTCAAATCCTGCCCCTAATACTCACTGGTTTCATGCCTCTGCTCACTTCTGTGTACCATGGGACTCTCTACTACATCACAGATGGGCCACATTCACGTAAGAAGCTTCCTGCTCATACACTTAGGATGCTGAACAGTATGCAGAGATGGTAGCTGCTTTCATCTAACTGATATGGTCTTTCTTATTCTTAGAATGTTTAAGATATTAACCTCAATATGGATATCAAATTAATTTGGACAAATCATAATTGATGCCAATTAGCTGTAGCTGAAGTGCATTTCCACTTTGTACTACAATTCACAACTGTACATAATTGCCATCTAATTTATTTGCTTTAATTAATATTTGACTTATACAAAAAGAGATGGAGGAGATTTCTCAAGAGTGTCTTTCTGCCTACAGTATTTTGATCCAACCTAAAAAGTAATCCTTAGCTTACGGGGTAATTCTTTCCTTGTTTAAAATGCATACTGTTTCCAAAGGAGCTCAGAGTCATTACACATACATGTTAATTTCGGCTCATCCATTGCCTCCAATCTCATGTCATTAAAACTTAGCAGTCATATTGTTTTTGCTGAAAATAGTTTTACATGAATTGTCCCCTCTGTTTTGCTAGATAAATCACTTAGTCCCCATCAGCAGAGTAACCTGAGTAACACTCAGAGTAAGCAGAGAGTAACCATTCAGTTGTTCTTTCTTCCCTTTTCCTTGTTCTCCACAGTCTACAACCTCCTCCATCCTATGTGTCTAGTGCCTTCATGATGTTCCTGGTTATCCAGAGTACTCAAAAGTTATGTCTTTCCCACGACTGTTCTTCTGCCTTAACTCCCATACTCAAGGTCTTCCCTGATTCTCTCCTCTTCATTGTTCCTCTGTAAAATCATTTGTCCTGTAAAGTGACTGATGATTATCTGATAAATGAATTCACAATGAGGTTTTAATAGCAGATAATTTCTCTTGGAAAACATGCTTTTGTTTTCAATGCCTTCACTGTCTTAACCCAAATGAGTGACAGATGGTGGATATTTCCAGACAAGCAAGGGAGAGAGTTTGAATTCAGGGAACCCTTTTTGAATCCTTTAAATTGCCACTATTCCACTTATACCTGAGATCAACAAACCAGGCTCTGCCTATTTGACATTTTGTCAATGACTCTGATGATACCATAGAAGACAGGCTTATCAAATTTGAGAATGATACAAAGTTAGGAGGTAGAACAAATGCTTGGATCACAGTGTTGGTGTCCAAAAAGACTGACAGCCAAAAGCACAAGTCCGGGTCAATGGTGAACATGTAACAGGGATAAATGCAGATCCATGCTAAGGGTCAAAACAGATCAACTTCCCAACAACTGGGCACTGGAGACCTGGTTTAATAGCCATTCATTCAAAAAAAAATACATAGGAGTATTGTGGACTGTGACCTCCTCAGAAATCAATCAGGATGTCATGGATCTGATACAGTGCTATATCCAGAAACAGGAAAGTCTTATTCTCTCTGTGTTCTGTGCTGGTCAGAGAACAACCATAGGATCATGTCCTGTTCTGGGCACTATCTGAGAAGGATATTGACAAACTGGAAATCCCCCAGAGCAGCACGATCAGGTGGGAGAGAAGACTTAGTACCATGTCACCTGAAGATTATTGAAGGAACTGAAGAAGATATGGAGAGACTGTACTGGCTGTCTTCAGTTATGTGAAGGGTTGTCATGGGGAAAAAGTACTGGACTTACTCTGGGAAGTTGTAGGGGCCAGAACTAGGAGCAGTAATAGAAGTTAGAGGGAAGCAGATTCAGACTCTATTGACCAAAATTCAAGCATCCAACCTTGAACAATGAGGAAATGCCAAAGGCATTTAAGTAGAAGCTAAACGATGATTTGCCAGGAAGATAACAGATTTCTGTCCTGAATGGGAGCTTGGAAATGATGGGGTTTGGGGCACTATTTTTTGTTCTGAACCTATGCTTTTATTGGTACAAAGAACTCTCATTGAGGAAAACCCTCTTACTGCTGCAGTTCAACGTCAATTCTGCAACTTAATGGTTGCAGAGACCTCGCTCATGGAAGTACAAATTATCTGAGAGTTAAGTGATTTGGGTTAAGAGTTTAGTGACTCACCCAGGGTCACACAGCTGGTGTTTGTCAGAAGGACTTGAACTGAGCTTGCTCTGACTCCTAGGTTGATTCTCTTCATGTTGCTTCTCCAGGGTCCCTGAGGGATAGAAGGGGACTAGAGCCATGATTTCAGAGCAACAAGGAGCTCCCACTGAGGGGACTCCCTCTGCCAGTGCAAGTAGCATCTCCTTTGAAATTAAAGTCGTAGAGTTTCCAGGGCACTGAGAGATTAAGTGACTTGTCCAGTGGCCTTGAATCCAGGTCTTCCTGGCTCTGCCACTACTTCGTCATGAGACCTCTCATGAGCTCACATACAACTCTAACATTCCATAATTTCTTCTCTCTCTCTCTCTCTCTCTCTCTCTCTCTCTCTCTCTCTCTCTCTCTCTCTCTCTCTCTCTCTCATATCTGTCTTTATGTATATGCATAGGTATATGTATATGAACTATGCCAGTATTTGTTGGCTCCTTGGGGCAGATCCTCTGGAGTGGTAGTAGGGAAGGGAGAAACCTTGGGGTTCTGGAAAATAGAATTATGGAGGACTGCACCTCAAGTATTTCTCAAAGCTCTTTAATTCTGGTTTTCTAAATAATATGATTCAACTAACTTTTCTGCCCTCTTTTTGTGACCAAGGTTTAGAGTTGATAGGCTGTTCCCATCTCTTTCCTGCTACATATACAACCTGTAACTCAAGAGCTCAAGTCATTTAAAAACTTACTATCAGAGTAAACAAAAATCCCATGCTGATCTAAATCAGTTAGCAAAGGTACTGGTGATAGAGACATAAATAGGTTGCACAGTGAATGGATAAAGGGCTGAACTTGGAATCAAGAAGTTGATGTTATTCAGTCATGTCCAACACTTCGTGGCCCCATTAGGGGTTTTCTTGGCAAAGGTGCTGGAGTGGTTTGCCATTTCCTTCTCCAGCTCATTTTACAGATGAGGAAACTGAGGCAAACAGTGTTAAATGACTTACCCAAAGTCACACAGCTAGGAAGTGTCTGAGGCCAGTCTTCCTGACTCCAGGCCTGGGATTCTATCCCCTGTGCCACCTAGCTGCTCAAGATGTGAGTTCAAATCCTGCCTCAGACACTTACTAGCTTGTGAACATGTAACAACCTCACTGAAGCTCTCTGTTTCATTTTTCTTATCCAATAGGAATAATAATTATGCCAACCATACAGGGTTTTTGTGGGGATCAAATGAAACAATGTCTATACAGTATTTTGCAAACTGTACAGCTCTATTTAAATGCTCTTATTTTAGAAAACAGAAATTAGGACCGAGACAAGTGAGGGCGCCAAAGATGATTTAATTGAAATAAAAGGGTACCCAAAAGCATTCTCTAGCCTTAGCTTTGGCAAGAATGGTGACTCATCATTTTCACATCATCTCTTTCAGTAGCATCCTGAATGTCAGTCTAAGGTATAAAGGACTATCTACAAAGGATCATAGATTTATAAATACTAAATAGCGATAATAATGATAATAACAATTTATCTCTTAAAGGTAGTTCTCCCTGGATGAAACTTAAATTACACCTTATTATGGCAACCACAAATACGATGAATTGTATTTTAAGTAAGCTTATTTTTAGCCAGCAAGTGGCAGCGGCAGACAGATGTTAAAAATAGAAGCAAGTCTTCATAGAGCACAGAAGCCTGGGGAGATTTTCCTTCCTGATTAATGGAAATGAAACCCAGTGCCCGCAGCCTAAATGGTTGTAAGGGAAGGTGCAAGGAGCTGTAATCAGGTTACAAAGCTTTTGACTGGTAATTTGGAAATTAGCATGTAATGTGTCACAGAGTCCAAGCTTTCAGGGACACATCCTCTAGCTTTAATTCCTCAGAGTTGCTTTGATCATCAGTCTTTGGAGCCAGTCTGTTTGGTCAGGTGCAAGAAGTGGTATTTCCAGTGCCATCTTGTAGTACACTGATGATGAGCTGCATTTCCCATTCACAGATAGGTCTGTCCCAGTGGGATTGTATACATGTTAGTGCCCACCAGGGGACACCAAAGCTGTGTGGTCCTGAAACAGTGAATGTGAGGGGCTAATATTCTGATTAATTATACATGACTTGGGAGAGCTGTTTCCCAGGCTTGCCACTCTTGATTCGTTGGTGGCCTGGCTTCTCCATGCAGCAACCCTAGGAACATGCCATCTCGCACGCACACGCACACACACATGCATGCACACATGCATGCACGCAAATATATACATGCACATATATACACGTGCACACAAATATGCACATACATATGCACATACACATACATATCTCCTCTGTGTTCTGATCCTCTGGGGTAGGGGACCTCATCTTCACTCATAGGATTATATTTTTAGAGCTGGAAGATATTACCAGGGGTTCTTGAGGTCTGTAAATTTGGGAGGTTGTTTTTCTTAATAACACATTTTGATGACTGTATTTCCATATAATTTGTTTCCATTGGAAACCTATTTATTTTATTTTAAGCATTTAAAATCATTATTTGAAGGAGTCCATAGGATACCCCTGACTGCCTGAAGGACATTATACATAACACACACACACACGCACACACACACACACAGAGTTGAAAATACCTGATCTCATGTTACAGGTGAAGTAGTTAGTCTCAACAAGGTTAAGTGACTTGCCCAAGGTTATATAAATGTCCAAATCACACAGAGAGTGGATGATAAGCTGTAAGCAGAAGCTGGCCCTACTTTCAACAGACTGCCTTGAAACCTTGTGGGCTTTTTAATTTCCCCTGTCTCCTATGATCCAAGGCAGTAGCTAGTGCAGTGGATGGACACTGGGCTTGGAATTGTGAAAACTCATCTTCATGGGTTCAAATCCAGCCTCAGATACTTCCTAGCTATGTGACCCTGGGCAAGTCACTTAATCCTGTTTTCCTCAGTTCCTCATCTGTCCAATGAGCTGGAGAAGGAAATGGCAAACAACTCCAGTATTTTTGCCAAGAAAAGCCAAAATGGGGTTACAAAGCATCAGACACAACTGAAACAACTGAACAGCAATATCTCCCAATCCATAACATATCCTTGGCTTGGGTCTTGGAGGTCCCACAGCAGACTTCAATAGCCCACACAGCTTATGTCAAAGGCAAAACTGAATCAACAATATCCTAAGTCAGAAATCTGAAAGGGACTTTAGAGGTCATTGAGTCCAGTCATTTCCTTTCCTCTGATAAAGAAATGGAGACCTAAATTGTCCCTCTTCTATGACTCGTCTTCCAATCATACTCCTGTTCCCCTGGAGCAGCTGATCTCACCCAGGCATTAGGAGGAAAGCAGTCTGATTATTTGATTAAAGTCATTTGTAAATTGTGGAGCTTGACCCATTCTGGGATGTTTGCATTTCTAAAAGATATTTGTTCATCAAAATTAATATCTAAAAAATGAAATGTATATATGTGGAATTCATATTTTGGAGCAGAAGAGAGCTGCTGTCCCCACCACCACCACCTCCCACCTCAGTCCTAAGATCAAGGATCACTGCTTTAGCATCCCAGTTCTGAAAGGTTGCCAACCATTCCCCACCCTACCCCTGCCTCTACCTTCCCAAAAGGGGTCTGGTGCCACCTGCCATATGGTCTCTAGGAATTCAGGATGATTGTAAAGATGTAATAATGAACAAGAGGAAGAGGACCAAGAGGAAAAGGAGCACAATGCGAATGAAATGATGGAAGAAAGAAAAAACTAAAATAAAGAGCCCAAGCAGCCAGCCTTGGAGTCATGAAGACCTGGGATCAAATCTGGATCCCGGGACATACTAACTGAACCTGAGGTAACCTCTAGAGCCCTGAAGGAACTCTAGGATTTTGATTGCAAAACTAGTGTTAATATGCTTTGGTAGAGGACATTTCCTCACTGATAGTTCTTAACATCAACAAAATAAGTCAGTCACTCGCCCTTCAAACAAAAACCTAAGTATTATTCCCAGATCAGTGCCCCAAGAAAGTACATAACATTTCATTCTCAGAATTTAGTTAATTTTTTAAAAATTTCTTTTGAAATAGAATTCCCTGCCTTGCCTCTTATGAAGGAGACAACAAGATATAATTGAAAGAGAACCAGATTTAAGGTCAGAAGTCCTGGGTTCAGATCCTGAATCTGCTATAACTTCTCTGCTCTGGGCCTTAATTTCTTCATCTGAAAAATGAGGGAGTTACTCAGTGATGTGCAAAACCCCTTCCAGATCTTTATCCTGTGGTCCATGTCTACGTAAGGGAAACAAATAAGAATTGTGATCCATGAGGATTATTTTTCTCATCAAAGGAAGAAAGAATTAAAATTCAACAAATACTATTAAGTGGTTTGTCCTGATGACCTAAAGATCAAGAATATAACTCTATTCGATTAGTCAGTCAGGGCTTTCTGTCCTGACGCAGCCAATGAGATTAGCCAGTTCCCCTGAGAAAGCAGGGGGCCCTTGAAAACCCTGGAATGACACAGCCAATGGTGTAAAATAGCGGTGCTTAGACCAGGATAATGGAGTTACGCATGGGCTCCTAAATACCCTGGCACTCTGTCTTCAGATACCATAGAGGACTTTGAACCTCAAAAATCTAGAAGGGCCTAATCCCTGAAGGTGAAGATCAGGGCAGGAACCCGGGAACCACAGAGTAAGACCACACAAGGCCAATCACTCCATTAAAAAGTACAATAGAGATCTGAACCTGACTCTCACAGAAAGACCCAATTCAGGGAAGTAAAGGTGCAAAGATACATGCTAAAGAAGACACCAACTAGAGAAAGAGAGATCCTCAAAAAGGAGAAAGTAACTTCCTAACAACCACAATTAAATATTCAATGGGAAAAAATGGATTTTCCCACAAGGACTCCATGGATATCTAAAAGAAATGAAGCAAAGGATTTTTTTTTTTTAATGAGACATCTCTGGAGGAAACATTTAAAGGGAAATAATTAACTTAGAATAGAAAGTAGTAAATCTTAACCAAGTAATTGACTCTCTAAAAAGTAGGATAAAGCAGACAGAAATAAGAATTTCATGGTACAGCAAGAAATATTAGAAAAAAATTAAGATTGAAAACTTGAAAAAATTATAAGCCATCTGATTTTTAAAATAACTGACCTAGAAAACAGATCAAGGATAGATAATTTTAAAATAATTGGACTGCTTAAAAACCATGATTGGACACCATCTGTCAAGAAATCATAAATATAAACTACACAGAACTTTAGAATCAGAGGGCAAAGTAAAGAGAGAAAAAATCCATTGATCTCCTCCTAAAAGAAACTCCAAAAGGAAAAGTTCTAATAATGTCATAGCCAGAATCTAGAGATCCTCTATCAAAGAAAAATACTGCAACTATGGGGAGCACAGAGCACTTTTGTATCAAGGAACTGCATAGGATCACACAAGACCTGTCAATTTCTAATTTGAGAGATCTTGGAAGACACCCTTCCAAAGGACAAAGGATGCAGTCTTACAACCAAGAATAATTTTCCCTACAAAGCTAAGTGTAATCCTAATTGGGGGGAGGGAGAAATTATTATTAATGGAATAGAGGGCTTTAAAGCATTCCTGATTAAAAGAATAGAACTGAATAGAAACTTTGAAATACAAAAACAAGAGTCTAGAGAATCCTTGAAAGGTAAATGTAGTTGTGCAATTGGAAAGGGCTGTACAATGATCGTGATTCTCTCATTCTAATTGACAGAAGAAATAAGTCCCCCTTCAAAACCTTAATGTCTTCAATGAGCATTGAGGGAGTTAAATAAGAGAAACAGAGGTCCCAGGGGGAATTGGTTACATCTAAGGTTTTGAAGAGGAGGAAAGAAGGGGAGGTAAAAGGATTATACTATATAGAAAGGAGGAAGAAAGGGTTGGAATTTGCTTTTTCTTGTAGAGTATCCAGAGAAAGAGGGAAAATGTAGGGACTGAGCAGCTGATAAACTTCCCTCATCTGAAACCAAGGAGAGCTAAACACACACACACGTGCACGCACACACACACGCATGCACAAACACACACACACACTTACATAGTAACTCATCAAACTCAACAAGGCAGCAAGTGGGAATAGGAAGTGGTTAAGAGAATGATAGTATTATGGAGGGAATAGCCATAAGGAAAACAAGCTTATGATCTTAAAGGGGGAACTTAAAAGGGAAAAGAGAAAAAAGGACAGAATTAGAATCTAAGGGAGTACCTTAAATAGCCTCTTAAATAACTGGGGAATTGGAGAATAAATTGTGGTATATGAATATAAGGGAATATCATTGCATTTAAGAGATGACTAAAGAGGCAATTTCAGAGAATCCTGGGTAATATGAACTAGAGAGCAAGAACAATTTATGAAGGGACAGAATTGTAAGGAAAAACAACGTTGAAAGGTTTCAGAATTCTGATCAATACAATGAACTATGTCTCCAGGGGACACCATGTTACCCACATCCTGAGAGAGTGGTGATGAATCCAAAGTGTAAAGTGAGCCATACATTTTTATAAATTGTGTGCATTTACTTTGCTTGATTATATTTATTTAAAGGCTTTTTTTTTCCTTTCACTCAACTTTTAAATGGGAAGAAGGATGTTTTGAATCAGGAAAGTTAGCGATAATAGTTCCCCCCAAAAAAGAAGATAATTGAAATGTTTTTTAACTTATCCAGAAGAGAATAGAATGAAATCCAAAGGACAACTTTGAAAGTAATCTGTAAAATTGATGTTATAATTTTTAAATATGCTGTATACCATGGAGATTCACAGTTTCATATATAATTTTTTGTGCTCTCCTATACATGCGAAAATAATCTTTTTTTTTTTTGGTGTTTAAGTTCCAAAAAAAAATTAAAGTTTTCTTTAAAAGAAAGTAACATGTTGAATTTGTTATATGCTTTTTTAAAATTATCTAATAGATGTTTTCTATATATTTTTACATGAGAGATTTTTTTCATATTTTAGAGTATTTAATAGAGATTTGCATTTCCCCATATAATCTTTTTCTGTTCTACTTTACATAGAAACAATTTTTGCTATTCATTAAATTCAGAATTAAAAATAATTTTTAAATGATGCAGAAAAGTAAATAAAGATTGAGAATAATGGAAAATGTGACAATTAGAGATACTGGTAATTTTGGAAAGAACAATTTCAGTTCAGTATCAAGTCTGGAAGTCAGATTGCAAGGGATTAGGAAATTGCTAAGAGGAAAGGAAGTCGAGACAAGGAGCATAGAAAGTTTTGTTCAGAAGTTTGTCTGTGAAAGGTAGAGGATGATAGAGTCAAAGTTTTTTTAAGAATGGGAGAGACCCAGGCATGTTTGTAGGAAAGTGAGAAGAAGCTAATAGAATGGGAAGGGAAAATAAGATTAGAAATTAGAGAAAGAAGATTATAGGGGGAGAAAACAGGCAGAGAATCAATGATACAAGTCAGAAGCTTTGCTTTAATAAGGAAGAGGAGGAGGAAGGTCATCTCTTCTTCAGAAATTAAAGAAAAAGAAGAGAGAAAGGGGGATAATAACAAGTAGTCCGAGGTATAGGGGACAACAGTAAACTCACCGTAGAGGTCTTCTATTATCTCACTAAAGTATATGGTGAGAAGGCATGGAGAAAGGATGTAATGGAAGGCATGAAAACAGAAGATCTGATCACCATTGTGAAAAATTTAAAAGAAAATAAACATCATGGTGGTGGTGCTGGTGGTGGTGGGCTGTTGTTTATATAGTACGTATATCATTTGATCCTTACAACCAGTCTGTCTGTAAAGTAGTACTCATTCTCCTTCCACACATAAGAAAACTGAGAATGAGGTATGTTAAGTGACTTACTAGGGTTATATAACTAGTAATCAGGAAAGAGCCAAAAATTGTCTTATGGCACTAACAACTCATTTGAGATTAAACAGCATGAAATGAAGACTTTTTTTTTCCAGACCAAATGCTGATGTCCTCAGGGAAAATTCTTGTGGAAAAATAAGCCAAAGATACTTTTTTGGGGTGACTTCCCCTTCCCTGCCCCTCACTGATACCCTTCTAAGATCAATACTCATCGAAGATAGTGGCATCAAGGGTTGGGGCCAAATTAACACATGGGTTATGAAAATAAATAATACCAACAGGAAAATGCCCATTACTAATGCAGAACCACATTAATGCAAATTCTCTATGTAGAGTAACTACTCCCTCTGGGTACAGTAGCAAATTTTAGAAATCATAGAAAAACTCTTTGAAGTCTTCCTTAGAAGCAATATACTATTGGAAAAGACCTGCCTTAGTCCAAGAAAACAGCTAAGGCTCAGGAAGAATCTAGCTTATTAGTTTTCTCACATCTTAAAGGTGGCAAAAAAAAATAAAAATCATAGCATTTTCTCTTCTGCTGCCAATGGCTCCCTTACCCTGGGAACTACTTCCCATAAATGATATCTAAGAAGGGTATCATCAACCTTCACTGGCAGCACATTGACATTGGCTCCACAGGGGTATACTGAGACATAAAAATGATCCTGTTTTATAGAAAGCAACTGAAGTGGGGAGAAGGTTAACATCTAACTATAAAAGCCCATTACCTTTCCCTAAAAGCATTTTCTAAAAATGAATACTCTCCCTTAAGGTGGTCTTTTATATGAAAAAGGCCTCATAGAAACATTCTTAAGAGCCCTGGAAAAGAATCTATACTCTGGAAGTATGTTTTCAATCATATCACCTTATTTCAGACCACAGTGCATCTGAAATCTTTGATTCCTCCTCCTTCATTGCATGTATGTAATCAATGACAAATTCTTGTTCATTGGACCTCTTTGATTTTGTTCCTTTATACTTCAACCATCATCAGCCTATAGGGCTACTAGGTGACAATGGATCGAATGCTGAGCCTGGAGTCAGGAAGACTCATCTTCCAGCGTTCTAATGTGGTCTCAAACACTTCCTAGCTATGTGACCCTGGACAAGTCTCTTAACTCTGTTTGCCTCAGTTTTCTTATCTGTCAAATGAGCTGTAGAAGGAAATGGCAAACTACTTGATTATTTTTACCAAGAAAATTCCAAATGGAGTCACGAAAAGTCAGATATGACCAAAAAGGACTGAGGTCCTTAATACCACCCATATAGACCCTTGTATTGGATCTTTGACAGGTTCCCTTGCCTCTATGATCTATAATCTTCCCCCTCTAATCTTTTCTGTGCATTGCTGCCAGATTACCAGTCCTCTGAAGTAACTGTAACATACTTAGCACAGTGCCTGAAACATAGTAATCAGTATAAAAATATTAGCTATTATAATTATTATTAATACATAAGCAATATCAAATCACTCCTCTGTCCAGAATCCGTCTCTGGATTCCTATTTTCTATCAAGCCTCTTGGCTTAGAATCCAGCACTCTCCATGTTTTATCTCACACAGCACACTTCTACTTGTTCTATGCTCTTGCCCAACAGTATCACTCCTGTGGTCACTTGATCTAGATGGCTCAGGAGGAGAAGGTAAAATTGGTGACCTTGCACAGCCCTCCCTCACGCAAAACAAAGTCAAGTGCAAGTCATGTCATCATTTCTCTGATGTCATGGTCTTCTTCGAAAATGAAGGACATACACAACCTGTGAGTAGACAGAGTTGCCTGAGTGGGGACCCAGCTAGCTGGGTAACCCAGTTCATCGTCTCCCTTCTGTTCCCCTCTCTCCTTCCTTTGGGGTTTACTGACTAAATGTCTTTCCTTCCATCCTTCCCTCCCTTCCTCCCTTCCTCCCTCCTTCCTTCCTTCCTTCCTTCTCATTCCCAAAACCTTAAACCCAGTGTACTCTGAAGCCCATAGGCTGGACAACAATAAGTCCCTGCCCAAGTTCCACTTAATGGCTGGCTTAGAGTGATTATCACTAGTAACACTTTCTGTTGACTTAGTTATTTTTTCTTTTGTTCATTAAAAGGGCCATTCTCTGATCACTTCTTAAAGAGGCCTATTCACTCAATGGGCATTACCTCCCTCTAAGTGAGTACCTGAAAAGGTCAACCTAAAAAGGCCAAGGTCTCCCATTGCATCCTGGGCCATCTCCAATCATCCTGATGAATATCTGGTCACTGGACCCAGATGACTCAGGAGGAGAAAGTGAGGTTGGTGACCTTGCACAGCCCTCCCTCACTCAAATTAAAGTCAAGTGCAAGTCCTATCATCATTTCTCTGATGTCATAGTCTTTGAAAACAAAGGACGAACACAGAATCATTCCTGTAACCCAAACACCTCCTGTATCTTTCCACCCCTTTATCTTTGGCCAGCTTGTTCCCTGTACCTGGAATACTTTTTGCCCAGCTGCTGCCTCCCCATTTTTGGATGAATATCAAATGTCACCTCTTCCAGGAAACTTTCCCTGTTACTCCCATCTAGAAATTATTTCTCCTTCTTCTGATCTCATATACTTAATGCTCTTATTTTTGACAAAAGGCTTTAGAGAAGGAAGAGACATTACAATCTACTATAATGCCTTCATTTCATAAGTGTGAAAACAGACCCAGAAAAGTGAAATGACCTGTCCAAGATTACACAAGTAAAAAGCAACAAGATGGGATAAAAACCTTTTCAAAGCTCTCTCCATCACCAAATACCATTGCTGTATTTATCCTTGAGAAGTTATGTGCAGCAGTAAAAATGCTCAATTCAGAGTTGATAAACCTGGTATCAAATCTAGGTTCTGCTGCTACTACTGAAATGTCCTCCTACAAGAGGACTTTTTTTGGGCTCAGTATCTTCATCTGTGGAATGAGATAGTTGGGCTAGATGAACTCAGAGACTCCTCTCAGTTCTAAATCTATCTTGTTTAAAACTGCACATTCTATGTTTTTGTACATGTGTCTTATTTCTTTCTAGCTGATTGCAAACTCCTTCAGACCACTCACCATGTCAATTTCTTACCTTTGTATCTCCTAAAGTACCTAGGTAAATTGCATATAATGTGTGTTCAGTGCACATTATAGGTGTTTGATGAAAGGGACTGGGAGAGAGGAGGAAAGAAGGAAGGAAGGAAGGAAGGAAGGAAGGAAGGAAGGAAGGAAGGAAGGAAGGAAGGAAGGAAGGAAGGAAGGAAGGAAGGAAGGAAGGAAGGAAGGAAGGAAGGAAGGAAGGAAGGAAGGAAGGAGCAAAGGAAGGAATTGTAGATATGCATGTATGCCAACTGTAGACTGATTAGTAGGTGGGCTTGTCCTGGTCAACTCCAAATTACTTGATGGAGTCTAAGTAAGTTAGAGACAAAAACTTGCAAATTGGAGAACTATTCAAAGTGCTAACGATGGGGGAAATGGTCCAAATAACTTCATTTTGGGACACTAACACTTCTTTCAGTATAGGTCCTTATAGGTCCTCACTTGTGACTTTAGGTCTTTCATAATAAGGCTTGAACTACTTTTACAATTTACTTTCCTTTACATACTCCACTCTGCCACCATGTGGGACTCCTCACCATATCTCTTTCATGTTGCTGTGCTGTCCCATTTCCATGTGTTTTTCTCATACTGTTTACTATGCCCTTTCCTCAGCCCATCTCCTCTTATTGAAGTCCTCCTTATCTTTTAGGATTCAGCTCAAATTCTACCCTAAACCCCCAGACAGTACTGATCTTTTTCCTCCTCTGGACTTTGCATAGCGTCCTTTCTTACACTCGCCCTTATCCTCTGCTGCCTTAAATGGTGTTCGTGTGCGTATGTGTGTACTGGAAGAAGTCTTGAAAATCATTTAGTCCAATTCTTGTGTTTCATACAGATGAGGAAATGGATTCTTAGAGAAACTGAATCACCTCCTCAGCCAGATTATGAGCTACCCGAGAACAAGAATTGTGCTTATTTAATATTTGTATTTTCTAGCACTAACAGTATCGACACATAGTAGGTACTTAATACATGCCTTGATTATGAGCTCCATGAAGACAAGAACTGCATTTTAGTTTAATCTGTTTTCCCCAGCACCTACAGTAGGTGCTTAATACATGTCTTTTGGTGTTTCTGGAAGTTTGGCCTTTCTTTTAGATAGTTCATCCTTCATCGTGTGCTCCCAGTGGTTATTTTTACCACAGTCAGGTACTTCAGCTAAGAATAAATTCATTCCCTGGTAAATGATCGCATGGACTTGTTTTGATAATTTTTTATGTTTGTCATGTTTGTGAGAAAGCTCATGCCTAAAATGACAGAAAACCTAAGAACATCAAATGTTCACAATTGAAAAGTTCCTTCTTATTAAATTCTCATCAATTTACTCACTATTGGCCTCCATGTTATAGTAACAATTAATTTTTTTAAATAGGTCAAACTGTGAAAGGTATTCCACCACCAGGTGAATTATACCTGTCTCAGAAATGATGAAAGTACTGTACATTTTTTCTTACTAAATAATAATTCAGAATATGTTTCCTGAAGGTTTTTTTCCCTCTCTCTTCATTCTCTGATCATTCCTTGGCAGCAGGAAGAGTTTAGGAGGCACATTTTAATTCAGAACTACTTTACAGTCTAGCACATGATTAAAAGGAAGGTGGGAGTTTGACATGGCAGCCTCAGTATCTGTACCTCCAGAGTTGTACTGCTTCCACAAAGGAAACAAATTCCTAGGATGCTCGGCCACCAGGAGAGCTTCCCTTGGGTAACAGGGCCTCTCTCCCCGTTAATATTTTTGAAAAGCATACTATCCACACAGACTATAGAATGAGCACTCTGTTGTTTGTTCAGTTAATCTGACCTTAATGTAGAAGTACTGGTGTAAAATGCCTTATTAGATGGATACATTCAAGAAAGAAGGTTTTGAAATTGGCCAATTGCCTGTAAGTTTAAAGCTAATGAGGCCACCACTAGAGAAGGTCCAGGAGAGAGCCTTGAAGGACACTTATAATTCAGGAGCCAAACATGCATGATGATAAAGCAAAGGAGACCAAGAAGAAGTCGTTGGACAGGCAGGAGGAGGACCAAGAGAAAGTTGTGCCAAAAACCCAAAGGTGAGAGGGTGGCAGCCATGTTTAGTGCTGAAGAGAAGTCGGGGGACAAAAGGACTGAGAAAAAGACTGGATTTAGCAATTAAGTCATCAGGGGCTTAAGAGGGTGCAATTTCAGTTGAATGATAAGGTTGGAAGTCAGACTGCAAGGCTTGAGAAATGAGGTAGAGGAACCAGAGGGAAATTCAAGGGGGCACAGCAGCAATTTTAAAAGCAGCACTCCCAGGGGACAAGCTTAAAGTTGGGTTTAGGTGGGCATTTGGGGATGATTAGTCCTTTTTTTACCTGAAAGAGGGAACAATTATGGAAATGTTGGGAGTAGATCCCTGGAGGCAGTTAATGCACCGCTTCTTTGGAAATGAGAACAAGCAAGAAAGAGACTCTAACGCTATATGCCCCTATCTGTGAAAGCTTCTAGACCAGCTGTCTCTCATGTCCTTCATTACTGGTACAAAATGGGTTCCTATTGTGACATTTGAAAAGTTTGAGAAACATAATTTCTGGGTAATTGATCATTTTATTCATAATGCTAGCATTTTATCAATAAAAGGGTCAGTGACACTCTTGAATGGCAAAGACCCCTCATGGAACCCAGTCAACACTTATATGCCCTTGGAAGGGTAGGTGTGCCTGAGGTTGGCATGACAGGTTAACAAATAATGAAAGAGAATGAATATTATAATGAGAGGTTGGCTTATTCCAGTGAGGTTCTTGGGGTAGGTGATACTGAGCACCCAATCTTGGTCAAAGAGACTTGTCAGTATCCATATCACCTATCTGACAAAAGGGTCAATCCATATTTTTCCAGATCTGTCTGACTAAACACAATGAACAGGAATCTGCCAATTTACCTAACATTCGAATTGCTTACTCTCTTTGATGAGATCTTAGCCTTCCTGGTTGGATAAGTTTTGCCCAAGATTTCCCACAATGGTTGATTTCTGGGTGAGGAAGTGGAAAACTTTTAGTTTATCATAATTCAATAATTAGTTATTAATATATGAAAGAAATAATCATTTCTCTTACTCTCTGTGCTCAAGAAAGAGAGGGGCCCTACGTAGATGTTCATGGAGCATGGGCCAACATTGTCATGTCATTGTCAATTTCCCTGTAAAATTTTAAGTGATTTACTCAAAATTGCACAGCTAGTAAGTGACAGATTTGGGACTTATCCAAGTCTTCTGAAATGGAGCTCTCTACCATTTATCCTGTATTATAGTGCCTTGCCTGAGAGCAGGAACTGTTTACATCAAAAATCTATCTTACGTGAACTTCAGAATCAAAAAACAAACCTCTCATCTCCCTTATGATAATTCTGGACCTGGAATGTGCCAGCCCAGTAGGCCCACTTCAGTTCATCTGTGATTACCGGCTCATTTCCATTGAAGTCTTCAACACAAAGAAAAGTCATCCAAGAATCAGATTCTGGATCTGGCTTTCACCTTCCCCAAAATGGCATTCTCTCTTATAGGACAAGAGCTTTTGAACTTCTTGTTCAGTTAGTTTTCAGTCATATCTAACACCATTTGGGGTTTTCTTGGCAAAGATACTGGAAAGGTTTGCCATGTCCTTCTCCCCCTCATTTTACAGATCAACAAACTGAGGCAAACAAAGTTAAGTGACTTGCCCAAGGTCACACAGCTAGGAAGTGCCTGAGGTTAGATTTTAACTCAAAAAGATGAGTCTTCCTGACTCCAGACACTGCACTCTATCTACTGTGCCACCCAGCTGCCCACTGAGCACAGTGCCTGGTGCTTAATGAGATGCTTTTTTCCTTTACCCTTTCCTGGGCATAAGATGCCTATGCAGAACAGAAATGCACCTATGCAAAACCATGAGACTACAGAATAGTGTAGATGAATGGCAAATTCATCTCAATTGTTAGCCTTAGCCAAGGGAATCATTTTCCAGATTGACAACAAGGAAAATGAGGTTACTGATTCTTTTTTATTTGCCCTCCAGGTTGTTAGCTACTTGAGGGTAAGAACTTCTGTTAAGCTTCTTTGGATCCCCTGACATTCATATTAAAAGAATGAATGTACGAACAAAGGAGCACTAAAAGAGAAATAGTGAATACACAAAAATGTGTTAGAGAAGCAAGTTCTACGGAGTGAGCATTGACAGATAGAACAGGGAAGGTTTATTTGTCTAGTGCCTGAAGATGGTGCTTAAAGACAAGCCCTTCTCCAAAGATGATCTTGGCATCATGTTGCACATGAGCTGTCAAGTCCATGAATATGGGGGTGGGGATGGGGAGCAGGCAAGAGTTTCATTTTTGCTAACAAGGATGCCCTAGTTCTCCCAACCATGCAAGATGATATTAGAAAGGTTGAAGCAACTGTACATGAAGCTAGTTAGGACAAACCAACACCAGAAGTTCCCTTGAACCATAAGGTACCTATTCAAATGGAGTAAACATGCCCATGTGTCTTTACAGAAACTCCAGATTGTTTGGAACTCAGAAAGTACTACATACTGGAATTGTGATACATTTGGGAGTGGGGGAGAGGAACAATTCACTATATTTAAAGCCTATTAAAAGAAATATGGAGGGCTACTGCTACATTTTAAAAAATATTCCATTTTTTAAGGTCATCAAAGTTTTCTTCTTCAGAGCCCAAAGGGAGGAAAATGCAGAATAAAATTCTCAGGCAGTGAAGATTCTATCTTCATTATAGAAATGCCATGGTGGAGTGAGTTAAAGGTTAAAACCAAGCCTGGGGGTTCGACTCTAATGTGATTTTGCTATATGATTGGGTAATCAGCTATCCCCCATGCTTCCATTTTCCCCTCTGTCAAATGACAATACTTATTCTTTCCACTTTCCACATGGAAAGGTCTTTGAGCAGAGTCAGTCTTACCCAGCGGCACAGTAAATGATTGCCTGCAAAGAAAGTATCACTCAGGCACCTGGAAAATTCTTCTGCCCAAGAATGCCTTTCCCTACACTGCCTGGAATTTCTCACTTCAGTTTATTAAATTGCCTAAAAGTCCACCAATGGGAGAAATTTGTGTTAACAAACTTCCTTTTAAAAAATGGAAATTGTGTATATATCATTCACCCCCTAGTCAGAGCTGGTTTGGTTGGATTGCTTTTCCTGCAGCATAATTGAGATGCGCTGAGTAAATGGGAGTTTTAATAAGGCAGGCATGAGATGAAAGGATAAGGGACAAAGAGGATCTCTGAGTTTGGAGAAGAACAGAGAAAGGGAGTTGGGAGAGTGCAATGAAAAGCTTTCCCATTTATCTATTTTGTCTTCTTACATCCCAGACTATAAAGTACTGCCCAAAGGACTTATGGATGTGACAAAGTTATCTCTCATTGCATTGTATGTCTCTGGGGACATCAGAGAGATTTCAGTGAGAAAAATCAAATTGTATGATTTCCTTATTGCTATTTGTTTTTAAGACAGACCACGTTTTAATTGGCATAGTGAGCCCCCTGTGAATTAACTCCCTCTGCCAATGTAGAACAGAACCTACCCTGCCCTTTATGGTTTTAGAGAGTTGCTTGGGGTACAGAGGAGTTAAGTGACTTTCCCAGGATCACACAGCCAGGGTCAGATTCAAGACCTGACCTCAGGTCTTCCTGATACCAAGGTCAGCCCTCTATCCATAAAGCCATGCTGCTTTCTGTATCAGAGTGAATGAAATGCTCTGTGCATGCTTAGGGGCATAATTTAACTGATGGTGTAACCAAATCCAGGGCAGCTAGATGGTAGGATGGATTGAGTACCAAGCGTGGAGTAAGGAAAGCTCATTTCCCTGAATTCAAATCTATTCGCAGACACTTACTAGCTGTGTGACCCTGGACAAGTCACTTAACACTGCCTCAGTTTCCTCATCTGTAAAATGAGTTGGAGAAGTAAATGGCAAACCACTCCAGTATCTTTGCTAAGAAAACCCAAATGGGGTAACAAAGAGTCAGATATGACTGAAATGGCTGAACAACATAACCAAATCCACAGTATAATATGAGACTCTACGTGACGTTTTTCCAACAGAAGTGTCACTCTAGCTTCATAGGTAATTTATCATTTGGGTAAACCTTTCATCTTGTAAAACTTCCTAACTATTTTGTGTAGCACAGACTCCTTTGGGACCCTTTCTCAGAATGATGTTTTAAAATGAATTAAATTATATGCCTTTATTTACAAAAGAAGCCAATTATATTGAAATAGCCAAATATTTTTGTGACCAAGCTCCAGGTTGAGAAAGCTTGACAGGGACTTTGTTCAAAATAGAGGGGCTGTTCCAGAGCCCTTCCTGTGACCTTGACTAACAATGGCTCTCAGTTACTTTGGTCTAAATTTGTGATAGTGGCTCCCAAGGTGCTGTGGAGGCTTATTGTTTTCTTAGCTGTCACAATAGGGAGAATACTACAGGAGAACCTTAGGAGCTGCCTCCTTCCCTACGGCTATATTATACACCTTGCTGGCAGGAGGTATTTGTTAGATGCTGACAGCATCCTTGGCATTCACAGACACAGGTGTTGCTTACAGCAGTGTCTCTGTGTACCTTCCATGGAAGTGCTTCCCTGCTGTATGTTTACTTGATTTTATCTACCAAAAACATACACACACACACACACACTTCTGAGAGTATTTAAAAAATTCCCACTATGCTGCCTACTGAACCAAAACCACATTCATCATCATAAGGGCTGCTTTCAAAAAAAGAGAAATTACACGGTTATTTCAGTTTTGTGTACTCCAAATTCTGCATCCTTGTTTCATTGTCATCTGTCTATCCTTTTGATTTGGGCAGGGTGGGATGTGAAAGATGAAGACACAACAGAGCAGAAAGGAGAGTGTATCACTGAGGTTTCCAGCAAAAAAAAATTGTCTCTCTCCATCCTGAAATCTCTCTACTCTGTTTTATCAGACACGTTTCTTTCATCCCTGTGTTTGAATAAGCACTGACAGTCATCAGGGATTTAACCATCTCTCCAATTGGCAAATATTTATAATTACTGGGAAATAGATGCCACAGAAAGACCACTGATCTTTTTAGCCTAAGCATCACATGTTAGCAATTGGTTCAGATCCAGGGGGCAGAGAAAGGTTGTGCCCCAAAGAGGAAACCTCAGGAAACCTCAGCTACCCGTTCACTGTGGTTTAGGGGGAGCTACCTTCACACTGCCTTCTGTGCTGGTATACTGTGGCCAGCCAATTCATATCATTGTAATCCTTAAAGACCAGTGTAGGGGACGATGGAGATGTGAGCAGTGCTGAGCAGCCAGCAGCAGCTTAGCTGTAACCGTCTGGATCTTCACTTCTGTCTCCTTTGGCAAGTAAGTGACCCTGTCTACTCTTTCTCTGGGAAAGACGATTGGAAATTTGGGTAGTGTTTCTGGGTCCTTTTAACTGTCTCATGGGGTCTATGCTCTTTCTATAGCTAGGACAAAGTATCTTTAAAAACATGTTCTGGGTAATGATGGAGTATCCTAGAAATTCACAACTAAGTGTCATAATAGCTAAAATACTGGACTGGGAGTTAGAAAGACTTCAGTTCAAATCCTCTCTCTGACACTAGTTGTGTGGCCCTGGGCAAACTACCTAACATCTCAGACTTAGTTTGCTCATTGAAATGAGGATAATAATATTGCCTACTTCAAAGGTTGTTGTAAGGCTCAAAGGAATTAACATGTGAAGTGTTCAGCAAATCACGAAGTCCTACCTACACACTAGCTATAATTATTATATTTATCAGGCAGTCTATGTCGCAGCAGGGTGGGTAGACATCATCATGGTGCCATGCTCTGGCAATGTCCATTGGTATCACTAGAAAGCCTGAAGGATAGGAAGGGGAGGAGAAAAAGAAAAGAAGGGGAAAATCAGAGCAAAAGAAAAGGAATATGAGAGGAAAAAGGAAAGAACTACATATGGTAGAGACCGATAAGAGTACCAACAAAAAACTGTATTGGACACTGCTAGTTTTCTCATCTACCTCTGCCTTAGGGTAGAGTATCTCTCCAGCTTTCTTGAAACACAGTCACGCTGGGGAGAGGGCCAGAAAGTCAGTACCATCTTGTAAAGAACTTTCAGTCCAGATGCACAAAGCCAAGGCTCTGTGTGTCTCTAAGCCACAGCAATGATGCCAGCAGGATTAGAATACTGCCTTGACATACCAGGGTCTGCCCAAGGAGAAAAAATATCCTTCCAACTCATCCTCCAACCTACTCTAACTGTACTAAGAACAACAGAGAGTCAAGATGACCCACAGACTGTGATGGGAGATACTTCAGAATATGGTCTGCCTCATGATCTGCCTTTTTCTCCCTCCCCCATATTGGGCAACAAAGGGCTCGAGCTAGCCTTCCCCAGAAGCAAGAGGAATGGCCCTGTTGGTTGTCAAAGAGGGAACAGCTTGTGTTGTCAGTTTCTCCAACAAGATGCTAGGAAGCAAATCTGTTTCCCTTCCTCATACATTGATGGGAAGTGAAGAAGGAGTCAGGGTCTTCTCTCACCCTGATGGTTTCCCATGACTATCGTTTTAAATGCATGGAGTGTTGTGCTGCTAACAGAGGCTGCATCCTGGTTCCTGAGGCGCATTCCTAATAAGGATATTTATGAGGATTATTGAACTGCTGCAGACACCTCAGCTGACAGAGTTCTGGCATTCCCCACAAGTGCATCTGATTTCTCAAGGAGAAAGACACGAGCTAGTAGTCCTACTTATTTGCTGACAGTCTGCTATCATAAATTTCACGAGTTCTCTCTCCTTCAAATAGCTTTTTCTTTGGCATTCTCATATTTTGCTGACAATCAGATCAGACCCACTTTGACTTGGGAGCTGGTACTGTTTATGGAGCTAACTTCCCCTACTCCCAGCAATCACAGAATCAGGAGAATGGGTCATGAGTAGAGAAAAGCATTTAGATGTTTTTGGAAAAGAGAGTTCATACCCCAACAGTAAAGAAGCCAAGGCAGAATTCAGTTAGTATAGTTGTTGGCCATAAAAATAAGGACTCCGACTTATTGACAATGACATTTCTGCATAGTTGTTCCTGTTCCCAAAAGGAGCCAACAATCCAGCAGGGTAAGTAGAAAACTAGTCAAGGACCTGGAAAAGATGCATAAATGAAATGAGTCAATGCCAAGGCAGCTCATTACAAGGCATGACATCTAAGAGACTGGAGGGGCAACAAGAAAGTTACACCCAAGGCCTCCACCTTGACTTTGTTGATTCCCTCCTCCATCTACTTTTAAATTCTGATTATTTAAAATTACCAAGTATAATCCAGACTCTGGTTAACAAGGGCCTGAAGTAGAATAATGGCAATATGGGTGGAGAAGGGATGAATGTGAAAAAATACTGCATTTGGGGGGGGTAGCAAAAAATTGAAAACAAAATAGATGCCCATTAATTGGTGAATGGCTAAATAAGCTATGGTGCATGAATGTAAAGAAAATTTCCTGTACTATAAGAAACAATCAATGCAGTAGACACAGAGAAGCATAGACAGATCTAAATGAAGCAATACCAAGTGAAATAAGTAGAGCCAAGAAAACAATATACTCAATGACTACAACAACATAAATGAAAAGAACAACCAAAAAAAATCAAAAGAGGATGTTGGCAAAATTATAAAGAAAGCATTGCTCAAAAAAAAAGAGAAGACATTCTATACCACTTTTTGGAGAGATCTGCAAGTATTGTATATTATATATTTGCAGACTTTTTCAGTGCGTTGATCGATTATGCTGATTTTTTTCTTTTTTGACTTTAAAAAATAGCATTTCTTATATGGAATGAGTTTCTGGGAAGGGATGAGAGAGAGATACTGTGTTTCATAAAAAAAAAAAGAAAGAAAGAAAGATGTCAACCAAAAAAAAACTTTTTTAAGTCTCTGGTGACCTTGAAAATAGTACGTGTGATAGAGTGGAGGAAATGAAAGCGACATTATTAGAGTTTACTATGGGCTGCCCAGACGGATACAGAATGAGGATGATGGAATATGGCTGATTTCCTCATAAATATTTCAAATCAACTGTCAAGATGGAGTTATGAAAAAGACTTCAACCATCTGTACATCACCTTCTAGAAGCCTCATTCTTCTAAAAGGAGAGCATCTCATAAATTTTTGTTGGGAGCTCTCAGCGAGGAACTCTCTAAGCCAATACAAATCACAGATTAATCTGCCACTCATAGTCTTAAGTTGTTGCCAGGGGAGCCTGAGTGGTTAAGTTACTTGTCAAGGGTCAAATGATTAGTATGAGGGAGGATTTGAAAGGAGGTCTTTATGGGGGCAGAACCAAGATGGTGGAGCAGAAGCAGGGACCCCCTTAAACTCTCCCCCAAGCCCCTCAAAATAGGTCTTCATGACTCCAAGATCAGCTCTCTGTCCACCACATCATTCATTTTAGTCATATCCAGTTCTTTTGACCCCATTTGGCATTTTCTTGGCAAAGGTACTGGAGTGGTTTGCTATTTCCTTCTCCAACTCATTTTATAAAAGAGGAAACTGAGGCAAACAAGGTTAAGTGACCTGCTCAAGGTCACACAGCTCGGAAGTGTCTGAGGTCAGATTTGAACTCAGGTCTTCTTGATTCCAAACCAGGTGCTCTCTCTACTTTGCCACCTAGCTGAAACATTTTTCTGTGTTTCAATTCAAATGTTTTAAGGTTTATAACATGAAAATGCAAAAAAAAAAGAAAAGCCCCTTTTCCAATGCCTCGTTATGACATGGAAGTGACTGAATTCTTGAAGGCAGTACCAACAGAGCCTAAGCTCTGACTTTAAGTATAGACCCAGTGATAAACTGGAAAAGGACCAGCCTGACTAAGGTGAGAGAGGTTCTTCAACCAAGTATTAGCTGCCAACTAAGGGAGTCTTCTGTATTCATTTGTTTTTGTCATAAGCATTCAGGAAACTATCTCCTAAAGCTTCATAGAAGGTTGCTGTCTGCCTTACTGGAGGGAATATTTCCTCATTCATGAACTCAGGTATCCTTGAAGTACTAAATAACGTGGGGAAAGGTTTCACATGAGCGTCAACTTATCTCGTCCTGCCACAGGAAACGGCCCAATGGACAGACGTTGTTTAGTAGTTTTTTTAGTCATGTCCTACTCTCGGTGTAGGGGGTTTTGGGGGTTTTCTTGGCAAAGATACAGGAGTGGTTTGCAGGAGTGGTTTGCCATTTCCTTCTCCAGCTCATTTTACAGATGAGAAAACTGGGGCAAACATGGTTAAATGACTTGCCCAGGGTCATACAACTAGTAAGTATCTGACACTGGATTTGAACTCAGGCCTTCCTTACTCCAGGTCTGCTCCCCTATCCACTGCCCCCACCTAGCTGGCCCAAACAGAGACTTATCAGGAGTGGCACAGAAATCACACTTCCTAAAAATAGCATATTTTCCTTCAGTATAATGTAGAGCTTTCTAACAACATGAGCTATCAAAAAAATAGAATATGCCACTTCATAAGGAAGTGAGTCTCTCTAGAGTAAGGGTACTTAGCCTTTTTGTGTGCTATGAACCCTGTTGGCAGCCTGGTGAAGGCCATGACCCCTTCTCAGAATAATGTTTTTACATCCATAGGATGTAATCCATAGGATTGCAAAGGATACTGATATATAGCAATTAATTTTTTTTTAAGTTCACAGACCCTAGGCTAAGAACTCCTGCCAAAAAGCTGGACAACTACTCCTCAAAAATGTCATAAAGGATATTCCTATATGAAGTTTAGGTTTGAACTATGTGATTGCCAAGATCCCTTCCAAAGCTAAGATTTTATCTTCCTTTCCTTTGTCACTCCCAGCCCAACTATAGCAGAATACTCAAAATCCACACTCCTTGTATTTTCTACAAAGTAATCAAATTTTCTTGTAGCAATGTGCAAATTTTGGATTCAAACAGGCTAGCTATGGGTGATGGTCAAGTCAATGAGTATTTGCTAAATACTTACTGTGTGTCAAGCCAAGCATGATGGAGTAATATAGATGATGATTGAAATATACCTGTTTCTATGTGACTCTCCCATCGCTGCAGCAAATCATTTTTATCATCATCTCTTGAAGAAGGTAATGTCATCATTAATCTTAATGGTATCATCATATCTTCCTGAGCTTATTCTACCCACTAAGGCCCCAGCAAGGTCTTCTCTTTACATGGAAGTCAAATGGAGAAATAAGTATTTGGAGCTAGAAGATCCAGGTTTGAATCCTGATTCTGAAATTTAGTATATGTTCAACTTTGAGCAAGTCACTTACCTCTGTGCCTTAGAGTTCTCAACTGTAAAATGATGAGTCTTTCTGCTCTTAAATCTATGATCTTCTTATTGAAGTTTCCATTGATCCTATGGATATTTAAACAGATTTATTCTATCCTTTTGCCTTCCTATGATGCTTTCTATACAGTACATGCCTAATAGATGTTTGTTGAATCCCATTAAGTTGGACCAAAGATGCCTTTTCCTGAATTTTCCAAGTTCTAAAGAGTTTCTCATAGCATCACACAGGTGGTGGTGGACCAATTAGGAAAGAAATTCCAAAGAGGCACATCTTGGCTTGGTGTACAGACAGACCCTGACCATTAGAAGTGCCAAAAAGTTCAGTGGGCTGCCTTGGTACATTGGACATTCCCCATCACTGGAGGTCTTCAGACAGAAGAATGTATGGCATCCAGGTGACAGCTATTAATTATTGTTATTACATTGTTATTATGTTTTGGAGGGCTTGACTAGGCCAGTTTGGGTTGTACTAAATCACCACTGATATCTCCAAGGCATCCATTGAATGTTTTCATTCGCTTCTCTGGAGGGAACTTTGTTGCGTGCATAGATTAGATCTTAGCTGTTATGGTGCCAATTCTGCTTGGTTTAGATAGCAGGCATAAGATTCAAATGCCATGTTTTATTACCGCAAACTCCACAATGGGTGCTTAGACCACCTGCTCAGGAAAGGCTCATTAAATTAACGGTAAAAAAAAGATGTGATGTCTGATAACTCAAGCATCTAGATTCAGGCACTAACTCTCTTGGGAGACTTCTAGGAAATAGAAAAGCCTTACCTGTTACTCAATTATGTTGCACAAGAAAAAATTAGGTAGCAGCTTTAAGGACCCAGGTTTCACATAATTTAAAAGCATGAATGGCTGAAATGAGGTTTTCTTTAAAGTATATATTCCCAGCTAGACTTATCTTCCTAAGATCAAATCTGGTCTCAGATACTTGCTAGCTCTGTGACCCTAGGCAAGTCACTTACTGTTTGCCTCACTTTCCTCATTTGGAAAATGACCTGGAGAAGGAAATGGCAAACAACTCCAGCATCTTTGCCAAGAAAACCCCAAATAGGATCACAAAGAGTTGGACATAACTGACCAAATTAATCATTCTTCTTATAAGTAACAATTATACAATAAGTATTTGTTGAGTGCCTGCTACGTTCCAGACACTGTGCCACACACTAGGGAGAAAAGTGCAAAAAAATTTTCTTATAAGAAGCTTACATTCTGATGGAAGAGATAAGAACATATAAAACTTTAAATAGCATACATATAAAGTTAATAAGGAATATAGGAGTTAAATACACAGTAATTTCAGAGTGAGAAAACCAACAGTTGGAGAAAAGAGAAAAGACTTTGTGCAGAATATGGTGTCTGAGCTATAGCTCAATGGAAAAGAGAGACTCTTTGAGAGGGAGGTAAGGCAGAAATCCATTCCAAAAATGCCAGTGGAAAGGTAGAAAAAAGGAAGATGGTTTGCTGTGTGTAAGAACAGAGAAAGTCAGTTCATCTGAATCACTGAGTGTGGGAATGCAAAAAATGCCCAACTAGGTTGGAAAGATAGATTGGGGTCAGGTTGTGGAGGACTCTAAAAACTAAGCAGAGGAGTTTATATTTTATTCTAGAAACACTAGGGAGCCACTGGAGTTGATTGAGGAGGGGGGGAAGGTCATATGGTCTTCACTTAAGTAATATTACCTTGGCAGCAGTATGTAGGATGGACTGAAATGAGGAGAAACTTGAGGGTAAGGAGACCAAATAAAAGGCCACTTCAGTAATCTAGGTGAGCACTGATGAGACAATGTAATGAGATGACAGAAAAATTTCAAAGGATCTCTAACTTCCGATAAATTGTATTTTAAAAGAAGACAGAAACAGGATAAATGGGCATATCAACATACTTAGATGCTTCAGTGGATCTAAAATATTACTAATATTACTAATTACTAATCCAAAATATTACTAGTGTAATATAATACCACAGTATAGATTGTGACCCCCTATGCCTTCTCATCTTATATGATTATATCCATACTCTTCTACAGACTTTGCCAGAAGAATCTACCCAGTGTGCTGAAGGCCTTCTTGCTGGTTCCTTTTAATAATCATACATATTTTTGGTGTCCTTTATTATTCTTTTCATTTACAAATAATTATTGATCATATGTTGCTGCCTAATTACACCCACCAGATATTCTTCCATTGCCTGCTGGGTCACCTCTGACTTGTACTCTTCTGAGATCAGGTGTCCCAGGATTTGTAGCCAGATAGCATCATGAAGGATTAGTGTTATAAAAGATCCTTTTTCTGCCAAAGAATAGCCTGGGATCATTGACAGCATTATATAGTATATGAAATTTCATTTATTCCCCTCTTCCTCTTACTCAATCCTAGCATCATCCACCATCTCTAGTATTTGTCTAAGATGTTAGCATGAGTGAATTAATTCTATGGAATATACATCCAGCTTCCATATCTGAGTAACACACAGCTTCATTGGGGCTTAGACCTTTTATCTTGAGTAAGGGTTGAACCTTATATAGGATGTCCCGTTATTTTTTCATCCATTTGTCTTTTTCTGCATGAATGCAATGTCTTTTACAAACATGAACATCTAAAGATTCTCAACATCGACAGGGAATGATACCCCTTTCTTTTAGAATTTGTGTAGAACAGAATTCCTGAGACTGACAAATACCTTTGAGGGTGTGTCTTTCTGTTTTAGGCCTCATGTTATTGATAATCAGGATGGTTAAGCAAAGTTCTCTTTGTGGTTACATCTGTATGGTTTTCTCTGTGGATCTTATATCTGAAACTTACATGATCTTAATATATGGACGGGAAGTACCTTGTTAAAGCCTTTAAGGCTGATTTTTGCTCTGTTGAGTCAAATACTCTCCTTCATCAACAAGCAAATGTTTTAAGTTCTTATGTAGTCTCTCTGCCTCTGTGGGTGGCTGTGCAGACAATTTGGTACCATCAATAAACCAAATCCAGCCTGTCTCCAACTCATATCCTCATCGTTTCAGATCATCCTCAGTGTCATATTATTAGAATAAACCATTCTCATTCAAATGTAGTGAGACAGGAATTACTAGAGGTATTCCCAGGGGATAGCTGCAGACCCAGCAGCTCTCCACCCTCCTCCTCTCTGTTCATCCCCAATTTAAAGGTATCACCCCACAAGTATAATATGCGTTGTCTCCCCCAATATATTGTATCGCCTTCAGGGCAGAGAATATTTCTCTTTAGGCTTTGTATCATTGATGCCCTACCCAGGGCCTTATCCAATAAACCCTTTTTGATTAACTGATTGATAGTTTGTTAGTAAAGATTTGCTTATCACTTTTTCATCTTAAGTTGAATAAAATACAGCAAATATTTTGAAAAATGGTCGCAATGACATCGGCACATAGTCCAGTAGCTGCTGAGGTTTTCTTGGTTATCCTCTGGGTAATAATAGTATATAAAATATTTTCCCTTCCTTGAAGTCTCTTACTCTTTAAAATCTTGTCAATTTCCTGTCTACCTCTAAGTCTACACCAACTTCAGTAGTTTTCTACTGAATGTATTCAGTCAGCTCCGACTTCATCCTAAGTGCTCTCTGTTTCCTCAAATACCAAATGGGTCCTGGGATGCTCAAGTCCAAATGTGGTTTGGTTCTACTGTCATTGATGAGAAGAGATAACTATAGGAATGCTAGCAAATCTAGTCCATTTCACATCTATTAGTTCTCTCTCTTCCTCTTTCATCTATAAATACAAGGATGTCTTGAAATACATAAATACAAAAATATAACAGTCACCATTAAAAATAAATTTTTATTGTATCTTATGACAACTGGGATGGTGGACAGTTGCTGTCCCTGAAGGCAGATCAGCATTTCTAGAATGGATTGGGGCACTGTTTACATTTAGTTTCCACATAAGTAAAGAAAGTTTCACTCCAGAGGTAGATTAGGCAGGCCTTGGGGATGCATTTGAAGAAGGGAAGGGGAATTGCAAGGTCAACTTTGAGAGGCAAGCAATACCTTGGGTATAGAGTGAAGTGTGAAGAAAAAACAGAGTCAGAAAGTGAACGGGGGAGTAGCAAAATCAGACAGGGAACTAGTGAGGAGATTACATTAGTGAAGAGAAAGGAGGGAGAGATAAGAGGCTAAGTACATAATAGCAAGAGATCTAGAGGCATTTGCCATATTTAAAAGCAAATAAATATCCTAGTTACAAATGGCCCAGTTTCATGTGTGGCTGCAGTCTTCCTTGTATTTTCTGAAGAGCAATCACAAAAAATAACTCTACTGCCATAGCATGAGGGAATTGGGGAAATGTAAAAGTAGAATGAAATAAATTTAGACTATATGTGTGGATATCTGGTCACCAAAGTGGAGTTTGAGAATATTGTACCCAAATTCTCAGGATTTACCCATATTTGCAAAAGGCACTAAAATCTGACGGTGCCCTACCATAACCCGCTTCTTAATGGCTATCCCCTGGGCCTGCCTTCTAGATGAGATTCCTCTCCTCACTTCAGAAATAGTTCAAAATAGGCCTGCTTTACATCAGAGCTAAATCATCTCAGAGCAAGGATTCAGGGTGGCAGCTGAGGTATATTCTGTAGGTGCCCTGGGAGGCTAAGAAGGTCTACATGTAGGCAGAGTTTTCCTAGCAATTTTGTTGCTTTTAATAGGTTCCATGGCTACATCCATCCATGTTCCTTAATTGTGGGAAGGTTAGGGAAGGGGTGCGAGGGAAGTTGTTCATAAAATAACAATCAAAATCCCTTCTCATGAATTACTTACATTCTAAGAAAAGGTCATATGGGAATGCATTGTGCCTAATGTCAAGTCTAATTGTCGGTTGCACACAAGAATAGAACACAATTATCTGGGTCTGGCACTTAAGCCATTTTCTGCCCCTTATTTGCACAGGAAGTCCAAGAGAGTGACATGCACAACAGTTTTAATTAGCATCCTCCAACTCTCTTGCTTTGGCAAAGAGCATGCTTAGAGGACCACAGATTTGGGGTAAGGGTAAGAAAAGATGATATGCAACTCTGAATAAAAATGAGAATGGGGTAGGAGAGGAAGAATGAGGAAAAGGCCAGCTTTGGGGGAGAGCCCCCGATGAACCCCCTTGCCTGCCGTTATTTGTAAAATGAACAAATCATTAGGAGGAAAATATCTAAAACCTATGTTTCAGCTGGAGTATTTGCATGCCCCCCCTCCTTTCTGGGGCATTATAAGTGGACAGACTCTTTCAGATTCATGCGTATCTTCTCTTAAAATAGGGCTGAGCCCTTAGGTACCCTTTCCCTCAATTTTGTGTCAATCAAGGCTGAGTATATTGCTGACACATGGACCTTTATCTCAGCCCCTCAAAAACTCATTCCCCAAATCTGATGGTGGAGCCAACATTTATTAAGTTCCTGTTATGGGCAAGCACCTATGCTAGGTCCTGGGGACACAGAGACAAAAAAATGAGACAGTCTCTGCCCTTGAGGACTTTAAATCCTACTTGCCTTGGGGTTCTTCATCTCTTTTCTGTCATAGACCCCACTAGCAATTCTCAGAATAGCAATTTTGGAATACTGAAAGAAATGCTCAGTTTAAGTTGGGATATTTTTTTTTACATTCAAGTTCACAGAGCCCCTGAAGTCTGTCCATGGATTCCCAGGTTAAGAACCCCTACACTAGAAGATAATAGCAGGGAATTTGAGGATGGGAGGTTTCAAGGTCAAGATGTGGTAACGCTCCCTATGAGATTTTTCCTAATTCCCTCTAGCTGCTTATGGTCTTTCCTAACACCAAATTACTTTGTTATCTTCTTGTCTGGGTATAAGATGCATAGTATGTAAGCTCCTTGAAAGCAATGTCTGTTAGGATTGTGTATTTGTATCCCAGCACCTAGGACAGTGCCTTTCATATAGGAGACACATATTAAGTGTTGAATTGTGTTGTATTCATGAAAACAGCATGTGAGCAACATCAGGAAGGAAGGCAATGATTCAGAGAGGAAAAATTGAGTAAGGAAGGCAATGAAAACATGGGGGACAGATTTTTCTAGTATGTAAAGTGGGAAATGAAATGGCAAGTACAAGGAATAGCCAGTAGCCTGTGCAGGAACCGTATAGAATATGCCAAGAAGGGTAATGTGAAATGAGGCTTGTAAGGTAGACTGGAGCCAGATTGTGAAGGTTAAGGAGTTTGTATAATACCTTAGAGACAATAGGAAGTCCATGAAGGTTTTTGGGCAGGTGAATGATAAGTTCATATCTGTGCCTTCAGAAGAATATTTTAGCAGCCTTACAGAGGTAGGATTAGGGGAGAACTTGGAGCCAGCTAAGTGGTGCAGTGGATAGAGCATTGGCCCTGGAGTCAGGAGGACCTAAGTTCAAATCTGACCTCAGACACTTACCAGCTGTGTGATCCTGGGCAAATTACTTAACTTCAATTGTCTCCAGAAAGAAAAAGAAAAAAGA
The DNA here is from genome assembly GCA_023548195.1 of Bettongia penicillata ogilbyi. Classification (NCBI taxonomy): domain Eukaryota; kingdom Metazoa; phylum Chordata; class Mammalia; order Diprotodontia; family Potoroidae; genus Bettongia; species Bettongia penicillata. Next base: position 6,416,740 of record JAJHZJ010000245.1, on the reverse strand, counting down.
GAGGGTGAGAGCCTGGAAACAGAGAAAGCAATTAAGAGATTCTTGCTATAGTTCAGGCAAGAGAATATAAAGGTCTACACTACATTGGTAGCTCTAGGAGTAAAGACAAAGGAAAGAGATCCAGAGATGTTCTAGAGACATGACTGCTGATTGGAGACAGAGAGTAGTTGATGGGATGGGGTTGGGGAGTTGATGAGCTCAGTTTTAGTCACATTGAGTGTGAGATGCTAAAGAGATATTCAGATAGGCAGGTCCAAAAGGCAATTGCAATACCAGAGATCAGGAGGGAGTTTAAGGTTGCATATGTAAAGTTGGAATCATCTTTCCTAAACTCAAGCCTATGCAGGTCCACATGCTCTTGGAGAAGGGGCTCATTCGGTTGCAGCATGCCACTAGTTGCCCAAAATGCATTTAGGATGCTGTTTTTAAATATTTTCATAGGGTTTATTTGTTTGGTTAAAGTGGACAAGGAGATTATGTCTTATTTTCCCAAAAGATTTCTTCATACAGTGGAAGTTCTGAGGAACTGTCTTCAGAACTCAGAGGCTTCTGTATAAAGGCCAGATCTTGTTTTCTGTCCCAAAAATACAAAGTCATTCTAGATTTGGGGCAGCACCAGTACAGGTTCTACCCAAGGAAGATCTGGAGGCTGTCCCCTTCCTCCTTCTGTAAGATCTCACTGTCTGAGCATCAGGCATTGGAACAACCCATGCCAATAGACACAGTCAGTAGCTTATCATGGAAGCCATTTTTTTAAATGGATATATTGTATAATAGCTGTGGTTTGGATTTTGGTAACCTTATTATCCTAGCTAGAGGTAGCATGACCTCAGTTACAGCAGTGGCTAGAACTGGCCTCCAAGCCAAGAAGCCTACCTCTGACACATCATGGCTGTATATCTCCAATGCTTTAGGCAACTCTCTATGACTAGAACTTACAGAGAAAATGCTGACCTGAATGGGTAGAGGAGGTTTCATTATCAGTCACTATCCTCTCTGTTATACTAACTGTGGGTAAAATAAGAATTTTAATAACAATGAAAATTAGAATATGTTGTTATCAAGTCATTTACAGACTCTTTGTGACCCCATTTGGGGTTTTGTGACCCATTTGGGGTTTTCTTACAAAATTACTGTAATGGTTTGCCATTTCCTCCTCCAGCTCATTTTATAGATGAGGAAACCAAGGCAAGCAGGTTTGAGTGACTTGTCCAGGACCATACAGCTAGTAAGTGTCTAAGGCCAGATTTGAACTCATGAAAATAAGCCTCCCTGACTTCAGGCCAGGCACTATCCATTGCACCACCTCACTGCCCAAATAATACATAGCAATGCAGATGCCATATTTCTGGTTGGCATGAGGAGGTGAAAGAATTATGTCTAGGTTTTTGCTTTCTGATCATTTCAATCAACATTTATTATTGCAGAGGTGGGAGGCCCCTCATTGTAGTACACTGCATACATTTTCAGACTTTTTCAGTGTATCTTATTTGCTCATCTTTTCCTTCTTTCTTTTTTATTTTAAAAAAATTATGCTTTTTTTAAGGGAATGACTTCCTGGGAGGGGAGAAAGGAGGAGTATTGGAAGAAATTCTAGAGATATACAAAAAAAGCCAAAAATTTTTGTTTTTTAAAAGGATAAAAATTTATTAAAATAGCAAACATTTATTAATTTCCTACTATATGATAAGACAGTAGATACGAGAGAAAACTAAAACTCATCCCCTGCTCTCAAGGAGTTTACATTCTGCTCAGTGACAAGGGGGAAAGGAATACAATATGTACATGGAGAAGTACAAAATTTATGCAAAGTAATGCAAAATAGCTTCAAGGAGGACAGAGTGCTAATAGTAAGGTGCAGAGACTTCCAACAATTTTTTTTCCTCGAAATCCTTTCAACCAAAAAAAGGAAATATGTTATGAACCCCCAGGGTAATTTAATATACTACTCATAATATTCTTTTAGATTTACACATCAAGTGCTTACAATAACTTTTGCCCAAAAAAGCTCTAAATTACTGCAGAAACAGAAATCTATGATAGTCCAAATATACACACAGAAAAAACATATTTATAGCATAATTAGGCAGTTTTTTACTCCTTAATGTGTCATTAAGGAATTTTTTTTAGCAATAACCTGCTAGACCATGGTGGAGAACCGCTGAATAGGAGCCACTGAATTCGAACAATGAAGAAAGGCCTTATGTTGGAGATGGGGACTGAGCAACGCTTTGAAGGATGATGAGGCTTCTGGGAGATGTGATGAGGGCAGGCTTTCCAGACCTGGGACTGACCTCTGCAGAGACCTGGAGGGGAAAGATGGAATATCAAAACGTTTTCAAAGTAGAGTAATATGAAACCGTATTAGAAAAGCATTTGGGAGCCAAATTGTAAAGGTCTTTAAATGAAAGGCTGAGGAGTATGTACTTTATCCTCAAAGCAGTAGAGGGCTATTGAGCATTTCTTAGTAGGAGAGCAACATTGTTAGATTTGTGTTAGAGGAGTATCATTTAGCAGCTAGAGGAGAGACCAGAAGCCGAGGAACCAATGAGACATCTACTGCAATAGACCATGTAAGAACTGTACTGTGTCTTTCTCCTGCTCTAGACCTTACTGCATAAGGTGTATTTGAATAGTAACTAGCACTCCAAAAGATTAAGAAAGTAGTAACCATTTGGTATTAGTGGAGAAAATCTGTACTGCTTGATTCAATTCCATTTTATTTGCCTTGACATTGTTTTATTAAATGGTTTTTCCTCTGGAAAAAAAAATAATCCACGCAAGAGATGATGCAAGTCTGAACTAGGGTAAAAACCATATTAGTGGGAAAAGGAGATAAATATAAGAAATCCCATGGAGGAAGAATTTACAAAACTTGGCAAATGATTGGGTATTTTGGAGTAAGGGATAAAGATGACTCCAAGGTTGTGAACCAGGGTGACAGGAAGGATGCATGGTGGTACTCTCAGTAGAAGTAGGATCTATCTATCTATCTTTAGAAGAGGAACGAGCTTTGAGGGACATATAATGATTTCTGTTTTGGATGTGCTGAGACTGAGATGCCTGCCCATCGAGTATCTAAGTGGATTGATCTAGCAGACAGCTGGAAATGGAAGGCTCAGCTTCAGGGGTGAAAATAGAACTGGAGATAAAGATTTGGGTGTCATCTGCATGGAACAGATAATAATGCTTTCATGTTTTCAAAGTGCTTTATATACTTTGTCTCAACCATATTATTACACATCGTGTCTATCCCTTGGAGAGCTAAAGCTCAGCCCACTTCAGGGGGTACTATGGTATAATGCAAAAAGCACTCCAGTTGGAGAAAGTGTTCAAATCCCACCTTTGACAATTTGCTACCTTTATGACAACGTTCAAATCATTGAACCTTTCTGAGTTTCCATTTCTTCAATAAGAATCCCTAAAGTACCTACCTTAACCAGGTTGTTGTTTGACTCCAAGGAGATCATAGAAAATGCTTTGTAAAACTTGAAGGTTTTATATAAATGTCAGCCATAGCCCAGTAGTCAACGAAATAAAGCCAGCTTAGGGCTTTAGATGATTAAAATTCTACTCCTCTATTTCAAGGCTGGAGACTATCAGTTCTACTTACCCCAGAGTCCTCCAAGTGGTCTATAAGAAAGGAGGGCTGTGAGCAAAATCAGGGTATGGAGAACATGCCAATTCATTTTCTACCTCTGTGTCTTTGTGCTGGTGGTGTTCATTCTGTTTTTCTCTGTCTCTCTTTCTGTCTTTGTCTCTGTCTCACTCTCTATTTTTCTATGTGTGTATATCTCTGTTTATCTTTATCTCTGTCTGTCACACACACACACACACACATACACACATACCTTAAAATGCAACATGTAAGTCCCTCAAGGCAAGGACTGAGTTTAATTTTTATCTGCACATCTCCAATCTCCATCTTTGTTATCTAGCATGGTACCTGGAACATAGCAGGTACTTACTAAATGTTTGTTGAATTTAATATGACAGTATCATAAAAGATTTAGCACAGAAAGGGACCTTAGTGGCCATCTGCTCCAAAGATGAGGAAGCTGAGATCTGGAGAGGTTGTGACTTGCCTAAGAATCCTTAGGCCATGGCACTATCAGCCAGCTATTATTTTTACTAACCTCATAGAATTATTGTAAGGATCACATGAGATACTGTATCAGAGCACTCTGCAAACTATACAGACCTTTACCAATGCACTAGTTCTACAGAATTTGAGGTCTCATGGTAAAATGTTCAGCTTCCTTTAAGATCATTGTACTCAAGCTCTCAAATAAAGCCTCTCCGATGGCCTGGTATAAGATGGATAGTTTATTGGATTCTGGACTTGAAAACATGATGTAAGGAAGAATGACCAATAACTTGAGCATGGATCCTTGGGCCCTGGGAAGATGCAGCCTGGGAATTCTTCTACCATTCATTATCATAACAAAGATCCAGTAAGTGAGTCTGCTTTAAAATATAAAAATAAAAAGTCTACCCGCTCACATAGAAACCGTTTTACAATCCCCCACACAGTGATGGCATCCTAGCTACTCTAATCACCAGGGCTCTCTGCCCTAATTGAATAGGTCAGCTAAGAACAATCAACATTCACTAGAGTGTGGGCCCCACAGGAGACCTTTCAAAGTCTGTAAATAGAAAGAAAATCCAACGACGTAGCATTTAGGTAGTTTGGACAATGCAGTCCTTGCAAATGCTGCTCTCATTAACTGTGATTCAAGTGACAACTTCCAAAAGGATTTGCAGAAAACCCTTACAACATGAAACACCAGCAAGCCAGAAGCACATGACCCGCTACAAGGGCAAACCCGCCTGAACAAAGATTCAATGCGGTGAATGACTTATTTATACAGGTTCTGCTCTGCACAGACTTGGGAGGATGTGACATCTATTAAATTGCCTCTTTTGAGCTGCACGGCCATCCACATTATATGGGAAATGTTAGCCAAAGTTTTTAAGAGAATGCAATGTTTTACAGAGTGACAACCCCAGAGCTCTCACATAGACATTGTCACGAACCCTGCAAAATGCTGTCTGTGTCTCATGGAGCCAAAAGACTGAAAACTGAAAAAAGGGGAGAGGTGGGAAAGAAGATCTGCATTTCTCCCTTCCCATCTGATGGATCTGTGAAATTAATTGGCATGCCTGATTATTTTTAGGACAAATTGTCATCATTAAGGAAATTCTTAATGAAGCCAAGTAGCTGTGACTATGGACCTATGTTTTCCCTCTCCCATGAAACCTGCATTGTACTGTAGAGAAATATCATAATGGAAACCAGTAGGCCTCCCATCCTCACCTACTAGGATATCTTCCCAGGCCCTGAGGGTTTTGTTTTATAGAGTGCTAGTGATGAAATGCTCTCATCCATTCAGACACATGACGGTTCCCAGTTTTAGGTGTAGACTTCTAGGTTAGTGCCATCACATTCAAATAGAAAGGGATCCCTGTGAACTGCACATTGACTTAGCAAATCACAAGTTAATATTATCTATGTAGAATTGTATTTTTATTCATTTTGCTTAACAGTTCCCAATTATATTCTGGTCTGGTCTACGGGCATTTAGATGTTTTGCAGAAGCAGCTTGTAGATCCCAAGTCTGATACTTTTACTCTAGGCTATCAATCAATCAAGCAATAAACATTTATTAAGAGCCTATTATGTGTTATAACCTTTCTAGGCAACTATTTCCCAGTTGACTCAAGAGTTTAAGACATTATCATCATTCAGGGATGGAAAACTTGCCAACCCTGATTTAGACAGTACTTTAAGGTTTGCAAAGCATGTATATTTCATTTGATTCTCACAACAATCCTGTGAGGTAGCTGTTATCATTATCCCCATTTTGTAGATTATAAAATTGAGGCTGAGAAACACTTGAAGGAAGATTTGAACTTGAGTCTTCCTGACTACTCATTCAGCACTCTATGCTCTATGATACCTAGCTGCTGTAGACATCCTTAGAGGTGTACTTCTTTTTCATGATCGTCAGAAATTTGAGAGGCTAAATGGCTGTTATGGCAATTATGCCCAGCATAATGACTGGTGAAAGGTGAAACTGATGCAAAGTAATGAGGAAGAAGGGGTGAAGCCAGAATGCCACAGGGCTCAAGATCTGAGTTCAATGGATTGAACACTCAGCTTCCACATGGGGTGATCCACAAAGATCTGGGTGGACTCTCCACCTTGGTCATCTACTCCAAGAGAGTCTAATGTTTGTCAGTAGCTCATTTCATATGTTGCTGTGGCTTGCCATATTGTGACTTAGAGATCTATCTAAGTAGCCTTTAGCTCACTAGAGCAGTTTGGGAACTAGAATGCAAGGCAGGGAGGTCATGAAGAGTCAGAGATAGAAACTGCAGTCTGTATGAAAGGGAATATTCTGAGTAGAGAAGCAACTGATGTCCATATAACTAAATAATAGCAGAAGATGTAACATTATAACAATGGGGGAATTCTTTGATTGTATAGTGAATGTATTTGGTAGGACTATATTATAGGACAGGAAGCCTTGAAGAGACTCTGATGAACCTTAATTTTTAGGGTAGTGAGCCATGTGTTCCAAAACTATGAATGAACTGGGGCCAATAGCTAGATTAACAGTGAGAGCACAAGCCACAATGCCAATGGCTATTTCAGAGGAAGAGGATGGTCTGGGTAGTCTAGGGGAGGGTCAGCATAGGACAGAAAGTTTGTCATTTGTTTGACTCTGTCTGCCATATCCAGAAGGCATCTTGACCCTGGACCTGAGGGTGGGGGGAATCTCTATTCAAATGCAGGGTGACAGCCACCCATGGTCACTGAGGTGAACGCACAGGCTGTAGCAGATCTATCCATGACTTTGCTCATAGAGTTCTTAGACCTGTTATGAACTTCATGTATTTTCACGTGATGGCAGACATCATGCTGGCTACAAGGCTCCCAAAATCCTAACTGGAGTTAAGCAGGGTTTGGAGAAAGGTCACATGGTATGTGGGTGGCACCTCAGTTTTGGCTTCCCTGGGAAGAACACAGATCTAGGCATGTAGATAAAACAATTCATGTGACCCAGAGTTTTCCTGTGGACAGTAATATAGCTAAGGACCTCAGCTAGGTCTGCCTGTAGGGATAAAGCCAGATAAAGGTGACTATGTTTCCCTGGGATTACATTGCCATAAAAACTTCAGCCCTGGGAAGGCAGATGGCAGTTGGCTTATGTCTGGCTCCCCATACCTGAGGGGGAAATAGTGTCCGTGAAAAATGAAATACACTTTCTAAAATCAGAAGACAAGTCCAAATTCCCTCTCTCATACATAGTCACTATGTGATCTTGAGTAAGCCTTGGTTTCCTCATGTACAAAATGAGGAGTTGAGTAAAATGTTCTCTGAGATCTCTCCCAGCTTTAGATCTATGGTTCAGATGGGATTTTTGGAAGAGAGCAAAAACCCAGTGGTTGTGGTTACCACCCCCTCCTACTGGATAATCAAACTGAACTATTTTTAACAAAGACAGGAGTATTAATTCAACTGTTGAGCAGTGCTAAAGTGTTCCCACTTCCAGTGATCAATTCTTATTCTGCCTGAGTGCTGGCCCCACTGAGATCAGGGAGCCAAAATCAAGATCCACCTTCATAAAAGGCCAGTAGGCACTACATACGTTCCTTCAATAAGTGGCACTTTACTAGAATGAGAGAAATAAAGGGAAAATCAGAATGGGTGGGGGGACGGGGAGTGATCTGTCAACTTGTATTATCCCTTCCCCCAAATGGGAATGCAAAATTTCTTTTCTTTTCTTTTTAAAGTATGTTTGCTTCACTCTATTCAGACACCGTCAATTCTTACAGTGGGGATGGGTAGCATATTTCATCCTAAGTCCTCCAGAGTTGTCTTGGTTCATTGTATTATTGAGAATAGCTAAATTGGAATGCAAAATTTTAAAACATCTTTCTTTTGTTCTTTTCTACCCTGTTTTATTTAGTTTAAGTTATCTGGAACTTTTGATTTTTCTCTCCTTCAGTCTTAAACCTTAAAATGGATTTGAGCATAATTTAACCCCTGATTTCCCAGTGTAGTAGTAAAAGAATTTCAATTTCCCACACGGATTCACTCTTCACATAGACTGACAGAGAGATGCTGTCTCAGCCTAAATCAGATCTCCAGTGCCTATGGGCTTAAATGTTAAATTCACACAAAACAAACATATAATAAACTTGTTCTTTTAGGGTTTATCATATTTTAAGCAATAAAAGCACACCTTCCAATTATTCAAGTTTATTGACTTGCCAGAAGGAGGATACTAAATTAGGCATCGCTGTTGTTATTGTGAAGACAATGGATAAGTAACTAAAGCATGTGGGTAGCTCTCTGGCAAGAAAACAAAAACCAAGAAATGGAGAAGAAAGTCTGGCTTTTTTCTGGTAACTGACTTGCCAAGAGTCACACAGCTAGTAAGTATCTGAGGCAGGACTCAAACCTGGGTCTCCTTGATTACCAGTCCTTTGTGGCTGCTGCTGTTCAGGCATCTTTCAGGCATGTCTAATTCTTCGTGACCCCATCTGGGGTTTTCTTGGCAAGTGGTTTGGAGTGGTTTGCCATTTTCTTCTCCAGCTCATTTTACAGATGGGAAAACTGAAGCAAACAGGATTAAGTGACTTTCCCAGGGTCACACAGCTAGTATGTGTCTGAGGTCAGATTTGAATTCAGGAAGATGAGTTTCCCAGTCTCCATGTCCATCACTCTATCCACTGCACTACCTAGCTGCCCTCAATTACCGGTCTTCCAACACTGCATCTCTGCCAGAGTTGGAAAGAGCGGGGAGATGTTGCCTCCAACCTGGACATCTGTCCTTGATCTACTGGGAACCTGTCTCATGGGTCAGGAGCTACCACTTGAAAGTACTTTGGAACATGAAAGTTCTTTGTAACTGCAGAGAGTTAACCAAAGGTAAGGTGTTATTATGACTAAGAGACTTTAGAGAGGGCTGTTGGAGTGTGACCCAGCAGCTCTTTCTAAAGGAGGGAGGCTTTTCTTAATCTCTAACCTGCAGAGAGGTTCTCTAATCAGCACAAAGGCCTAGAGTGCCAGGGGTGGGCAACCTGCAGCTTCAAGACCACATATGATCCTCTAGGTCCTCAAGTGCTGTCTGAATCCAAAGACAAAGGGTCACACTTGAGCACCTAGAGGGTCACATGTGGCCTTGAGACCACATGTTCCCTACCTCTGGACACTCTTCTCAAGAAGATTCATAAGCCAAATACCCTTGTTCTCATTCAAGCCAGAGATGTCCCTTTCTTCTTCCAGGGTGTGACTTGTGTATAGTCAGTGTCCTAAGACCAGCTATGTAATTACAGAAGGCCACAAAGTGGCTGGATTGATTGCTTTACTTATTCTTGTATACTCCAAGAGTTACATAGATATTTTCACGTATGATTCTCCTGTGTGTATGCAACCATTAGCAATTACAAGAAACATGTTCCTTGGAAATGGAAAAAAAAGATTAGATTCTATATTCCTGGACATCAACATACAATAGCAAAAATAAGTTTTGGTTTTTTCCTACATGGTCAGCTGTAAATGTATTTTACAATATCAAAAAAAAAGAGAGAAAGGACAAACTTCCTTCTTCCTGAAGTGTAATCATTTGCTGTCCCTGTTCTCTCTCTTGTATTCTCCTTTGGTTTGTTTTTTTTCCTCCCCATTCCCTTCCCATAGTTCTTTGTAAGTGGGGTACACTGTGGGTAAATCAGACATACCCATAATCAGCTCCTTCTGTGGCTTTGGGTAAAACTTCTTAAGATGATAATAGTAACAATACTAAAAGCCAGCATTGAAACAGTGCTTTGCGGCATGCAGAGTGCATTACGTGCTATCTCCGAGACCGAGTATTCTAGGGTTGCTCATACAAACTAAGCTTGGAATTCTATACAACATGAGCTTGGGGGTGGGGGAAGAGGGAAGGCTAGACCACCCTTTGTTCAAGGCCACACCAGCGCAATATAAGAACCCAACATTTGTCCAGGATCCTGTACCACTTAGCGTAAGAAGGCATTCTCTTGTAGGGGTTCTGCCTACATGAAGCAATTTAAGGAAACCATTAGAGTCTAATCATCATGATGACATCATCATATTCCAATTATCTTTACTTGGTCCAGGGAGCAGTTAGGCTAGTTGTGAAAAAGCTGATTGAGAGAAGCCCATTAAAATCAGACTGTGTGCGATTTTTTTTCTGTGTATTTGTAAAACAGCTGGCAGACAAATAGGATAAATGAGGCTCAATTTCCCCAGTACTTCCCTCGCCACCCATTCAGAAAGCATCCTCCAATTTTGAAGTAGGGAAATGATTAGGACTAGACAGGGTTCCTATTGTTTCCTCAGAGTTTGCTCAGCTTCAGAGGGCCCAGTGATGGAAAAACACACTTGGAAGGAAACAATTGCAGAGCCTTCTTCAGCCCAGCAGAGAGCGAGAGAGAGAAGGGTGAGAGAGGCTGCTACTGAAGGAGCATCACCTTAAAAAACTTGTCATTTATTTATTCATTCATTCATCCAATTCACTCATTTGTTTATTAATTTTTGCTGTATTCTAATTGCAAGCAGGTTACCCCATCTGCCTGGTGGAGCCAGGCTGTAAAAATCTAGGTTGTAAGACATGGAATAATATTAGAAGTAGAAAGCAATGGGGAAGAATGGGGCAAGGAAGGAATTTGAAGTCAGACAGCCTGAGTTCAAATATTACTTTTTACCTGAGTAACTTCTAACAAATCATTTGATCTCTCTAGGTCTAAGTTCTTATATGTAAAATTATGGGGTTGTTCTACCAGAGGTTCTTAACCTGGAGTTGATGAACTTTTCATTTATATGTGTGTACACATATATACACACATAAACACCCACACATATATAAACACATACACATACACACATATATATCTTATCTCAGTATAATTGGTTTCCTCTGTCATCCTACATACATTTAGAAACATAGCTTTGACAAGGGATCCATAGGTTTCCCCAGACCAACAAAAGTGTCAGAGAAACAAATAGGATTAATAAGCCTGGATCTAAGTGATGGTTGAGCCCTTTCTGCTCTAAATCTGTGATCCTAACTGTGACTCCAGCAGATGGGAGACAGGAGAAAACAGGGCTGAAAGCCCAAAGGCTGAGCATTAACTAGAATCTGGAGGATGGGAGTGTCCTATCTGAGCATTAGAACTCCACCTCTGCAAACACTGGGAATAATCAGTCAGTCAATCCACACTTGTGAAGTGCCAATCATGTGCCCAGCACTGTGCTAAGTGCTGAAAACACAAAAAAGGCCAGAAGACAGTCCCTGCTCTCCATGAGCTCACAGTCTAAAGAAGAAGATAGATGTAAACAACTATGTACAAAGAAGTTAGATACAGGATAAACTGGAAATGTGTGTGTGTTCGTCCTTCATTGCCGAATTCAACGGTATTCATCAGGATGACTGGAGATGATCCAGGATAAGGCAATTGGGGTTAAGTGACTTGCCCAAAGTCACACAACCAGTGAATGTCAAGTGTCACTGGATTCACATGGCTCTGGAAGTGAGAAGTGAGGCTGATGACCTGCACAGCCTTCCCTCACTCAAATCAAAGTCAAGTGCAAGTCATGTCATCATTTCTCTGATGGCATGGTCTTCTTCGGCAACTAAGTCACAAACACACACACAGAAATTATAGAAAGCAGGGTGACATGAAACTGAAAATAATCAACAGAGGGAAGGCACCAGAATTAAAGATTAGAAAAGACTTCTTTTAGAACCGGGGTGGGGAACCTGAGGTCTCAAGGTCACTTGTGGCCCCCTAGATCCTCAATTGCAGTCCTTTGAATCCAGACTTCACAAAACAATTTGATTTGTGACCTCAAGGTGACAGCTTCCCCACCCCTGCTTTAGAAGGCAAAATTTTAGCTAGGACTTGAAAGAAGCCTGGAGGCAGGCTTTCCATGAATGCATAAGGTACAGCCTTCACAGGGTGAAAATACCCTGAGTCAGGAGATGAGGTGTCTTAAAACAATCCACTAAATATTTTTTGCCATTCTGGTCTACTCCCTTTATTTCACAGATCAGAAAATTAAAGTCCAAAGACATTAAGTGAGTTTCAGTAATATGAGCAAGGCTTGAGCCTGTGCATTGACTCCCAGACCAGTACTATCCTACTCCTACTCCCAGCTCCTCGGGAAGCTGTTTTTCCCATTCCCAGAGATGGACTGTGTTTAACTTGGCTGATTTGATTATACACCAGTCTGTGAAGCTGACCTAAATCAACAGGTTGACCATGTTACATGTGGCCTTATCTAGTCCCAGACCCCACTTCCATACTTGCTTGGGAAAGGTAAAGTCCCTTCTGCTCCAAGAGGGAAAGATGGCCAAGAGGTGAAACATACCATGATCAAATTGGTGCCCTGTGGTCAGTACGGAATTTGATTTGTTTGATTATGCATATTTGTTATAAGAGTTTTGTTGTTCTTTGGGGGAAGGAAATGGAAAACTTGCAAACTGAAAAAAATTTAAAATTTTAAAAATTGGTGTCCAATTTTAGCCAAGAACAAAGAGCACATAGATCTGTGCAGCTTAGGTTGGAATATCAGTGAGATCTGGGAGAGCATGCCTTGCCATAATCTGAGACCCTTGGACAGCTGGCTCCAAAGTTTCTAAGCGGGGCATAAAAACTTCTGTCTCTTTTGGTTTCAGGCTTTACTATTTTTTTAAATCTCCTTTTGATAAGGGAGACACCATGCATTTTAACCCATCTGCTGTAGTGACTTTTCTATGCTGAATACCTAATGCAGGAAGAAAAAATCATCCTTCCTGGCAGAAAATGACCTATCTCTCCTCTTTGTTTTATCCAGTTCTGCTAAGCCAATATTCTCTAGAATGAGCACAAAACAACATGAGTAACAGCTTTTATACATCAACATCCAATGCAAAGAAGCTTAGAAGAGGACCGAAGAAGGAGATGAATGTGGCCAAGCGTGGAACACCCAACTGTCAAGAACTTTCTTCTATATCTGGATCAACAAACATGGAAGGGATTCCTGAGGGGAGGGAGGGAAAGAAAGAGAGAAAGAGAGAGAAAGAGAGAGAGAGAGAGAGAGAGAGAGAGAGAGAGAGAGAGAGAGAGAGAGAGAGAGAGAGATGCAATCATGGATTAAACACCAGCTCATTAGAAACTGTCATTGAATAAGATCTTCAGAAGTGCATGAGAAGTCACATTTGGGAAACATTTTAAAAACCAGGGGAATGTAGTTGTTGCTAGATTAACATGTAAAATATATATATGTATTGAAGAGGTTTGTAAATTGTCCTTTTTTAATTAAACTAAAAAAAACAAAAAGCTTTAAACTTTCAACATTATAGAGGCAGTCAGTTCTAAACTATTCCTATCTCAATAGCCAAGAGACTGATCAAGTATCATTTATTAAGAAAGCATCATATTAAATAAATCTGAATGTTTTCATCATATAGGAGACATGACTTTTACATCTCTGACATTCATTTATTTCACTGTGTAATTAGTTATAAGTACTTGGTTATTAACATATGTAAAGCTTCTAACTTTTTACAATATCTGTGTTGTTTAATCTGTCTGTAAAACTTGACTATATTGAGAAAATGTTTTTGACATATACTCTACCGAGTTGTATATGACAGAAAATACAATTGGTGAATAGCCTAGGTTCCCAAGCAACCTAGACATCTCTGTCTTCAGGCAACAGCAACAAGGAACTCTGAAAAATATAGAAATCACATTTCCACCTTGAATGTTCACATGTAATGTATAGGCTACTCTTAAATACTTTTCTATTTCTTCCTAGTACGTGCATAAGAAATTAATATACTTTATAAGTAGGTATCTAAAACTCTCCGATTTTCTTTTCCACATAACATCCAATGCTCATATGCTGTGTTAACCTAACCTAATAGCACTCTTCTTTGTTTGTTTAAAAGATTCTAACCAACCAGATCTATTTCTAAAAGATAGTAAACAGTACACTTAATTTAATAGCTTTAGGAATCAATGAAAATATACATATATAATGTCAAAGAAGCTTATTAGGAATAAGTTGCCTTTCTGTTTTTACTAAGTTGAGATTCCAAGCATTCAAGCATTTTTATTGGTTGTTTCACATTTAGAAGTAGTTACAAACTAAACAGGTTTTTTCTTTGAATGTTCAATGCTCCTTTTTATACATATTCCAGTATTTGACCCCAATAGAACTCTCCTTTTTAACAACAAAAGAAAAAATTAGGCAAAAACAATTGATATTACAATTGTGTCCAATAGGAAAAGCAACATTCCACACCTCTAATGCTCTCCCCTTCGTCCCCAAACTGTGAGGATAAAGGGATGTTTCCTTACCTTTTCTCCAGTATCAAGATTGGATATTTAAGTGGTTGTTTTTAACCATTTGTTGCCCCTCTCCCTAGAAGCCTACATTCACGTGCACACACACACACACACACACACACACACACATATATACACATACATACACACACACACCTTCCAATCCCAACAATAACAACAAAGAAAAGTGTTAATAAAGACATAACTGATTCCCTGAGAATCTAATTAAACACAAGTTAAAATGTACATGCTGAAATAATCAGCTTATATTTAACCATGCATTTTATAAGGGCTTAAAAATATAGACTCATACATATAGCACTCTTTTATCCATAGTCTCTAAAGAAGAGTAAATCAACCAAACCATAATTTAATAATCCAGTGAAGCATATTAAATTTTGTCATTCTGTTTGTTATCAAAGTAAACCTAGATAGAGTAGGATATGAGAAGTGGGACAAATGAAGTTCCTTTTCTTTTCCCATTTATCAAAGAAGTCTATGCTGAGTAGTTTGCTGAGTGGTATGTTTTCCAAATGTTTCTTAGTTCTACTATTATCATGGTATCCAACCCATTATTACTGTGCACCATTTCAAGAAAACTCACTTTACAAAACATGATCATTTACCAAATCAATAAATTACAGGGTGATTCTTCGAGCCACAGAAGAATTCAACATTACAAGTTTCCTTTAAATAACCTACCCCACTTACTCATTTATAATATCCAATTGCAAAATCTCTACCTACATACAACTCTCCAAGAAAACATCTGCTACATAAAGTGGGGGCACTCCTGTACTTTGTCTACAATGAAACTGAAGGCCCTGGCTTTCTGTGTTCCATATAAAATATTAAACAAATGTAGAGTTCTGCATCCCTAATTGTGATGTAAAAATTGTATAATAAAAAAAGCACTTTCTAGTCACATGCAAACACTGGGGGGGGAAAGTTTTAAAAGTTGCCATGAAAACTTAGTGTAATTTGACATTACACTTCAGAGTGCTCTGAAGATAGTCAGTGACAATGTACCATTTGTACATAGACAAAACAAGCCGTCAAAAATATGTAAATCGCTTCATGTGAATTGAGTATGAGACATACATTTTTAACTTTTTAAAAGGTGACTCCCTTTCTCATTCTGTTCCCATTGTACCTCGTCCAAAATGTTGTGTGTAAGTTTTTTTAAGGTCCAGGAAATGTAAAGAAACTTGTTGGAATACCTGACTTTCTGTATAAAAATAAAAATAAGTTTTTGTTACTAAGATGAATGCCTGGTCTTGTCATACCTCAGAAAGTCCAATGGTGGCTTTCCAGAATAGTACCTGAAGCAATAGCTTTGCTTCTGTCATCATTCAGTAATTCATTGAGAAATGGTTGGTATTGACAGAAACATCAGTCTTCTGGAAATCCTTGCTGCTGCTGAATTTCACCGTATATACTCATCACAGTCACATATTGGAGACCCATGGGAGAAAAGGTAAGATTAAGATCTCCAAAGCCTCCCTGCAGACTAGACAAGTGTCCAGTTATGTTTATCTACAGAAAGTAAACTGAGAGAGCTGTTTAGTGAGGCAAAGCTTCCAATCATTCATATAAAATTGTGCCTAGAATATACCAAATAACTGACTCCATTCTGCACTGTGTGTGCTTGGACACCATCCTTTTCCTTCATCAAGTAACAGTATATATATATATATATATATATATATATATATATATATATATATATATATATATATATATATATATATATATATATATATATATATATATATATATGAAAAATTAGCAACACAAGGCAACATACATTGTGCTTCCGTTGTCTGTCACTGAATTGTCAACTGCCTCTCCTGGCATTCGAGACTCTCTGCTTTGTCATTTCCAGACTACCTTTCCAGCCTGATCTCACATTACATAACTCTGTGCCCCCACCAAACTAGACATCTCAACACCAATTCTCAGGTAGCTTTCTGACTCCATGCCTTTGATAACACAGTTACCACATGCTTAGAATATGCTGCCACCTCCTCCATGGATCTTTCCTAGATCCTCCCTGCTGAAAATAATTTCCTGCTTCTTGAGAGTTCTCATAACATTTTTGCTTGGACCTCTCTCTCCCTTGAACTTAACACATTCTACCTCATGGTGCCGTCCTCCTCATGGACATGTCTTATTCCCTCTCTTAAACTATGTGCTACTTGAGAGGAGGAACTTTACTTATGTCAGCACCTTTTGTGGTGATGGTGGTCAAAATGAATTAGACTGGCAAGATGGATGGTGCGAACAAAAAATAGGATAGGAGTTCAGAGAGTGAAGAGATCATGGTAAGATGAAATAGAAAGGAAGGAGCTGAGATTTTTTAAATTTTTTTTATTTTATTTTGGGGGTTACATTTGAGTTCCAAGCTCTTTCCCTCCAAATCCCACACTAGAAAAGACCACAGACAAATACATATATATATATATATACATATATACATATATATACATACACATATATATATATGTGAAACTATACAATACATAACTCCATGGATCAGTTCTTTCTCTGGAGGTAGACACCATCTTCTTTGATAGGTCCTTTGTGGTTGACTTGAATATTCATCTAACTCAGAACAGCTTAGTCTTTCCCATTTACCCTTCCAGCAATATTGCTTTTGCTGTGTACGGTATTCTCTTGGCTCTGCTCATTTCCCTCTTCATTATTTCAAACAAGCCTTTCCATATTTTTCTAAAATCATCATTTTTGACAGCACAATAGTATCCCATCACAATCATATACTACAACTTATTCAGTCATTCCCCAGTTGATGGGCATCCCCTCAATTTCCAGTTCTTTGCCACCATAAAGAGAGCTGCTACAAATATTTTAGATCATATAGGTTCTTTTCCTTTTTTCCTAGTCACCTTGGGAAACAGACCTAATTGTGTTATTGCTGGGTCAAAGCATATATGCAATTTACAACTCTTTGGGCATAATTACAGATTGTTCTCCAAAATGGTAAAAATTAGTGTCCCAATTTTAGGACCTGAGATTTTAATTGGGCTTAGAAACCTGGGTAGAATTCAGATGAGTAAAGGGAAAGAAAGATACCATCGGGTCCAAAACAGAAATCCTAGAGTGTGAGCAGGGCTGGAGATCCACAAGAGAATTCTAGAATAAAACAGCAAATACCAGTTCAGGTGAGAGGTAATGACTAATTTAATAAACCAAGTGGCAACAGTAACAGATGTGAGTAATATTGCAAAGGAAGGTTATGAAAGCCTAAGAGACTGCTTGACTACAGGGAACATGAGAGAGGAAGGAATCAAAGATACCTACAGTCAAGGTGTCAAAACTTGCCAGTGTTTTCCAAATGAACTTATATAATGTGTGAATATTAAAATGTGCCATTAAAATCACTAGCCAGGGACTTGACCTTATGAGTCCTTGTCCTTCTGGTCAATCAATCAACATTAAATCATTAAAATTTTAATCATTAAAATTAAATCATTAAAATTTTAAACCCCTACTTTGGACCTGGGACTATGCTAGGAGCTAAGAATGCAAAGATGCAAATGAAATAGTTTCTGCTCTCCGGAAGTTTGCCCTCAGGATATATATATATATATATGTGTGTGTGTGTGTGTGTGTGTGTGTGTGTGTGTGTGTATAAATCAAATATTTGCATATATATAAAATAAATACAAAGGAATTTGGGGGAGGGTACATGTCATGAAATCTGAATTTTTGGGGGAAGAGAAGCAAAAGTCAGAGCTGTAATTTGGAGATTTTGCTGTCTAAGCTTTTCTATCCCCACTCCCTATTTTACAGATGAGGAAACAGAGGTTGAGTAGTTGACTTGTTCACGGGTGATCATTGTCAGAGTTGGGATTCAAACCCAGATCCTCTGATTATAAATCTAAAACTCCATGTATATATTGGATTCAGATCACTTTGCTCCTAATTCTCCTGGTCAAGGTCAGCTTCCTAGGCTAATAGGTCTAGAGATGGAAGGGACCTCAGAAACCATCTCGTCCAATCCTCTCATTTTACAGATGAGAAAAATGAAGCCACTGGATATTAAATGACTTGCCCAAAGTCCAACGTAGAACTCCTCAAAGGCAGAATTTTTACCCAGATTCTCTGCCTTTGGTTTGTGCATGGGACAGGTAGATGGTGCCATAGTGTACAGAGCACTGGGCTTGGAGTCAGGAAGATTCATCCTCCTGAGTTCAAATCTAGCTGCAAACATTTACTGGCTATGCGACCCCAGGCAAGTCACTTGACCCTGTTTGCCTCAGTCTCCTCATCTGTAAAATGAGAGGGAGAAGGAAATGACAAACCATTCCAGGATCTTTGCCAAGAAAAACCCAAATGGAGTCATGAAAAGTCAGACACAACTGAAAAATGACTAAACAGTTTTCCATTGTACTATACTATCTCTTTAGGAATGTAGGATCATAAACGTAGGGATAGAAGGGTCCTTTGAGGCCAAGTAGTCCAACTTCTCATTTTTCAGTTAAGGAAACTGAGGCCTAGAGAGCTTAAATGAGAGCTTGGTTACAGAAAAGAGAAGGAAATACCCACAGTACCCAAATCAATATTCTCATTACTATTTTGAAATCCTTGAGCAATAAGCATGAGTGGGAGGAGATCATTAAGCAGTGAAGTTAATTCTTATTTTTAATAATAGCAGTAATAAGTTAGAGGGAAGCAGAGCCAGACGCAGAGTATAAGGCCCCACCAGGGACCGCTCTGAGTAAGCAGAACTTTTGAATTACAAAATCTCTGAATTGCAGGTCTGACTTCTCCAAAAAATTCAGGTTCCATGACAAATTACTTGTATTTATTATACACATACAGCATCTTATTTATACTTCTATATGTGCATGTTGTCTCCCTCAGTAAAATACGAGTTCCTTGAGGACAATGGGTGTCTGACGTGGTGTGAGGATGACCGCAGATTCTTGGAAGTCACACCAGCACAACACAAACTAGAAGATTTCATCAAGCAGGAAAAGTTTTATGTAGGGGCTTGGTGATGAACTGCATGATCTTTGCTTTTAAAGATTGGCCACATTAAGTTCAGAGAGGTTCATTTTCAGGCTGGGTATGGGGTGGGGGAGGAAGGGAGGAATTTTTTGACCACAGCAACTCTCAAAGACCATCCACTAAGTTACAGAAGAGTCACAGTCTTTGTCGATGATAAACGTGCCCATGTGGAGGGAATTCTAGATCACTGAAGTCTGATGTAAGTAAAGCGTGGAGAACAATTCAAGCCCCAAAAGATTATAGATACGGGTAACTTGAAAAAAAGTCAACACACATGCAATCAATAAACAGCATTTATAAAGCACCTACTGTGTGCCAGACTTCGTCCTGGGCACTTAAGGATACAAAGATGAAATAAAAAAAGGTCCTCCCTTCAAGAAGTCTGTATGCAATGAAAGAGCCAACTCGTACCTATATAAGCATATACAAGGCCATTTCACAGAGAAGCACAAGTAACCAGGGAAGTCAGGAAAGACTTCAAGTGAGAAACAGCCCTTAAACTGAGCTTTGAAGGAAGCAAAAGACTCTAAGAGAGGAAATGTGTGGGGAGTGCTTTCTAGACACGTGCAAGGGAAGAGGGGGAGGACTTTGTACTCCTTTCTGACTGATGGAAAGGATGCCACATGTAGAGTAAACAGACCAAGGTCAAACTGCAGTTCTGCCTCTCATGACCTCAGGCAAAGATGTGACTGAATTTTTGCAACTGAAGCAAGAGATAAGAGAAAAGGTGCCCTTTTTTAGGGGTGGGTGAGACAGAGAATCCCCAACTCCAGCTCACTCCACCAGGGCTCTGGTAGCTCCCAGTGCTCCCCAATCCAATAAGCCTTTACTGAGCATCTATTTTTCAAGGCACAGCACTAGGCACATGCATGACCCCTGCCCTCAGGGTTGCTTCCATTGTACTAGGGAGATACAGCATAGACATAGGTAAGGACAGCCATTATTATTTGTGTAAGAGGAGAATATTAATATTATTATATTATAATATATAATATTATAATAATATTAATACTAGGGGATCAGGGAGGCCTCCTATAGGTCATGGGACCTAGCCTGACGTTTGAAAGCAACAGGGGATTCTAAGAGATGGAAGTGAGGAAGGCATGAATTCCACGCATGGACAACAGCTGGTAAAAAGTCACAGAGAAAGGAGAGGTGATACCACCTCCAGGGAACAATGAGCAGGTCAATTTGACTGGGAATCAGAGGGTCTGAAGAAGGGTAATATACAGTATGTCCAGGAAGGGAGACTGGAAGATTTTGATCAGCTTTAAAGGTGAAGTTGAAGAGTTTATACTTTCTCCTAGACCAGAGGTAGGGAGCCTGTGGCCTCGAGGCCACCCGTGACCTTCTAAGTCCTTGAGTACAGCCTTCTGACTGAGTCCAACTTTTACAGAACAAATCCCTTAATTAAGGGAATTTTTTCTGTGAAGTTTAGATTCAGGAAATTGTCTGGTTGTCTCCCTCCGGGCCATGGGGAAAGGATCAGTACCCTCCAAATGGAGAATTTACAATGTATAGAAAATCCTTCACTTTTCCTGTCAGTCTCCAGGATGTCAGAAATGCCCATGCTGGGAATTCATTTCTTACTCACCTCCATCTGATTACTATGCTCCAGTCCTGATCCCTTGGCCCCATACTGACTCCTTTCCACTTGGGGAGTATCTTGGGTGGGCCAGGGCTAGGCACAAAGTCAAGGCTACACAGAGCGTCCTATTTGCAGGCAACCATGTACTCGCTCCCTACTTCCCCCACCAAGCCTATTCCCTACAAGGAGTTAAAGATAGTGGACCACACCACACTCAGCTTAGGTAGGCATCCCCCAAAACAGCGGAGTTTCAGCAGGTTCTTGGCAAGAACTGATGGCTGGCTCCATTTTCCCTAAATGCAGTAAGGCATGGGAATGGGAGTTCATTGAACTAAATTTACTATAGGACCTGGAAAGAAGTGTGGACAGTTCTACCTCTCCCTGGTACAGCCTTGTGCCACTCTCCTCATGGCTTCAGGCCAGTTTGGTAACCACTAATTTGTCTTGATTAGGGCAAAGCCCCACTCTCTCTAACCCAGGTAATGGTTCCAATCCTGGGAAAGTCACAACTTCTCTGAATTTTAATTTCTGATAAAGAGGGGGGAGGAGGAAGGAAGGAAAGAAGAAAAGAGAGAAAAAGAAAGAAAGAGAGGGGGAGGGAGGAAGGAAGGAAGAAGGATGGCAGGAAGGAAAAGGAAGAAGGGGAAAACTATACTAGATAACTAAGATTATAAGCTCATAGAATCATAGATTGAGATGTAGGAGGAACCCTGGAGGTATTTGCTATTTGGGGCTTTCAACCTCAACCTTTTAGCCTCAGCCTACCTTCCCGGCTGTGTTCCCCTTCTCTTGTTCTACAGTTCAGTTCAAATGGTCTCCCTGTTGATCCTCATAACAATGACTCTCCATTTTGTGCCTTCATGCTTTTGCTCTGGCCATTTCTACCATGCCCAGATGTAGTCTATCCTCATAGCCCCTCCCTTCACTCCCTTAGACAACCATTCCCCTTGTTTCCTTCAAGATTCAACTCAAGCACTGTGTTCTGCAGGAATCCTTTCCTGATTCATTCAGTTGCTAGTGACTTCCCTCCTTCCCAGCTATTTTGCTTTTCACCTGTTTATTCTTACTTTTGGGCAGCTAAGTGTCACAGTGGATAAAATGTTGGGCTTGGAGTCAGAAAGATTCATCTTCCTGAGTTCAAATCTGTCCTCAGACATTCCCTAGCTACATGACCCTGAGCAAGTCACTAAACCCTGCCTGCCTCAGTTTCCTCATCTGTAAAATGAGGATGAAAATGGCAAACCACTCCAGTATCTTTGCCACAAAAAACCCAAATGAGGTCACAAAGAGTCAGACATAACTGAATCACAAAAATACTTGCATATCTCCATAGTGTCTCTCCCCAAAGAGTGTAAGTTCCTTGAGATCAGAGCTGTTTTATTTTTGTCTTTGTATCCTCACTAGGGGATACCAGATAGCTAAATTTAGGATTAGGATTAGAGATCTACAGCTGTACAGGTCCCTCATTTCAGAGATGAGGAAACTCAGACCTAAGCACGTTACGTGATTTCCCCAAAAGATAGTAAGCATCCATCAGTGGCAGGATTTGAACCCCATCCTTTGGCTCCCAAACTCCCACTCTTGGGCCTGTGTCTGCCATTAGCTGATTGATTGATCTAGGCCAGTGCTGTCGAACTCAAAATGAAACACCATACACTGGGATCCCTTTGGCTCTCATGTTTATTTGTTAAATATTTCCCAATTATCTTTTAATCTAATTCAGTCCTTCAGACTGCATCTTTGACACCTCTGATATAGTCCATCCACCCATTCCTCATTCCTCATCACAGAGGAGGAAATTGAGACTTAGAGGCATTAAGTGACTTGCCAAAGGTCACATGGCTAAGTAGCAAAGCAAGATTCATTCCTGGTCCGCCATCTTGACTACAATCCAATGGGACAAGTAGATCTTGCCTAGTTTACTATATTTCACCTTTACAAGCTAACTGTTCATAGTTCCTTGAGAACTGAATTTATTTCAGATATAACCCTAAGAGTCACCATATTAGGCCCATGGTATGATGAGGCAGATTTGTAGTAATTCTACCCTTGGAGATATGGTCACAAAACATATAAATGTTTCATAATTGTATCTCCAGTTAGAGAATCCTACCCCACTTCTAATTATGTGATATTTCCTTGCCTCAGGAGATGAACAAAAAACTAAAAACCCCAGAAATCTCTGCATATCCAGGCCATTTTTGGCCTTCTCTAAAAGAAGCAGGCACAGGCATTCCTTCTGAGAACCATAGGGCCAAACTGAACAAAATGGAAAACTTTGAGAATTATACAACTATTATGTATACCACATTATGTCACTATGATATTATCACCCTAATGGAAAAGTTCCCATAATCAAAGCAGAGACCTTTTGGAAGGTACACCACCAATAAGTACTTGCTTGGGTTGATGTTATTATTTTCATCTTACAGATTCAGAAACTGAGTGAGAAATGATGTGACTTAAATAGAGTCACACAGCTAAGCAAATGCCTATGGCAAGATTTGAATTCAGATCCTCTGGTCTCTTTCTATTGACCTTTTGTAAATGCACATTAAGATAACCGTAGGGGCCTCGATTGTTTGCATTACCAGGAGTAGAAATCATTCTCTAGAGATACTAGAGAAATTGAGTCCAGTAACAGGAACAGTTTCAAGTTAAAACTAAGAAAACTGCCAACGTGTCAAAAGGATCATAGGACCCTAGGCTGAAAGCTGGAAGAAACCTTAGAGATCTTATTAAGATTTTATTTTATTTTTTATTTTTATTTTATTTTATTAAATCCTCCTTTTATAAAGAAGAAAATGAATGCCCAGAAAGATGAAGCTGCTTATTAGACTGAGCTTCTTGAAAGTAGGGACTGTTCTTTTGCTTTCCTTTATGTTATATAAAGAATATAATATATATTATCTTTGTTGCCGTTTTGTTTATTTCAGTCATGTCCAACTTTTCATGACTCTGTTTTGGAGTTCTCTTAGCAAAGATGCTGGAGTGGTTTGCCATTTCCTTCTCTACCTCATTTCATAGATGAGAAAACTGAGGTAGACAGGGTTAAGTGACTTGCCCAGGGTCACACACTTAGTAAGTGTCAGAGGCTTGATTTGAACTCAGGAAGATGAGCCTGACTCTGGACCTGGCACTCTATCCATTGTACCACCCAGCTATCCCTTTATGTCCTCAGCACTTAATACAATACCTGGCTGTTACATGGCTGTTGACTGACTCATTTCAGTCACAAGGACACAGAGACAGTAAGTAGCAGAAGCAAGTTTCCAACCTAGGCCTTCTCTCTCCAGATCCTGACCCCATCTGATATCCTAGCTGCCCTTATAACCTGCTGGGTGACCCACTATAGACTATTCCTCTTCTTGGAGCCTCTATTTTGTGATTTCAAACATTCAAAGGTGGAAGGAGTCTTAGGAGCCTAATGACAGGACAGCTAGGTGATGCCATAGTGCGCAGAGCGCTGGGCCTGGAGTCAGGAAGACTCATCTATCTGATTCAGAACTGACCTCAAACACTTACTAGCTTTGTTACCCTGGGCAAGTCACTTGATCCTGTCTGCCTCAGTTTCTTCATAGGTAAAATGAATTGGAGAAGGAAATGCAAACCACTACAGTATCTTTGCCAAGAAAACCCCACATGGAGTCACGAAGAGTTGGACACAAGTGAAACAACACAATGCCAATTGAAGTGGCTTGGCTATTCACACAACTCCTGAGAGTCAGGATTCAAACCCAAGTCTTGTGGCTCCACATCAAGTATTGTCTCCACTGTAGCTTTATTCATCTATAAGATAAAGGAATTGGTAGAGAGATGATCTCAAAGGTCCCCTCCAGCCCTAATACCCTATAATCTATAATCTATGTCATATTATGTTCATACGATGAAGAAATATTTGATTTTTCATGGTTGGACTCCTAGAAAATTTCCAGAAAAATTGCCCATCAAGGCTATAAAAGAACAAATGCCTCTTGTAAATCTCTCCTGACAGCTTTCCTAGTACTAAAGTCCTACTCTTGGATTTTCTCACTTCTCTTTTAAGAGAGTATTTGAGTCCTCCTCCCAGTGATTAAAACCAATTCTGGGTTAAATACAGTTATCCTGATCATGTCAAAAATGATGAAGGTATTTTCCAGGACCTTGCCCTGCTCAGTCTACTTAGAATGCTGAGGATGTTTTTAAACTGGTTTTTGCTGCCATCTGGTGGTAAATTCTATTACTTACTCAGCCAATATCATTGATGGAAGTGATTTTTTTTGCAGATTTATTGGATTCACTTTGTTAATAATTGAGTACTCTGGTTTATTTTTTGGTTGTTCCTTTTTTCTTTTTGAAGTGGTGCTTGAGACTAGGTCCCCCTATTTTTCCCAAACTGGGAACACAGTGGTCACTCTCAGGTCCAATCTCACTGCTGTTCGACGTGGAAGTTTTGAACTGCATTTATGACCTGCACCAGTTTGCCCCTCCATAGGCAGCCTGGTGGTATTGGTGTCAGACCGAGTACAGATACGAGATTGGCGTTAGATCTACTGCAATTCAGAACTCCCAAACTCAAGCAATCCACCAGCCTCCACTTCCCATTGAGGTAGAGATTATAAACTTAGACCAGCCATGCTGGACTCTTCTTTCCGTTTTTTCTTTTTTAGTGTTACCTTAGCAATCATCAAGAATCATAAACATTCTAATGTACAAAAAAAACACAAAATGGAGGGGTTGGTTACAAAACAATGAATCTCTGATATTTTGATTTTTTAAGTTATTAACTTTAACAAAGGTAGATGAAGGAAAAGGAATAAACATGTATATAGTATAATATGTGCCAGGCATCTAGGTGGTGCAGTAGATAGAATGCTAGGCCTGTAGCCAGGAAAACTTGATATAAAATCTTGGCCTCAGCCATGTGACCCTGGATAGGTCACTTACCCTGTTTGCTTCGGTTTCCTCATCTATAAAATGAGTTGGAGAAGGAAATGGCAAACTATTCCAAGATCTCTGCCAAGAAAACCCCAAATGGGGTCATGAAAAGTCAGACAGGACTGAAAAATTACTCAACAACATGGTCCAAGTTTTACAAATATTATCTCATTTTAGCCCTGTTTATATCCACTGGAAAGCTTTTCTGTTTTCTTCTGTGTGTTTTTATGCTTTGTTGATACTCTTCCCTTCCTTTTCCATTCTGTGTTAATATTTATCAATTACAGATTGTAAACTGTACAAACACAAAAATCCAATTTAGCAAACATTTTGAAAGTACTTACTTTAGGCAAGGCTCTGAGCTAGGCCCTAGAGATAAAAAGAAGAAAAAGGAAAAAGGCATTTCTTACCTTTAATGTCTTAGTTACATGTTAAGAAATAAGTCTTTCTTTTGTTAAAAAAGAAAATTGTTTTTAGTCTATTTAATAAAACAAGCATTTCTATAACATAGAATAATAAAAATGATTGCACATGAAACTGCAAATCTATTATGTATAACTTGCTATTTTTCTTTTTTTTTCTCCACCATCCCCTCTACTGTAGAAATGACTACCATTAGACACAAATATGGGTGTATACATATGTGTGTGTGTGTATAAAATCATTTTATACATACTTCTATTTATCAGTTCTTTCTCTGGATGCAGATAGCATCTTCCTTCATCTGTCCTTTGTAGTTAATTCGGGTTTATAACAGTCAAAATGATTTATTTGCTCAAAGTTGTTCTTAAAACAATACTGCTGTTACAGTATACAACATTCCCTTCATTCTGCTCATTTAGCACTTCATTACTTCATACAAGTCTTTCCATGTTTTATTCTGAAATCAACAAGCTCATCATTTCTTATAACACAGTAAGTAGTATTCTATTACATAAAAAGAAAGTCTTTCTTTCTTTAGGGGTTGTGCCAAACCAGTGAAATTGGTGCTGTCCCCCATTCTCCTTAGCGCTGTTTTTAGCGTAATGATTGTTCCTGTAAGTGAAAGCTTTGGATTGTTTGGTTTGGTTTGGTTTGGTTTCCCAGATCACAGACAGCTGCAGTCTAGACTGACCATGGTTTGATAATGCTATTTTGTATGGAAATTTTATATCATAACAAAAGAAAAAAGAACAGTTGGATTAAATGAGAACATATCTGGTTTTGATTTCCACATCTTTATGGCTAGGAGGACCCAGAGATGTCTGTCTGGTCTATCAGACAGGGACATTTAACTATTATTGTGCTATTACAGGCAAAGCATGAACTAGAAACCAAAAGACCACCAGAGAAGCTGACATTTATTTAATACTTTGGGACTTACAAACATCTGACCCTCGTAGCAGTCCTGTGAGGTCAGTAATACAAATACCGTTATACCCTTTTTCTTGATAAGGAAAAGGAGCCTGAGAGCCTCAGACTTTCCTTTAATCATACAACCAATGTGTCAGAGAAGATTCAAACCCAGGTCTCTGTGAATTCCAAGTCCAGAACGCTTTCTTAGGCACATTTAATTTCTTTTGTAAATAAGGTAATATTCCCTGAACTGCTGAGCTTAATTTTGCAAAAGAAAAGGTCAAAGTAAAAGAGGTTCTCAAATATTTTATATTCAGTTGAAGCTATATCACAATCTTCTTGTAAATGAAAGGGAAAGGGCTCCCCTGCAAGGCTGCCTGGTAGAGAAGTGGATAGAATAACAGACGATCACTGAGCCTGGAGTCAGGAAAACCTAAGTTCAAATTCAACTTCAGATACTTACCAGCTGTCTGACCTTGGGCAAGTCACTTCACCTCTGTCTGCCTCAGTTTCCTCAACTGTAAAATGGGGGTGTGTATCTCCCAGGGTTGTTGTGAGGGGCAAATAAAAATATTTGTAATGCTTTTAGTACAGTGCCTGGCACATAGTAGGCACTTAATAAATTTGTTCCCATTCTCCTTCTGTACTCCCAAAAATCACACCAAAGAACCATCAGTTTAAAAGTACCAAACTTTCAGAGAACAAATGATTTGTTTGGGGTCACACAGCTAGTGAGTATCTGAGGCCTGACTTGAACTCAGGTCTTCCTTTCGGCAGCCCAGGCACTCTATTCACTGTACCACATAGATACTATATTACCTCATTGTGCAAGATATTACCCCTATTCTGATGACCTCTCAACACTGCCTTCTTGAAAATGCCTTAGTAGTAGGAGAGGGCCACAGATGTATTTTATTTTTGGTTTTTGGCAAGGCGATAAGGGTTAAGTGACTAGCCCAGGACCACACAGCTAGGATTAAGTGACTTGTCCAGAGTTACACAGCAACTTAAGTGTCAGATATCTTGAGGTCATATTTGAACTCAGGTCCTTCTGACTCCAGGGCCAGTGTTCTAGCCACCGAGCTACCCCTTAGATGTATTTTTAAATTAAACATTTCAACTCTGTTTACAATTATACCCAAATGCTCTGTCAACAAATATTATTGCACTTCAGGTGATGTCTCTTACTTGAGCTGTCAGTATTCAGATTTTCCAGCCTCATATTCCCAGGATTCTGCTGCCCCCATCCCCAAGATCAGAACCTGAATGGATGCAGCTGACAAAATGATTTCCCTCTTGATCCTATCCCAAAGTTTAGGGAGAGAGCTGTGGTTTCCAAGGACTTTTATAGTTATTCCTGCAGTACCTCTTTTTTTTTCCTGTAAACAAGAATTTATTCATTATTTCTTCTGTTCCAAGTCTTATCACAGGGTACAGTTTTTTTTTTAATGAAAGTAGTGATTTCCTAAGAGGAGGGAGCTCCCAACACAAAAGTCTCCCTACCAAAGCAGATCAGCACTTTCTCTTCAACTTATCTTAACACTACTACTAATATTAATGTTTATGTAGCACTTACTATGTGCAGGCATTGTGCTAAGTGCTTTACTTATCTTTTTTGATTCTCACAAGAAATAGGTGCTATTATTATCCCCATTTTACAGATGATGAAACTGAGGCAAAGGGAAGTTAAGTGACTTGCCCGAAGTCACACAGCTAGACAGTACCTCAAGTTATATTTGAACTCAGGTCTTCCTGTCTTCAGACCCAGCACTCTATCTACTGTACTGCCTAGCTGCCTTAGAGAATAGCTAAGAAGTTAAGTGATGTATTCAGGGTCACATAGGCAGAAAAAGCCAGAGGTACAATTTGGACCACATCTTCCAGGCTTCAAAGTCAGCCGCTTATCCACCATGCCATGCTGCTTTTCTAGGCTGAGAACACAAATCAGTCAATAAACATTTGTCATACACCTTCTCTGTGTCAGGCACTGTGCTAAGTATTGGAATACAACAAAAGGCAAAAGATAGTCCCTACCCTCCAGGAACTGAGTGTAATAGGAGAGAAAACATGAAAACAACTGTGTACAAACAAACCATTTACAGGATAAGTGAGAGATAATCAACAGAGGGAAGGCACTGGAATTAAGGGAGATCTCAGGAAAGGCTGAAGGTAGAAGGTGGGATGCTAGCCAGGGAAGATGGCAGGTGGAGATGAGGAGGAAGAGTGTTCCAGACGTGGGAAAAGTCAGTGAAAATGCTTAGTCTGGAGATGGATTATCTTGTTCAAGGAACTGCAAAAAAGACCAGTGTCACTGGATCATAGAATATGTATGACTGGGAGTGGAGGTTTGGGACCAAGTAATGTAGGAAGGGTCCAGATTACGAAGGGTTTTGAATGCCAGGGGATTTTGTATTTGATCCTAGAGGCAATAGGGAGCCATTATCAGAGTTCCTTGAGTGGAAGGTGACAGAGTCAAACCTGCACTTTAGGAAGATCAGTTTGGCAGCTGAGTGGAGAATGAATCAAAGCGGAGAATCCCTGGTCTCAAGGCACATAGACAGAGAGAGAAGGAAGGAAGGAAGGAAGGAAGGAAGGAAGGAAGGAAGGAAGGAAGGAAGGAAGGAAGGAAGGAAGGAAGGAAGGAAGGAAGGAAGGAAGGAAGGAAGGAAGGAAGGAAGGAAGGAAGGAAGGAAGGAAGGAAGAAGAAAAGAAAGAAGGAAGGAAGGAAGGAAGGAAGGAAGGAAGGAAGGAAGGAAGGAAGGAAGGAAGGAAGGAAGGAAGGAAGGAAGGAAGGAAGGAAGGAAGGAAGGAAGTGGGGGAGAGGAGATGATTCTAAGGTTATAAAATAGTAGAATAGGAAACTGAGAGGTTGGAGGAACCCTGGAGGTATCAATTGCTATTCAGGGCATTTGACAGATTTTTAGATAACCCATAGCCCTCAAGAAATATGGATTCAAATAGTTAAATACAAAATATATCCTGCAGCACTTCAGTTTAAAAAGTGGTAGCAAAAGAAAGGGAGAGTAAATAGAAGTTGCCATACTTGATATCAATTCAATGGAATGCAACAAATACTTATTGTAGTCACCTACTATATAAACTGATATGGTACTAGGTATACAAAGATGAAAAATGGCATAGTCCTTGCCCTAAAGAAGCTTGTAATCTTGTAGGGGGGATAAATCATATACACAAATAATTGCGAAACAAAATAGAATTTAATGTCAATTATTGTTCAGTCATTTCAGATTGTGACCCCATTTGGTGTTTTCTTGGCAAAGATCATGGAGTGGTTTGCCATTTCCTTCTCTCCCTCATTTTACAGATGAGAAAATTGAAAAAAAACAAAACAAAACAAAACAGGATTAAGTGACTTACCCAGGATCACAAAGCCAGGAAATATCTGAGGACAGATTTGAACTCATGAAAATAAGTCTTCCTGACTCTAGGCCCAGCACTCTAGCCACTATGCCACCCCAATAAATCCATAGGAGAAAGCAATAGATGGAAATGGAAGATTGGGAAGGGATGAATGGCTTTAAGGTATCTGAAGAAAGATGGTCTCAACAGAAACAGAAGTGAAGGGAGTCTGTTTGATCATTCAGCAAGCACTTATTAAGCATTGTCTATGATCCGGGCATTGTGCTAGGTGTTGAGAATGCTGACAGAAAACAGAGCAGTCCCTGGATTCAGTGGAGAGAACATGGGTTCAAGAGTGAAATTCAAGCCAATGTTGGGTTGATTCAAACCCAGAGGAGGGTTCAATTCCCACTTGGATATTCACCACACATGTGACCTTGGGCAAGTCACTTAATCACCCTGGTCATCAGTTTCCCCATCTGTAAAATAAATGAGATTGGATTATACAAGCTCTGAGATCACTTTCATTTATAAAACTATAAGGAGCTTGTTCCAGGCATGGGAAACAGCCTACACAGATGCACAGAGGTGAGAGGGGACAGAAAGAGGTCCGGGGAAACAACTGGTAGGGAGCAGCTAGTTTAGCTGGACCATAGAGCTATAGGATCAAGTATTATTCATCAGAAACTTGACAAAACAAGATCAACACCCCTTCTCCATTGTGTTCTTGGGAGTGAAAACAGGGATAACATGCTAATAATAAAAAAAACCCTAATTATACTTAATAAGCTATTCAACATCTATGATTAAATTTGGTTCTCAATTAAGTTAACTTAAGGAAAACAAAAGATCTGTGTTGACTCTCAGCCCTCATCTCATCCTCCTCCCAAATAAAATCAAGGCTTTTTGTTTCATTGGTCTAGAAAAGGTTAGACATGGCAGGCATAAAACAGTCAGGAGAAATGATCATGGATATTTTTAGTACTAAACTTTTTGTTTGTTTTTTTAAAAGGCAATACTCCAAAGGACATATGATGGAAAATGCTATCCACATCCAGAGAAAGAACTGATGATGTCTTAATACAGATCAAAGCATGCTATTTTTCCTTTCATTTTTTCATGGGTTTTTTCCCTTTGGTCTATTTCTTCTTTCACAACATGAGTAATATGGAAATAGGTTTTACTTGATTACTCATATATAACCTATATCAAATTAAGGGAGGGAGGAGAGGAAGAAAGGAGGGAGAAAATTTGGAACTCCATTTTTTTTTAATGAATGTTAAAAAATTGTCTTTACATGTAATTGGAAAAAAAATAATATTATTTTAAAAATTTTAAAGGTAATAAATTGAGCACCTAAATTATTGAATTAACCTCAAATTAACTCGAATAATATTTCTGCAGGAAGTAAAGATCATGAAGAATATCAGGTATCACATGAAAGAGATATTTGTGGTTCAATGACTTGAGTCTGGAAGTCTCTGAGCCTCAGTGACAAGGAAGAGAAATCAATTGAGTACAGGGTTATTCATCAGAACCCTCTCCAAAATCCTCCTCGTGTAAAATTTTCTTAGTACACGACAAGGAAAAATAGTAAGGAAGATCTGAACTGAGCTGAAACTAGTAAGGCAAAGTTCTTCATCTGCAGAATTAGTCCAATTTTGCAACAATTTCTGAGGGTCTAAGACTTCGTGGTGGGGAACCTTCTGGTCTCAAAGCCAGACATGGCCTTCTAGGACCTCGGGGATAGCCTTTTGACTGAGTCCAAGTTTTCCAGAACAAATTCTTTTATTAAGGGGATTTGTTCTGTGAAGTTTGGATCCAGTCAAAGGGCCACACTTAAGGACCTAGAAGGCCACTTGAGACCACAGGTTCCTCACCTCTGGGTCTAGGTCAAGGTGAATACAAGGAAGTTTCACTACAGTTTAGAAGAGCTCTGACATCACCCAGCTGGGGTTTATTCTTGGCCTAAAGTCCCTCGGTATGAAGTTAATGAACAAGTTTGGGTCTGCTTAAGAATGGACTTGAGGATATTTGCTCTGTCTGAAGTTCTTCTATAAATCCTCAGATTGATAAGGCAGAGTCTCAGAGGATTTCCAAATGAGAGATGCACCTTGCAATTCCAGGAAGCCCTTATTTGCATCATCTGCATCTGAATACTGACAGTCTTATCTCCCCAGTTACTAGAAAGGTATCAAGATCACAGAGGCTAAGGGTAGGAGGAAGGAAAAGTGCAAAAGGAGGAAGAAAAGATGCAGATGACAACAGATTGTTCCCCTGGTTGAAATCATTGCCTAGGCAACATTGAATTTAGAGAAAACCAAATGAGCACTGCAGGTGTGGGGGATAGCTAAGGATCCCCACCTGAGAGGATGATGTGAGGGCAGAACGGGCAATATGATCAACACTGCTATCTCCTCTGGCAGATGTAGCCTAGTGACACTGGAGCTGAGTAGGGGAAGGGCTCCAAATCCTGGATGACCTCCATCTAAGTAGTGACTTTTAAGGAGAGCATAGGAAGGAGAGTGTTGGGAACATTGTTACATTGTGGATAGAGTGCTGGACTTGAGAGTCAAGGAGACCAGAATTCAAATGATGTCTCTGACACTTAAAAGCTATGTGGCCCTGAGAAAGTCATCTAGCCTACTTGGGTATCAGTTTTCACATCTGAAAAATAAGGAGCTTGTATTTTACGATCGTAAGATGTCTTACAGATCCTACAGATCTATGATCCTATGACTCTATCCTGGGCCCCATTTTCTTTTCCCTATCTTCACCCTTTCAGTAATCTCATCAGCTCCTGTGGGTTCAAATATCATCTCTTTGTAAATGATATATCTATACTCAACCTCTCCTAAAATCCAGTTCTACATTCTCACTTGCCACCTTCTGAATATCTTGACCTAAATGTTGCCAAGGTATCTCAAACTCAACATATTCAAAATGGAATTCACTCTCTTGTACCCTAAATGTTCCCATTCTCCAATTGAACATACTATTGTCACTTTAGGGTCCTGGGTTCACAACCTTGATCTCATTCCCAACTCTTCACTCTCCCTGGATTCCTATATCTAATAAGTGGCCAACTCTTGTTGCTTGCTTCTACAACATGTCTTCCATCCATCTCCTTTTCATACTGTCATCACCCTACTTCAAGGGCCTGTATTATGACAATATCTTTCTAATTGGGCCCCAACTTCCAGCTGTGCACCTCTCCAATCCATGCTCCATAACGCTGTCACCAAACCAATCTTACTAAAAATGTTTGTTACATTACTCTCACGCTTGAGAAACTTCAAGAGTTCCAAATCACCTCTAGAATATTATACAGATTCAATTTGGCATTAAAATCTTTCACAATCTGTCTCTAATTTATCTTCCAGGTTTATTTCACCTAAATCAACAGCATTTGTTAAGGACCTACTATGAGTCAGACACTGTGCTAGTTACTAGTGAGGCAAAGGAGGGGCGGGGAATGAAGTCCTTACTTTCAAGGAGTTTGCATTCAATTAGGGGATATAACAGCAATCAGTCAATAACCATTTATTAAGCACTCAGTTAAATTGATCTACTTAGTATTCTCTGAGCTGGTTATTCTATTTCTTTCTTTCATGCCTTTGTGTTGGCTGAAGCCCATGTCTGGAATGGGGTATATAACTTCATGTCTGAACCCTCCTCACCTCCACCTATTCGAACTCCTAGCTTTCTTTAAGGCTCAGTTACGCACTACCTCCCGTGGGAAGCCTCTTCTATTTCCTCTAATTATTAATGTCCCTCCTCTCTTCACATTATTACATATGTACCCTTATGTTTCAATGTTGGATCCCCCCCAGTAGAATGTAAGCTTTGAGGGCAGGAACATTCATTCGTTTTGTCTTTGTATTCCCAGTGCCTTACACAAAGTAAACCCTTAACAAATGCTTATTGGGTTGAACTGGATTGGAAGCTGATTGGAATTAGATTGAATTGGAAGGTAATCTGCAGAGGTCAGCTCTTCTCTCTACCTTTCTTGAGCTAGTGTCGAGGGTTTCTGATTCCCTACCCTTTCAACTGAGTTTTATTTTCCTGCTACTTATCATACAGGCAAAAATCTTCCTATTTACAACTTTGCCGATCACTGTACCTTGAGAGAAACATTGAGACACACACTAGGAAGAGAGGTTTCGGAATCTAAATCATCTGTGAGCGACAAATGAATTTGACAAAATTAATTTACCACAAAACAGGTGCTACTCTTCTTCCTCTTTAAATCTCCCTCCTATTGGCATAATGACACCTAAATGCTGAACAGCTCAACGTTCCATAGACATTCCTGGCCATAGTGCTGAAATAATATAGTCCCTGTATTATCATTGTCCAAATCCACAGGAACAATTCAAACCCACTCTGCTATAGATTCTAACTCCGAGTTAGTCAGTCAGCATAATATAGCTCAATTCTCCACTGCTATTCCTGGCCATGGTGCTGAAATAAGAATCCCTTACATAACACAGTCCAAGCTCCCAGGAACAATTCAAATTCATTCTTCTATAGATTCCAACTCTGACTCAGTCAGTTTGATACCATTTACTTACACCTACTGAATTCAGAGGTCTAAGACTAGACTCATATCCAGAACATTTAAAACTCCCTGTGGAATAGTCTAGTGCCCACCCAGGATCTGTAATCTCCCCTCACCTAGACCTACGGAAATGATCCTTCAACAGACTGCTTTCTCTTTCTTGTCATCTAAGACATAGGTCCTCAGAATATTATGATTAAGGCTTTAGAGTTTTGGCTGACTCTTTGTCTTGTATCCTTGCAGCTCTCCTAAAACCGAGTAGCCTGAGTGGGAACCCAATGAGCTGGATAATTCAGCTCATCCTCTCCTTTCTTTCTCCCTCTTCCCTTCATTTGGGGCTTTGAGGTTAACTGACTAGATGTCCTTCCATCCCTCCCTCCCCCTCCTTCCTTCCTTCCCATTTCCAAAACCTTAAATCCAGTGCACTCTGAAGCCTATGGGCTGGACAACAATATGTCCTGCCCAAGCTCCACTTAATGGCTGGTTTAGAGTAATTATCACTAGTAACAGTTTCTGTTGACTTAGTTATTTTTTCTTTTGTTCATTAAAAGGGTCATTCCTTGATCACTTCTTAAAGAGGTCTATTCACTCAATGGACATTACCTCCCTCTAAGTGAGTACCTTAAGGCCAACCTAAAAAGGCTAAGTTCTCCCATTGCATCCTGGGCCATCTCCAGTCATCCTGATGAATATCTGGTCACTGGACCCAGATAGCTCAGAAGGAGAAAGTGAGGTTGGTGACTTTGCACAGCCCTCCCTCACTCATAATAAACTTAAGTCCAAGTCATGTCATCATTTCTCTGATGTCATGGTCTTCTTCAAAAATGAAGGACAAACATATACACACATCTCTTCTATTGAGACATATGCCTGGAGTAAAATGGATTATTTGGTATTTATGTTAAGCTTTCTGTACATTTCCCCCATAACAACTTGTTGCTATTTTCTTAGATGATGCTCACTATAACCTTCCATCCTCTTCCTCATGATATTTTGCTAATGAGTTTATTTATTAATGAGGTGTTGCCATTCACTGTCATATCTTTCTAATATATTTGCTAATCAAAATGAATTCCACTCTTTTGGCTTCTTTATTTTGTCACTTACTTTACAGATTCCTTGACTTCTATGGAAATTGCTGATATTTTGTGTGGATGGCTTTTCCATCATCTATTTCCCATTTTTAGTCATCAGAACCTTAAACAGAGTAGGTTTGTGCTGCTGTACCTGCATCTTCTTTACTTTGTCCTTTTTTTTAAGGTAAACCTTCATTTTTACTGTTTTCTAATTGCCTGATGGTCTAACTGCTCAAAAACAGCTAAATTGGAAATGACTTCCACATTGGTATTGTTTCCTATGTGTTAAGATACATCCAAGTTATTTTTTCATGATGTTTCCTGTGCCTTCTGTCTCTGTTCTTAGAGAAAATGTTCAACTGTCAATTAGGAAAAAAAATCTTTGTATCAGATATATGTAATAAAAACTTGAGATCCATGACATATAGGCAAATGACACAAATATATTACACCAAGATCCATTCTCCAATAGAAAAGTTGTCAAAGAATATGAACTTTTTAGAATAAGAAATGCAAATTATCAACAATGATTTGAAAAATACTCCAAACTATTAACAACAAAGTAATGCAAATTATACATTACTACATTATGCATTCTTATGCATCTGAGGTTCTGCCTCATATCCATCAGACTGAAAAAATATGGGAATGTGAAAAAACTTGGAATATTGCAGAGGTTATGGGAAAACAAGTATATCAATATTCTGTGGTTGAATTTTGAATTCACCCAATTGTTCCTGGAGGAAAAGATTAGACACTCTGAGTAAAGTCAATAAGCTGTTAATACCTTTTGACCCAAAGTCCTCTACCTTGTGGTATTTTCCAAGGATGTCAGTGACAGAAACTAATATATGATATAGCATCATTCTTTGTGGTAACAAAAAAAATGGAAATAAAATGAGTACCCAAGGGACAGCTAAGTGGTGCAATGGATGGGGCACTTGCCCTGAAGTCAGGAGGACTCAGCCTCACACACTTGACAATAGCTATGTGACCCTGGGCAAGTCTCTTAACCCCAACTGACTTGCAAAAAAAAGAAAGAAATCCAAGAAGATTAGTACCCACTGATTGGGAAATGACTGAATAGATTGTGGTGCACAAATGTAATGGAATATTATTGCACCATAAGAAATTATGAATATGAAGAATTGAGAAAAACATGATAAATTTTATATCAATGGATACAGAGTGAAGAAGGCAAAACCAAGATAAACAATATACACAATTCTATATAACTGTAAACAGTAAGACTAAAAAGCAATTGAACTCTGATGAATTGTAATAAACAATCTGGCTCTAAAGATATGAAAAGAAACCAATCTCCCTTTGAGGAAAAAAATGAGGCAATGGAAGTGAATTTCAAAAACTAAAAATAAATTAATTAATTTTTAAAAATAAATTTGCTCATAAAAAAATTAAAATGGGGCAATGAATGCACAACACAATATATTCTGTCAGAGTTGACTTTCTTTAAATGTTTTTGTTGTTGTGTTTTCTACAAAGAAGAGTTCAATGGGATAGTAATAGATGCCAGGAAGTCAAGAAAAAATGACTAGTACAAAACCAAAAGGCAAGACCAAAAATAATTCTTTAGAAACAACAACAGTAGTCATTATATGCAGACTTGGGGCATCTGTGTGTTCTACTAGTATTTGGCTACTTCTTATCATCATCCCCTATGATCCCCTTTGTATCAAATATGAAGGCACATGTTAAATTGGTGTAGAGAATACCATCATATTCTCTGTTGAATTTCTCTCCCTCTTCATCTTCTGCCATAAGCCTTGACACATCTACTTGGTTATCTTCAAGAAGGTCTCTTTGCTTATGTTCAATGCCCTCTGACCTTCCTCTCTCGACCAGCTTTGGGAATAACATAGAGAACACCTGAAAATGACCTGCTGAGCTTCAGCTAACTACTATAGGGAACAAACTCAAAGTGAACAGCACAGTTTAATACTAAACTCTCTCAAAAATAAAGGACTTTGTCTTCTCCAAGTCAAGATCTTCTTTGCTCCTCCCACCCTCACAGCTCATAGACATAGCTCCTTCACCCCATCCTCACCCAACCACGAAGCCTTCCTCTTTTGTCATTCACCCTCATTATTTGCATTTATTTGCATATATTGCATAATTTACAAATATACCATTGTGTGCAGAGACATAGTCCTGAATTTGTCCAGTCCAACCTTTGGTAGCAGATGCTTTTGGCAACAATCTTACTATGGCTTGAGGTTGGATTGGCCAGTCCCTCATAATCTGGAATTTATATATATTTCTGGAGGATAGTTCCATCGCAGCTAATGTTCAGAAAATTTTGCTTCTGTCTGACTCTAAAGGTTTTTTTCTTGTCAGCACCTATATTTCACAAGCTAAAATGCATTCAAAAATAACAAAGCTAGGCAGTTATAAAGATATGCAAGTGCTACCGAAAACAAAGCTAAAAAACATGTTGTTTCCTTTAGGGGGAAACTGCTATGTCCCCCTTCCTATTGAGGAAGCTCATCTGCATTCTGGTTACATGGACATAAGTGCATTAGGAATCCACATAATAACAGAACTAGGACCAAGGAGATGGTAACAGACTCTCTGATTATCTATGAACCACATTCCATCTTTTCCTTCTAGCAGAGATCATTCTGCTTTTGTCTCTGGGGACAGCCATGCCATCTTGAACCAGTGTCTTCCATTATTCTCCTATTGTTACTACAAGGGGATCTTGTTGAATCACTCAATCTCATAAAATG
Source organism: Bettongia penicillata ogilbyi (assembly GCA_023548195.1). Lineage (NCBI taxonomy): Eukaryota > Metazoa > Chordata > Mammalia > Diprotodontia > Potoroidae > Bettongia > Bettongia penicillata. Next base: position 6,377,755 of record JAJHZJ010000245.1, on the reverse strand, counting down.
ACTTTAATTTAGGCCCCCTGTTTCTAATACTACCCCAAACCAGATCCACTCCTCAATTTCATTGAACTCAATAAGCAGTGATGAAGTACCTACTATGTGCCAGGCACTGACTAAGTTCCGGAGATACAAAGACAAAAATTAAATAGCCCCTGCCCTCAAAGAGCTTAGTATACAACTGGTGCATTTTGTCCAAAGTTTTCTGATCTCACCACTTGTTAATACTTTGCCTTCTAAGGTTACCAGTATTTGCTTTGTGCTGTGAGTGAGCAAGAGGGCAGAGTACCTGATACACAGCAGACAATTAATAAAGGCTTGTTGACTGAGTGGTAGCCTCAGCTAAATTGCACCTTCTCTAAGAAGTGCTCATACAGATGGAATGTGTGTGTGTGTGTATATTATATATATATATATATATATATACACACACACATACATATACATATATGTGTGTGTACATACATGCAAAATGTACACATAGGTGTGTATTAATGTATGTATATATGTGTGTATATGTATATATACGTACACATCCATATATCTCAGATGTAGACATATCTTGTACAAGTCATCAAAAGAGAGTTTATGCCCTCTGAAAAGCTGCAAAAAGTCAAAAACAACATCCAAACCCCAATTTTCTTTCACTTTGGAAATTCCAGGCAGGCCTGAGATTCCTTGGGAGGGGGAAAATTATGCAGAAAGATCATATTTGCTCCACCCCTAGTGCTAAGCTTTCGTTTTAATAATGGTGCTTCCGGGTCCCATAGGACAGAAGGGCTTTGTTTCTGAAAAAGCAGGCTCTTTGCGAGTTGGTATGACCAGATGGTGTTGCTACTGAGCCACAGATGGTTTTAGTGCTGCTGGCTGTCTGTGAAATAAAGAGCCACTTTCAGCCTGTGAAGTAAAGAGCAAAAATCCAGGACTTCTTAAACGGTAACCTGGATCCCCTCCTTTTCCCCCACCTTCGACCTCAGACTGTTTCTGACTCCCACCTCCCCAGCCTCCAGCTGTCCTTGGGAAAAGTTTTACTCAGTGAAAAGAATAGGTTTCCCCCTCTCTCCACGAGTTAACTGGAACAACACTGATTTTGTGAAAGGTTCCCCTCTGCCAGAAACAATATTATCACCCACTGCCTCTTTCTGTTTACTAGGAATTTGTATTGATATGCAAGTAAAGGGTCTGCAAGTAACTAATAATTAATATAATGATATATAATAATAATAATGAGGGCAAAAATCGTTCTGGAAAGCAAACCTGTCAGGAGAAGGAAGAGAAAGCTATAAAGCTGACAAACCCTTTAACCCAGCCATCTTCTTCATGGGATTCTGCCCCAATCATTTTAAAAGAGTCCTATTTTCCCAAGATGTTTTTTGCTGTACTATTTATATTACAGAAAACTGGAAACAACCTAAATACCCAAAGGCTGGGAAGTGACTAAACAGACTATGATACATCAATGTCATGTCATCATCATTGTCATGAGTACATAGGCTGTCTCACACCCCTCCACCCCGCCTCCCATGCTTGGAATGTAGCTCCTCTTCCCAGAATCCTTAGCTTCCTTCAAGGCTCAGTTCAAGTTCATCTCACATGGGGGCCTTTCCTGATTCCCCACCAGCTGCTTCCACCTCTCTTCCCTCAGAACTACCTGTACCTATTTTTATCCATAAATGTACTTGAGAGGTGTAGTATGGTGGGCATGGGCAGAGAGCCATCCTTGGAACCATGAAGACTAAGGTTTGAATCCCACCTCTGATAAGTCCGATTGTGTGACCCTGGGCAAGTGACTTAGCCTCTCAGTGCTGGAGGTAACTCTCAGAGGGTAGAAGGTACAGATCTGTATTGGTAAAGGGAGTTTCCTCACCTGGAAGTGCCCTATATAAATGAAATTACCGGTCTAGTCCTTTCCCCTATACATATAACCTGTTGTCTCTCAAAAGAGAACACAAGCCTCTCTAGGGTAGGATTGTTTCATTTTTGTTTCTGTATTCCCAGGACCTTATACAGTGCCTGGCATATAGTAAAGGCTTAATAAATGTTAGCTGATTGATTCCTCATCATCATTACCACCGCCATTATCACCACTGTAGCTGCTCAAATTTTGCAAGACTTTTTTTAGAGACATTATCTCATTAACCCTAATCCTAAAACTCTAACTCTAAGCCTAACCCTAAATATTCATGCTCATTCCTTCAGCCCAACAGCCTTACTACACAGATGAAGAAGTTGAGGCTCGTGGAATCCAAATGACTTGCCCAGGGTCTCACAGCTGGTAGGCATCTAGGGTAGATTTGAACACAGGTCTTCCTGACTCCAAATCTGCATCATCTATAATATAGCTGGAAGTTTTATAGCAGCTAGGTGGTCCAATGAGTAGAGCACTGGGCTTGGAATCAGGAAGACCCAAGTTCAAATCTTGGTTGACACAATAGCCCTGGGACCCTGGACAAGTTGTTTTACCCTGCTTACCTTAGTTTTCTCATCCGGAAAATAAATTGGAGAAGGAAAGGACAAACCACTCCAGTATCTTTGCCAAGAAAACTGCAAATGGGGTCATGAAGAGTCAGATACAATTGAGCAATAAAATAAAACTGGAAGAGACCTTAAAGTTTATTTTGTCCAAGATTATCATTTTACAGAGGAGGAATCATAAATCCAGAAAAGACAGTGACTTACTCAAGGTCACACAAGGAGCAGAGGTAAGATTTAAACAAAGTTCTTCTGAATCTGGGTCCACAGAAATGTCTGGGACGAGACTATGAAGAATGATAAAGAAAATAGGGAATCATCTCTACATAATACAAAGTGGAAAAAAGCAGAATTAGATCTAGTATTTATACACTGTTGACAGTTATATTTTAAAAATCTAAATGTACAATAATTGTAATATTTGTGTCTCATAAGTTGCATAAGTTTATTTTTATTATCAAGGTGATTACATAAATGTACAATTTTTCAAAATGCAAGCAGAGGTTGAGTGATATCTTGTCAAGCATATTGTTGAAAACAATCTTTTTGAACTATGGGTTGGACTTGATTAACTCTGAGGTCTATTCCAACTCTAAAATTCTGTGGTTTTGTGAAAATCAATTTTTTAAAGATTTTTGAGACCCCACAAAGGTCAAAACACTAAGTCATGGAGGTCATGTATTCTGAACTTTGGGTTAAAAAATATATAAGAGAATGCAATAAAGAGAAAACAAGTGATAAAACTTTTTTAAAAAAAATTTTGTGACTGGATTTCCTATTTCATCCAGTCTGGAAGTACAGCAACTCATGCACAGGCAGATACCAATATTGATCAGTGTGGAAGCTTTAACCTGCTCTATTTTTCTGACCAAGGTGGGATCACCCCTCCTTAGGTAAAATGGTGGCCCTCTACATGGGAGCTCACCATATTAGTGTCAACCTTAGCCTCCCAAGTACTGGGAGCTACAGGCTCCAAATCCATTCCCTGACTTTTTTAATATAATGAAAAAATGAGTTATTATTGGACTTTAGCCAATTTAGTAAGCACATTGATTGAGAGTTTCTTCCCCGGAGGAGTTAGCTATGGCAATTATGTCATAAGTCTAGTATCTATTCCTATTTCTAAAAATATGTATGTAAAGATATATTACAAGTGTGCATATAAACTAAGGTTCCATCATGCTGTAAAATTATATGACTTTATAAATCATTGAGAAATATTTCTTGAAGTTAACACTAAAATAACACTGATTACTTCCTGTTTCCAAACCCTCATCAAATATCTTTTCTTTATTACCCCTCCTTTACAAGTGAATTGAACTATTCTTATTACCAAGCCCATCTATAAATCTCCTCTATAAACCATATATTTGTCGCCAGTGGAATATAACTGCTTCCTCCTTGATTCCAGTGTTGGTTCCCATTGACCAGACAGCTTTCTGTACTCTTCTCTCAAGAGTTATCATTGACCAGTTATTTCTTTGGGATCTGTCCTATTTGTCTGCTTTCAGATGTCTCAACATTTTCCAAAATGTTTAAAGACCTAGTATCATATCTTCTGAAGTATCCCCACACATATCTTGGCAATCCCCAGTTTGCAGGTGTAAATTACCAGCCATGGCACAAAAATCAATCAGTCTATCAATCAATCCACATGCATATGTAAAATGATAAAGATGAACACAGTCAAAACCTGATCAGTTCCCATGATGTTCTTGTTTTCTTCCCCATTTCAAGAGAGGAAGGGAGAGACTCCAACTAAGTCTGATGGACTTTGGTTTCATATCTTCCACCATCAATAGAAAGAGTATCCATTTATAACTCAAGATACCAAACCTTGATGTAGCCCATATTTTATTTAGAGAAAGAGGATTCTTATGAAGGCATCATTGCAGTGAACCACTTGAAAGAATTTTCAGGAAATAGTATAACAGTCAGAAATACAAATATTCCCACCTGAATATTTTATACCTTTATCTCACTTAGTTTATCAAAGAAAATTGTTGTAATTTGCTCAAGGTTTTTCTTGAAAAAATGATTAACTTTGCTTTTCTGACACATCTCATTTGCTTTCCTTAAGAATTAGAATCCCAGAAAACAATAACCAGAAGATCAAGAAATTCGTTACTTTTTAAGGTTAATGTACCAATAACTAAAATCCTTAAATGGTTACAAAACTCAACCTGCACCACATTTTTAGGATTGTGTTTCAATTGGATTCTATCATACTACATAGGCTAAGAAATTTGATGACTAAAAAATCCATGTTCTAATGCTGGCTGCGTGCCCTTGGGCAGTTTACTTAAACTTTTTGTATTTCATTCAGTCTTCTGGTCTATAAAACATGAAGGAATTGGTATCCACATCCCTTCCAGCTCTCACATTATGTAATGACTGTAACAATATGGCATAAAAAATGACAAAGGAATTATTCTATGATGTGATGAACAACAAGTTGTTGCTCAGTGTTGTCTAAGACATCATGACCCCATTTGGGGTTTTCTTGGCAAAGGTACTAGAGTGGTTTGCCATTTCCTTCTCCAGCTCATTTTACAGATGAGGAAACTGAGGCAAACAGAGTGAAGTGACTTGCTCAGGGTCACAAAGCTAGGAAGTGTCTGAGGTCAAATTTGAACTCAGGTCTTCCTGACTTCAGGCCCGGCACTCTATACACCATGCTACCTAGCTCCCCTAATAATAACTTCTATCTAGTGATTTTCTCCTGCTTTCAACTGCAAAATCATCCTGATGTCATATTAATTATCTCTTTCTGCACTGAAATGCAAAGCACCATTTCTGAATGGGAAGGAGGGTGGGTGAGAAAGATGTTATGGCAGTTTAGCTAGACACACAGTAACTATTCCTTTAAAAAAAAACAGCATACATGCACATAAGTGCACACGCACGCACACATGCCACTGAAAACTTAACTGTATTATACTCACTGTTGCTTTTAATCTATGTTTATTTACCCTTTCTTATTAGGATGAGATTTCACCTTGACATAAGGAAAATCTGGTTTTGTTTCAAAATTTCTGAAGATTGTATAACAATTCTAGTAGTCCCAAAGTGAGCTGCCTCTTAAGAAGATAGGTTACCCATCCTTCATAGTCTTCAAGTAGAGAATGGATGACCAACTTCTGGGAAATGTTGTAGAGGGGATTCCTGTCTATGCACAGGTTGGGTAATATGAGCTCCATGCTCCTTCCCACTCTGAGACTGGGAAGATGTGGAGATGTATAGGAGACAACGAAAACTTGGGGATTCAGTTAACATCACGGAGCGGGTGAAATGATGAGTGGAGAGTATTCAGTTTTTTCCTGACTTTGTTACCAACCTAAAAGTAGGATTCCACAAGCAGGGCCAGGAAGGCAATTGGAATTTTGTAGATTTTTGTCGTTAATAAACATTTATTCTTTAGCCATTGTGTCAAGTGTAGTGGAGGGTTGAAAGAACAAGATTTGTTCTCTACCCTCATGGTTCTCATAGGAAAAATAAGACATATAGGATAACAGTGTGACATTTAAAAAATTTGAGAGACGTAGTTTCTGGGTAGTCACTTTATTGATAATGCTAGCACGTTTTTAATAAAAGGGGTCAGTGACACCTTTGAATGCCAAAGATCCCTGATGGGCCATTTATATGCCCTTGGAAAGGTGGATGTTCCTGAGGGTGGCAATCAACTGTGACAGGTTAACAAGTAATGAGAGAGAATTAATATTGTAACAAGAGGTGAACCTATTCTAATTAATTCTAATCTATTCTAATGGGCTGGGGGGACTTGGATCATGTCATTTACTTCCAAAGCATCCCCCATCCTGGGCAATTGAATCAAAGAATTTACCTTCACTCAGACCTGAATAGAGCACAGTGGTCTCCAACCTCCTGGACTCTGAACAAAATTGTTAAGAAAGTTAATCCAATCTCATTGTTACTAATGTCCTTCAGAGACTAAATGATATCCTGACTTCTAAAAAAAAAATCTTAACTCAATAATTGATTATTAATATGAGAGAGAAATTACCATTTTTCTCAATAGGACTGGTAAACTTTAGCTTGGTGCTCACAGAGACCACAGTCAATCCTAAAGGAGTCTAACCTCTAAAGGGATCAGATTCTTTTTTCTCACTGTTTCTGGCACTTTATGACTGCACTGGTCTTCTGGGGGAAATACCTTAAAGTTTAGATCTGGCTCATTATCTAAGCCTTAGATAATTCTAAGGTCTCCCCACAAGGGACCATCAAGGGTCCTTCTAGAAAGGTATTCAATGTATAAACTATTGACATAGCACATGGTAAAGCTATTTATTTCTACCACACAAAAGAAATACTTAAAACATAAAAAACTCTTAAGTCTGTATTAAAAGACTGAAAACATGAAATAGTCACCTATAATTTCTATTATTCTGTCACAGGAGGTTAGTTTTTAAAGCATGAAAACAAAACACACTTTGTGGGAGTAACAGACACAAATTTTACCTTCACTTCAGTTTGTTGAAAAAAAATAAAAAGTACGATGCCCAGAACTGAACGCAATATTCCAGCATTTGGCACAATGTTCTTGGTGATAAGGATTCAGAGGCAAAAAAGAAACAGTGCCTACCCTCAGGGAGCTTATATAACATCATGTGGGATAACAGAGTCAGCACCAAAAAGATCTAGGCAGATCCTAGAATTATAGTTTAACACTAATAACAAATGTTTCCTGATGAATGTGATAAAATTTAGTAGCGATAAATACAAAGTCGTATACTTGGATTGAGAAACATCTACAAATTAGTACTGAATTGAGGAGGCATGGCTCAACGATAGTTCATTCAAAAATACAAAAAAACTTCAGGGTTTGAATGAACTGTACACTTGCTGTGAATGAACAATGGGAAATGGCAGCCAAAGAAACAAATGTGATTGGTCTGAATAAAAATTATAGAGTGTGGAGCAAAGGGGGTGATATAACTATGCTGTAACCCACCTTGACTAGATAATAGACAAAATATTATATTTAGTTCCAAGCAGCATACTTTGGGAAGGACATTACCAAAATAGAAACATCTAGAGTGAATAGGGGGTGATAGAAGGACTGGCAACCTTGCCATAGGAGAGAGTCTTTGAAGAGAACCAGGTATGTTTCACCTAGAGAAAAATAGGAGGAAGGATACGATAACTGTCTTAGTTTGTGGTTGTTTGGTAATTTTACTTTTGATGATCTCATTTAGGATTTCACTGGAGTGGTTTGCCATTTCCTTCTCCAGTTTATTTTACAGATGAGGAAACAGACAAACAGGATGAAGTGACTTGCCCAGGGCCACACAGTTAGTAAGTGTGTCTGAGGCTGGATTTGAACTTGGGTTTTTCTAACTCTAGACCTGGTACTCTCTCCACTGTGCCACCTCTTTCATGTCAAAGAGGGACTAAACTTGTTCTGCTTGAACCCAGAGAGAAGTACTAGGGGCAATGGATGAGATTTAGAGAAATGCAGATTTCAGTCGTATTGAAAAATAAACTTCTTAATCATTCTTCAAGTGGATAGGTTTTCCACCACTAGAGACCTTCAAGCAGAGAGTGGGTAGCCACTTGTGGAAGATGTTGTACAAAAATGCCTGTTTGGATATAAGTTAGACTAGATGAGCTCTGTGATCCCTCCCAACTCTAAGGTTCCTTGATTCTGAGCAGATGCCCACCAGACTAGAAGTGATGTTATTCTGGAGTTTAGGAGAGAACTTCCAGTTAAATATTTCGAACTGGGATTCACCTTCACAAAGGTGATGGTTGAATAGATGAAAGTGGGACAAAGTTGCTAATGGAAAAAGAATAGAGAAGTAAGAAATGAAGGTTGAAAACTTCACTCTGGGGAATGAAAAGAAGAATATGAGTAAGAAAGGAAATAGAAGAGTGAGAGATAAAGAAAATGTACATTTACGATGCCATAGAGATTAAGGAGGATAGTAATCTGACAAGGAAGAATTGGTGAAGAGTGGCAAATTCAGTAAAGTAAAAGAGTATGAAAACTGAGAAAAGGTCATAGGATTTGTCCACTGGAAGTCATTGGTGACCTTTGGGAGAACAACTGAGTAAGTCATTGTAGACAGAAACCAGACTGCAAAGTATTAAGAGATGAATGAGTAAAGAGGAAGTGGAAATCACAAGTATAGATCCCTCTTTTGAAAAGTTTGATGGCAAAAAGAATGAAGGATCATAGTTTGAAAGGATAGCTGGATTTATTAGGATATAGGAGATCTAATTATAATGACTCACGTTCAATTACAATTCACATTTATGTAATAGTTGAAGTTTTGGAAAGTGCTATCCTCCCAACAATCATTTCAAAATTTGAGCAATTGACAGTGGGACCAATTCCAAATTATGAGAAGGTTCAAGGTATAGCTCTACTTGTCAATTGTAAAAGTGGAATGGGTCACAGGATCACTGAACCTTAGAGCTGGAAGGCACTTCAGAGACCACATAGTAAGTAGTGTAGGTATTATTATCTTCATTTTCCGAATTAGCAAACTGGGGCCCAGGGAGGTAAAATGACTTGATTACAAAGCTAGTGAGCGTCAGAGGGAACATTCAAAGCAGATCTCTCCTGATTACAGAGGAAAAGTCAGAGTGGAAGAAGCTAGTATAAAAAAGAAGACACAAAAAAAGAGACATTACTGATGGAGCAAGGATATGGGGGAGTCAGAGAAAAAATGAGATTGAGGACACCAGTGGAAAGCTGACCTTATAAAGGAGGAAGGACCTTACTTCACTGGAGACAGGAGGGAAGGAGGAAAGGAAGGGAAATGATAGAAACAAAAACTGGCATGAAGAAACTCATGCCTGGTGGAATTAAGAACTTGAGGAGATTAGAAAAAGTTTTTAATTTCTGCTAAGATAGGACATCTACTTACTGAAATATCTTGAGTCTGTGATTTCATCTATCTCCCTTTACTGATCTCTGTGCCTTAATAAATGTGTTAATGAGCTGCTGTCATCAAAAAAAACCTGATTATTTGATAGTCAAATACCTAGTGTTGAGTCTCTCAGAACTTAGCTAGGCTAATTCTCAGATCAAAACCATACAGTATCTTATTGGACCACTACTCAGACCTTTATTAGTTTGGTAGAACCTTTAAAGCATCTAAAAAAATAGAGACAGTGCAGTGCAATGGAAAGACAACTGAGTATCTCCATTGAATTTTGGAATTGTGAATACATCATTTAACCTGACTGTGCCTCAGTTGCCTCACTGGTAAAATGAGAGGGGTTGAACTAGATTACCTCTGAAGTCTCTTTCTGCTCAATAGCTATGATGCCAAAAGAAGTAGAGTGGAACAGCATGGATGACATAGCCAATTAGGGGTAGAATAAACTTGTAGTTGGCTGTGGGCAGAGTTGGCTCTGGAGAACAAGTTGAAACTATACTCCAAAGGTTATAAAACTGTGCATACCCTTGACCCAGGTATAACTCTACTAGGTCTGTATACCAAAGAAATCAAAGAAAAGAGAAAAGGACTGATTTATACTGGAAAAAAATGTGGTGGCAAGGAATTGGGAACTGTGGAGATGCTCATTAACTGGGAAATGGCCAAACAAGTTGTGGTATATGAATGTAATGGAATACTGTTGTCCTCTAAGAATGATGAGCAGGATTGTTTCAGAAAAACCTGAGGAGACTTATATGAACAGGTACAAAATGAAGTAAGCAGAACCAGGAGAATATTGTACACAGTAACCACAATATTGTAACGATGATCAACTCTAAAAGATTTAGCTATTCTGATCAAAACAATCATGTAAGACAATTCTAAAGAATTTATGATGGAAAATGCTATCCACCTCCAGAGAGAGAACTGATAAACTCTGAGTAGAGATTGAAGCATTTTTTTCATTTTCTTTATTTTTCTTCCTTTTTTTGTTTTTTAGGGGTTTTTTTTGGAACATGACTAATAGGGAAATATGTTTTGTATAACTTCATATATGTGATTGATGTCATATTGCTTACTTTCTCAACTGGTAGGGGAGGAATGAAAAGGAGGGAAAAAATGTGGAACTCAAATTTGTAAAAAAAAAATGAATGTTGAAAATTAAAAATGTAATTGAAAATAATTTTTATTGGAATATTCCATATTTTTATATGGAAAAAATAAAATTATAATAAGGTATGTAGTTGGGGAGGAGGTGGAGATGTCCTGATTTCATTACTTTCTCCAATAAAACTTAGCATAGTGAGAGTTAAAGTGGAGAATTTGGACGGTAGAGTTTTGAGAGGCCTGGTATGGATGAGGAAATCTAGAGCATCAATGACATGGCTCTTATTTGCATGTGGTGGTTTTCATATTGTTTCCCTAATTAGAGTGTGAATTCCTGGAGAACAAAACAGTCTTTTATGTTTCTTTGCATTCTCAGTGTTGAGCACAGCCCTGGCACATAGGGCACACTTAATCAATGCTTATTGACAGGCTAGCGGCCATGACGTCAAGGCTAGGAGCAGGGAAAGAAGTCAGACCAAAACTGGACTTTTGATCTAGAACAATAAAGGAGTGTCAAGGGATCCATTGTCACAATGTGAACAGAGAACAAGTTCAGCAGGATTAGGTGGTGGGAAAGTGTGTGGTTAAAAGGAGCAATCTCAAAGTCTGAAATTTTGATAGTGGAGCAATTCCAACTTATGGCAATACTTAAGACATGACCGTACTTATTAGCAAAAGTGGAATGGGTAATTGAATCACTGAACTCAGAGTTGGAAGAGACTTCAGAGACCACTTAGTCCAAGTCACATCTAATCAAGAAACTCCAGCAAATTTTGAGAGATGGTAGAGAAACAGTCATCTGCAATTAGCAGTGGGGAGCAAGACATATACCAGTTACCTTGCCTTGAAACATGAGCCAGGAGGAATGAGAAAAAGGGAAGCAGGAGTAAAGGCATTTGAGAGAAGACTATCGTCAGAGGGAAAGCAGGTTTCTGTCAGTGTGAGGAAGTAGAAGGAGGAATTGTGGGGGAAAGGTTTAGATAGTAAAGTCCCATGTTGTGTAGAATTATATTGAAAGAGAAATGACAAGAGGGATAGTTTCAAAGAAACCTAGGAAGACTGCAATGAACTAATAGAGAGTGAAATAAGCAGAGTAAAGAGAATAATTTATGTAACATCAAAAGACTTAAAATGGTGAAAGACCTTAAAACTCTACCACTGCATTTGGGAGCCACCTCACAATTCCAGAAGACCCAACTTATCTTTGATGGACTCAAGATGTGGAAGGAAATGTATGTTTTCAGATATGGCCAATGTAGAAATTTGTTTTACTTGATTTGCATATTTGTTACAAAGGATTTTTTTTAATAGAAAGAGTGAGGAGATGGAGAGAAAATACAAGCTTATCTGAGAAACATTAAGGAGAAATGTTAAGGAAGATTGTGAGCAGTATCACTCCACAACACAACACCAAGCATGGAGAAGGAAAACCAGCTTATAGAAAGCTTGGCACAAAACTCAAAGAAATTAGATTATCCCAGGTCATTTATAGATGAAAGTAGAATGACAGCAGATAAATATAAAGTGGTGAATGGAGGGTTCCAGGAGGACTAGCACATCTGGTGGGAGGGCTTGCTGAGACCTTTTGAGGGCTGCCCATCCACTTTTGGTGTCCAACTTTCACCCAGCTCTCACCTGTAGTTCCAAAGAGCTGCAGCATGTGCAGCAGCCACACCCCAGTGAACTGAAAGGCTGACAGCCTAAACCTGTTGAGGGTTGAAGGCATCTTGCAGGCCTCAAACCTGGGGATATCTACCCCAAGCAAGTGAAGACTTCAGTGTGCAGAATGGGCAGATGAGAACAATTTATTCCAGTGGCCAGGAAGGCTGCTGAAGCAGGCTCTGTGGAGTGCTTAGAACTTGGGCAGACCTCAAAGACTCCAAGGTCATCTACCACATATCTGGCCATCACTACTCATCCCGACTTTTGTTCTTCTACTGGATTTTGATAACTCTGGAAGAGAGAATGAAGTTGACAACTTGCATAGCTCTGCCTCACTTAAATCCAATTTATGGACAAGTCAAGATATAACCCATGAAATCATTGCTCCTTTTCAAAAATGAAAGATAAACAATAGCAGTCATATGCTAGAGAAGGGGAAATGACAGTTAAGAAAAGGTATTTGGAGATCAGGTTGTGAAAGACTTTAAAAGCCAGATTGAAGAAGTTATATTTGATTCTAAAAGCAACAGAGAGCCCTTGGAATTTATTGAATACAGACAGGGGTATGCCAATTATACTGGATTAAAAACCAATTGTTAAATTTTTGGTGTGAGCATCTACCTCTCTGAAATGGCAAATGCTACAAATTAGACCTTGATTTATCATTCAGTTAATTACCTAAACATAAGAAAGTAATGGAAAAATGTTAATCATGAAGATTAAACATGCTAGTGTGTTGTGTATGCATTTCTTTCAGAGAGCTGGTTGTTAAACATTTACCAGTACACCCTTGAGTACAAAAGCAACATGGTCAGACATCATAAATACATGTTTTTAAACAAAATTATGTTTCACTATACCTTTCACTGCATAGCTGAAATCCAAATCTGAGACATTTTAACTTTATCACAAATTATCAGTTTTCCTCTTTTTCTCATCTTAATAAAAAAAAAATAGACAAGGATCCCTGCCCAAATTTTTATAGCACTGTAAAGAGTTACTAGGAGGATGAATGCCTACATCCCAGCTTCCCAGAGCATTTGAATTTCTCTTTGGGATTCCCTAGCCATGTGAGGGCTCCCTCACCAGGATATAATGGTAGTGAAGAAGCTTTATAAAACCAGATTCACTGATACCAGGGGGCTGTCAGTGGATCATATATTACACCTAGGGTGCTATTTATGCATCCTATCTGCAATGAAATCAATTATTTTCACTTATGTATTATAAAATAAATGTCCCATTAACTGTGTAATAACGGACGTTTATATAATACTAATAGGTTTATAAAACATTTTAACCTGATTTTTTGGAGGAAACTGGGGTTAAGTGACCTACCCAGGTTTACACAGCTAGTAAGTATCTGAAGCCAGATTTAAACTCAGATCCTCCTGACTCCAGGTCCAGCACTCTATCACTGTGCTATTTAGCTGCCTCTACATAATTTTCAAAATTTGTTCCTCATAACAAGCCCTTGAATGAAGTGCTCTAGGTCTGATCATCTCCATTACACTCAGATAAGTGAAGCGATTTGCCTAGCGTTACACTGCCTGAGGTAGACTAAGCTAAATCTTGCTGACCCCAGTCTATCCACTAGACACAGTAGCCATTTCTTCTATTTTTCTTGTATTGCTGCAGCACCAAGCGGAGTGCCCAGCACCGGTAAGGCACTCAGTAAATGGTTGCTAACTATAGGAGAGGTGAATTCTAGTGGCTGCTTTTCTCTCCTCTCATTCAGGAGATGTCCTCCCAGCTAATTAAGCCTGCAACATTCCCCGATCTTTTTCCAGTTTCCTGCCTGATGAAGCAAGGTGGCCCGGCATCTGCTGTTTTTGTGTAAATTCTATCAGCTTTTTTCACTTGGGTACGAGGGGATTGAAAGAGCCTGTGACTGAGGGCTGGTGTTAGAGGTTATGAAGGAAGACTAGTGAGAGGAGGGGAGAAGGAATAAAAAAATGAAAGTCTACCGAGTTTGCCCAACCACTTTGCGTTTTCACTACTGTTTGCCCTCCTCCACCAATCATCGGACTTTATCCGTTAGGCAGGGTGGGGAGGGGTGGTAAGCTGGGGGTATCTGTGGGGAGAGTTGTGCTTTGTGCACCGCGGAGGAAGAAAGGCAAGGATTTAACTCTGCGTAAGTAAACAGAGGCAGCCTTAGTGGAAAGACTAGAGAAACGTCCTTAGAATCAGAAAGACTTAGGCTGAAGTACCGCCGCTAACGCCAGCGGATTACGAGACAGGGTGTGAGTCGATCGGTCTGTCCTTCCAGCTACCTCCTAAGGACTGGAAAGTACTGGAGGTCTGGATCTGCGTGGCTACGGAAAGTTTTCACCCTAAAAGTTCCCTACACACCAATAAAGTGTCATTAAAAAAAAAATCCTATTCTTGAGGACCACTGTTTGACCGATTTATAGATATTCCATTGCGTACTCGGTCAGCTCCCGTTTAAATGAAATTGTCAGATAACTACTACATCTACTTCCTCTCCACTCTCCAGATTTTTCCCTCCTCCTCAGTGCTGCCTCCAAAGTCTCTCCCTCCCTTTCCTTATTTCCTCACTGTGGCATAATCGAGTCACACTGAACAATGGGCTTTTTATATAATAAGCAAATACACTAACTGGGGGGAAAACAGAGCTACGGTTATTCTAAGATCTTCCAGACGATTCTTTCGACCCCGCGTTTTTTGACCCTCCAATCCATTATTTACAGTTACCAAAATAATATTCCTAATGTGCTCTTCTTAAATATTTTGGCACCCTGCTCCAAGAACTTCAGAGGCTGACCCACTGCTTTTGGAATAAAACCTAAACGTCTTGGCTGAGTGTTTAGCAGTGTGTGTTGGAGTCACCTAACACCGGCTCAGTATGAGCATTTGGACCTCAGAAATCAGCAAATGCTACCAATCAGGGTTTGAGTTATTGCTGTGTTGATTGTCTAGACTTGGAAATAATGGAGAAAATGTTGGTAAGGCATTAATTAAATAAATAATTGAAAAATTAAGGGATAATTAATAATGATTAAACCTAAAAGTTTCATAATGGAGGTTTCCTCCTAAACAGCTGGTTATTAAACATTTACCAGCACATCCCTGCTTGACCCTACTTTGCCCTGATCACACTCTACCTTGTGTATTGAATTTCTTTGTATATGTTTTATCTATTATTAAATTGTATCAAATGTTGGAATATTTGCCCCCTTCCATTTCCTATTTGAGCAACTGGGGAAAATAAAATGTGCCAGCATCAAGAGATGCAAATATTGATGGGTGTGGCCAGCAATTGGGAAAGAGTGTAAAGGTGGAGGAGAGGAAAGGCCTCCAGAAGAGAATGATCACAAGGAGGGGAGAAGAGAATATTCTGGTGGTCTGTGGTCCTCATCTTGCACTGAGTAGACTCACCCCAACCTGGAGTAAAAAAAAAAATTGGTAGGCAGGTAGCTGCTATCCCTGTGGAGGCTGGTTGGTTTGTTTTTCCAGGATCTAAACTCTTTATTATAAGGGTCACTGTTAAGTCCCCTCCTTGGGAAGTATCCTTGTAGATTGCCCCTAGAAAATCCCTCAAACCTGCAGTGCCCTGGTCCAAAATATAATACAACTTCTGTGCTCTGCCCAGCCAGAGCCAGGCAGGAAGGAAAGAAGTTAGTTGGAGGACTTGGGAGTGGGAGCATAGGGAGAAATTTCCTGTAGTCTGCTCCAGCAGGAAGGTGCCCAGGTGAGCTGTTGAGGGTACCAGGTTATTGTGAAGAGGCTGGATGTATTTGGCACTGATGAGTAAAAAGTCTTTGACTCCAGAGTTCTTGTCCACTGCCCAGCTGGGGATGATAGCACTTGGGGGCCTGGGAGATGGGTGACAGGAGAAAGTAAAGAGGGAAGCAAAGAGTCAGAGATAATGCCAAAGAAACAGAAACAGAGACAGAGGGACACAATGACAGAGAGACAAAGAGACAGAGACAAATAGGAAGATGGAGAGAGGAACAGATGATGACAAGGTCAGTGATAGAGGGACAGAGACAGACTGATCCATATCAAGATAAACATAGGCACAAAAACAAGGACATGGTCAGAGACAACCTACCTTTCCCCTCCCCCTGGGACCCTATTCAAATATGGGGGAATTTAGGGGAAGGGTTTCTACTACGGGACCTCTCCTCTTTGGATCTCTAAGTGACACTGGAAATTTTCACATAGGGAAACTGTGGGGCCTGTCAATGTCACCACAGAGACTATCTTTGTTCCCCTCTCTGGGAGTCCCAGTTGCTATATACATAATAGGCCAGGAACAGAGTCCCCTCCCTGTCTATTGTCTCCAACCTCAAAGGCCTAAGTCCAAGGCTCTCTCACTGACCTCATTAGACTCCCAAGTAAGGTTTTTGGCTTGCAAAAGTAATGCTGTGAAGACCCGCCTGAATTCTGAAGCCCCAGACAAAGCTCAAAGGCCCAAGCCAGCCCTCACGGCTGGGTGAGATGGTAAAGGAAGTTGAGCAGAGAACACAGAGGGAAACAAGTTCTGATATTAGTAACCCAGCTGCAGATCAGATTTTGACAGCTGCTGAGAGGAAGTGGCTGGGTAGAGGGTGTGGGCCCCCCACAGCTCAGTCTGACAGTCCCTTGCTTTGGTTTAGCTACGTTTTATTTATTTAGACATTTTTTGTGGGGGGGAGGGGGGAAGGTGCAAGGGTGGGGGATATTTGAAGAGAGAGGATGTAAGAACTCAGAGGAAATGCAATGCCTTCCTCTTTACAGACTTTTGTGTTCATCCAACCAAAGCCAGTGCCTCCTCTTAAAATGAAAAAACGGTAGAAGTAATAATGTTTTGCAGGTTCTTCTGGCTCTTAATTCAAGACACTTTGCTAATTGCTCTCCTTTAGCTGATGCCTCCTCCAGAAACTCCCTACTCAAGGGGCAATTCAGGAATTCTCAGTCTCCTGACTAGGGGTGAGGGGAGGTACTCCCTAAACCCACCCTAAGTTGTCATGTCCCGCTCTTTGTGACCCCATGTGGGGTATTCTTAGCAAAGATCCTGGAGTGGTCTGCCATTTCATTCTCTAGCTCATTTTACAGATGAAGAAATTGAGGATAATAGGGCTAAGTGACTTGCCCAGGGTCACACAGCTAGGAAGTATCTGAAGCTGGCTTTGAACTTGTCTTCTTGACTCCAGGCCTGGTTGCTCTTTCCACTGTGCTGCCTAACTGTCCTAAACCCACCTTACAGACTCAAAATATGTTCTCCTAAGAGTAAGGAGAACCTAAGATTCATGAATATTATAACTAGGATAAATCATTGCAATTAGGATAACTAAGTACAATCATTCCCAGTTAGCAAAGGAGAGAGGCTAAGGCGTCATGGGCCCTGATTTTGGGTAGCACCACTAAGGTATGGAGTCCTAGGCTCTTGAGATTTAGGACATAAAACAATTGTGGTATAGTGAAAAGAACTCTGAAGCCCGAGGTTCTGGGTTCAAATCTTACCTTTTATACTGTGTGACCCTGGGGAAGTAACTTAACCTCCCCTTTGCCTCAGTTTCCCTATTTATAAAATGGCAGAGTTGGTGTACATGGCCTTTGAGGTCCCTTCCAACTCTTACATCCATGAATGGACCCAGAATCTTCTCTAGTAACTAAAAAACAAGGTAGGGGAAACAGTGTGAGCCCAAGCTTAGTGGTGGGAAATGAGTATGACTGTGGGGAAGCTAACCCTACTCAAGAGTGGCTGCACAGGAAAAAAAATAGCACTAAGTCATCTCTCTGTTCTCACTTGTGATTCTCCATCTCACATTTCTCTGTCTTTGTGCTGACCATTCTGCCTAGAATGTTCTTTCCCCCAACCCCCATCACCTTAACTCTGCCTTGAAGAATCCCTCTCTTCCTTTCTAGGTAGCATCTTCTGTTTGATTCCCAACCCTTCCAAACTACTGGTAGTCTTCCTCTCACACTATCTTGTATTTAATTACTTTGCATAATATTTGTATTTATTCACTTTATATTTTAGTTCTACACATTTTTATTTGTGCTTATTACCTCTCTACCTCTCCCCCAGCACTGGAATAGAAGCTGATTTAGGTGAAGAATTGTTTTATTCTTTGTACCTAGTATAATGTTTGGCAATAATAGACACGTGTGTCCATTCATAGATTGACCCTCAGTTTCCTTATCAGTAAAGTGGGAGAATAACATCTCCATTTTTCTAATTTCTCAGGCAACTAAATCCCTAATTATTTCTTTCAATTCAACTTAAAAAGCATTTATTAAGAGACTGCATTGTGCTTGGGACTGTGCTACCCCTTCTAACCCACCCCACTCCAACCTCCAGCTGCCTAGAAGTTTACTCTGTGTCTTATTTAGGAAAGCATGATGCATGATGCCCTCACTGATGCAGTAGCTCTACTAAGTTGTTAGCTGATAACGGTTATATGTATTTCCCAGTGTGTGGAGATGTGTCATGAAGAGGCAGCTTTCCAGTCATACTGCCTTGCAGAAATCTTGAACCTACGGCAGGCCTGAGCTCCATAGGTCCCCAGCAGACACCTAAGGCACTAATAATAACCAGGGAATGTGGCAACTGAGGCAATCAGGGTTAAGTGACCTGCCCAGGGTCACCCAGCTAGTAAGTGACTGAGGCCAGATTTGAACTCAGGAAGATAATTCTTCCTGATTCCAAGCCCAGTATTCTATCCACTGTGCCGCCTACTTGCCTTAAATGTAGCCTATGCTAATTCATACTTTCTATATATCTACTAGAATCACATGACCTAATTTAAATCCCTATGAATTTTTTAATTGCCCCATTTTTAGGATTTTCCCCAAAATATACTGATCTGTGGCAAAATCCCAAAGAATTTAATGTAATAAACACAAATTCCATTTATTTTCCTAACAGTGTCTCCTTCAACACTGGCATTGACCTATGTGAATTGGCATGAATAAACTATTGATGGTAAAGGTTATGGCTGGCACTGAGAAGAGCATTTTTTAGGGCCTCATCTCCCAAGTTTCTGAACTAGTTTTCTGAACACTTCCACAAATTTTGTCAAATAGACAGACAAGGGGCCGTGTCTTGTTGCAAAATCACCATGGACCACAAAAGGTCCTGTAACAGTTAAATGGGGCAGTTGATTGAATTCAGTACTTCCAGTCAGGGGAGTTCATATCCCACCTCAGAAGCTTACCAGCCATTTATGTCAAGTCAACGGTCATTTATTCAGTACCTTCTACAAGCCAGGCATTAGGCAAAGTGCTAGGGATACAATAAACAAAAAAAAACAGTCAGGGCCTTCAAGGAGGTAACAGTTTAATGGAGAAAACATGAAAACAACTATGTAGAAACAAAACATAAATATTATCTTGCAGGAAAGGCATTAGTATTAGTGGGATCAGGAAAAACTTATGGCAAAGGTGAGATGTTAGCTGGGACCTGAAGGAAGTCATGGTAGCCAAGAAGCAGAATGAGGATAAAGAGAATTCCAGGCAAGGGGGAAAGTCCGCCTCCTCTGGGGCTCCATTTTCTCACTTATAAAATGAACGGCTTGACCTAGATGGCTGCTGAGGTCTCATCCACTTCTAAACCTCAATTTAGCAATGGGAGGAGTATAGATTTCTCAACAATTAGATTCCTTCAACAAGCGAGTTGACAACACCCAACTTTTCAGTTCCAGAAATACTTTCACCAGGGTCTATAGTTACTATTCTTCAAATCTGTAAGAAAAATAAATGTGTGAAATAAAGGTCAGACCCCAGTTTAAGATTTTTTATTTTATTATTTTCAGTGAACATATTTACTTTCTCTCCTTTTCAACCCTTTCCCCCAAAAGAAAAAGAAAACCCTTGTAACAAGTAAACACAGTCAAGCAAAACAAATTCCCTCATTGGCTATGTCTGAAAATGTACATCTCATTCTTCCTCATCGGGATGAAGTGAGGAGCATGTTTCATCATCGACCCTCCAGACTCATTAGATCACTGCCTTTATCAAAATTCTTAAAACTTTCAAAGTTGTTTGTCTTTACAACATTGCTATGATTGTATACATTGATCTCCAGTTTCTTATTTCATTGCGCATTGGTTCTTAGAAGTCGTCCCAGGTTTCTCTAAACCTGTTCTTTTCGTCGTTTCTTACCAAACAATAATTTTCATTACATTCATGCATAATTTGTCGTCAGTCCTCAATTGATGAGCACCTCTTTAGTTTCTAGTTATTTACCACTACAAAAAGAGTACATACATGTGTATATATATATATATATATATATATATATATATATGTATATATATACATATATATGCACGGGTGTGTATTTATGAATGTATATGTATACATATATACACAGAGACAGATATATGTATATAGATAAATATATATTTATCTATCTATATATCTATCTATGTTACAAATATCACTGTATATATGAGTCCTTTTCCTTTCTTTGATCGTTTTGGTATATAGGCCTAACAATGTCATTATTAAGTTAGGGGGCACAGTGCAGTAAGCTTAAGGGTGTAATCCAGCTGTGAGCATGCTCAGTTTGCCTAACTCAGAGCACCCCCTACCATGTGGGTGGGAGTAACTTCCTTGATTGGCTTTCTGCATCTTTGAAAACAATACAATGGCACGGCCTACTGTCTCTTTCCACCATCCTTTGTCTTGTTCCTAGCTGCTATGAACTGCTACCCTTCATTTATTCTGGCTCCAAGAAATAAGCCTGTTTATTTCTCTTCTATATTGTTTGTCCTCTGGTCCTGCAGGACCTGGGAGTTCAAGCCATGAGACCTTGGATCCAGGATTGCAAGACGGCTGGTAAAGCAAGTCATCCTGGCATGGAAGCCCTAAGACATCAGAATACCTGGGACTGGAGCCCTAGTGGGGTTTTTGGTCTTCCATCTGGGTCTTTATGGGAACCTAGAACCTAAGCTATGAATTTAGTCCCCTTGGCTTCCTTAGAAACCTAGACGGTGCAGGGGGAAGAAGGGATTTGGAAATATGTTCATTTATTTGCGATAGCTTCTGAAGTAAATGTATTCCTTTGTAAAAACTCTACTGTTACAAGGACATAGTTCCCAATTGCTTTCCAGAATGCCTGGCCTAGTTCACAGTTCCACCAACAGTACATTAACGTACCTCCTTCCATAAACCCTGCAATATTTGTTATTTTTTCTTGCCTTGTTTGCCACTTTGATGGGTGTGACATAGGATGACAGAAGTTCTTAAATGTACATTTCTTTTATATAGCTTTTGCTAGCTTGGATTTTTCATTTGAAAACTGCCTAGTAATATCTTTTGGACATTTATCAATTGGGGAATGATTCTTATCCTAATGAACTTGAATCTATTCCTTACAGGTCTTGGACATCCAAGCAGAGAAATTTGTTGCAAAGATTTTTTCACAATTACACACCTGAATTTCTGATCACAATCTAGTGAGAATCTAGGGTCACACTGAGTATTTGGGGGTAGGAGAAGAGAGTTGGGGAGTCTTCTCATTCTTATTACTTGCCCTATTTTCTTTTAGGCACCCATCCCATATCCCTGCAGGACTTTCAACACTAGTGCTACTTTTGTCCTTTTGCCGTGATTACCAAGATCTTGCCCCCTTTCCCAAAAGACAAAGCTAATTTTAAAACAATTATTTCGTCCCTCTTTGGTAGCTGAATAAAGTAGACTTCAAGGGTTCCTTTTCCCTGATTCAAAACCTTTTAATCTGGGTTTGGTCGTACCACTAACTTGCAAAACAAAATCATTGCTGATCAGGTGTTTTCCACCGTCCAGAAACGGTTGCAGCTGAATCAAAGTATTTAGAGAGCCTACGTGCTGATGCTCTAAACGATTAGTCTTTTCTGCCTGTAAATCAGTGGAAATATTCAAAAATAGTGTCAAAATTAGGCACTTGACCTGTCGCTAGGGGAGTACAAGTAAGTATGATTCAGAGGGCCAAAAATGAAGCATGCTACCCACCTCCTGACAAAGAGGAGAAGGATTCCAGATGCAGGATGGGGCATACATTTTTGGACATGGATAATGTGTGAGCTTGTTTTGCTTGGCTGTGTATGTATGTTACAAAGGTTTTTGTGTATTTTTTAAAATTGGGCCACAAGGAGGGAAAGAAAGTAAATGCTTATTCCTTGAAGAAAAAAAAAGGAACAGGTAAGCAAATGTTAGTTTCCATTGGCCATAGTGTTCCTTTTCACTGTCTATTCTTTGTTCTCTGAGTTCTGGGGATAAGAAACTAGGTTTCTGAGTTGTATGAAGACAAGCCTGTAAAATGCTTCTGAGAATGTTTGCCACAAAGCCCTCATCAGCATGATTTTGCCCAGATGACCCGATAACTTAATACAGTATTTCATGCTGTAAGTGTATAGTAATTGCCTTCAGGACTGGCTTTTTAAAATCAAGTCCGGTAAACAGAAATATCTTTGCAAAAACACAGAGGACTGATTGTTTTCATCCAGGCTCCATAGACCTCAGCCACAAACCTCGAAGCTTGTTTTTAATCCTTGCCTCTACCCCCTACCCCTAACTGTTGGGAATGTAGTTAGATGCTCTGAGTTAAACACACAATACTTCCAAAGAATTATCAGTAGATTTTCCTCCTTTTTGACAGCTCTGGAAAGGAGCAGTGTGATGATGTTCCAGAGCCGAGGTCAGACTAGGTAAGGTATCTCTGCAACAACAAAAGCTGAAGGACGGATTAGTATTTATCACTCTGGTAGAAAAGGAAGTATGTCACTATTCTGTTACTGGGGTAACCAGAGGCAACAGTCAACAAACCTCAGAAGGCAATGTGGTTGAAAAACGGAAGGTTCAAGCTGTTGCTATCAGAAGGCTTATAAAACATTAACCTAGTGGGCATGTGTTCCTTTTTTTCTCATGGGAGAAATGTAGTATCTAAAAATCTCAAAGCATTAAAGTGGCACCAAATGGGGGGATGGGAGGGAAATACAGGCCAAAAGTCAGCTCTCAATGATTCTAAGATATGAGACGAAGAGTGCATGACAACTGTCTTCTAGTTTGTGAAGAGGTAACATGTGAGCGTGCAGAACCAGAATGATAGACAGAATAAAGTGAAATTTAATATGAGAAAACATTTCCCAAAATGAAAGTTTTCTGGAAGTAGAATAGGATATTTCAAGAGGTAATGGGTTCCTCTTTACTGGAGGTCCCTAACCAGAGAGGCTAGATGACCATTTTAGGCGTTTGTTTTAGAGGGCATTCTTTTTTGGACAGGAGTTAGACCAGATTGACTGATGAGGTCCCTTCAAACTGAAGTTCTGTGATTCAGCATAACCAAAGTCCATTGGTATGGAAATCTGTCTTCATTGACGAAGATCACTGCATGCCTGTGAGGGGTAAAGTTGGTGAAAGTGGGAGAGAAGAGAAATTCAGTCTCTGGTATTTCTGGCCTCTCACACTGACAGGGAAGACCTGGGAAGATCTAGGATTCCAACCACTCTTCAGGGTCAGAAAGAACTACTCTAGAAAGAGGCAGACCTAAGAGGAATTGACAGTGTCCATCATGTGCCTAACCTCTGCTTGCAACACTAGACACTTCAGGGAATTTCTCTTTTGGATGAGATCTGGGGCTTCTGTCTAACTAATTTCTGTTTTGCTAATAATTTGGATCAATTGCTATTTGCTATGTATGTGTTCATTGTGGAACTTGTATTTGGTGGGAAGCGTCAAGCCTTGAACATAGAGCTTGGAATCCCTCCTCCTTGTTAAGAAATAGTGACCAGGAGTTTAACTCAAATCTTAAAATCAAATCTCTGGACTCATAATATTTAAAAGGAGCAAAGAGATAATTCTAGCCCAGTAGCCTTCTCTTTGAGGAGAGAAGAGGAGCCTCTAGTTCCAACTTCCTGCTCCCCTTCCTGGTAGAAATCAGACTCCTTTGGAGAACACTAGAAATATATCTACTCTTGCCTCTCTTCAAGCCAAATTGAAATAGCATTGCTCCATGAGTGTTTGTTTTAATCTATATGAATTCAGAGCAAAGTGAATTTGGAGAAGCTGGTTCAGATTTAATCAGAGGCCAAAGGACTAAGGGTAGGAAAGTTCAGGGGGGTCAGCAAATTTGGAGAAGAAAAATTACACCTCCATATTTATTAGTACTTGAATGGAAATGAGCATTTCTTTCAATTATGAATATCAGCAACAAACTACAGCATTATTAGGCTTCCTCCATACTGCCAAAGATCAGGAACACACAACCCACCAGCAAGCTTTTGTATTGTTAGACCCAAAGATCCGTGTTCATCTTTGCAGTCTCTCAGTGACAAAAGCAAATTAAGTATGTTGAATGAATGAGTGTGAGTGAATGATGAGAAGCTTGGATACTTGGTTTCTAGTACCAGGTTCACTGAAGAGTGCCTGTGTCACCCTGGGTAAATCATTTAACCTACCTCTGCTTCCCTATTTCCCTCCTTCTTGCCCTTCTGCCAGTCTAAAATTGAGACCTATGGGTGAGGCCTATGTTTAACTAGAAACCTTTTGAGCTTGTTGGGGAGGATGATCCAAAATAAAAGTTTTATGTATATGGTCTGAGCATAATTAAAAGTATCTTCACGGAATCCAAGACAGTAATCTTTTATAATGAGTTTGATGAAGAGTTCCTAATTATGTCCTCAGCTGGCCCATGGTTAGGTAACTGTGGAAGATGGGATCCTATTCATATCATTTAACTTGAACTGTGTCTTAGTTGATCGTGCATAGGACAACCCATGAAGATTTTATGGAAATGAGAAGATGTGAGAGCCCATAGTTGCTGATGTCTTCTTACATTCTTTAAAAATAAAGTGCTATCTGTGAACTTTTACATTCTTTGGGAATCCCTTTCCCCTTAAAGTATCTTGAGCATAAACCCTTTCAAGTTAGTTTGCCTTTATTTGCAACGTCAAAAAGCTATAAACACACTAGGTGTCACACAACCAGGAGATGGTTAAACAAATTATTGTATGTGAAGGTAATGGAATATTATTTTACCAGAAGCAACAATAAAGATGAAAAATTCAAAGACACAAGGGAAGACTTACATGAAATGATATTAACAAAAGCAGAACCAAGAGAATAATATAAACATATAATGCAGCTATGTAAAGACAACAAGAAAAATAAACTCATGTAATGTACATCTAAAAGGAAATCAATAAGCAAAACATGGATAATATATTATCATGTTAAAGTCAATATACACATTTTTGGGAGTGGGGCTTCCTTTACAGTAGGGGCTATTTCATTTTTATCTTGATACCCCCAGTGCTTAGCATGGTACTTGGCATACAGTAGATATTTAACAATTATTTGATGATTAACTGGGGCTAACAGTTTACAGGCACACATCCAATCATTTATAATCCCTTAAAGATTATTTTGTATCATCTTACTGGCTTCTTTTTCTTACTTTATTTTCCTTTGCTTTTATCAATATATTCACATATCTATACTTGTCAACTCAGCCAGCCAGGAAATGTAGCTGCCACTCCCTGGCCCAATCCACTGACTGATTAGTAATGAAGCTTTGATATTCTCTGCTTCTAACCTAAGCCAGTCCAATTCTCCTTTGGTAGCCTGGTGGTTCTCTGCTCCCAGGGGCTCACTGTATTAGTACCTGACTCACTGTGATGTCTAATCTTACCTTACAGAAGTTCATAGCTCCCCAACTCAAGTGATCTACTAATCTTGGCCTACGCAGTAGCAGGGACTATAGGAATGCACCACCCCAAATGAGTTCCAAAAAAAATTTTTAATTGTGAAGCCTCCAGCACAGATTTGTATTATAAGTACTTGGTCAGGTCCAGACCCTCTTCTCATCTTCCTCTACTTAAATGACCTAATCACTTGTTAAATTATACTTCAGGCACTGTGGTGGTTGGGTTAAATGTGAGGTTATCCTAACGAAAATGTGATTTAAAAAAAAAAGTAAACTTTTAAAGATTTTTTTCTTTTTTTAAACATAGAAAAGGTTTTATTTGATACAAAAGAAAAAATACAGAAAGACCTTACATACAGTGACGAGGAAATAATTGCTATCCCTCCTGGTCCTCTAGGTTCCCAGGTCTATCCCACCTCCACCTTCTACCCCCATTCCCAGCATGCAACCCTGTCTCTTCCCCTCTGCTCTTTCTCTCTCTTGGTTTGTGGTTCCCACAGTTCCCATCATTCCCTAGAACTTCTCTGATTCAGTCCTGCTGTTCCCATTCTGGCAACACCAGGGCTGCTTTTCCCTAAGCTGGTGGTTGCACAATTGACTAAGGAATGTACATTCTACTTTGCCGATTGTTTCTTGATTTTAAAATATAGACACTTATATTTTTTAATTTAGTAAAATAAAATTCAACCTTAAGAGTGCTTCTAAATATGTATATGTTAAAGTTACTTAGGCTTTTAGGCTGGATTCTGAGGGCCTAGTGAGTTATCATTGTTTGTTTGCTTTGTTTTTTTTGAAATCTACCCTCGAATGTATCCATCTCACTCAGAAGTTATTCTTTGCTTAAGTCTAGGGTTTTTTCTTGTTGTTTTGTTTTTATTACTTTTATATTGTATATAATGTATTATATTTTCCTTCGTCAAGTCAGAGATAACAGGAATCACTTTATTCAGTGACCTGCTAAGTAGAGTCTTTCGATTAATTTCAAATTAACAAGCATCTTTTAAATACATTCTATATGCCTGGCACTCTATTAGGCACCGGGGAAGTCAAATACAGAATGAAAAACAGTCTGTACCGTCATTACCCTTAAGAAGTTTACATTTTACTAGGTGGAGGAAGAGAGCAATATTTATATAGCTCAGCAAATACAAGATAATTTGAGGGAGTGAACACTGTTAAACGTCATCAGGAAAGGCTTCCCTTAAAAGGTGGCACAGGAGTTGAGCAGGAAAAGAAGCTAAGTCTTCTAAAGGCAGTGTATTCTAGGCATTTAAGACATCCTGTACAATTAAGACATCCCAGGGCTAGAGATGGAGTTACCAACTTAGGGAATAACAAATAGTCCAGTTTGGCTGAAACATACAGCTCATGAAGAAGAGTAAGAAATCAGTCTGAAAGGTAGTTTCCATTTCTATCCAGACAATGAAAAACTTTAAATGCCAAGAGGAGAGTTTGTTTTTTATGCTAGAGGTAACAGGGAACCATTGAAAATTTTTGAGCAAGGGAGTAACAGAACTATGTTTTAGGAAGAATGTATCTGACAGTTGAATAGGAGACAGATTGGAGAGAGGGCAAGACTGGAAGCAGAAACCCTTTAGGAAGTTATTACCAGAGTCTAGGAAAAAGCTAACAAGTCCCTGAACTATGGTAGAAGTTGTGAGAGAAGAGAGAAGAGGCTGGTTGCAATATATGCTGTAGAGGAAGAATGGACAAATTCTGGTAACTGACTCTAGGTATGTTGAGTAAAAAGTGAGGAATAACTTTGACATCGATAGACATAAAACAGGGAGAAACACATTCAAGTAAGGATCACAGGTGGTCAGAGGATTATAGATTTTAGAGTTGAAATTGACCTCGAGGTCATCAAAACTAATCTGGTCATTTTAAAGATGATGAAATGGAGGCAGGGAGAGGGTAAGTGACTCAGGAAACTCAAAGGTAGTGAGTGTCTGCAGTAGGATGTGAACCCAGGTCTTCCTGCCTCTATCCACTATACTATGTTCCCTGGTGTCACGGGAACTATCTTGCCCAGAGTCTGTCTCTCTCACACTCACACATACTCACTCACACCCCTAGTTGATGATGTAGTCTTGGAACACTCTAAACAGACAGCAATGCAAAAGAAAGAAATGAATGAAGAATGCACACTGACTAGATTATTACATGCAGCTGGACAGATAACCTCTAAGTCAACATGAACATCTTGGATGAGTGACGCATTTGTTCATTTTTTCTAACATTTCTTCTTATTTTTAAATTTTGAAATAGTATTTTATTTTTTCTGATTACATGTAAAGACAATTTTTAACATTCATTTTTCAAAAGAATTTTGAGTTCCAAATTTTCTCCTTCCCTCCCCTCTCCCTTCCCTAATATGGAAAATAATTTGATACAGATTATGTATGTGCAATCATGCAAAACTTATTTCAATACTAGTCATGTTGTGAAAGAAGAAATGGTTTTCAAAACACACACAAAGTGAAAATAGTATTCTTCAATCTGAATTTAATAAATTTAATTCTTTCTCTGGGTATGGATAGGATTTTCCATCATTACTCTTTTAAAATTGTCTTGGATCACTGTATTGCTGAGAAGAGGTAAGTCAACCACAGTTGATTATTGCACAACATTGCTGTTATGTGTACAGTGTTTTCTTGGTTCTGCTTGCTTCATTTTGGTGCATTTGTTCATTAAGCTGGGCCTCGAATTGAGTAACAAGGAAAGATAAGAGCTGGATCTTACATAGAAAAATGCTAAGTGCTTCTTTCCCCTTAAAGACAAAAGACATCAGGCAGTTGGAGTGGGGCCAGCCCTACTGAGTGTTTTCAATCCCAAACTGATCATTGCTGCAGAAGTCCATCTCTAGAACATCCTGATGACGCTATGAGACACTGAATCATGGGATATCATAATCTTAAAGACGCATAATAATAAGCAAAACAAAGGGTAATGAAAAAATATATGGTAGCTCTAAGTAAGTTAAAGGATGTTACTAATGCTAGCTTGCATGCAAAAGTCTAGTTAAAAAGTGTTTATTAAGCCTCTATTATGTGCCAAGCACTGTGCTAAGTGCTGAAGATATGAAAAAAAGCAAAAACAGTCCTTCCCCTCAAGAAACTCACAATATAATGGAGGAGACAACATGCAAACAACTTGTACAAACAAGATATATTCAGGATAAATGCAAAGTAAACTCAGAGGGAAGGCACTAATATTAAAGAATAATGGGAAAGACTTCTTGCAGGAGGTGGGAATTTTCCCAAGACTTGAAGGAAGCCAAGGAAAGTAGGAAGAGAGGTGAGCAGGGAGAGAATTCTAGGCATGGAAAAAAGCCAGTGAAAATGCACGGAGTTAAGAGATGGAGTGTTTTGTGAGAGGAACAGCTAGGATCCCAGAGCATTCGGTTCACAGAGTACGGCATAAGATAAGAAGATTAGACAGACAGGAAGGGGCCAGTTAAGGGCTTTAAAAGCCAAATTTGTTGTTCTTGTTGAGTCATATCAGACTCTTGGATTGTAGCAAACCAATGCTGCCAATGGAATTTTCTTGGCAAAGATATTGGAATGGTCTGCCTTTTCCTTCTCCAATGGATTAAGGCAAGCAGGTTAAGTGAGCTGCCCAAGGTCACAGAGCTAGTAAGTGTGTGAGGCTAGATTTGAACTCAGGTTTTCCTGATTCCAGGCCCAGTGTTACCGATCTACTTCCAAAAATAGTTTACTGAATTTATTAAATCTAGAAGTAGCATTGAGTTTGATAAGCTTTTCACTTTATCTTGTCCAGTCTCAGACCTACGCATCACAGTTATCTCCAGACTCCATCTTACCCCCAACCTCAGCTTTCTAACTCTAGCCCTGAGAACAATAGTCAAATCAACATTACAACGTAGCAGCATTGTGTTCAGTTCTGAATGCTACATCATATATATTTTTAAATTTATCAACTTCTTTTGTTTTTATGTTAGGGTCACTTTTGGTTATACATCTTCCCTGACTTCCTCGTCCAAAATCCAAAATGTTCCTCCCTGGGTGCCACCCAGCATGAGGGCAGGGACTGTCTTGTTTATATGAATTTTTATCCTCAGCACTTAACACAATACCTAATATGTAGTGAGAGCTTTTTCTTTCATTCACTGAGGATACAAAGGATTAGGAAAGGGGCATCCCCTTCCTCTCCTGCTGATTATGTTAGTAAGACAACAGATGGATAGCCTGTGCTATACAACTGCATCATCATGACTTTAAAAGCACAGCAAGAGGAAGACATTCTGCACATTTAACCCAGGTGTGACTACATTGATGCGTACAAAGACAAATCCCACAAAGATTTTTTTTTATTAAATCCTTTATTAGAAACTTGGCATTGACTATGAATCAAAAGAACTATACAGCAACCATTTACATTTAAATTACTTAATTTCACCAAAGTATCAATAGTTTTTTAATCATGCCCTCTAAGTTCCCATCAATATTCTTTTAAAGATGAGAAAACAGGCACTTTGGTCTGTAAGTAGTAACGTTTTATTAGACATTTTTTTTTAAATATCACTGTGTGGATTCTATATAGATGATTTATGGACTTAGGAAAGAATCATACAGAAGAAGACATGGAGCGCTTATGAACCACATAGTTCAATGAAAAAAATTACCCATACTAGAGAAACCACAGCTTCAAACATGTATATACCTAAGTCAATTCCTGAAAAAATGTTTATTCCATATATATTCTGCCACATATCCAATAAATGTATTATACAATCCAGTAAGCCTTTATTTATAACAAAAATTTTAAAAGAAAGATTTTAAAGAGCAATTTGGCAAAACCAACTAATATATCAACACTGAATGAATGAAAAAGCATTTATCGTACACTTACTGTGTTCAAAGTTTTGAAAATATAAACAGAAAAACAAAACAGCTCTCAGAGAACTTACTTTCTAATAGGAAAAGGTACCACACACAGGAAGTTTCAGTTGCCAGTCAGTGGAAAAATCCAGTAGTCCTTAGAGTACAGTAGTCAGTCAAATGATAATACATTTTGTTGCGTCATTTCCATTGATAAAGACACTTATCAATTTCTGATGTTGAGTCACTTAACAATGCCACTTAACAGTACACCAACCCTGTAATTGGTAGGTGAAAAATTTATTTCCTGAGTTTTTAGTTATCTTTTTAAATTACTTTTTCTAAGCAACAAAAAGTCGATCTCTCCCTCTCACTTCCCTCTCATCTCCCAGAAAAAAAAATTGGGAAAACACCCAAAACATGTTACAAACATGCATAGCTAAGCAAAACAAGCTTCCCCTTTAACCATGTAGAAAAAAAGTATGTGCACTCAATCTGTCACCTTTCTGTCATGTTTCATCATGAGTCCTCTGATATTATGGCTGATCATGGCATTGATCAGAGTTATAAAGTCTTTCAAAGTATTATGTCTTTACAATAATAACTATTGTATGATTTGTCCTCCTGGTTTGCTTAACTAATTCTCTACCAGTTCATGCAAGACTTCCCAGGTTTCTCTGAAATTGGCCCCTTTTATCATTTCTTATAGCACAACAGTACTCTATAACATTCATACGCTGTAACTTGTTTGGCCATTCTTCAATTTCATTTCTAGTTTTTTGCCACCATAAAAAAAGTTACTACAAATATCTGTATACATAAGGTTTTTTTTCCCTTCATTTGATTTCTTTAGCAGGTTACACCTAATGGTGGTATCACTGGTTCAAGGATGTGCAATTGAATAACTTCTGGGGCATAGTTTCAAATTGCTTTCTAGAGCAGCTGGACCAGTTCAGTTCCAGAAACAGTGCACTCATCTACCTGTTTTCCCACAGCCCCACCAAGTGTGTATTTTCCTTTTCTGTCCCCTTTACTGAAGGGTGTGAAGAGCAATCCCAGAGTTGTTTTAATTTGTATTTCTTTATTTATTAATGATTCAGAGAATTTTTTGTTATAGTTTTTGATACTTTAGGTTTCTTCCTCAGAAAGCCATCATTTCATATCCTTTGACTATCAGTTGGGGAATGGAGCTTATTCTATTAAATTTGAATCAATTCCCTATATATCCTATACATAAGACCTTTCTCAGGAAAATTTGCTGTAAAGATTTTTCCCCCATTGACCTCTTCTCCTAATTTTAGCTGCACTGATTTTGTTTGTACAAAAAACTTTTTACATAATCAAAATTCTCCATTTTACCTTTTGTATTCCTCTCTATCTTTTATTTGGTCATGATCTTTTCTCCTATTCATAGATCTTACAGGTAATGTTTTCCTTGTCCATGTAATTTATTTATGATGTCATCATTTATGTCTAAGTCATGAACTTTTCTGGTTCTGTATTACATATACACATACATATATGTGTATATATATATGTATACATATATATATACTTCTGCAATGAAAGGAGAGGGATATATTTTCTCAACTTTTTCCAGAGCCAAGCTTGGTCATTGTATCTCTAGTTCTACCTTCTTGCCTAACTAGCAGACAGATTTCTTATTTTCTCTTGGATATCTTCTCAGAATCAAAGAATCTCAATTGTAAAAGAGAACTTATCTAGTTCAACCTATATCTGAACAAGAATTTAGTGTATATAACACCACTGCTAAGCAGTGTTACATATACTAAACATAGTACCTATCCACCTTTGCTTGAAGGTATTCACTGATGGAAAACTCACCCTTTCATAAGGTAGACTACTATGGGAAGTGTTGGAAAATTCTTCCTTCTATTTAGGTGAAATCTACATCTCTGAAACATCCACCCACTGCTTCTTCTCTCCACTCTTGACTCTGAAGACTTTGCTTCAACAACCTTCTTACCCTAGAGATGTCTCCATACCCACAGCTCCTTTTTTCAATTGGTGTGTTCTTGCTATTTTAAGGAAGTGCCCAAGCCAGTTATAATCACTTCTCTTTCAACTCTGCTTCTGACTCTCTGGACTCTCCCACTCCAAACAAGGGTACCTCCCTCACCATTCTTTTAAGCTCCCTTTTATATTTTGTTTTCCCTCATCAGAATGTAAGATCTTTAACAGTAGGGTCTGTACTTTTTTTTTGCTTTTATTTGTATCCTCAAAACTAAATATACTGCCTGGCACCAAGTAAGTGCTTAATAAATTCTCTCTCTCTTTCTCTCCCTGCCCCCCACAAATAAAATAGGAATTCCATATAGATGGGGCTCTCCAGATGTTCATTCTACATGCAGAAGATATTTTGCTAAGTACATAAAGACCAAGAACATGGTGGAACTTCCCAATGAGACCCATAATTTCTTAAAAGAGACTGACCTAACAAACCATACAGAAAAAATAAAATAGATGAATGGTGCCTGTTTTCAAAACTGTAACACACAACTGGAAAGTCGTTTCATTGAGTTACTACACCCATGTGTAAACGTAGGATGGGCACTGAGGAGAAACAAAGAAGTGGGTCAGGAAATATATTAGGAGAAAGAGAGGCTGTATTTCACTTAGGAAATAGCATGATGCTTTTTAAGGACTTGAAGTTTCTCTCCAACTCAAAAATTTGTCTTTTAACACAGATGTTCTCTCAGTGTGCTATATGGCTATGAATACTGAAACACTACCCTCTCTGAAAAATCAAAGCTGAAGGAAACCTAAAGATTAATGGAGAGGATACATAGGCTATAGCCTATTTCCAGTGATGATCTGTGCATAATAAAAGGTATGACAAAAAAAGGAGGTGGGCCAGATGAGGGGGTTGGTGAGGAAAGGTGAGAATGTTAAGAACAAGAGATGGATAATCTGAGCATTTCAATGATACCATACCATGTAAAAAGACTGAGGAAGGTCCCTGGCATATTGGCTACATCCTTTATTGACCATCTACAGGACACCATGTACAAGAAATTCATTGGTTGAGCAGGCACTGATGGATTGCATCAATGCAAGAGAAATTCACATCTATGAGATCATAGATCCTTTGAATTACTGAGATAATGGCAACCATTCATATCATGTTCCTAATTTAAAAAGTAAAAGCATATACAGGTATTCTTGTAGCTACTAAAGCTGTATATTTGAATAAACAGAATCTCAAGGAAAAAATATCAATAAAATGTGAGCTATTTCAACAGAGGAAAGAATTAGGTTATATATTTCCATTTTGTGTTCAGCTATGCTAAATTTCTGTATGTTTCTGAAGAAAGGAAAGGCTTTTCAGCAGAATTGGAAGGCATTACTGTCTCAGGAATAAGGTAGTATATTAGAAGATATGGGAAATGGAAAAACTTAGGAAAGGTGGAAGCATAATGATCAGAGTAGGAAGAAAAATTTGATTCTACATGCTTTTAAAAAATGTGTTCTATTTGGAAGACACTGCTAGGCTAGGGATGAAAAGACAAAATTTAAACAGTCCCTGCAGAGTAGCTCCCATTCTACTGAGGGGATTCTACTTGTACACAGACATGAATGAATACAAAATATATACCAAGCAAAAGTGGACCACTAACAACTAGGGAAATGAGGAAAATCCTCATTTAGGTGTTAATACCTGAGTGGGGTCTTGATTTCCAAAGGTGGAGGTGAATAAGGAAAGCATCCCAGGAAAGAAGTCACCCTATGCATAAGTGGAAGATGGAAGTAATGGCATGGGAAATTTCATATAACTTTTACCTTTTTTTTTCTTTAGCTAAGGCTAAAGGAAACACATGACACTGTGAATAGTGCTGGGCTTGTAGTCAAGAAGCCTCATTACACTCCCTGACTGTATGACTAGACAAGCCAGAATCAATCAGTAACCATTTATTAAGTGCTTAGTATTTGCCAGGCACTGTGCTAGTGATGCACAAAAGATATAATACAGTCCCTGCCTTCAAGGAATTCACAATCTAATTGAGAAAGACAATACATAAAAAGAAACTGAAAAGGGAGGAGAGAATGTGAAAAGTGGGCAAGGGGACCACCATGGTATCCAACTTGGGACATGGTGAAATTCTGCAGCAGGGTGGGAAATTATCTAAGGAGGTTCTTGAGACTATGAAATCTAGAATGACAACGGGGTGGGGAATAAGAGAAAAAGGCACCAGAGTGCTTTTCTTAAATGGTAGAGGACCTGAAAGGAGTTCTCCAATATCTACCTTCCACTCTCTCCAATTAATGAGAGGGAGGGGCCTCAGGCTGGAGGGATTTTCAAGAGATACAAGTTTCAGAGTGGAATACAACTAGCAGTATGTTGAGCAGCAGGGCAGGAAATAGTGAGGCGAATCGCTGGTGCCCTCCTTAAATAACATAACAACCTCTGTATCTCCTAAGCAATTTCCTTGAACTTCTCTAAGAGGCAGGCTGATGGCTCAGTAGATAGAACAGTGGGCCTAGAATCTGAAAGATCTGAGTTCAAATCTGGCCTCAGACACTTACTAGCTGTGTGACCTTTGGCAAGTCACTTAACCCTGTTTGCCTCAGTTTCCTCATCTGTCAAATTAGCTAGAGAAGGACCACTCCAGTATCTCTGCCAAAAATACTCCAAATGGGGTCATGTAGAATTGAACATGACTGAATGACAATAGGGCTTTTCTACTAAGTGATAGATGGATTATGATATGTGTTGGTAGTGGGAGTCTCACCTCTCCATGCACTAGAGATCACAGATTCTCTGGGTATTCAAGTACCTTTTCATCAATGTCTAGCTTAAGTTTTATCTCCTTAGCAAGATGCCTGGTACTAAGTACTTAGTAAATGTTTGTTTCCTTGTTTCCTTCCTTCTATTCAAAAAGTCTTCTTTGACCACCACAACTGATTTGGTTGGTTGGTTAACTCATGAATTTGACATTTTAAGCACCTGCTGCATGCAAAGCACTTTGTTAGGCACAAGGAAAGATAAAAACCCCCTCAAGTGCATAATCTTATAGGCCTGGTGATCACTCCTTTCTCAGAACTTACATGTCATTTATTGCCTCAACCACTCATTTGACAACTGTCATATGTTTACCTTCTCTTTTTAAGTACAGATAAACATATGCCCATGTAGAGTTGCCCTGAGCAGTATTATTTTAAAACAATATTGCTAACACATCTTCATCAATCATGATTATCGTCCCTGACATTTTAAAAACCCCTTAAGGTTTTCAAAGTATGTTACATGTTATCTCTGATTATTTTATAATCAACCTCCACTGTGGAGTCATAAAATCCCACTGTACTGTGTTTTTTGGCTGATTGCCCATTAGTAATGTAAGTGTGGAGCTAATGCCCTTCCCTTCCCCCCTCCCCGTTATTTTGCCTGATATTACCTTTTTTACAGACTGATTAGTCATTTTGATGGGTATACTCAAACAAGACAATGTGGTACAATGGAAAGAATGCTGGAGCTGAGAACAGGAGAGACCTGGATCCTAATCCTATGGCTCTGTGACCACATACAAGCACTTGGCTTCAAGTCAATTTCCTTATCTATAAAATGAGTATAATCATTGCCCTAGTGCCTACACCACAAGGCAGGGCAGCTAGCTGGTGCAATGGAGAGGGCCCCAGTGCAGGAGTCAGGAGGACTGAGTTCAAATCTCACCTCAGACACTTGACACTCACTAGTCACTTAACCCCAGCTGCCTCATCCTGATGAGTATCTGGTCACTGGATCCAGATGGCTCTGAAGGAGGTGAGGCTGGTGACCTGCACAGCCCTCCCTCACTCAGAACAAAGTCAGGTGCAAGTCATGTCATCATCTCTCTGATGGTATGGTCTTCTTAGGCAATGAAGGACAAACACACACACAGGCACACAGACCACAAGGCTGTTGTGAAGACCAAGTAAGCTCATGTCTGTCTGTGAAATCCTTAGCAAACTTCGAGGCTGCTACAGTGCTACAAATGGCAGATACTGTGTTGTTTCCCCAACTAGACTATAAGGCCGTTAGAGGTGAGGATTATATGTCATACACCCATTTGTTTATTCAATAAATATTAATCACCTCTCTTATTCAAGGTTCTGTGTTATCACAATGCTTTACACATAATATAGGAGATAGGAACTGGACCTGTAATTTCACTGGAGTAGGTAACTCTTACATGTAATAAAAGACAATAAATATTTGTTTACAGCATCAAAGATGAAACTATGGTTCCATTTTAGTGCAGGCTTGACACATAGTAAGCACTTAACAAAATGCTTTTTCATTGATTCATTCATTTATTTTGGAACCTGGGTCTCTTTAAAGCCTCAACTTATATCACTTCCTGATTCTCTCAGTGGCTAGTCATTGTGTATTTTTTTTAATGGCTCATAATTATTTACCTCTGAACATGTCACATTTCTCCCAGGAGAACATAAGTTCCTTGAGGCAGGAGCTGTTTCATTCGTGCCTTCGAGTTCCCCCCAATGCCTAGCTAAGTACCTGGCATATAGAAGGCAACTATGCTAGTTGATTCAAAGGTTGACTTGACTGGTTGAATGTGTGTCCCTGAGGATGAGAACTAAGGGGCTTGAAATAGCCCCTTATTTCTTCCTTGAGATTCTGTATATTCAAATATGCAGCTTTAATAGCTACAAGAATATCTTTTTTGCTTTTGCTTTTTAAATTCGGAACATGATATGAATGGCTGCCACTGACCTGTGATTCGAATTAAGTTTGTAGTCCACGAGAATGCCAGCCTCATTTTCTGACCTTACTCTCTAGACACATACCTCCTTGATATTATACTTACGAAGATGACTTTTTTAAACCTAATTGAAAGATGCTATGTTTCTCCCTTCATTTTGATTCAGTATTCTGTCAAGATCTTTTTAAATCTTGACCCTCTAGTGCTTTAGCTATCTCTTTAGTCATTTGCAAATTTGATGTAATTTTTTTTTCTAAGCCACTGATAAAAACGTCAAACAGTACAGAATCAAGTCCAGAATCCTGGAACAAGTCCACTAGAGACCCAATTACAAGTTAATGTAGGATGATTAGTGACTGCTCTTTAGGTCTGGTCTTTTAATCAGTTCAGACACCACACAATTGCACTATTGTCTCATCCACATCTGTTTATTTTTCCCAAAGGAACAGCAGGAGACTGTCAAATCCTTTGCAGGCTGCCATATTTTCCTGATCTGCCATTTTAGTCATAACTTTTTCACATAAGGAAAGCAGGTTTGCCTGGCATGATGTTTTTGATGAAACTATGCTTGCTCTTTGTGGTCCTGATGCAGGTGTTCCCTACCCATCTATTTAACAATGCACTGGAGAAATCTGCAGTTAAAAGTTTAGTTTTCAGGCTTCATTCTGATAATAAAACAGAAGCACTTCTCTTCTCCAATCCTGTTCACAATCTTTCAGATACTGACGTTGGCTCAGTGGTCATGTCTGCCAGTTATTTCAATGCCCTAATATATAGTTCAGATTGACCAAATGACTTGGCAATCATTGAGGGCAGCCAGATGTGTTCTTTTATCTTCTGACTTAACTTGGACAATTACTCCCTATTAGATGTTTTTTGTTCACTCTCCTTGGCAGAGAAAATGAGTGGATTAGCTCTGCCTTCTTGCTGTCTCCATTTATCATTATCCCATGTACCCCAACAATTGGTCTTATCCTTTCTTTAGTACTCTATTTTTCTTCAATAAAGCTTTAAAAAAATAGATTTTGTTGTTATCCTTACCTTTCTTTGCCAGTCTCAGATGATTCTGAGTGTGAACCATTCTGACACTATACTTACAGGATCATGTCATGTTTTTCATCCATTCCCTGTCCTTTATTATAAATATTATAATATAAAATTATAAATTATAATTTATCATCTATCCCTGCTGCAGATGCTGGGCTCAGAAGCAGGACTGGTGGTCTAGTGGGGGGTGTGTGAGCAAACCATTTCTCCACAGTGATATTGTCCTCAACAATAACTGTGGAGCTCACAGTAGGAGAGTTGGGGCTCTTAGGGGCACTGCTATTACAAAGGTTTTTGGATTCAGTGTCCTGGGCCATTTCCATGGGGACCTGAGGGGTGATGTTGGAAGAGATAGTGACAATAGTTTGCCTTTCCCTCAGTGGCCCTGGTCTATGAGTTCAGTGTACATTACTCATCAAGAAGAGCCAACGTAGGTACACATGCACTGGTCCATAGGCCCTAAACATTAGAAACCATGATGATCCCAACAGAGGAGGTGCAATCTGTAAGATGAAGAAAGGCCTCTCACATTAAAGTGTGGCCCAGATTCTGGGGTATCCTTTGGAGAGTGTGACATAGGTAGGAAAAAGGGCTGTATCTTTGAGTCAATCTATTCTACTTAGAACAAACAGAATGATTGAAGTTCAGCTGTAGTATATTTATGAGCAATGACACTGGTCCAAACAAAAAGCACATCTTAAATGAGATGCTAAAGGTTTGCTTCTAACCATGTGATATCCTAGAGTAGACACAGGTGAAATCAGATTATGGACACTGTAGGGTGACGTGGTAGTGGTAAAAATTGATCAGCCATGACAAAAGTGCCAGAACATATGGATTTTAATTTATTATCCCAGCTACCTCCAATACCATTTCACTTGGGAAAGAAAATCTTTGAAATGACTCTGGCATAATGTGAATGTCAAAAACTATTTGTATAGGACTCTCCTTATAATCAATGCTCTGTACTTTTATGAGAGGTGAAGTTGGTGAGAGCTTGAGAAAAGAAAAAAGAGATCCTGGTCTTCTGGCTTCCACCTTTGAAAGAGAAGATGCTCAGTTTGAGACTCTCTTTGGGTTCCTGAAGCAAGAAAAAGTCTGTGGGAAAAGGTCAACATGTAAAGGAGTCAGAATTCTCTCACATGTCCCTCTCCCAGCTTGCTGTACTATAGACTTAAAGGAATTGTTCCTTAGCTGAAATGTGAGATTCTCTCTTAGCTAAGCTCTTGCTCCCAATGGGAGAGCTCATTCACTTTGTATTTTCTGGTATATATTTGCATAGGTATACCTTCTCTGATTTCTGCTTTGCTATTGCTGTGGATAAATAGGCTTGTTTTCTGCTATGTCTGTTCATTACAGAACTGGCATATAGTAGGAAAGAAGTCAAGCCTTGGATATAGTTTTTTGCTATGTCTGTTCATTACAGAACTGGCATATAGTAGGAAAGAAGTCAAGCCTTGGATATATAGTTTGGGGCCTTCCTTGCCCACTAGAGAATGGCAAATGAGTGCAGCTTTTGAATTTACAAATTATTTCCCCTAGACTAACAATATTTAAGGGAGCAAATAGACCTAGCTGTAGTGCATTATCCTCGCTCTCTGAAAGTGGCCAACTTCTAGTCTCCACCTTCTGCTTCCCCTCCTGGCAACAATCAGTCTCCCTTAGAGAAGGGTGGAGGGAGGGGAGAGACTATAGACGTATTTATTTTTGCCTCCCTGCAAGTCACTTCTAAACATACCCATGTGGACACATAACCCACATGGACAAAACACACAACACACTCCCACACCCCTCTACTAGTATTCTACCTAAGCTCCTTATGAAGACTGCTAAAACAAAATCCCCAACCCCCAATTTGCTAGACTAGCTCTTGGGATCAGGTACTCTCTTTTATCTAAACTTGGAGTCTCCTTACAACAGCAACACTTTGGTCTGTGCACAGCAGGGGCTAAATTAATGTTTGCTGAATCGAAAAGAGCTGAGTTAAACTGAGGTAAAAGGTTAGAGAGTAAATAAAATGAAGTTCAAAAAATTGGCTTGCAGATTTTATGGAATCTATCCAAATCTTGCAAGATGTGACATTGTTTTGTCTTAAAAGGAGACT
Source organism: Bettongia penicillata ogilbyi (assembly GCA_023548195.1). Lineage (NCBI taxonomy): Eukaryota > Metazoa > Chordata > Mammalia > Diprotodontia > Potoroidae > Bettongia > Bettongia penicillata. Next base: position 6,337,262 of record JAJHZJ010000245.1, on the reverse strand, counting down.
TGAAAAAATTTAAAATCAACCTTTAGTTCTTGGGCCAATAAACTCAATAAGCAGGAGGCCTAGAAGTTTATCTTTTAAGTTTCCTGTCATTTTTCTCTAATCATTTGTTTATAATGCATTGCTATGGTGAGAAAGAGTTGTTCAACTAAGTCTTCCAAGTCTGCACTGAAAGTGTTTTCATTTCAGGATTTCATTCTCTGTCGTGTCCCTCGCCCTCCCCCACCCCCACCCGCCTTCTCTCCCCACTCTCTCCCTAACTCGTTTCCTTATTCTCTCAGAGTAGCATTTCAAATATCTTTTCCACTCCATAGATCCTTCTATGCTTTGGATCTTTATTCTGTCCAATCTTACTTAACAAATTCTTGTTTATGTTCCCCTGTGAGCCAAGCTTCTAAGAAAGAGCCTTTTAAACTTAGTTATATGTGTTAGAGGATTTGTTTAGTCCTCAACTTTCCTCCCTAAATAGATCTGAGCATGAAATTATTGAGAATGCCGTTTTCATACTGGAGATTTTAAAAGATCAATACATTTTGTTTTGACACGAATAGACATTTACCAACAAATACTCAAACAATCCGTCTTAAAAAGTATGTTCCTCAAAAAACCAATTTATGGATCACTAACAGAAAGGAAGGATGCATCCTTTAACTCAGACAATATGCTACTAATTGATCATTTTATTTGACTTGGGTTTTGCTGTCTTTACTTTATTGCAATCGGTTTTGCTGTCTTTACTTTATTGCAATCTTAAGTGTGTTGTTTTGATTCTGTCCTCACCCTCACCCCACACCACCTCCCAGCTTCCCCACACCACTTAAGATTGTAGATTTAAATGGGACTGTAGAGGTCACATCCAACTCCCTCATTTTATTTTGTCTTATTTTTTTAATATTTATTTTTAGTTTTTGACATTCATTTCCACAAGATTGAGTTCCAAATTTTCTCCCCATCTCTCTCCTCCCCCAACCCCAAGACACCATGCATTCTGATTACTCCTTCCTCCAATCTGCCCTCTCTTCTATCACCCCCCTCCCTTCCCTTATCCCCATCTTCTCTATTTTCTTGTAGGGCAAAATAGATTTCTATACCCCATTACCTGTATTTATTTCCCAGTTGCACGCAAAAACAATTCTCAACATTTGTTCCTAAATCTTTGCGTTTCAACTTCTCTCCCTTCCTCCCTTCCCACACATACCCACTGTGAAAGCAAACAATTCAATATAGGCTAAATATGTGTAGTTTTGCAAAAGACTTCCATAATAGTCATATTGTAAAAGACTAACTAGATCTCCCTCCATCCTATCCAGTCCCCCATTAATTCTCCTTTCTCGTTTGACCTTTTCCCTTCTCAAAAGTGTTTACTTCTAATTACTCCCTCCTCCCATTTCTCCTCCCTTCTATCATTCCCTTCACCCCACTTATCCCCTTCTCCCCTACTTTCCTGTAGTGTAAGATATTTTCATACCAAATTGAGGGTGGATGCTATTACCTCCATAAGCCAAATGTGATCAGAGTAAGATTCACTTTTCCCCTCTCACCTCCTCCCTTTTCTCCTTCATTGAAAAAGCTTTTTCTTGCCTCTTTTATGAGAGATAATTTACCCCATTCCATTTCTCCCTTTCTCCTCCCAATATATTCCTCTTTTACTTCTTAATTTTATTTTTTTAGCTATCATCCCTTCCTATTCAATTCACCCTCTGCCCTCTTGTCTATATGTGTATAATCCCTCCAACTACCCAAACACTGGGAAAAGTCTCAAGAGTTACAAATATTATCTTTTCATGTAGGAATATAAACCGTTCAACTTTAGTAAGTCCCTTATGATTTCTCTTTCCTGTTTACCTTTTCATGCTTCTCTTCATTCTTGTGTTTGAAGGTCCTCTATTTCATGGAATGACCATTTTTCTCCTGAAGTATTATACTCACTTTAGCTGAGGAGGTGATTCTTGGTTTTAATCCTAGTTCCTTTGATTTCTGGAATATCATATTCCAAACCCTTTGATCCCTTAATGTAGAATCTGCTAGATCTTGTGCTATCTTGATTGTTCTTCACAATACTCGAATTGTTTCTTTCTGGCTGCTTGCAGTATTTTCTCCTTGATCTGGGAACTCTGGAGTGTGGCTACAATATTCCTAGGAGTTTTTCTTTTGGAGTCTCCTTCAGGAGGTGATCAGTAGATTCTTTCAATATTTATTTTACACTTTGGTTCTAGAATATCAGGGTAGCTTTCCATGATAATTTCATGAAAGATGATGTCTAGGCTCTTTTTCTCATCATGGCTTTCAGGTAGCCCCATAATTTTTAAATTATCTCTCCTGGATCTATTTTCCAGGTCAGTTGTTTTTCCAATGAGATTTCACATTGTCTCCTATTTTTTCATTCTTTTGTTTTTTTTGGTAATTTCTTGGTTTCTCATAAACTCATTAGCTTCCATCTGTTCTTTTCTAATTTTTAAAGAACTATTTTCTTCAGTGAGCTTTTGAACCTTCTTTTTCATTTGGTTAATTCTGCTTTTTAAAGCATTCTTCTCCTCAGTGGCTTTTTGGATCTCTTTTGCCATTTGGGTTAGTCTATTTTTCAAGGTGTTATTTTCTTCAGCATTTTTTGGGGTCTCCTTTAGCAAGCTGTTGATTCACTCTTCATGACTTTCTTGCATCACTCTCATTTCTCTTCCCAATTTTTCCTCCACCTCTCTTACTTGATTTTCAAAATCTCTTTTAAGCTCTTCCATGGCCTGAGACCATTGCATACTTATTTTGGAGGTTTTGGATGCAGAAGGCTTGACTTTTACGTCTTCCTGTAATGGTATACTTTGTTCTTCCCCATCCAAAAGGATGGAAGACAATACCTGTCCACCAAGAAAGTAACCTTCTATAGTCTTATTTTTTTTCCCTTTTTTGGGCATATTCCTAGCCAGTTACTTGACTTTTGAGTCCTTTGTCAAGTGGAGGGTATAAGGGACCTGTAGGTTCTCAGTTTCTCCAAGGTGCCACAATCAAGGGAGAGGAGTTTACTCCTCTCTTCGCCTTTATTCTGGTCTGGGAGCAACCACAAGCTTTTCTGTTCCGGATCTGCAAGTAGGGTTCCTTCCCCACAACTGCCTCCAGCTCCACCAAGCCAGAAAGTGCTCCTCCTCACCCAAGGCCGCCACTCAGGGCTGAGATTCAGATCAGCAGTTTGATTCCCCCACAGTCTTTAGGCTGCGGGCTCCAAAAATGGATGCTTTAGCCACGTGGGGCCGGGACAAGGGCAGGACCCTGCTCCCTTCTCATCCAGGTGAAAGAGCTTTCTCGCTGACCTTTGAAGCTGTCTTTGGTGTTTGGGGGTTGAGGATCTGGGAACCACAGATTCCTGGGGGCACCCTGAAGCCTGCTCAGGTCCTGTTCCTGTTGCATCACATAGCCAAAGCTGGGCTGTGCTCCACTCTGAGTTCAGTGTGATAGACCTTTCCTGTCGGCCTTCCAGGTTGTCTCAGGCTGGAAATCTCTTTCACTCTGTTTTTTGTGGCTTCTGTTGCTCTAGAACTTGTTTAGAGTCATTTTCACAGGTATTTTATGGGTTTGGCAGGGAGAGCTATAGCAGGTCTGTCCTTCTACTCCGCCCTCCCTCATTTTGTGAAGAGGTTAAATGACTTGCCTAAGGTCACACAAGCAGCAAGGGGTAGGTCTGAGTTTTAAAACAGGGCTGTAAGTTCAGTCAAGATCCTCTGAATCCAGATGAAAAATCCTTTGTACTGCACCACACTGCCTGCTTCTGATGTCCCTCAGAATTCTTCATATTTTCCATTCCTTGTGACAGGAAAATATTCCATTATATTTCTATATTTAAAATCTGCTCAGCCTCTTCCCAGATGTTGAACAAGCATTTCATCTCCAGCTTTTTTTGACATCACAATTTTCCTATGAACTTTTTTTTCAATTCATGTGCTTTTTCTCACTGTTAAGAGACTTCCTTGGTTCCCAATTGTTTAAGAGATCACTAAAACTGATGAGAGGAGTTCTTAAAAGCCCTTGGGAAACGAGGCACCCTCATTTTATATCAGAAACTTTCCTCAGAAATTCTTGTAACTGACCTTTGCACTAGGTCCATCATCAATTCAGTTTTCTCACAAATCAACTCTGATGATCTGGGACATGTCCTCTCACCAACCCCGCTTTCACTTCTAGTGTAAATGCTCCAGTTTAAGCCTAAGGTTAGAGAGGACAGTTTCATATCATGTGCACACAACGGCTCCTTGAAAGTCTAATTTACAAACATTACGTGATTAGACTGTTATTTTTGGAGAAGAAAAATTTGAGCAAGTCCACGTTTATATAAATAAGGAAATGGAATTTACATTTCTGTCTAGAAACATGCAGATTTATATCTTATTACATACTTATGAACTTTATAGCTACTTTGGCTTCAAGTCATACATCTTTTTGTCCTTGACAATTTCTATTTCCTTAGCATAGTCCCAAATAAAATTAAAATAGAAAAAACTACATTGTGGTCTTTTTATAACTGTTGCTAGTGATTCCAATTTCTCCACACAAGAATTGCAGTAGGATGGAATTATAGTGCATATTATGCATTGTTTGCATACACATGTATCATTACATGAAATCAGATGGACTATTGGTCTCATGCTATCCTGTAACACACCTTCTATGAAAGCTTGTTATAACCTATCTAGCCACAACGAATATGCAGCATGCTTCCAGAAAATAGCCTAATAACAGAATTTGTTTTAATTTTCTTCCAGAAATAATTTAAGATAGTAAATTGACATTCATGGATTTCCTTTGATGAGAAAGAAGGCTTCAAACAATCTCAAAACTCTCTATTCATGGAGAGAACACCTGAATCAATGAAGTTACACAATCAAAATCAGTATCAATATAATATATGATTTATCCTAGAATTCTAGGGGATTTAACATGTTAACTAAATAAGCGTAAAAAGTCATTTACTTTTGTCACATATATATGTTTACAATAGTATATTCCAAAGGGGTCAGTTTGGGGGGTATTTTTTTCAGACTGATACATAATGATACTTAAGTTCTACCCATCCTGCTTAGCATTGACAATATGGGAAGAAAAAAACTTTATTACATAAAATTCATTAAGGTGGGGAGTTTGGAAGGGGTAAATTTCCTTTGTCTAGGGAATCTAAAAGAAGCTGGAGAATAAGATGTCTGTAGACTTGACTACAACCAGCTTCAATAAAGGACTGCAGTACAATAAACCCTTGTTAATCTAACACAGGTTTATTTAATAGTGTGTGTTTCAAAGCAACTGCTGTTCCCTAGCCAGCATCTTAAAAATGGCTTAATCCAAAAAGCCATCATTCCAAGAAGAAATCAGGTTTGAAGGAGGTTCTTCTGGTTGGATGACTTCCTGCACCACAAAACAGCTGTGTATAGCAGGAAGGAAACCAGAATTTGTGGGGAACCCTGTGAAAGAAACAGCTGTTCTGTATATCTGCCTCTTCTGCCTTCCTCTTCAGAGGCTGAAGGTAGTGAAATATCCATAAGGCAGGAAGCAAGAGGAAAAAAGTAGAAAAGTTAAGGTCTTAAACAGAACAACCAGGACTTCCAAAATCTGGGGCAATTTCATTTTAGGGGGTTGTGGGCCAGCAAGGTTGAATGGAAAAACAAGCAACATACAGACACATACAATTGTAGACTTCCCTTGGTTGGTCATAGGAGAAATGGAAGAAAATCTGCTGTTCAACAATTCTGTTCCCTTACCTTTTCCTAGGGCCTGACTTTTCTCCCTCTTCCTCTCTACCAACCTCTGGTGAAGGGTTGTGATATTCAAAGACTGTGATTTCCATTCCACAATAGAGAAAGTGTGCCTACTTTCTCGGATGTTGGTGCCTGGGACAAAGGCCTTACCACCTAGCTCTAGCTAAGGAACAGGATGGCTCTGAAGTTGGAGGACCTGGATTTAAAACCTAGCTCTGCCACTTAATAGCTATGTGATGTTAGGCAATTCACTTAAATTCTCCAGGTCTGTCTCTTTACCTGTAAAATGAAGACATGGGCTAGATGACTTCTAACATCCTTTGCAAATCTATGTTCCAGTGGTCTTACCCAATTGCTGAGCAGCTTTCCCCAGTAGAATGCATGCTTCCTGTGAGCAGAGATAAGTTTTATTTTTTGTCTTGGTATACCTGGCACTTAATAGATGTGTGCTGGATTGAATCAATCACAGCAAATCTGAATCATCCATTCTAAAAGGCCCAGCTAGAATTCTGATCCATTAGTTAATACTAAATTCTAGAACTTTTTTTAAGTGAAGAGAACTAAGATAAGAAAAAGGTGAGGAACCCAAAGTACTCAAATCCCCCAAAACATGGCTTTCTGCCAGCTTCCTCTAAGCCTGACTGAATTATCTTCTTCCTCCCCAGTTCTACTGTTTTTGGTTTTTTCCCCAAGATGGGAAGGGGATGAAAAAAAGCCCCAGATTTTAAGAAGTAACCTAACAAGTTCTTATGTTTTCATTCTTATGTATCACTCTTGTCTTGAATTTCATACTTCCTAAACATAAGGTACAAATCAGCAAAATTATTCACAGTACTTTCCATGCCTAAGAGGGAGTTCTTACAAGACAGGAAGTTGTTCTTGGAACCAAAACCAGAGTCTTTTGACATCAGTTTTTACTAACTTCCGCAAATCACTACTTTCCTATCTTCCTGTCTCCATCAGAGGGTGGGGCATACACCTTTTAAATGCAGTTTTCCTGTCTCCTGTTTAATTTTCTTCTCAAAACAGAAAAGCATTTATTTTTCCTTTGCTGGATTTATCCATTACAATTCAGCAAATAGAATAATATAGTTAAATTTTTATAAAGTATCTGTAATGCAGTGACAAGCACCATCTCAGTAGCATCTCTCCTGTTCTCCATTTTCCCCAATCCCCAAATGTACATTTTGCTTTTGGGGCAAAAGAATACTTTTCAGCCATCTGTCTACTTCCAGAGTTGACCTTGTAGGTTAGGTTCAAAGTAATTAGCCCTACACTTGTGACCAGAGGGAGGTCACAGATTACCACTCTTCCTCTGTCCAATTCTCCTCCCCTTTGGTTGTGGTAAGGATCAGTTGTTGCTATAGGTTGTAAGCCTGAAATGTGCCCATTTTAGGCATAAGGGAAATATTTTGCAATCCAGGATATTGTGCATTGTTGATGTATTGTTGTAATTTTTAGACAGTGATTTATTTCCTTAACGGATTTATATAGGGCCTTTACACAGGAAATTGCTATGTGTGTGTGTGTGTGTGTGTGTGTGTGTGTGTGTGTGTCTTGAGTTAAATCTGTACTATGGAAATTTGGATTTACACAAATGAAAAAGGTAAAGGTATACACAAACCCTTTGTTTTTTTTTTTAAAAAAAATTGATTTTCTGTGTGTATATATGTATGAAAGGCCAGGTGTGGCTAGAATAGAAGGAGACCTTGTTCCCTGGACTTGGCTTTGTGTCTCTTCAACTCAAGGCAGGAAAGTGGGAGGGGTGAATTCAAGTTGGGAAATTAAGGGACTGTGAACCATTGCAAATGATTCAAAATTCCAAAAATTAAGAGTTTTGGGACAATTATTGGGAAGCAGCAACTACCTAGGTAAGAATATGGAGGCATTAGGAAATACAAGCTACAATTTGGGTGAAGTGTCACAGACAAGGACCCTGAGACCAGAGGAAGTTTAGCTCAAAGAAAAGATTAAACCTGAACGCACTTGGAGAACCTGTTCAATGTCCTGAGGAATTTGGGGCAAAAAAAGATCTCTAGAAATGGAAGGTCTTCTAGTCAAGATTGGCCACTCCTCAAAGCAGAAAAACCACAATGATTTTTGTTTTTGTCCCCACCCCACCCCAAAAACACTTTTGCTGGTACTGTGGCTAAAGCAAGGGTTAATGCCTTACTAAAGGGCTCTAAAAAATATTTGGAGCTGTGAACTGAAACACAGTAGCAAAACCCCTCCTCTGGAGGAGACAAGGAAGGGTGAGGTTAGATGCATAGAAAACTCCAGTCACATGTGTAGGGAAACCATGCCTGAAAGCATCATGCAGGGATAATTTATGTATTCAATGCAAACCAGTGGGGAGCATCATGGAGACATCAACAGAGGAGCCATCAGTAGCTCCACACAGTATCAAAGGCAAGAGTTGTTCCTCCATGTAGTATCCTATGACACATATCCCCTAAACTTTCCTTTTCACACCTGATTCTGACATGTTTTCACTCTTCCTACAAGTGAAATGGAATGTATATTTAGGAGAGTATGCCCCAATTTTATAAGAGGAAATAGGTTGTATTGCTACTTTGAAAAAATATCCCATTTCAATAAATAAAGACCTTTGTATTTACCTAATCCTGTCCTGGAGATGACTCTTAAAGATAATAAATTGATGGGAGCTTGTGACCACCCTCTCTTCCTGGTTACTCTCTCCCTGGTTACTCTCTCCCGTTTTTGTGTTGGCAATATTCTCTCCAATACTTCTCCTTAGCTCTTTTTGATAGTTCATCATCTATATCATGCCCAATTCATTAGGAATTGTGGGTACTCCCCATGGTTCTATTCTAGGGCCTTCTTATTTCCTCTCCGTAATCTCATCAATTCTAAAATTGTTGTTGTTTGCAGGGGTGGAAGTGGGTGGCACTTTATTTGTACCCCAGTGTTTCGTGTCCTGCCTGGTGTATTGTAGGCACTGAAATGCAGGTTGAATTCACTTGACCTCAAGAATAACTTCAAGGATCTACGTATCCAGCCCATTTGTCCCGAGATTCAGTCTTTTATCATAACTGTCTCTTAAGACATTTCAAACTGAATGTACCAGAAATATCTTAAACTCTGTGTGCCTAAAACTGAAATCAACTTTCATCCTAAATCCTAACCAGGGGAACCTGTGGCTTTGATGCCACATATGACATTCTACTAGGTCCTTGGGTGCAGCCTTTTGACTGAGTTTTAAGTTTTACAGAACAAATCCTTTTATTAAGGGGACTTAATCTGTCAACTTTAGATTCAGTCAAAGTGCTGAACTTTGAGGACCTAGAAGGCCACATGTGGCACCTTGAAGCCACAGGTTCCCCACCTCTGTAACCTCTTCCAGACTTCTCTGTTTCTACCAAAGTTATCACCATTTTTCCAGATTCATGTTTGGCATTACTTTGGATTCTTCATCCCCACATATCCAGTCCTTCACTGCATCTCTGGTACCTAACCCTCATATCTACCAGCACAGCTAACCCTTTAGTTCAGGCCCTCCTAACCTCTGCTCGAGATAATTAGCCTACCAACTGGTCACCTTGTCTAGACTACTCTGTACACTGCTGCCAAAATAATTTTCCTTAAGTGTAGAGCTAACAACGTGACTCTCCTATTCAACTCAGTTGAACTCCAATGGTTTCCTATTGCCTACACAATAAACCTAAATTCCTACCCTCATTAGAAATTATCTTCTGAGAACCAGCCAAATCTGCTTTCTGTTCTTCCCTTGAGACACTCCATCCTTCCCACCTTTGTCATGGCAATCCCCTCCTGTGGCTGTAATGCGTCCTCTCTCCGCACTTCCACCTTAAGGAGTCTCTTTCTCTCTCTCTCCTTCTAAGATGCAGTTTAAGCGCCATCTTCTCTATGAAGCCCTTCCTGACTGTTCTAACTTCTGGTGCCCTTCCTCTTCCCTAATCACCTTTTTATTTAATTACCGTATATACATACGTACATACACACATATACATAGATGTATCAATTGCACATTTATATTGTATGTTTTTAGACATATACTTGTATCCCCCATTAGAATATAAGCTCATTGTGAAAAGAAAATGCTTCATTCTTTATATTTGTATCCTTACCATCTAGAACAATGTTTGGCACATAGTATTGATTGACACCAGGAGTCCATGCTGTTTCTTTGTCCCAAAGCACCAGCTATAGGGTGGTGTGGTAGGGGTTGGGGTAGAGGTAGCAGACAGGGTGGAGGGGGAGAGAAAAAAGCTAAGATTGGGTTGTCTTCATTAAACTAGAAAAGCCAGTTATTTTGATCTCTCAAAGATCTGTTTCTGATTGTAGATGGTACTAGTTAGAACAGCTGAATGCTAGAACTGTCCAGAATTTGGAGCTTCCTATATGTCTGGCAGTAAAAATCAGGTCAGCATGCGACAGAGTAAACTACTTCAGGGTTGCCAGGGATAGAAGGGGCATAGGGGTGGAAAAACTGTCTAGAAAAACAAAGCTTCCATTGTTCTTAAGAATTTGTATTCCTTGGAGCACAAATATCATCCTTGAATGATACCAATTTCTATCAGGATAGTAAAATTCCATGATAAAGTTTATTAGGGATCAATTCATATTCCCTGTGTGCTAAATGAAGCATTAGAGTTTTTTTATGATACAGAAAATTTTCATAAAGTGAAAGTTATTCTATGACACTCAACATTGGCATCATAGGAAGTTTATACTCCATCTGAAATACCCTTAAAAACCTTTGGGTCAGTTTTATTTGGCCAGATTGCCTCAAAACATTTCTTTTGAACTTGTTTGGTATCCTTTTAGTTTGTTTCTATTTTTCTTTTCCTCCCTTTACTTCCCTCCCTGAAAACATATATGATCTTTAATAGAAGTGGGCTTCCCCCCCCCCGTAGCTTGTATTAAAAAACACCAGAAATATTTTCCTTAAGCACATAAGGCTTACTTAAAATGTGATTTCAATTCCCATGAAAATAGAAGTGTTTTATTTTGCCAAATTATTTCAACTAGGTATGTTTGATTTGTTTCTATTGATTGCTCCACAGTTTATCCACAATCTTTCTGGACCAGTTAGTAACTTTAATGGTGTATTTTGTTGTGATTATGAATAAACTCCAGATGACATTTTTGACAAAAGACTTTTTTGCAAACATTTCCTTCAAGATTACCAGCCTAACAAAACCTGATAGGTACTCCACAAATACCCACATTCACTTCATTGCCCACAGGAAACGAGTTTTTCAATTTCTAATTGATATCACACTCTGTTTAATTATCTTTAACATCATTAACTCTGTTTACTCTTATTCTCCATTTGAAAAGTAGTTGGGAATGGCACCCTAAATATTTCAAACCAAAATATTTATATGCTTTCCACAATCCCTAAGGAAGATAAGAATCAAAAACACTGCTGATTTAGAGCTGGAAAAGAGCTTAGGGCTGATGCTACACATGAGCCTGTAATATAAACTTATCTAGTCTCATTAAGGAGGGCTGATAGAGCTTTCTAACTCCTACCATGTTAGAGCTTCCATGTTTTTAGCAATGAACTGTGAGGTCTGTTTCAGCATCTCCCCAGATAATCACTAGCCTTTAAATGGAACAAGTGTTTGTGTAGGGAGCACACAATGACATGTCATAAATACACTGGTTTTGATGTATTTTCTCCAAGAGATACAGAAAATCTGCTATGCTTCTAGTTCCATTCCCTGTCCATACAGCAGCAGTATTAGAGAAATAAATGCATGGGAACCTAAAGAAAGTGATTTGTCTCAAAACTTCTGCCTCTTTCACACTCCCCTCTAATGTCTTTTGCTTTGACTGTATAATTTAGAACGAGAATCATGAATGTTGCCCTTAGCTTCGACCCACACAGGACCTGGCATTGACCAGGCTCTTCTAATGAGGTTAAGGTGTAAACTGGGAAGAAGTAGAGCTCTTGAGGTGAAAGCTCAATTAGGGAGAGTGGGGGAAGGAGGAAGAAAGTGCAATTCAAAGAAGAAAACAATTCATAAAAGAGATCACATACTTGGCATAAATGAATAACCACATGTTAGAAAAGAAGGGGGTTTGTTGAAAGGGTTATTGAGTTTGTATGCCAAGATGGACAGTGGCTTTGGATTTGCTCCTTTTACTAGCATACAGTGAATTTCTTGGCCAATAAGTGCATAGGAAATCCTACTCTAAAAACCCTCTTTTGTGACTCTTTTATGAACTTGCACATTCCCAGTTCCAGGGTTTGGGACTTAGATTTCACCCATGAAGAATAAATAAGATCGGCTGAAGTATTCTACTGAAAATGAGCTTGTTTTCCACCAGCTGGTGACATGGCTGGAAAGGTTTTCATGAGTCACAGATTCAGACCCTATAAGGGGCCTCAGAGGTCTGCTATTCCCACCCCTTCGTTGGACAGATGACCAAGTCAGTCTAGGAAATCTTAATGGAAGTGAAGTACTGGAAAAAAACTGTCAATAGCTGTACGGTTTGGGCTTGTTTCTTTGACTGGCAACTAGCTTCATTGCCCTCCATGTAAAGCACTTTTGCTGCTTGTTTCACAAGAGTGTCTAACATAGTACAAAAGGAAAACTAACATTTTAACAGGATCCAATGAGAGAATCAAGACCAGTATGATTGCCAGGAATGATCTGATGCTTCCCTCTTATTCCTGGGGCCTTCAGCCTTGGGAGTGGGTAGGTGACAAGGAGAAAGGAATCTAGTGTCCATATGGGGTTAAACATTTTTAAAAATGCAAATTAGGTAACAGCAGTACTGAAACTATATAAGTAAAGAGTAATACTGAGACCCATCATCCTCAGTTTGGAATCACCATTATGATTCAGTTGGGTAATCATAGAAAAAAGTAATCTTTGATTGCCTGGATAGGTCAATCCTCCACTAAATAGATCACACCTTTGTCTACCTTCAATAGATGTCAAAATGTTTGTTGAAATGGGTGGTTTTTGTGAATTGCCATGACCCAAAACATTAATCACCCTGTGCCCAATATTCTGGTGATGACCTTTCTGAATATAGTTACATAAATCCTACAGTGACAGTCTATCACCAGGCCCATTCTCAGAGTCTCTTATTTGGTAGAACCCATCAGAGCTTGTGTTTCCCACTGGCCTAATTTTAAAAATGCTTGATGAAGCATCTGAGGCATCTTGATAGGACTTTGATATTCATGTACTCATTCAATAAATGTTTTATTAGATACTATATGTGAGGCACTGTTTTATTTGGATTAAAATGTAATAAATGCTCAGAACTCCTGTTATCCAAAAGGTAGGTAGTTTTTTGCTTATATGTAGTTTGGAATAATCCAATTCACTATTCCCTACATTGTGGATACAAGACAAAAATAAAATACTCTTGACCTCAACAAACGTGTGTGTGTTACATACATATACATTTATTAGGGAGATCACGGGACACCTAGTATAGCAAAGGGCAATTAACCTATCTTGAAGTACACTAGGAATTCTAAGATATAATTGAAGGAATGCATTCCATATATGTGAGATAGCTTGTGAAAAGATACAGTAATGGGAAGAGTGAATATTATGTATAGGGCATAGCAAACACTGCTTTTCTGGGATACCAAATAAATGAATGAGAGTAACAAGCCTGGAAAAGTCAAAGGGAAGCAAGATTGTGAATGATAAATGCTAAGTAGAGAAATGTGTATTTTATCCTAGAGGCAACAGAAAACTAACAGGGCCTTCCTGAGTAGGGGAGTGATGTGATTAGACTTGTTCTTTTTAAGGAAAATCAATTTTGTATCTATAAGAATAAAGAAGGAAGTGATTGAGTGTTCAGAGACGAATTAGATGACTATTATAATAGTGCAGGGTTTGAGGAGGTGGAAGAGAGAAGACAAAGAGTTCAAGTTGATTGTGAGGTGCCAGTGGAACATCCGCTTTTTAATACCCAGTGCACAGCTGATGATACAGGACTGGAGCCAGGAGACAAGAGTTGGATATATAGATTTGGGAGTCATCTGCAGAGGTCATATGAGTCATAGACATAGAGTTAGAAGAGACCCGAGACACCATCTAATCAAACTCCCTCCTTTTGTAGGTAAATTGAGACCCAGGTAAGTTATATGACTTGATCAAAGTCATACTAGTAAATACCAGAAACTGAATTTGAATCCAAGTCCTGACTTCAGAGTAATTGCTTTCTTCTTTGACTTAGAAGTTGATGAGATCACTGGGAGAGGAAAAGGACCATTAACTAGCTAAATCCATATTATGTCCTGATTAAAAAATGAATTCCCTTTAGTGGTAAACTTGAATTTGCATGATTTGCCATTATAATTATATAAAATATCATTATTGGTTCTAGCCCAAAGGAAATCTGCATTGCCAATTTGAATAGTAAAAGTTCAGGGGATTCATTACTCACAGTAATCTGGACCTACTTATCTAGAATTCTAGGGTATATCCACACAGATGGTGGAATAGGAATGATGACACAGTTCTCACATGAATAAAATCACATAGCCTGTAAATCCCCATAACTCTGGCCTAACTGAAACATTCTCCAGAAACTATAGTAATTTATTTTAAGTATCACGCCATTATTATGGTTCTTAATGGTTTTATAAAGTTCCCTTCCATGGTCAGTGAACTTGACCATTCAAATACACGATAGTATTTGGATCACATAAAGCAAATAATTACTTTTGAATACTTACAAGACAAGGCATTATTGGACACTGGGAGGGATATAAATAAAGGCTTAGTTTTTGCCCTCAAGGAGCTTATGATCTATCTGGGAAGTATTTTTTTTTACTATCTGTGAGTAGTATGTCATGGCTAATTCAACTAGTAAATGAAGAACTTTGTAAAGAATGGATGCTTATGCAATAAAATTGTTTGCTCATTTCTTTTTCAAAGGCCAAGTATGTTTAGTTATTTTGTGTATAAAATATTGGCTCTGATTGGCTCTTCTTTTCATTATGGTTTAATGCTATGTTTAACTGCTACTATAAGTCAGAGTATTTCTGACCACTAGGAAGATACAAGAAAACACTTCAACTGTAAAAAAGAATGGGTTGGGCAGGATGATCTCTAAAGTTCAAGGTCATATAATCATTTTATTTTATCACCCCAAACTTCTCTAATGTGATGTTTCAGATTTCCCAATTTTTTCTATTTATCGATTACTCAAAAATATTTACTAGATGCTTCCTATGTGAGTATTCTCATATTTAAAATAGAGGTATTTACACTACTTCAAAAAACAATTTTGAAGGAAACATTTTGCAAAATTTAAGTATCTTTATAGTTACATTTTAAAATTCAGATGCAGAAAGAGTATCTTTAAATATATCACAAGATTAAGCAAAAAAAGTTGTTCATTTACCTCATCACTAAAAATGTACTTGGAAGTGGCAATACTGTCTTCCAACTAACATCCTATTATTATCATCACAGGATAGGTGAGTTTGTTATTTAAAAGAATTACACTAGAGGGTGCTAAATGCCAGGTTTTGATTAGGAAAACATGTTCTGCAGTCCATTGTATATTATATATTTTCTAATAATTGCACTGAAATCAAAATAGTTCTTCCAATACCAGAGTGATGCCCTTGGTAATGACTGATAGCATCTATCTTCCTAACGATTTTCATGAAATAAACAATTGGTGGGCATGTTTATTCATATTTTTTCTTTTCTTACTCTTATTCAAAGGGATTTGGCCTTTTAAGCTCAATAATTTTCTAAACACTCTGCTCAAATGATTTTTTAAAAATTAAATTGTTTTCAGTGTTTGACAATCACTTCCATATATTTTAGATTTTTCTCCTCTCCTCCCCTGAGACAGCATACAATCTTATATAGGTTCTACACGTACATTTCTATTAAATACATGTGCTCAAATGGTTTTAATGGTCAAGCAGAATCAACACAAAAAAGTTCTCCCCTAGATTTCTTCATGTCAAGGGGGGCATTCCTTAACATCCTGTTCCCCCTTTCCCTAGATTACAAGAAAATGATATGGATTCTAGTGCCATAGCTCAACTTGAAGAATTAAGCTCAAATTCTGTCTGACATTCAGTAGCTGCGCCACCCTGGGCAACTTAACCTCAGCCTAAATTTCCTCATCTGAGAAGACAATAGCACTACCTCACGGGGCTGCTGAGAAAAAAACAAAACATAGATTTTGCAAACTTCGAAGTCGTAATAGAAATGCTATCTATTATTATCACCTAGACTTCCCATATCCCCAGGACCTGGGGAATCAGGTAATGAGCCATAAGCTCAGGGACTTCTTTCTTTATGGGCTTACTGCCACTTTTACGAACTTAGTTCCATTTAATCCCCCTAATGAGTTATCAATGAAAAAAAACCTCACAGGTAAGCACAGGGTGATGTTGTGGTACACCAAGTTTTCCATCAATGTGAATACTCCATCCAGAGGTCGTTTACAATCTTTCCCCATTTTTATATAAATTTTCCATCAAACAGCTAATACGACTTCAACAGATTATATATGTTGCTTGTTCAGCTGAAACACAAAAATTTTCCCCCTCCCTTCCCCACTCTTAAAAAATTCAAAACTACTATTTCAGAATCCCTTTTCCCTTATTTTGGTCCAGACTTATTTCATCAGTGTAGAAATTCTTATCACTTGTTCACAACCAATAATTTATGATTTAGTTTTGGAAAGTTGCTGGCTTGCTAATAAGTTGTGACTAACTCATGATCTCTAGTATTAGAGACTGCCAATACCTTGAATCCAGATTTTCTTGACACTAAGGCAGGTGATATTCCTGCCAAAGTGCCACACAGCCTCTCAGAAATCATCAAAGTTTCAACGAGAACTTCTGATGATGCTATTGACTAAGTTGCAACCAAAGGAGTGAATTTAAGCCTGGATTCTTACCTTGGAATGATGAAAGTATTTTCTTTTTAGCTCCTTTTTCTAAATGACTCAGTGGGGCTTTAGAAGTACCTTACACACTTACTGGGGTAGGTAGGTGGTGCACTGGATAGAGCATGAATGCAGGAATCAGGAGGACCTGAGTTCAAATCTCACCTCAGACACTTGACACTCACTAGATATGTGACCTTGGGCAAGTCACTTAACCCCAGTTGCCTCATCCTGGGTCACCTCCAGTCACCATGATGAATATCTGGTCACTGGATTCAGATGGCTCTGAAGGAGAAGTGAGGCTGGTGACCTGCACAGTCCTCCCTCACTCAAAACAAAGTCAAGTGCAAGTCATGTCATCATTCATGCTCTGATGGCATGGTCTTCTTCAGCAACGAAGGAGGAACGAACACACACACCATGTCCCTATCTCTTTTACACACACACACATCCCTATCTCTTCCTGAGGGAAAATCAGTGCAACAAGACATAGCACTGTAAACAAAAGTATGTCTTCTTCTGGTATTCTTAGTTCTTTGAAAAACAGGAGTGAAGTTTAGTAAAAGAAATCAGGAAGCCTCTAGGATACCCAGAATGCTATCTCTACAACTTTGAGGCAAAAGTTGGATGAAGGCTGTGGGTCCCTTTCTATGTCGCCAAAATGTAATGAATCCTGAAGATGGTAAACTTCCTGAGGAAAAGGTCACATAAAATGTGGTACCTATTACATGTAGCACATACCTGGAAATTAAATTTAAAAGGGACTTTAAAATGACTTAGTGCCACCCTCATTTTACAAATGAGAAAAATGAGGCCCAAAGAAGTTAAATGACCTATCCACAATCATACAGGTAGTAAGGTAGTATCTTTTTTGAACCAAGGATAGCTCCAAAGTTGAGTGCTCTTTCCATTATACCACATCATATTTCAATCTCCCACAGAACATATTGAAGTGTGTTGTAGATAGAGATGATCTTTTAAAGTGTTTGAAATTCGGTTTTCTACCTTTAAAAAAAAAATAAGGCACTTTGTTATTTCCTCTAGGGTAACGATCACAATGGCCACTTCATAGGCATTTCCTGAAAGTGGTTCTAATGGAAGTAATGACTCTTAAATGACCCCCATCTTTAGGTATAGGAAGAAACACAATCTTGCTTCTCTGAAGCAGTTCCTCATGAAGGGTGGGGGCAATGGGATGAGGACTGAGTGAGAATGGGAAGAAGGGGCATGGGAAAGAGAAAATAAACTGAATACTCAAAAGCTATTGAATACTGAAAATCTGGACCTCTGGGAAATGATCTGGATGAAAGAACTGAATAAAGCTATTTTTCTTTCTCTGCAGTCTCAGGGAATACAGACTGGGCCATGCCTTTTCAGGGAAGGCAGGCAAACATTGGTGGAATCTGGTTTAAAGGGTTCTTCTCCATTACAGCTTCAGATGATTCACTCACCCCAGGCAACTCCTTTAGCAATCCTGCCAGATTCTAGCCAGTCAGGGCCAAATTGTGAGCATAGCTGAGGTATTTCTTTTATCTCAGTCTACTTTGCCTCTAGGGAGACTAGTCTCCTCCCTTCCTCACCCACTCTGACCCCAAGGACTAGGCAGGATTAGTTTATTGTTGGCAATGTCTGGTCCTTGGAGCTTCCTGCTTCTCTGTTTTAAGAGGGAGGGGAGGGAAACCACAGCTGTCTTATAAACGGTGCCCTTGCTAATGACCACTTTGCTTCCTGCTTTTGGGGCCATTTCAGTCAGAAAATACTAAAAGTGGGCAGCAATCCTACCAAGGAGAATTTACAATGTAAAAGGGGGTAGAAATAGTTCCTTTGTCTGCAGGTTGGTGAACCTAGGCTTCCCTTGCCTTTTTTCTCCAAGTTCCTAAATTCCCCTCCCCCAGCTCTCCATATTTGCCTCTCCCATGCACTGAGTTTAGTCTCTCTTCATGACACAGGAAGCTGCTTCAGTCAACGCCCTACATAGCTCCTCCAGGCCTAGTGATTGCCAGCTCAGAAAGTAAAGCAACACTTCAGCAACCAAGCCAATGGCTAGTTTTACTCTGTTACAAATGGCATATGTTTCAGCCCCTAAGGAGAGGGCAGCTTGATGGAAGATATTCTGGACTTGTAAAACAAAGCAAAAAAGCTGGAGGGGGGCGGGGTGGGGGAACGGACAACAGAGTGAGGGACAACGAAAAACAAATGTTGGGAGAAAAGGTTTGTCTCCAATAGTCTACAGGGGATAGACTTCTATATATGTTGCTCTATGTTCCTCTTGCATAAATCTGGCCAGTTTTTTCCATCAATTCTCAAGGTTGGGAATATAAGAAAGCCACACAATATGATTTGACAAATGTTTATTAAGAAACTCAACAACTAATCCAATCAATAAGCAATATGTTAAGTGCTACTACCCAGAAGATCAGTTGCTTTCTACCCATCAGTGCCCAAGTCGCTCTTCAACATTGCTTTGTGAGGTCAATCTAAAAATTATATTCTGTAAGCAATCAGTTTTAGAGAAGGAATGTGAGTCAATCCCATGCATTAGGAAAGTTTATTTTAGCAACAGAATTGGAAGATATTGGGAACAGGAAAAGCAGTTCAGGTTGTTAAAATTGTGTAGATGAGGGGTTATGAGGCCTCAACTTGAATGGTACCAATGTTAGAAGGACGTGAGAATTTTTAAGTTTATTCAGCAGGACCTGGCAAATAACTGGGTCTCAGGGAAAGGCAGAGTCATTCAACTTTTAAGCTTGGTTTGACTTGAAAGACGTCATCAATAGAAAAAGGGAACTGCAAGTTAAAGAGGACAGTAAGATTGCAGTCTGTTTTGGATATAGTGAGTTTAGAGTACCAGGAAGATGTTTAAGTGATATCACATCCAACAGTCAGTGGGAAATATGAATTTGAGTTAAAAAAAAATTCAGCAATGTACAGACTTAGAAACATAAATGGCAAGGATTGAAAACAGGTTAAAAATGAGATCACCAAAGTAGAGAGTGTAGAGAATAGAGCTGAGGACAGAGACTTTGGGAATACTAATGCTTTTTCTATTGACAGAGGGGTTTGAAACTGAAGTCCTAGTTACCAAGGATGTTCCATGGAAAAATACAAAAAAAGGTCCATTCCAGTTCTCTTTGTTCTAAAAAACTTGCAAATTTTGAAAAGGGATCTCAACCAAGATTAGACAGTTTTGGAAATGTTTTCTTTCTTTGCTCAGTGAAATAGTTTGAATACGAGGAGGTCAAAGTAACACAGACTTGGCATGTACAAGTGGAAAACCCCACGTGAACTTAGGTTCTGGAGAATTTTGCTCCACTAGGTCCACTTAGCTCCATCCCCACATTCTAGTCCTATACCATACTTACAGGAACCATGTATTCAATTTGAATCTTTAAGTCTCCAGAATAGATATGAAACCAGGTTCTTAGATTTGGGTTTGTAACTAATAGGCAAAGAAAAACATCCCTTACCAAGGAGTTTCTCAGTTCTGCCATTCCCTGCTTGCTTGACCTTGAGCAAGTCACTCAACTTGATGCTTCGTTTCTTCTAATTAGGAGTCTAGTCAGATGGCTTCTAAGGGTTCCTTTTAACCTTAAATCTATAATCATTTCTTATTAGATATGGGAGTGTTCTGATGTCACTAAAGCTATCATCCTGAGCTCCAGACAGACTGACCTCTCCAGTGAAGGGCCTGATAGCCAGTCCAGAGACATGCTGAATGGGACAATTAATAAATTAACTACTCTGTTCCTATCCAACAACAAATTCTGCAACTGGGTCCAAACTAAAGCCTACGTAAGTGATAACTTTTTCAATGGCTATTTACACATGAGCAGTAACAGAATAATCATTACACCTGTGCAAGCAAAGACTTGCTTAGAACTGTTTCACCAGATTTTTCTGGCAGCCTATAGGTTGTAGATAATTGGATCAAAGATCAGGCCTCTGTGGGAGGCAAGCCCGTCTCTACGAAAAAACTGTGCACAATCCAAACTTCCTGGAATTTTTAAAGATTCTCCTTTGGTGAAACAGGAACGTGGCCAAAAGGGCTGTTCTGCTAACAACCAGGCAGTTTTTAAAATGTCTTGACAGTACAGACACTTCCCAATAAATATTTCCTCTAAAAGTAGTCCCCACACAACTCCTAACAAAGTGAGTTCATCTGATATCACATATTTGCTGATTTTGTCATTCACCAACTGTTAACAGAAAGCACGTGTGCCAATAAGTACCCTTGTATCTGATGTTGTGCTGCCTTACAGAATCTTTTTTATTTATACTCTGAGGCACTGGTACAGTTCTCTTGGTTTTGTTTTCTTTACCCAGCATCACTTTGGTTTTTCCCATGTGTTGTTCTACATTCTTTGTATTTGTCATTCCTTAAAAAAAAAAAAAAAAAAAAGATACTGGATTGTAGCCTGTTATCAAATACTTTATGTCCTTCAGTGATCTGAACTGGTCTGGTGGCAACACTGAATTCTAAATAAAAGTAACTCAAATTTACAGAACCGGTTTTAAATTGCTTTACCTTTTTGCAACTGAAACCAACTGCAAGTTTCTTTATGTTTTCTATTAATGTTGACTAAGGATTTAGAACTTGAATAGTACACTTAACAGCAAGTCCAACTTCTCAGTGGAAAAGTCTAAAGCACAAGAGGAATTAAAATTAAGAACAATGTGCCTCCACTCAGAGAAAGAAGTCTCATTCAGCCCCACCCCAACCACCTTGTGCCAGGGAGGTTCCTTACAGTCAGTCATAACCTTCTCTTCCTCCAAAGGGAAGCCACCGTCATTCATAGCAGGGATTATCAAAGGGCCA
This sequence comes from Bettongia penicillata ogilbyi, assembly GCA_023548195.1. Classification (NCBI taxonomy): domain Eukaryota; kingdom Metazoa; phylum Chordata; class Mammalia; order Diprotodontia; family Potoroidae; genus Bettongia; species Bettongia penicillata. The sequence goes on along the minus strand of JAJHZJ010000245.1, from coordinate 6,315,830 downwards.
GTACATGCATAATTCTTGTGCTAGGTACGCTAATCAACACATAGGCTTATATTTAAAAGGTTCAAATAACCTAAACTTCAGGAACTATGTCAACCCCTTCCATAGCCTGGTCTTAATTATGACCATTAGAACGAGTATGTGCTCATTTCCTTTCTTTCCCCTTACCTAAGCCTTGAGACAACACAAAGCAACAAAATAACCTAAATCTATTGTTGGTAAGGGTACCCAGAAGTCAGGAGTATGTATTGTCTGAACTTTTTATACTACTACTCACAGTGCAACCAGAAAGAGAATCACGTTCTCCAAGGAGAAAATGTTAAATTCCCCAAATAATGGAATTTTCTTCAAAAATTCAGTGTCTGACTAAACTTTCAAGGATGCTAGACAGACACTCTTTTCATGTAGATAACAACAAAAGGTTTACTCTAGTCAGGCTCATGGCATATGCAAGGCCTGTAGATGGCATTGATAGACTTCTTTTCAGAATAATTCTGAGGGAAAGATTTTAGGACTCAGCCTTTCACATAGTGAAAAGGTTGCTTAATTGTCTGTGGTATGGTATAAGATCACATCCATTTTATAAACCTTAGGAATAGTTTTTTAAAAATCTTCAAATATATGACAGGAAATAACGGATGAATCTGGTTTCCTTGCTGATGCTGTGCTATTTCAAATTTGTGAGAAATGTCATGTAGTATACATATGCCTAGATTTTTTTCTTTGTTCTGTTTCTCTGGATAGTGATTTTTCAACTTTTTCCATCTTAGCCTTACCAACTGAGTGAGGATCCTATGTAAATTTAGCTAGACTGGGTCTCTAACAGCAGACACATACAATAGGCTCTATGTGAAGCTTTTCTGGTTTGGTAGGACCTGTCACAGCTTGTGCTCTGCAGACACTGCCTTTGAGAATTCAGTCTTATTGAAACACTTCAAAGGCAAAAAAGCTTTTTGAAGATGTTAAGTATAGCTAGAATTAAACTGTTGCCTGAAGTGATTATCAATTGTTACAACCACACACGGCTAGCAACACGGTCAATAATCTTTCAAAAATAAAGAAAATATTAATAAAAGTCTGCAAGTCGTTAACAGAATGAAACTAAAACTTTTCCCTTTAAAGATAGAGCTTTCCCAAGTAACTCAATTGCTAATGAACTTTATTTTCCCTTCCGGGTTAAAAGGGCTCCATAGCTAATTGAGCAGGTCCTAGAACACACCAACTGTTGACAACACATAATTTTATATGCTTAAAAAGTTTATTGATATCTTTTGTTTCTACAACAGCCATGACTGGAAATAGTCCTGCATCCCAAACAGAACCATCCATTTCCACAAATTACATAATAAATACAGCTGACAATGTATATACATGTTGCCATAGTCCCCCCAGTCCACTTCAAGGTTCATAATGGGTTTTCAGTTCAGTTCAGCTTCCTTTCACCAATACTTCCCTTTACATGGTTGTAGTCATTCATATTAATACTGTGCTTCTCATCTCACTCTGCACCCATTAATAAATACCTTCCCATTTTTCTCCTAATTTCTTAGATTAGTCCCGCAATATTTCATATGCCACTGTTTCTGCCATTCCTTACTTGATAGACATTCACTTTGTTTTCAGTTCTTCGCCATCAGTATGTACTGTGAATATTTTGGCATATATTAGATATTTGTTTCTGTCTTTGACCTCTTTGGAAAAGATGTCCTCTAACGAGGATCAATGAGTCAGGGAATATGAAAAGTTTAATCGCTTTTCTCACACTGCTACGAAATGACATTTAGAATATGAACTATTTCACTATCAATAGTGTACAAGTGTGCCTATCTTCCTATTGTCTGATCAACAATGACTAAAAAAATTTTTGTGTACAATGGGTTGAGGTAAAAATGTTTTAAGTTAAACTTCTCTGAGTGAAGGGGACAAGATTTTTTTCATATAATCACTTAAGTTTGCTGTTCTTTTGAAAACTGTTCATATCATTTGGTCACAATCAATCAGTAATGGCACTGTTGGTCAGATATAATAAGCGTCAATTCTCAATACATCTTGCATATCAGTCTCTGATACATTGCTTAATTTTCAACATCACATCACCTTCTCAGTTGGAATACTCCATTGTTTGCAAGTGTTGGTGTTTCTATTTAATAGGTGAAATGAAAATTATGAGGATTGGTCTACACACTGGCTGACATCAAGCTATTATTGTAAGCACCATGACAATTAACCTAGAATGCAAATGAAGCATCTGACTTGTGGGTTAAACTGTTGTCTCAAAAATCACACCAGCTCATCAAGTAAATACCATGGTATGAAAGGAAAAACACTGACTAGGCAGGGCCTCAAAATTTGGGCTCTGCCACTATTTTGCTATGCGGTGACACTGATCTTTATTTGGGGGGGAGGGGTGGGAGGTGGCAAGGCAGTCAAGGTTAAATGACTTGCCCAAGGTCACAGAGCTATAGTATGTGTCAAGTGTTTGAGGGAGGATTTGAACTCAGGTCCTCCTGACTCCAGGGTTGCTGCTTTATTCACTGCCACTAAGCTGTCCCTTGCGCCACCGACACTGACCAATGAATTCTCTGGGCTTCTTGGTTTTGTTCAATTAAATCCAAACAATTCAGCATGCATAATGTTTACTTTGTGCTAAGCAGTGGGAAAATCAGACCCTATCCCCTCTTCCTCCCTCACCTGGTAAAAAATCAAAAATAAAAACAAAAATAAATCCATGCTCTGAAGGACCCTACATTGCATAAATGAAAATACCTTAAACACAAAAGTACATTCAAAGCAAACCAAAGTAATTTAGGAGAAAAAAATCAACAGGAGAGATCATATCTAAGAAATGATACATGAGCTGGGCTTCTGAGGAAGTTAGGGGATTCCAAGAGCTTATGGTGAATAGAGTGAATGCATTCCAGGGATGGTGAAAAATTATGAAGATAAATGAAATAAGGAGAATGGAACACCACATGTAAAGAAAAACAAACAAGCAAGCAATTTGCCTGGACCAACGATAGCAATATGTAGTAAGTTTGGAAAAGTCAGCTGGAACTGAACTATGACAGGTTTTTAAATGCCAAATAGAGGGATTTGTATTTGAGCCTACAGGCAATATGGAACCACTAGAGGATTTTTTGGTTTTTATTTTAGTAGGAAATCACTTTGGCCAGTGGGCAGTTTAGTAGTAATACATAATTATTTACATAGCATTTACTACATGCACTAGGCATTGTGTTAAGCACTCTACAAATACTCTTTCATTTCATCCTCACAACAACCCAACAAAGGAGGTGCTATAAATCCACATTTTACAGTTGAAACTTAGAGGTAAAGTGACTTGTCCAGATTAAGTGATTGAATTAACTCTGGTTTTCCTGACTCAAGCCCAGCACTTGAGCCACTGCCCCACCTAGCTCAAATAGGGAGGCTACGGTTAATAGTCCACAGAGAGGTGATGAAAGTTTGAACTAGGGGGAAGCCTCACTTACGAAGGAACATTTATTAAGTGCCTACTATCATCATCCAAAGCACGGTGGTTGCAAAAACAAAAAGAAAAAATATTCCGACTCAAGAAGGTCATCATCCTAATTTAAGATACATAATTTCTATTCATTCTTGACAGAATACAGAACCTTGCCCTTCACCATTAATGAAATGGAAAGCGATATCAAACGTGGAAATTTTACAAGGCTGCACTAGAGTGACTCTTGTGAAGGCTAACAATGTATCTTTCAGTGACTCTTGTGAAGGCTAACAATGTATCTTTCAATTCCGTAGTTGTAGTAACAGTTAAACCAGACGAAAGAGCCAAAAAAACCATGTGGACTCACTCTTTAAAATTTTTATCCCGTGTTTCAGAAGCAGGTAGATAATGGCAGCATAGTTCTAACGTGTCTAAAAATCTTACCAGTGATCTCTTTGTTTAGTATTTAATATTCCCTGAGGAAATTAGATTATAGGATCTCAAAAAAGGTCCCTCCTTTTCCAGTTCTAAAATTCAACCTATTTTGAACTCCAACTGCTACACGTATGTACCATTTTTTTTTCTAGGCATATTAACATTATATTTTACATGTCCAAATGTTCAATTTAAGCTTTACTAGCAACCTACTGAAAATGATTATATTAGTTCTTCTCTTTTGAATTGAGATCACATAAGTCAGAACTAGAAGGAATTTAAGAGACACACAGACCAAATCTCTCATTATATAAATCAGGAAATTGGGACTGAGAGAGCAAGTGGTTTGTACAAGGACACTCAGGAAGTAATAGTAGAGGTGAGATTCATGCAAAGTGATATAAACCATTAAAAATATGTATATTAGTAATCAGTCTATTGCTCTTTTGGTCCATAACAGAATGCTTTTTAATTTGATAAATATTCTTTTAAGTGCCTGGGAAAATAATTCTCTCCTCCCTCACAGGTGAACTTACGTTCAAGTCTTTAAATAGGGGTAGCTACCTGAAGAAAACTATTAAAGATTTATTAAGTACCTACTAAATGCCAGGCACAAAAGAAGGCAGGGGTAGAGATGAGGAAAACCTTTAAACAGGAGGTGGCATTTGAATTGTGAATTAAGAAAAATTAAGAAAGCTTGAGTAGCTGTGTAGTGGATGGAGGCATTTCATTACATTTTTTCCCCAAAAAACACCCCAAACCCCAAAACGCTGATTTCAAATTATAAAGTGTAGCATCTAAAAGTTTCAAGTCAAATAGGACTCTCCAATTTGTTCTTTTTGCGTAGAGCCTAAATCTTCCCTTATCTTAAATTTTAGTGACCCCCCCCCCAAAAAAACTTTTTCATGATCCCCTAGAGAGTAGGTAGGTCAACTGTTGCATGAGGTAATCTACCTAAGTGAAAATCTTCATTTCCTCAAGTATTTGCGACCTTCTACAATCACCTCTCCACCTTAAAACTAAGAAAAAACTCATTTGATATGGTATTTTGCTTTAATAGTCTGCCTAGAATGTCTATTAATTTATCCATCCCAGGCCTTTCACTGGCTTTCCATTTCTCAGTAGAATTCCCATTCATCTTTTCATTCATTTACCCTGTTCCAGTTCACTTCATGTATTGTTGTCTTAGTATTGATTACTTCACTTTCTATCAGTTCATGCAAATCATCCCATCTTCTGATAAATTCCTCTTCATTTTTTCCTTCCATTAACTCATGCACCTTAATTTGGCATGCCCCTGTCAATGGAAAGTTTCTATTTTCAGTCTGTTACTACAAAGAATGAAATTATGAATGTTATGGTGTATACTGGCTTTGTCTTAGACTTCCTCAGGGTATATGCCCAGTAATGGGACTGCTGGGCCAAAGGGTATGAAAGGTATGCACAATTCTGGACACCTGGGGACTCCATGGGTTCATAAACAGTATATCAATGTACCTGACCCCCAAAAGCTCTTCTAGTCCAGCCATTTTTTACATTTTTTAAAACCTTTTTACCAGGTCAATTTGTATAAAGTAAACAGAAACTGAACTTAAAGTGTTTTCATTCACATCTCTTTTAATAATTTGGATAATTTCATTTGGTTTTTGTTGCTGTTCAGTCATTTCAATTGTGTCCACTCTTCATGAACCTGTTTGGTGGATTTCTTGGCAAAGATACTGGACTGATTTGCCATTTTTTCCTTCAGCTTATTTTACAGATCAGGAACTGAGGCCAACAAGGTCACATAGCTAGAAAGTGTCTTTGAGGCCAGATTTAAACACAGGAAGATGAGTCTTCCAGGCCCTGTGCTCAATCCACTGTGGACCCTACATGTATTTTATTTGACTTATATTAATATGTGAAAGGCTATCAGGTGGAAGGAGGAATGGATGGATTTCTATTTAGCCCTAGGGTACAGAACTAGACGTTAAGTTGCAGAGAGAGAAGGAAAAAATTAACAGCTGAAACTACAGAAAAAGGTAGTAACTGCCTTGGGAAGTAAAAGGATTACCAGATTTAGGATTTAAATCTTTAAAACTTTAAGAGACCATCCCGTTAAACTCTTGCTTTATAGACAAAAACTAAAGCCCTTTAGAAGATGTAATCTGTCTAGCAGGGTCAAACAAGTAGTGTGTGCTTTTGATATTTGAACCCAAATCCTGACACAAAGTTTAGTATCGCTAAACTACAGGTGGCGATGCAAAAGATGGATGGATGACTATTCCTTGGGGATATTATCAATTTAATTTTTGCTTAAGGGTTATGCTGTACTAGATGGCCTTTGAGGTCCTTTCCAACTCAGATTCTGAGTATATTTAAGTTTATTTTAACTTTTAAAACAAAGTGAAAGGCATTACATAAAATAGTGGAACACTGGAGTCAGAATGCCATGTGAACATCAAGTTTTTAACCTCAGTTTCTGTAATTGTAAAATGGAAATAATACTTATACTCCCTAAGTGACAGGAGGTATTGTAGAGATGGCATTTTGTAAACCTGAAAGCACCATAAATGGGTTAACTACTTAAACATTACATGCATGGGATTACAAGAAAACTAATTCCAGGTATGCTATTTTAAAATCTGAGTCTGTTTCTGCATCTGTAAAATGGGGATAACATAACTATGTGTTTTGCAAACTATATATTCCGTAGAAGTGAAGTATTATTCATTTGTTCCACAGGTAAGAAGTTACGCACTTAAGTGAGGTACAAAGGTGAATGAATACCATAACGGAGAATCACAACGTATTCAACGAATTTCTTTTGGGGACAAAAGTAATTATAGGCTCAATAGTGATGTCTCTTAAGTTTGCTTAGATAATATTTCTAACTCTCTTGTAGACTTTAACAATTGCTCTTATGTTCTCACTTTTCATTCAAGTTTGCTAAGCCTGGTACCACATAGAGGCCTTTCAAATGACTGAGGAAGGTAAATGGAGCTTAAAAGTTCCTTGGAAGATGAGCCAATGAAAGGATTAGCCTTATTTTACCACTCCAATCAATTAAAATTTAAATGACTGTGCTCATTAGTATGATGAAAATGCCTTTCTGTGTAGTTTTCCATGTGTTTCAAATATTTAGCTAGGTTCTATTTTGGTTATCATCCCCTCCCCTCAAATAAGATGGCTCCTGTTCTTTAGGTTTTTTCAGATTGAAAAGAAAGCTAATATAATAAACCATCCACAGAAATGAGTAAGTATAATTTTATTTATGCACTCAAATTTATGTGAGACACTTTTAATGATTCTCTTGGCTCTGGTTTCCTAATGATGCTTTAATGGATCTGTAATGAAAAATGGCTGGTGCTAACTCCACATCTTTCAGTTTTCCTTCTTTACATTCACCAAACTAACATCCTAGTGGAGGATCTTAATGCAACACGCCTGAACTACTTCTATAGCAAAAGTCTCCTAAACAGTCTCCCTGACTGGTCTTTTCGTCTTTTAATCTTTTACATACTACAATCAAAATAACCCCATACTCCCATCTCATTTATCCACTCAAAAACCTTCAGTGGCTCCCTATTGCCTATAGGATAAAATACAAATACCTTACTCAGATATTTAAGGCCCTCCATAATCTGTCTCCAATTACTTTTGCAGCCTCATTTCACATTATTTCCCTTCATATACTCTGCTCCAGTCAAACTTCTGGCACTACTAGTTGTTCCTGCTCCCACTACACCCTCCCTGCTCAAAATGCCATCGTTGCCTCTATGCATTCAAGGACTTTTCCCCATGTCTATGGTACTCAAGTATACTTATCTAAGTTTCAATTCAAATGCCTTCTCTTCCTCTAAGAACCCTTCTATTATCTCTCCAGCTAAAAATGCAGACACTTTTTAAAAATAGTTTTTCATCAGGACATTTTCAAATCACACCCCTCCCCCCATCACACCTTTCTCGGTAACTCTGTGGTTCTATTTATTGTGCCATACTCCACTCTCAAAGGTGACTTTCAGCTTTTTAATCTTTCTACTTGCAATACTTTGGCCATAGTAGGTGTTGAGAAGGGGAGGAAAGCAATGGGGGTGGAGGGTTCAAGTGACTTGCCCAGGATCACACAGGTAGTCCTAACTCCAGGGTCAGTTCTATTCACTTTGCCACCTTTTGCCACTGCTACCCATTAGTGAATGTTTTGAATTATTTATGTAAGTAAAGTTACAACAGAAATTAGCCTACAGTTCTGACTCTAAAATTTTCATTGAAAACAAATCCAAGTATTAAAAACTAATGAAATTCTGACTCAACCACTACATGCAATATGAAATTCTACCAACTCCAACACGATACCTACAGTTACCAATTAGGGTCAGGAAAATTCTAATTTTGGCAGAGGAAAATTAACCTGTGTTCTTAGAAAAACATTCTCAAAATTTTGACCAAATTATACTGGCCTCAGGGAATTAAAACTACAAACAAGGTGGACACCAGTAAGGAATAGAGCTTTGCTCACTAGGGAGAAAAAAGTATGAAAGAGTGTAAACTATACTGAGTTTGAAAGCATGCAGAAACTAAAATGGAGTTAAGTTATTCCTAGAGGCATAATTACATGTGCTGTGTGCAACAATGCAACGTTTGGAATCATCCATCAAATTATAATAACTAGGGCTACAGTGAATGCTTGTAGTATGAATGTAACTTTTGCTGATGCCATTTTTCTTATGAAATGAAAAGCTAGCATTTAACCTTGAAACCTCTATTTAGTTAATAAGTTTACTGAATTGAAGTTCTTAAGATGACAAAAGTATCTGAACACACAGGTTTTCAGCCTGGAAGAGATCTCAGAAGCTAACTAATATTTACCAACTGCAATTCCATATACACTACCACGAACAAACAGTTCACCAAGCTTTTGCTTTATATGTATATGTGTTCGTCCTTGGTTGCTGAAGAAGACCAGGCCATCAGAGAACTGATGGCATGACTTGCACTTGACTTTGTTTTGAGTGTTTGGCCAAACCTAACCCATTCTTGAACTTGCAAATCTGATAAACACATAATGTATACCTTAATCAATGAAGTCACTGATAAAGTATTAGAAACGGATGGGTTCTTGGGGCATCTCACTAGAGAATTCCCTCTGAAAGGGCAAAGAAACATTAAATCTTTGGTTTTAGTCAATTAACCTGTTCCAACCCCTCTATTATTTTCTAGTTCACATCCCTACATCTCATTGAAAATGCTGGCATTAGGTGCCAAATTCTCTACTGAAATCTTTGGTAAACTATCTCTTCATCTAATATCTTATATAGCTAACATAATGCTGTATACATTTTAAAAGATTAATCTAGTATGCTGTGTTCCTAATAACACATTTTCATTTATGTAGAGCTTAAGGTCTGTCAAGGTGCTTAAGGATGTTCTCACTTGATGCTCACGAATTCTGTGGTGTTATTATCCCCACCTCATTTTATAGATGAGAAAACTGAGATTACGTGATTCGCTAAGGTAACAAAGATAAACCTCAGATAAGTGTTTGAGGCAGGATTACAACTAAGGTCCTTCCTAACTCCAAATCCAGTGCTATCCACTGCATCACCCAGTTGCTCATTTTTTAATGAAGGTATTAAATTAGTGTTTGGTGGTACCAAAGTTCTAGAAGCTTACAAAACCAGCTTTAATTAACATTGTGAAATTTTGCCAAGAGTTTTAGGTAAGCTCATAGATTTTTTTTCCCAAAAGAAGAACAATGTTTGGCCTTTGCTGGTTATGTAGACATCTCTTGTTATCCAGCATTTTCCAAAGAACATTGAAAGTGGCTTAAAAAATAATACCCACTATTTCTTTTAGTTACCTAGGATATAGTGTGTGCTTAGACCTAGTCACTTAAACTCCATAGTAGCTTAGAACTCTCGTCACCTTGACGGTTTCAATGTCTTATCAATCAGTATCTTTTCACAGAACCATGGGCTTTGGTGCTAAGAAGGAATCTTAAGAAGAAACTGAGGCCGGGAGAGGTTAAATGAATTGCCTGATGTCTTTACATATAAAAGAATCATTCCCCGAGTTAGCTAAGAACATTTGAGTTGCTCTGCCTTCTCCACATCATCTGACAGATAAAGTCTTTTCCCTACTTTGATCTTTCCCCTGTCATAACTAAAAAAAGTCCTTTTTGCTGCTCGTTATCCTTCAGCTCACACTAAAGCAAGATCAGATGTTTGTTCCATATCTATGAGAATAGAAAATTCAGAACCTTCGGAAGAAAGAATTAGGAAAGGCCTGGGGAAAATATATTCATAAATTATACACCTTAGCAGTAAAAACTGCTGAATTTTAGAAGAGATAAACAATTAAGATAAAACTTTAAAAGGTCGGCAGAGGCTAAGACATTTCCTACATTTCTGAAGGGATATTAATGTATCATTTAAAAGGTGCATATTCTAGGGCACAATAAGAAAGCTAGAAGATTTAGGAATCCCCTCTTCCATGATTTATTAATCGGAGAATACTCTTGAATGCTGTCATTTTACCATATTTATATGTTTAGAAAAGAGGGTATTTGCACTTTCCCTATGGAGATCACTTCCAAAGGAATCAACTAACCCCTAACAAACCAGTAATTTATAAGCAGTAACTCCTTTAAGTTTACAAGGATTAAGTAAGGTAAATACTGCATGTAGTTAAAAGTGCAACATTTTTACGGAGCCTAGCAGTTTTAATACTGTATAATAGTCCTTACTGAAAACTGCTAGAACTTTAATTAGTGGGTAAGAGCATTAACCCTTCAACTCCCATAATGGGCTTGGCAAATTAGTGTTTTGATACTCTTTAGTATTAGTCTTATGTTAGGCTCATGGATAAAAGAAACTTGTGCAGAATATACTCCCAACTAGAAGACAATTTTGTGGACTTCCTAATTTCTTTATTATTAATGTATCTACTTTCAAATTTAAATCTATGTAAGAGATTTATGTCTGCCACAATTAAACTGTCTCTAAATTTGATAAGACAGTCTCAACCAAAAATAACAACAATAAAAAACAAGACACTGTCATAACCTTTTGGAGCCTTAGTTTTCATCAGTAAAATTACAAGGTTGGACTACAATTTTCGAGCACCTGTTATCTATAAAACCCTATGACTTTATAAAACACTTTTCCTTCAACATACTTTAAAATAATGTTTAATGGGAGAAGCATTCTTAGATGAGATTGTTTTCACTTTTCCAATGCTGTATGTAGTATTCCAAATACGAACCAACATTTTTTGATTCTGCCTTATTGCCTACTAGTCAGAGCAGAATTACTTAACTTCCTGGACCTTCAGTTTCCTCTCGTCTGTAAAACAGGAATTATAATAATTGCAATATAACTCTCACAGAATTATTGAAAAAAAAATACCACCAAAAACCTTTTGAGATTATTATGCAAGTGTGAGTTATCATCACCTACAGAGGGGTGAGGAAAGTGCTTGCGAAAGTACGAAGAGCTATAAAAGAATGAGTTATGAGTTCTTATATTTTTAATCAGTTCCAGATTTGGATCTTAGAGTCAAACAGATCTGATAATAAAGGTTTTTATACAATGAAAAGCACTGTGTATACAGAAAAAGTTAAAATTTGTGAAAAGACCTGACACTTAAAATCTCTAATAAACTAATGCAAATTTATAATACAGAATCATAGCTTGTGAGGATTGTAACTGATGATCTTGCCAAAATCTAAGTATTCTCCAAATAGAGGTAGGAGGGCAAAGTTACTACAATGATCTCCCCTTCTCAAACAAGAACTTTCTTCATCTTTCAGATCCTACTGCCCCCTTGACCCCCACTATCATACATCTTAAAACTTTAGGTGAGGGACAGAGCAGTTTCTCACAGTCAAAAAAACTTGGGACTCTCAGTGCAGGAAAAGATTCTTTATAAAAGTTAGAGATAGCTAACCTTTTTGAATATTGATCCTATTGCATGATTTTATTTAATATACAAATACTGTTTCTTTTAACACTTGCTAATTAGCAGAAGTATACAATTGCAGACACTATCCTTTAGTAATCAGTTTTATTATACCTTCTTCCTTTTTAACATCTTGTTCTTGTTCATATAGTTGTTCAAGCTTGGATATTCATTTTTTTTCTTGTCCGAGATGATTAGGTAGGAACTATTTTGCAGCTAACCAAAAAGATTTTTACAGCCTAAGTTTTACAGCCCCAACAGCCTAAGTATGGTTATTTCTGAAATTATCTAGATAACCCTAGAACAGTAAAGAAATATAACATGGCCAGTTCAAGCTTTAATGTAATCTCTCCTGGAACCATCTAGTAGGTCAGCCAATCAGCAAGCCAAATAGAATTTAGGGCAACGACAGAGTTGATAGTAAATGAGCAACAAGGCACAAACATGGGGAAGCAAATGGTTTTCCCTTCATATTGGAGTACCACCCAGGGGAACACTGTTAAGTTGTTCAAAGGCCAATTTCTTTCTGCCATATTAAAAAAAAAAAATTCTATTTCAAAGCTCTTGTTAGCCTGCTTACTACACCATAAATTTTGTGGAACTGAAAATATTGAAGGCTTAACGTTTGGGTAAAAAAGAAGAATGAAAATTGAACTTCATTACAGCTGGCTCTTAAAGTTCATAACCAGTTGCTTTTTATATCATTTAGGTAGTGCAAACCCTTAGCCTTCTGCTATATTAACATAAAGACCCATTAGAAAGGATTCTTTTCTCTTACCATGTAAACTGTATAGTTTATAACATAAGAGATCTAGATTATGAAGCATTAGCATTTCAGTGAGAACAAATCAGATTGCTGAGAATCTATCCAGTCAGTGCATATCTGTGTGAGACTGATATTTAAGGGAGTTGCCTATGCAACTTGAGAAAAGATCTTCTTGTTAATAATAACTGCTTTGTTTTTATAATAGTCTTTCTTCTAAGAAGCTCAAAGTACTTGAGAAAACACCATCATCTCAAGGGAGGCAATAACAACTGAACTGAGCAAGAGAAGTATAAGGAGTTCTACCAGTTCTACTAGTTCCACAAGTTGCACAAATTACTCCTACTTCTCATAACTCCATTTGTTTTCAACTTGCTTCAATTTATTAGGGTGCCTCTTACATAAGCCTTTGAAAATTTGCTGTGAGGTCAAAACAAGTTTTTGAGTTAAAAGAGGGTCTATTTTCTAGCTTCATATACCTAAGTATTCCACATCCTTAGAAATTTGTAAAAATGTATGTCCTAAGCTATGCTGCCCCAAGTTTTTCCTCTTGCCTTCCTTACACAAATAGGTTCAATTTTTTCTCATGTCCACTTGATTATAGTTGCAGTTGCTGAATATTAAGTATAAGAAATTATACTGGAGTTCTAAAAATGGTTGTAGTTCAAAATTTAACAGAAAAATTACAACCAAATACAATTGTCTTTGAAAAAAAAAAAAAAAGTAGCCATATTAAAAAGGTAGTATCACATCAAGCTCAAGCTGGAAAGGCCCTTGGAGTTTATCTAGCCCAATCCTCTCATTTTACAGATAAGAAAACAGAGGCCCAGAGAGATTGAGCTGACTTGCCCAAAAGTCACCCAAATATTAAGTATCCAGAGATAGAATTTGAACCCTGGTTTTCAGACTCCTAATCCAGTGCACTATCCACTGTTATCTACTCAGTGTAAAGTACACAAACAACCATTGATAAAATTGTATTAAGTCTACCACAATAAGTACATCACATAGAAACTTTGTTTGAAAAAAGTTTTACAGGAATAGTGAGTAAGGTGAGAGACAATAGGCCAGTGTGTTCTGACCACATCTGAGATTCTGTCATCAGTTCTTCATGCCACATTCCAGGAAGGACACTGACCAGCTAGGGAACATCAGAGGATCAAAACCAGGATGGTTAAAACACACAGACATACACAAAGAAAGAAGAAACTATGAGATGGAGGAGCATAAAAACATGGCTGCTGAGTTCAAATTGAATTTGGAAGAAAGATCATTTATTTTGTTTAGCCCAGAACACAAAACTAGAATCCAAAGAAAGAAAGCAAATTCAGGCTTGACAATAAGTAGTTCCAAAATTAGAATGGGCTGCCTCAGTAGGCAGTTTCATCACATTTATAGATATTAAAATTTTCAGTAACAAAAATCATGGATGAATAAAATTGAGCATGCTGACAGTGCTCAAGTAAGTATATTCTTCTAAAAAAATCAGTTTCTTCATGAGGAAGACAGAAGTATCAAAATATCAAAGGAAGACTATCCCTGAAAATTCTGACAATATATTAAACTTCATACTCACAATATTAGTTGAGGAACACATGAAATGAGTTAGCAATGAATTTTTTAGCTACCACATGTTCTTTTAAAAAAGCATTAGGTAGGAACTTCTTTGGACTCATGAAAATTAATCACTGATTTCTAGCTTGCTACGTAATGATGTCAGTCGTAAGGAAAGTACTTTAATGATCTTGATAACTTGGAGTATTTTATACAGTTAAAAATACTGAACTACAGTTCAAAGCATTTTAACTTTATAATTATGCCTTTTTGCAATGTATGAAAAATTATTATGTTTGCCAAAAGATCTCACATTTTTCTGAACTGGTGATTTAAGGTCTAGCTTTTCTTAGTATATAGTTAAACTTTTCAAAAGCTATAGTACAAGACCTTTCCTCCAGGCCTTCAAATCCAAGTACTATAAATATAGGTTAATGACCCAGAATAGATCTACATGAACAACCCCTCCTCCCTATGTTGCTGTGGCTCCCCCACCCAAAAAAGAAGAAAAAAGCAAGAGAGAAAAGTACTTCACTACTTTCACCTATGTCCTACTTAAAACAAAGGACCATGCTTCCACTGAGAATTGGCAAAAATTAAGGAAACAGCTGCAGTGCACTTAGGAGGATGCAAATATAAATCGGCATTTCACAAGCTCATTTGTCTATGTAACACTTTTGGGTTTGAAATTTCACCCTCTCAAATATTAAATGTGAATTGTGCTTCTTTTAACTCCAAGTCAAGCATTCGATCTTATTATAATGTCAACATTTAGCGAAAAAAAATCATCTCAGGGGGATCTCCTGTTTTGAAGTTTTTACTGTATCATCTGCAAAGATACATATTTATTCTGCCAAACAAGGATTTACTAAAAGTTTGACAGAAGTCATACCCCTTTATAAAGGTGCTGAGGAACATAGTACTCTACTGCCACATAGATACTATCTATATATTTTCATTCCTTGAGAGGCTGTTATAGGTAAGGGAGGGAGAGAGAGGGTGACTTCTAAAATTAAAACCTTTTGCACAAAAGGTCCATCCTCCAAATTCTAGTTTAAGATTCATTTGAACTGGGCAAGCTCTTTATGACCCATTAAACTAAAAGGTTGCTAAGGCTTGAAATTTAATCTCCTTCCCCTCTGCCAACAAAAATGAAGGGCACGCATTTTATGCAGAGGATAGCTTCTATAAAGCTACAGAAGCACAACTGAAACATATACTAATACCTCCTTAGTAAATCAGCAACTTTCACAGCCTGCCTCTGATATAGAACAGTTACAAAAGTGTTTCTACTAGAAAATTTTATTAAAATGTTTTGGATCACTTAAACTCTCAAATTTTATGAAATTATTTGAAAGAATTAAATACAAATGACCTAGTCCTTGACCTGTTATTTCCTTTGGGAGAAGAAATCTCTATGCCTCACTTTTCCCCCATCTATAAAATTACACAATATTAAGACATAAAAAAGCAGCAATCTAGTTAAATTCACTTGCCCCTATCTGTTTCTTTATTCCATGAAACTCATGGAAACTCCTACTTGTTTAGCTTCAATTCAAAGAGTCACCTGGTCCAAACTTACTTATTTTCATCTGCTACTTATATTACAAAGTCTTCCAGCTATGTGATATTGACACTATATCTTTCATGTTATCTTTCCCTATTGGTATCTGCCCAAATTATATTTCTTAGACTCAAATCACATTTTTTCTTCTAATCCCCAACGTCTCTCTCAGGGTTTCCACTTCAGTGACCTCTCCTTTTTACTATATTTTTTCAGTCAGTACATGAGTATTTCTAGCTAGAGTGGTCAAGACAAGCTTAACAAAAGTGATTCTTCAGTACTAAGAGAACTTTTTAAGCATCTAACCTCCATATTAATCATTTGAGATTGATAACACACTATCCACACCTGGGAAAAACTAATAAACTATTAAGATTCCTAAGGGTT
Source organism: Bettongia penicillata ogilbyi (assembly GCA_023548195.1). Lineage (NCBI taxonomy): Eukaryota > Metazoa > Chordata > Mammalia > Diprotodontia > Potoroidae > Bettongia > Bettongia penicillata. Next base: position 6,299,726 of record JAJHZJ010000245.1, on the reverse strand, counting down.
TAGGTGAAGTATCATCCTCATTTGTCATCACTCCCACAACGTGCACAGTAAGTGCTGAATAACTGTTGGATTTTCCGTTTTTTTGTTTTGTTTGTTGTTTTTTTTTTTTACTAGCACCATTATTCTATTAGTCAGCCCCAAACTTGAAATGTCAGTCACCTTTTTCTACATGGTACCTATCACATAAGAAGCACTTAATAAATGCTTTATCACAATCAGAGGATCATGGCTTAAAAACTGGAAGAAACCATCGAGGGCATGTGGATTCAATCTCCTCAATTTACTGATGAGTCACTGAGACTAAGCAATTTGCCAAATATATCCAAGCAGTAAATGGCAGAGGTAGGATTTAAACTCCAAATCCTGTCACAGGATCATAGCTGTATCAACTGCACTTCCCCGTTCCCATTGAGCAGTTGAGATCTCTCTGTATTCCGACAGCTCATCTGTTTCTTCTCATCCTTCCTGTATACTATTAATTCGAAAGTCTAATCTCACTCCTCTGCTCAAAAATCTCAACGGTTTCCTTCCCTCTCTCCCAATTCCCAAAGAAAGTCCAAAGTAGCCTTGCACTTAAGATTTTCAATAGTCTGGCTATCTAAATATCCAGTTTGATCTCACACACCAATTATCAGCTAGCCAAACTGGTCTATCCTTGATTTCTTTATCCTTCATTCTCCTTTTCCCTTCTTCCTGATGACTTTGCTACCATCATTCCCTATGCCTGGAATGTTCTCCATATACAAGGTGAAATCCTATCAAAACTTTAAGGTTAAACTAAAAAAAAAAAAATGCTACTTCATTTTTTTGTTGGTCATTCAGTTTTCAGTTGTGCCCTACTCTTTGGAATCCCATTTGGGGGTTTCTGGACAAAGATACTGGAGTGACTTCCCATTTCCTTCCTCCAGTTTATTTTACAGATGAGAAAACTGAGGAAAACAGGGTTCAGAGACTTGCCCAGGGTCACACAGCTAGTAAATGTATGAGGTCATATTTGAACTCAGAAAGATGAGTCTTTTTGACTCCAGGTCCAGTACTCTATCCACTGCACTACCTAGCTGCCCCAACTTCTACACAGCTTCACACAATTTCCACTCTGCTAAATCTTAAATATTTCAGTTTCTTAATTTTATTTTTTGGGTATATTTATGAACATCATTGATTTCTGTAAACCCCTCCATACCTAGGGTTGTATCTTGAGTAGAACAGGTACACTGAACTGAATCTGAAAAATCTTTCCCATCTGAGGCATAGATTCCTTTGAGAAGAAATGAGATCATTTGAAAAATTAAAGGGAGGCAAGTCCTACAGGTCTTCAGTGTTATAGTATTTCTAAAATGGACTGGTACTCAAACACTATGTATTTGCATTATGGCATAGCTAACATTTTAGGGGGAAGTAATTTGGGAAATATTCTCAGATTATTCTAAGCTAGACAACTTTCAAATAAATTAACAAATTTGAAAAAATATATCACTTTATTCATCACTGCTATCATACGTCATTTTTGTCGTAACTGAGGCAGTTTAGATTATTCACTAAGACTAGAGTGTATTTTGACCTTTATTCCACAGTCATAGTCTAGTAAAATAGAGTTATAATCCTATCTCAATAAAATGTTGATTAGTCATGTTGCTTGAAGGATTTTTTGTAGATAGGGTTCCCTTTCCAAAGAGTGTCAAGCCAAGACAGAGTTAACTACAACTTGGATCTTACACAAGTGGTGATGTGTGGGCCTAGAAGGTTTATGAGTTTCCTTCCAACTCTGCTTCTCTGATATTCTAAGTTCTACTTTACAATGCTGAAAATATTAGAAGCAGAAAGTTTCACTGAGGTGAAACCTGAGTTGAAATGCTGAAAGAAAAAGATTCTGAGGGTATTTGTTGAGGAATGTTGAGAGATCCATTACAGGCATGGTGTTGAGGGATCCATTACAGGTTGTACAAATATAATAGGTTGTACAAACATAAGATTAAACCTTTTCTTATAAATGACAAATGTGTAATGATATAAGTATTGTGAATATCATAGAAAAATAGATTTGACAAGAAGAAACTTGATGGTTAATTTCAGATAGGATTTTGATCACTTGGAGTAAAAGTGTACATTGTAATCAAAAGATCACAGAGAGCCAGGAAACTCAACTGATCCTTATGGAGACTTAGGATATACCTCTGTACATTTCTGTATTATCTTTTTACCTAATAAAGTATTAAAAGACATTTTTAGTGACTACAAAAGACCTCAGATACAGAAATGTTGATGACCAAAGATTAAATTCTCAATCTCAAGCTAGTACTGAAAAAAGCAATCTTTCTGGGTTTAAGAGAATTTGCCTATCTGTTACATTTGCTTCATGTGGCTTTACCAAAATGGCAGTAATATAACAACCTGTCATGTCTCCCACTTTGGAAGTATCTTCTATCACTGGTTGTGTTAAAAACAAAACAAAACAAAACAACCTCTATACTGACGCTATTTTAACCAAACAGGAAAACTGAAAATTTATTTTGTAGACAGTATGTTCTAAAAGAGTTAATTTTTTCTCCACATCCCCACTGTATATGTACAAATAACAACTGCTCCTAAAAGTTGGTCTTTTTAATTTACTTATTCAGTGCTTTACCAATGAAATTACAAAAAAAAGTTTTTATACAACTAGAAAAAAAATCCTCATAAAATTCTTCAGGAAGAACAAAAGGTCAGGAATATCAAGGGAATCAATGAAAAAAAGGGAAGGAAGGCAGTTTAGCAGCACCAGATTTCAAACTGTATTAAAAGCAGTAATCATCAAAACAATCTGGTACTGGCTAAGAAATAAGAGAGGTACATCAGTGGCTCAACCCCGGGTACACAATACACAGTAGTGAATGCCCATAATCTAGTGTCTGAGAAACCTACAGATGAAAGATTTTGGGAAGAGTAATCACTATGTGGCAAATATTGCCAGGAAAACTGGAAAGCAGTTTAACAGAAACTAAATATAGACCAACATTTCACACTGTACACCAAGATTAGGTCAAAATGGGTATAAAATGTAGACACATAAAGGATAATACCATGAGCAAATCAGGGAAGAATATAATGGCTTACCTGTCAGATCTTTGGGAAAAGGAAGAATTTATGACCAAAGAAGAGACAGAACATTATAAAATGTAAAGTGGATAATTTTGATTACATTAAATTAAAAAGATTTTTACAGAAACAAAATCAATGTAACCAAGATTGAAAGGAAAGAAGTTTTTACAGCAAGTTTCTCATATATATATATACAGAACTGAATAATGGTCAAAGAATATGAACACATTTTCAAAAGAAACCAAAGCTTTCCATAGTCACGAAAAAATGTTCTAAGTTCTTGAATAGAGAAATGCAACTGGCTAATACAACAGAAAATGAAAATGACAAATGTTGGAGGGGATGTGGAAAAATAGAGATACTAGTGTACTGTTAGTGGAGTTATGAAGTGATCCAACCATTCTAGAGAACAATTTAGAACTATACATACCCTTTAACCCCACGGTACTACTATGATTTCCTTGTCATACAGAACTTCTTACCAATATGAATTCACAACTACCATGCAAATTAATTTATACAACTGCTCAGATCACTGAGAGGTAAAAAATCATTTTACCTGGGATGACAGAATATAATACTATACATGATTATGTTATACATAGTATTATATTATGTTGGATACTATCATATTTTTCTTCCAACCTGTCAGACTAGTTTTTCTGTTGCCTTTAGAGGTTCATCATCCATGTCCTGCTCCCCTATGCACAAGTGTCTCCCAAAATCTACATATTCAACCTTGATCCTTTTTAACAAGTATGTCTCAACCCAGATGTCCCATAGGCACCTCAAAGTCATTATTTTTCTTCTCAACTCAACCCTCTCAAACTTTTTATTTCTGACTAGGACACCATCATTTCCCCAGCCACTGAGGTTCCTCAGTGAGTCTTCATTTTCACCCCCATATCTGAGCAGCTGCCAAGTTTTGCCAATTTCAACTTATCAACATGTCCCATTCTCTTTACTCACACAATTACACCCTAGTTCAGGCCTCATCACCTCTCATCTGAATGTATTACAATAGCCTTCTGACTTAAGTCCCTGCATTTTCTTCAATCTAGCCAACAATGAAATGCTAAATTAATATTCTTAAGTTCAGGTCTGACCACATCATTCACTGTTTAACAAGTTTCAGTGGCTCCCTATACCCTTAGGGATAAAGCACAAACTCCTATGTCTGGAATTTAAAGTTTTCCACATATCCATGTTAATTATACATTACTCCTCAGGCATTGGTTGAGGTAATCAGAATTCCTAAGGGCAACAAACATTTCATTGCTTTCTTCCAACCCTCAGACAGACTATCCCCCATGTATAGAACACATTCCCTCCTCAAAATTTCTAGCTCCCTTCAGTGCTCAGCTAAAGTGCCATCTCCTTCAAGAGTTATTTCTTGACTCCCCTAGTTGCTGTGTTGCACCCCTTTCCACACATACACAGTAACTGGACTGTTCATAATCTATATATACTCTATCTCTGAACATGAATCCCTATAGTAGGAAACAAGCTGAGGGCAGAAATGTCTTTCTTATTAGTCATTTTGGCTTCTGTTTAAACGTTCAACAGTTTAAAGTAACCAGGAATTTTTATAAAGCCAGATTATATACTAAAGTCTGTATCCTTTTACTCATAAATCAACAAAACATCAAATCCTCACTTAAAACGTCTTTCTCATGTACAATTTTAAAGTTTAATCATATATGTTTCAAACCTACATTTGAAGAGATGATACTTTTCATAAGATTTATGAGCTAAAGAGACCTCAGATACCATCTGGCTTAACCCTATAACACACAGATGAGGAAACTGTGGCCCAAGTTAAGTCTTTCCTAGTCACACATATTACAGCAGAAATCAGAATTTGAAGCTAGATTCTGACTCTAAAACTACTGCTATAGATAAAGACATATAGACAACAGCCAAGAGGGACTGACTGCAAGATACAAGACAGAAAAACTATAAGACAACACAAAAAACTAAAAACAAAACGAACAAAAAAAACCCCCAAAAACCTTTGAGATCATTTATTACAGGGCTTTTTGGTAGACCCCACATACAGAAACATTTTTTGAATTAGTCACAATCACAGAAATGACTGCATCCCCAAGAAAAATGACTCTACTTTCCTATTCAGGAAAAAAAACTTTTAGTTATACAGAGAGTTTTCAAGATATTCATTTTCTTTCTTCCATTCCACTGTCAAACTTCTTGAAAATCTGCACTTGCTGACTTTCACCACTTGATTATGCTACAATCTCCTATATTCTCTAGTCAAATTGTTGAGGGCCTATGATGCCAGGACTGACCAATTTGTATTTTATTCAATATTATATTTCAGCATAACATTTTTAAGCTAGTGAACATTTGCTGTTGTTCAGTCATGTCCCACTTTTTGCCCCATTTGGGGTTTTCTTGGCAGATACTAGAGTGGCTTGCCATTTCCTTCTCCAGTTTATTTTACAGATGAGGAAATTGAGGCAAACAGGATTAAGTGACTTGCCCAGATCACAGAGCTAGTAAGCACTTGAGGCTAGATGTGAACTTAAGTCCTCCTGAACCCAGGGCTGGCACCATATCCCCTGCATCACCATTGTCAGACCTAAACTGAGAATATTATTCTGCAATCCATCCGTATTGACAGAATGGCAGGTTGGTATGGAAGGAAGAGAGACAAGAAGGTCATTTAGAAGGCTAATACAATCTCACTGAGAAGTAAAATGGGTCTGAGCAATCATATTGGTAGTCAAATTGGGTCTAGACATACTAGAATGTTTCCACCTTTAAAATAGTAACACTGGGCTACTAACTATGGAAGAAACGTTAGGAGTCAGGTATTGCTGAAGTAACAATGACAGAGAATATTGGTATCATTATCAGAACAGGGAAGTTAGATGAATGGGCAGCTTTTCCAACATTATGAGTTTGATTTCAGGGCATTTTAAATTTGAGTGGTTAGCCAAAGTCGGTTGTGAACAGTTAGAAAGTCCAATGAACAGTTAAAAATGCACAATCATATTTCACAAGGAAAGTTAGATTTCATACAGGTTCAAGATTCATTTGCAAGGAGCTGAAAACTGAGAACAAGTCCCTGAGTTCAAGTAACTACTTTGTCCTTATAGGAATAGGACCATGATCTGTAATTTCACTGGTACAGGAACTACTGAGTGATCAAACTATTTCCACCAATGCACTGATGCTTTTTTGCTAACTTAAGAGTTGTAAAGAGTTGCCTTAAAACACTGATAAGTTAAGTGACTTGCCCAGGGTCATAAAAAGCCAATATATGTCAGGGGAAATTTGAACTGTCTTCCAAGGAAAATTATCGCATCCAGAGGTGGGTAACTTGCAACCTTGAGGCCACATGTGGCCCTCTAGGTCTTCAAGTGCAGCTCTGTGACTGAACCCAAATGTCACAGAACATGTGGTCTTGAAGCCACAGGCTCCCCACCCGAGTCACTGTACAACGCTGCCTCTACATTGTCTTGCTTTGTACTGCCATTGGGAAGCATATAAAGTATAGCTCAAATGCATATTGATTACAAATGTTATTCTCACTATGTTACAGGATATACGACACAAAGGCCATTTATCTTAGACTTTAAGAAACCAGAGTTCAAATTCTGAACTGTGGGAATATGATGCAAATAACTTAACTTTAGTTTCCTTATCTGTAAAATGGGAATACTTAACACTACCAATATCAAAGATCTTTTATTTCCTTGTGAGCAAAGTGCTATAGGAATAAATTTAGATTAATAATAGTTTAAGAATAATACACTTGTAAAAATGTACAAAAGCACATAAAGCACATGGCAGCTAGGTGTGGATAAAACACTGGAATCTGAACTTGAATTGTGCCCCCACTTATGTGAGTCTGGACAAGTCAATTAAATTCTGTTTGCATCAGTTTTCTCAATTGTAAAGTGAGAATAACAAAAGTATTACCTTGGATCAAATGAGATAATGATTGTAAAGCATGCAACATAGTGCCCTGTATATAGTAGGCATGATATAAATGCCTATTCTTTTCTCCTCCCTACCTAACCCCAGACTAATCTCAAATTCAGTTTATTTATTTATTTTTAAGCCTCAAGGTGATCATGAGATTTGTGTCCGTGTGGATTCATTTATGTGTGAATGTACATAGAAACTCCACATACAAAATTAAGTTTTTATCCAAGACACAAATTTACAACAATACCACTGTAAATGTAAGCTTTCTTTTATTTAGTATGGTTATTTTGGAAGTAGTATGTCACAATGGGTAGGACAGCTTTAGAAAGAGGAAGGCCAAGGTTCAAGTTAAATATCCCATTTGATGAAATTAGAGATCAAGAACCTCATCTTTCCTCCAACTGAAAAAAGTACCATTAACTACTGTATTGGGTTATGCTGTGTAATACTCACCTAATGAACTTAACAAAAGCAAGTCATAACTCACTTTTCAGCAGAGTAAAAGCTTTAAAACATTTACTATCCATTATACTACGCAAATGGACAAATGCAGTAAAGCAGCATAGGCCTATGTCACAGAATTTAGGGACTACATCCCCTAAAAATATGAAATATGATGAGTTAAAAAGCCAAATTCAGGTTTAAGATGGTCATTATTTATATACTTTTTATCTAATACATAAACATACCAGTCACTTTTATATTTCCCTTTGCCCCATCTCAGCTGAAACCAAGATGTATCAACAACTCCCAAAAACATCTCATTATTTCCTTTACTCTGGATTAATTAACTCTCCATGAGACTCCTCCCATTTCCACATTAAAACCCTATTAATCATATACAAATGACACCTCTTCCACGAAGTCTTTAATAAGTGACTTAAGCTAGTAGCTTTAACAGCACAAGCAATAATTTTATTGTAATTATTTATACACACTTTATCATCCCCATTTGACTTTAAGGTCCTTGAAGTCAAGGACTTAGTTTTACTTTCTTCAACCATCCTATTTGCTAGCACTCACTTTACACAAATAGGCATTGAATAAATGTTTGTTGAGTAAGTGCTATAATGTAGAGAAAACCTGAGAGTGATTTGACTGTAAGCAAATTCTAAAGCTTCTAACTCAGTAATTTAAATGTAGATGACACATAAACAAGTGTTGTGAACAATGAGGTACAACAGATTTATAGTAAAGACGAGGTATGCCTCAGGAAGCAAAGAAAAAACAACTTAAGGAGTTGAACAAGTTAACTCAAATAGAAGGTGAAGATGATATAGCACAGGACAGGGGCAAATAATAATAATCACAAGGCCTTTACAAAGGTTTTGCAAAACACTCTACATAATCATATTTGATCCTCAAGAGGACCTTGAAGAACACCCTAAATGAAAAGAAGCTTAGAAAAGTTCAATCATTTGTCCTTTACAACACAGAGCTTTTGCATCAGAATTTGAACCCAACTCCTCTTGGTTCCAAATTGAACACTATCTAGAATATTAACTATTTTTATAAAACACTGCTTTGGTAATTTTTCTAATTTGGGCAGTAGGTTGATCAGACTCGAAGAGATTACCTAACTTGCCAAAGGACAAAGGAGTAAGCAAGAAGGTAGAAGGCAGTAGGCTTTCTGAAGACAAGTTTCCTACCTACCTCCCTTTTCACTTTAAAGCTGAGGAGTTATATGCAAAAGAAATATTAATCAGTGAAGACTGAAAAAAATCTAATTGAAGCAGAATTGTTTCCAACAGCATCAAGTTCCCATCTCTCCACCACCACCCCTCCCCCCAGTATTTATTTATTGTATAGCTGACAGCCAGATGACATTGTGCATAGCCCTGGCCTGAGTTCTAATCTGATCTCAGACACTTATTAGCTGTGTGACCCTGGGAAAGTCACTTAATTCTGTTTGCCTCAGTTTGTTCATCTGTAAAATGAACTGGAGAAGGAAATGGCAAACCACTCCAGCGTCTCTGTCAAGAAGGGGTCACGCATGATTCATCAGACAAAACTGGAAGGACCAACAGTAAGAGACATGAACAAATAAAGTTATTCATATAATTGAACAGCATCACATAAGATTATTAGCATATGTATGTATTAAATGTACTACTACTACCATTACTAGGAAGGTAGAAGGGAATAAATTGGTTTTATTTTGAAGGTTCAAATTTATTCTTTCATGGCAATTCAATTTTGGTCTATCATAGGTACTTGAAGGATACCTACAAAAGAAACCAAGAGGTTAATGTGGATCAAGTCTTGTTTCCAGCTATCATCATTAGGGCAACATGGTAAAGCTTGGAGATATATTCTGAAGATCTGCCAAATTTCATTTAGCAGCTTCTCACTTATGGTTGGCTCTACAACTTCCATTTTCTACACTTAGTAGAAGGACTCAAGGTTACCTAGTAACAGCTATGTCAAAATAACTGTGCTATTAAAGAAACACTTGATTTTGGAGAAGGGGAAAAGTCTGAACTATACACACACGTATACACATACACACACATATAAATGTTTAAAATACTTTGGAAATCTCTACATATTAAGTATGTACAGTATAGGGGGAAGCGGTTTGATATCCCATATCCCATGATTCATGAAGCAAAGGCTATAAAGATAATCTTTATAAAGTTTTAGAGATGACCATTAGAATTTAAAACCCTCAATAAGACCAAAAAAAAAGGGCACTATTGAGCTACAGAGTTTCTCATCTTAAAACTATGCAAAGCATACCACTACTTTGCTTACAAGCCGCAATTTTAAAAAACAAGTTTTCTTTTTAAAAACTTATTCCTTGAAGGCCCCTCTCTTCAGCCCCTCTAAAATCTTAACCTTGAATCAAGCTTTTCCTCAGCTTCTTTAGAGTTCCTGTGTAGTGGAAAGCAGGATCAAATTGCAAATGGTTTGGAATGTCTGTAGACTACAGCTACCACCCAAGTTTTCCCCTGCAAAGTTAAGAATCACTTCTATTTCTTCACTTGTTGTTCTGATACATGCCATAACTTGGAGATAGACAAATGAAGAGTGGGTTGTGCACTGCTCACCTAGTATTCAAACTTAAGTTGTCCTAGTATAAAACAGCTACACCTCCAATTTTTTATTTATGCAATAGCATCCCTAACATATTTTGTGTACAACCCATTAACATCACTTAATGTAGTATAAATGCATATTAAGAGTTACGGTTAACGAGTACCAAGTTGCCCACCATGATACATGATTCCACCTCAAACTAGTGACTAAGTCTGGCAAGCCTTTTACAACCCAAAATAAAATTACTGACTCTAAATCCAGTGAAGATACCAATCCATGGGGAACTCCAGAACTACTATACTCACCTATCAAATTAAACCTCTCTCTTAATGTTGATGTCAAAATAGCAACTGTGTGGGAAGACTAGCCTAGGCATGCCACCATAACAACACTTAAGTGAAATGGTTTCCAAATTTCACAATTTCATCGAAGTGTGCAAAAATGAATAACACTGTTGAACTAACAAGGGCAAAATTCCATTAGGTTTATTTTAAAGTTCTTAAGATACAAAGAGCACAAACATTATTATCCAGGACAAAACTACCACTAGAAACAAAACAAAAAACCCAAAAAAACTACCACTACACCTTAAAAAACTAAAGGTATACTTCTGTGTTGTTTTTTTTAAAGCCCTACCTTTCAGGTATAACCTGGACCCCACCCACATCTTTTCACCTCCATACATACCCACAAAAAGGAAAGGGAACTCAATTATTCCATAAATACTGTCCCATTTCTCATCAAAGTTTTGAAAAATGACTCTATTAGAAGAGGCATTAATGCCGATTCCCTTCCCCACCCCTCATACTACTTATAGGATTGCCTTTATCCCCAGTAAACCTGTCAGATGTTTCTAACTCGACCTCAGGAACTTCATTTCTTTGGGAAAGGAGACTAAACCTTCAAATAGGGCCTCGGTGCCAAACCGCGTCTTGTTAGCACCCGCAGACTACACCTCCCCCACGGGTTACCCGCACTCACAGGGCCTTGCGCCTTATGTAACCACTTGGGAAGGAGAAAGGTATAAAAGAAAGTGGAGCGCCAAGAATTCACCTCGTCCAACAGGAGACACACCCCAGGAGGGATGGGAGGCCAGGGACTTTCCCCGGCGCCTGCAGAGGCTGCACTGTATGGGGGAGGGGAAGTTTTCTCCAGCAGTCATTTCTTCCTCTTCCAGCCGCTGCCACTACCACCACGATCTCCTCCACCCATCTCCTTTCCCCACCCTCCCCCATCCCTAGCTTGGGTCTCAGCCAAACCCCACAGGAATGCAGCCCGGTCACATGCGCTGCGGCGGCGGAGGACGCGGACGTGCCGCTCCCCCCGCGCCCCAGGGAGACCCGGCGCCATCTTGCCCTGACGCAGTTACAAATACGACGGGAGAAAAGATGCCTCCACGTCCTTGCTAGTGCCTTAAGCTTCGCAGAGGCCGAGCCGGGGCCCTCACCTCGCGCGGGGCCAGGAGGAACCGGTCAAGGAAGAGGCTTGAGGTCCCCATCGCCACTGTTTTAAGTCTCACAGCGACCGCCGCAGCAACCGTCGCCATCACCACTTCTCCCTTTCTCCCTCTGCACCAGCCTCCCCGGATAGCTCCAGCCCCGCCCGCTACTGCAGCATGAGGTCATCACCAGCCAATCAAACGCCACCTGGCTATATAAACTGTGTGCTGATTGGCTGCAGAGACCGATCTGTCTCTCCCCCACCTTCTCTCCTCAAGCTCTCCCAGGGTCGCTACCGGGCGAGGGCGGAAACCGCCATTTCAAGGAGAGCTACCCCCCCACCCCCGACTGCAGGGGCCAGCGCCGCCCAGTCCCTGCGGCTCCAACGGGGAAGCCCTGGTGCCGCTCCCTGATTTACCCTATCTTTTGTCTAGGTAATCTACACTTGCCCCTCCCTGCTTGGACCCTAAGCTTAGTTCAATCACCTCCACACACGGGGGTCTCCGCTCCCCTCCCCTCACACAGACATTGTCCAGTCGGCGGTCGGGGAATTAACCCCGGGGGGCCAAGAGGAGACAGCAGCGGCAGCACCGACGGTGGCGGCTTTTTACCCCGAAACACGGTGGCAGCGTTGACGGTGGCCGTATTATTCTTGCGGTTTCTCTACCCCCTGGCCTCTTCCTTTTCTTTCTCCTCCATCGAGACGGCTCAGACCCAGCCAGCTCCGCTTTTATCCCGAGTCCGGAGCTTGCGCACTGAAGCCTCCTAAGCCCCATCAGCCCCTAGTGGGCGTCGAGTGAAACCCCGGCCGGGTTCGCCCTTTGCCTGAGGCCGGAAGGGGGCGGAGGGGGAAGGGAAGGAGAGAATCCGACCAGCCGCCGAAGAGGGTGGGGGACTGGGACACGATCAAAGGAGAGCGAGGGGCAGACAGTCGCTCCCGGAGGGCACTGAGACTCTCCTTTCACCCAGGGATGGTAGTATCCATTTCCCCCTCTACGAGTGGCGGAAGCTTGCCTGTCTCCGGGTCTCTTCCGGGGAAGACGCCTTTTCACCACTCTAATCCTCTCCACCACCACCACCTCTCCCGCCTCTAAAGAAAAAAAGTTCTCCAAAGTACCACCATCGGTTTCGAGTAGTCAGCGGCTACACCTGCTTTAGAAAAAGCCATTCTTGTTTCTCCCCCAACCCCTCGGCCCTACCTCGAAGCCACAGTGCGGCGGCCGGGACTGACGGCCGCCCAAAAGCAAGATGGCGGCCTCCGGCTTCGTCCCCTCCCCCCTTTGCCCCTGCGGAGCGGGGCGGGCGGGCCCCGTGCAGCTGCCGCCGCCGCCGCCGCCGCCGCCGCCGCGGCCGCGGCCGCCATTTTCCCAGAGCGAGAGGCAGTGACACTGAGCGGGCGCAGGGGGCTGAGCCGGAGACACCGCCGGAGCCCGGGCAGCGGCAGTAGAGGGGTGGCACAGACACCGCGAGCAGCCGGGCCGCCGCCGCTCCTTTCCTGCTGACTGCCTGACTGCCCCTGCTCCTCCCCCTCCCCCTCCCCCCCGCTACTGCTCCTCCTGCTCCTCATCCACCTCCTCCAGTCACTCGTGAAGAAGAGCCTGTGTGCCGCCTGGGGAGGGGGTGTGTGGAGCCCGGTGCCGACTTCCCCGCCAGTCCGCAGTGACCGCCGCCGCCGCGGGGTCAGGTCGCGGTCGTCCGGAGAGAAACCTCGGGGGTCGGCCCAATAACGGGGTTCGGGTGCCTGGTTTGTGAACATCACAGGTCAGTTCTGGGCTCCGTGGGAATTCACGGGGCCGGGGCGTTGAGGAGGGGAGGCAGAAGGGGAGACCTCCTCTACCCCTACCCGGGGGTCCCCGGCTTCCTGGGGTGGAGGAAGCGGTACGTTGCTGGTTCTCCGGAATTTCCTCTCCTTCCCCCCTCGTACACCCCCCGGAAAGGGAGGAATATGGCGGGGTTTGGGGTTGGGGAAGGGGGAACTGGCAGTTAAACCCCCTTGAGAGTGAGAGTTGGGTGAGGAGCGCTCTCCCCCCGCAGGAGCGGGTCCAGGCCCCTCGGATGCGGAGGGAGGTGCGCGACCGGGTCGTTGGCTTGGTGTTGGAGGGACCCGGCCGCGGCCAGGCTCCCCTCCTTGCCACCTGCATCCTTCTCCAGGGTTCACCACGGTGTAGGCCTTATTTTCCTCTTCGCCAGTTCCTTTATGATCCCTTTTTCTCTTCCTCAGGTGGAGGTGGGGGGGAGGTGAGTGGGAAGCCTCAGGGTTTGGGGTGTGTGTGTGTGTGTGAACGAGACATCCTCGCCCCCTGGGGAAGAGGGTAAACCCGCCCCTGTGGTAGTCCCCCCGTCCCCAGCTTCTCCCCGGTCCCCTCCCCCCACAGCCTCCGGCTTTCTTCTGTGTTGTGGTGAGGGCACGCTACCTACGGTGCGGCCGCGGTGGGAAGGAGGCTTTTCGAGCGAGAAGCGAGCCAGACCCTTTAGGAGCATGCAGGGAAACGAACGGTTTCCTTGTGGGGCTAAGCGAGGGGGATGGAAAAAGGGAAAGAAACAACGTTGCATCCACCTTCCTTTCCTGGAACTCACTTTCTCCTTAAATCAGCCTTCCAAATACCGTAAGCCGCGCTGAAAGGGAGAACTCTCCTCGGCTGTCTGGAGCGGAGTTTGGGCTGTTTATTTACATCCTCCCAAAGGAAAGAACAATGTAGGATCTGGGGGCTCCGCAGCCTTTGCGAACAGAGGGAAGTCAGATGGACTGAGCCGTAGGGAGGAGACGTCAGTAAAGGAGAGGAAATGATACACTTTTTTCGTTCGTTTTATGGATGTGAAGTAAAAACTGCAATTTCCCTCTTTTGTCCTTTAGAGATTCTAAAAATGGCGGCCCCAGGCTGATGTTGTGGTAATCTAATCAGCTCGGGTCCTCCACACCCCATGCAGTGCGTTTGTCTGCAGCATGTTACTGACTTATTATGTTTACATGAAAAGATTCGCTTTTTCCACTCATTTAGAAAAATGATTCTTTTGCTGAAAATCCCAGTGCAGTTTTTCAGGTGATAAATTTTGTTGGTTATTCATGAGAGGAAAATAAAATGACACCACTTTTGCCCCCCAGATCAGACTCAGGTAGCCTTAATAGTTTCTCTACTAGGGATGGGAGAGGCACATGTATGGCAATATTTTCTTTAACCTTTCTTAGGGGGAGGAGGAGAAAGAATTACAAGCATGTACCTCTGTCAGTTTGCTACTAGAGTGTGTGGGAATGGAGATTATATAAAAAGTATCTTTGTTACCCACTTTCATTTAGCTTTGCTATTCCTTTGATCGTTTTAATCTTGGGGAAAATGTTATTTTCTATCTTAATCCTATTGCCTGAATTTATATTGTCTGCTGCATTTCAGGGAGATACACAAACAGGCTGAAATTTATTCATCAGGTGTAAAAATTTCGGTTTTTCTACAATGTATTCATTACTATTCTTTTCATGTAGCATACTAGGCATTATATATTTTATGCAGTTTTAATTGTGTTCATTTTTTTCCAACAAAGCTTACATGGTCTGTCCATTTTAAGTGAAATATTTGACCTGTGGAATCATCATCAGCGTTATTACATAAGTACAAAAATAAGGTAGTATTTTGGAAACCTCAAATTTGGGATCAGGAGAAATGATGAAATTTTTGTTCTCCCTTCAGCTTGTTAAATATGACCTGTAATATAGCCCTTAAATATTAGCTACAGTATAACTAAATGCTGTAAATTATTGGTATTTCAGAATCTAGTTTGTCGGAAAATCATGCCATTAATTTTGAAAACATTTGTGTCCACTCATTTCTAGAACTGAAATATTCGTAAGCATTTGGACACAAACTAATTAAGCATTTTCTGTCCTGAGACTGGAAAATGAGCATCTTTAACTAAGCTCTGTGACACATTTCCTCAAAATGACCTTATTCCATTATAAGCATAGTGACTTTTTAATGTATCTTTTAGTTTTTATAGCAGATTATTTTAAGTTCCATGATCTAGGTATGAGGCCTGCTTTATCTACAAAACTAGAAAATGGCCGAGGGTTCCATAGTGTTTCTTATATTAATATTCTGTGAGTGGTATTAGACTAGAAAAAAATCAAAGGCAGTGAACAAAACTATAGTAGTTGTGAAACTGAAATAAATGAGTTTATGAAGTTAAACCCTTTAAAAGTAAGTTAAAAACTCTTTAGCAGAATAGAACTCATGTATAAAAAGATTGTAGGACATTGTTCTCCTTTATAAAATATCAGATGACTTTGTGTAACCATATTCTACATTGGCAGATCTCAAAAGACTTTAAGAAACTTTCTGCTTTGTAAATCATTTTTCATGCTTGTTCGACTGCCATACGTTTAATTTTCTTTGGATAGGTGATTGAACTTTGTGGATCTTAAGATGGTTGCTATTTCAAACCTAAGATTTACTCTCCCAAATCAACGTGTTCTTGTTCGAAGTAGTTGAGCATACATTGATGTATAATCACAGGTCTTTGTCTTGTCTTTTTATATGAGGGTGACCTTAGTCACATCTAATCCAGGTGAAATATTTGGCATTATTTGACATGAAATAAACAAAATATTGCATGCTGTAAATTACACTGAGGTCTGAAAGGTAGTGACCTAGCTGTTGACTTTTGTATTTTTTTAAACATAAAATTTAAAATAACAGGTTTGAGATTTTTAAAATTTTTTTTCCTGGTTTTATCTGATAATCTTATTTGCAAATGTAAAATATTGAATGATAAATGTCTTGCTTTAAATGCCTTTTTAAAAAACATTTGACTTAATCCTAAAACTATCAGACATTAAAATGGATCTTTCTTTGTTCAAGGGCTACCTGAAATGTAATGGTTCTATAAGCTATAGACATTTATAGCTGTAAATATTTAGCTATGACTGGGGGACTATTATTTTAAATTGGTCAGCTTTTTAGAGGGATTTATTGAAAGGTTAAGAGGAATTAACTTGTTTCTGGAAGAGAGTTGAGACTTCTGATCCATGGGAAAAACCAATCAGACTATTTTTTTAGTTAGAACATTGAGACAACCAAGTTTTAGACCTAGTGAGGAAATGCTGGTTGGAGTTCTTATTAGTTCTATTTAAGTTAATTTTCAGAAAAGTTGATTGTTTAATATCGTATAGGAGGCATGTATGTGTCTGTGTGTTTTTTAATGCAGTTTTAAAGCAAAATCTCTGAGAAAGTATAGATTTTATTGGAGTTAACAGTATAAATTTCTTTTGAATTTTAATTCAACTTTGGATATTTCTTCTTTTCCTCTCCTGCAACAGACACCACTGCCTCAAACCCAACCCACACATCCCAGAGTGCAACGATATAAAGTGTTCATAGCTTTGATTTCTTTTATTCATTTCCCAAGTACTTCTTACCAACAATTTTTTTGACATGCCACAGTAACTCTCTGATTTACTGGATTCATAGAAAAATAAGAAAGTGATTTAACAATTTAGGCAGAATATTTCCAGCAAATCCTTGTTTGCTAAATTCTTTTTTATTGGGTGAGAGGGGAAAGGAATGTTATTGGACTGGCATTATTTGTATTACAAATATAAGCTTATTTCCCTGAATATATTATATCTGCTCCTAAAAGACTTTTAGTAGTTTTTTCCCTTAAAAACCCTGAGGTGATTTATTCTTTAAATAAAAAACTGACAGGCTTCTTAAAAAGGCAAGTGCCTTCATAAACCATCCTTCCTATTGCTGCCCTGCTAATCTCTTTTACATTGCTCTCTATGGTCATGACACTCCCCTAATTAAAAATCTTCCCAGGCTCTCTGCTGCTTCAGAGAGAGAGAGAGAGAGAGAGAGAGAGAATGTGTGTGTGTGTCTGTCTGTCAGTCTCTGTTCCTCTGATGTAATGTAAGCTCCATGAAGGCCAGGATGATGTCCTACTTAAATTTTATAGTACTCACAAGGAACTGTGATAGTGTTTGCTGAATAGTTTTTGGATTTCTAAAAGTGCAATGTTATATAAAACATTAATAAGACTTCTTATATGAGATAAGTAATGAGACTTGATGTTTACCCACTATGTGCATAAACTATTTTAGGAAATGACAATAGATTAAAATTTATAGATCAACAAGCATTGTGTGCCTTCTGAATACCTGGTTTTGAGACAAAAAATGAAGCTCAAGGAACTGATACTCTCATATGGGGATGTAACATTTATCAATAAGTAGGTGTAGAATATATACAAAACGAGTACACAGTGATGAGGGAAAGAAAAACAACATATTAACAACAGCAAGAACTATTCAGAAAGGCTTTTTGAAAGGAAGGGAAAACAATAGGCATTTATATAGTGCCTTCTGTGTGCCAATATTATCTCATTTGAAATAGTAACTCTTTGAGGTAGGTGCTATTATCCCCATTTTACAGTTAAGAAGCAAACAGCTTTAGGTGACTTACTCCATCACATTGGTGACTGAGGTTAGATTTGAACTCAAGGTTTACAGTACTCCAGGTCCACTTGTTATCCAGTGGGCACCAGGTTCCTTTTGAAGGAGGTGACACTTGATGTTCCACTTTAAAAGGAGGTAGGAGTTGCAAGAAGTAGAAGGTGAAGAGAGGGAGAAGATTCTAGTGTTGGAAGATAACCTGTGAAATGGTATAGATATGGAAAATAGAATGCCAAATTTAAGGAACAGCTAATAGGATAGTTTGGCTGGACAGAAGAGTGCTTGAGCAGAAAAGATGTATTAATTAGCTTATAGTTAGGTTGTCTTTTTTTTCCCCCTCAACCATACATTCTTTTGTTGATAAGCAGTTTTGTGTAATACTGATTTAAACAGCAACATATGAATCTGGAATGTTAGCATGATCTGCAACTGTAAATTTTATCATTTTGTAAAAAGTACATAGAGGGCATGACCAAAGAGACTTATTTTAAATGATGTGTATAGAATCATTATCACTCTTCGAGAGGCAGTGTGGTATAGATATACTAGAATTGGAGTCTTGAATGTCTTGATTTAAATCATGTTTCTGACACTTAAAACCTTTTTGCTTTCTGAACCTGTTGCATCTGTAAAATGGGAACAATAATAATTACAGTATGTAACTTGTAGGGTTGTTGTGAGGATGTCAGTTGTGCTTTCTGTATTTGCATGTAGCAGTAGATTTTCGGTTAAAACATTAATTTTAAAAAACCCTTCAGAACTAGATGCTAGATGCTGTATTCAAATTGTAAGAGTAATTTCATTTTTTTTGGTGAAATTTAAATATTTGTACTGAAAATGTTTGATACCTGATTTTTATGAAAAAATAGTGATTCAACAAGATGGATTTAATATAAAATTTATTTCAGTTCATTAATTAGGAAAACCTTTTTTATTTGATATAAACTATTTTTGAAACTGAAAAATTGATTTTATGTTAGCAATTTAATATCTTCAGGTTATTTTTATTAAAAAAATTTTAAACACCAATATATAGATGTTAAAACTAGTACATTAGAACTGCCCTAATAGGATCCCTCATCAGTAAGAACACTGAATACATTTTCTAGACTGTTTTACAGATGAACCTATGAATGATAGTTTCAGTAATTTATAGCAGAGAGCTAGGCAAGTAGCAACTGTCATGAACTTCTAGGGGTACTTCTACTTTGATTTGTGATTCGGTTATTTTATTTTGTTTATTTTATGAATTTCCACATTTTCTAGAGTACTTACATAAAGAAAACTATTTCTTTTTTTAAACTCAGGATAAAACTTTTAAATTATTTTATTTGTACATGATTTGAGAGTTTGCACCTCTAAGGTTTTTTTTTTGGCGGTCATTTAGAAGCATTAAAAAACTATTTACGGATTCTACAGATTAAAGGGTAGGATTTGCCTTCCAACTTTGCTTGTGTGGTTTTCTTATTATTTACTCAGCTTTCCATTGTAAATACTCATCTTTATATTGCCCCCCCTCCCCCCGTGTTTTAAGTGCAGGTACTTAATTGTTCTTATGGGAAGGGAGGGGGTAATGTCTAGAACTGTTCCATACATCTTCACAATCTCACATTAGCCTTATCAGTGATGGCTTCTCCATAAAAGTAAAAGCTAAGCCTGATCCTTAGCATTTTTAGTTGTTTACTTTTTTACTATTCTTTTACTCTTCGGAATGTGTTACCTTTTGGTTGAGGAGGAGAGGGGAGGGGAGTTACTTCATTGAAGATAATTTTTACAGACCTTAAAACTTTATGTACTCCTAAGCATGTGTATATTTCACATAGAAATTAATTAATTTCTCCCTTTTTGCTTAAGGTAACCCTTTTCATTGGGCAACTAGGTGGCACGGTGGATAGAGCACTGGACCTCGAATCAGGAAAACAGATCTTCCTGAATTCAAATCCAATCTCAGACTTAATAGCTGTGTGACCCTGGGCAAGTCACTTAACCTGTTTGCCTCAGTTTCCTCATTTGTAAAATGAGCTGGAGAAGGAAATGGCAAACCACTGCAGTATCTTTGCTAAGAAAACCCCAAATGGTTCACAGAGTCAAAACTGAGCAATAAACCCTTTTCAGAAGAACTTTGCTGTTGTCACTGTGCACATTTCTTCCATCCACATCTATTGCTACCCCTTCACAGTGAAATAGAATTACTGTGGGTGAAAACATCAAGTTGTGACCAAAATAAGGGTGATTCCTTTCTTTATTTTAGCTAGACTGCTTAGGCCTCTGATGACAAACCTACTACAGTTTTTCACTTAGCCTTCCTAGCTTGGCAGAATATGCCAGAAATTAAATTCCATTGGCATGATTTATAAGACCAATGTCACCTCCACATCAGGATAAGGCATCAGATCAGGGTTTTCAAAGATATCTTAGTACTATTGCTTCTTTTGTTCATTGTTTAGAATTGTTATTGAATGAATCTAATTATATTTTTAGCTTTGCATTTTTGGAATTAAAGAATCAGTGTTTATATGCTCTTCTTTGAGAACCTATATTGGGATGCAAAAGAAAATTCAGACCCCCTGACCATTTTATGAGTGGGCATATATATGTTCTACTTTTTTTTTTTTCTCCCATTTTATGGGATTTGTTGCCAACTCTAACAGCTGGATGTTTTAAAGTTTGGGCTGAAAAGATTTCAAATTTTTTTTCAATGTTGAAAGAGCCAACTTAATTGTATTATTTAAATTAGGTATATTTATAGTGAAATACATTTACAAATCTGCAAGGCTTTGCTTCATTGAGGAACAGTATGGTAGCCTGTTGAGGACTAAAGAAGAGGAAGGATCTCAGGCCTTTAGGGACCCTGTTTATCATTAGTCCAACTTAATAAGGTTAAAATAAGGTTCTTTGGACAAGTACTATGGGAGTTATAAGGCTAAGCCCTATAGCTGGTATGATCAAGGTAAGGCACTGTGTTGAAGGCAGGAAGACGTAGGTTTGAGTGCTATTCTTGACACATACTGACTCTGTGACCTAGGCCAGACATTTAAAGTTTTAGTACTCTAGGCAACTCTTTAAGGCTGTACATTGCAATGGAGATGCCAACTTTCAGTGGGAACCATAGATCCAGTCTCTGTCCAGTGATCAAGGTTGTTGTTGTGAAAGGTGACCTATGCCTTAAGGGTAGGTTAATATTTGGATCAGTGTGTTGGAGGGAGCAAGAGAAGACATAGGGGGTATCCTGGGTTTTATGCCAGCATGAATAAAAGGTGTAGCTGCAATTTGAACAAGATTTGTTGAGCCTTATTAGAGCAGAATAATCATTGGGGAATAGTGAGCTAAGGATGGAATATTATATTGGAGCCATTATTTGAATGTCCTTCAGTTCCAGGCTAAGGAGTTTGGATGTTATTCTCTCACTAATGAGGAGTCATTTAAGAATTTGGGATAGAAGAGTAGCACAGAGAAAAGTGGTGATTAAAGAAATCAACTTTTCAGTGCTATGGGTTGGAAGGGCAAGAATTCGAAATTTTATGATCTATTTCTCAGGGGCTATACTTGAGATTGTGGCAGAGAAAGTGAAAAGGAAGGGAAGAGATGAAAGAAGCATTAAAAAGAAAGAATGGATAAGACTTAATAGCTATGAGAAAAGGCAGGTTAGGGAAATGAAAGTGTACAAGAGGAATTTCAATATTAGGTGAGTGGAAGGCTGAATAGAAAAGAGATTTCTTTTCTCTCACTTGTAACAACTTACTGTAGGATTTGGGTTAGTGAGTTCTGGGAAATGAATACTGGGTTAAAGAAGAATTGGCGGTGGTGAGATGGGGAAAAGGAATGAAGTAAAAAAGTTTTACCTCTAAGGAAGGTGGGAGTGGACTCTGTGATGTTTATCCAAAAACATTCAGATAAATAACTACTATGTTCAGGGAACTTCCCTCTACTTTTACAGCCTTATCCCTTCTCTTCTGGACTATTGCTTTCTAATTTGTTTCTGCTTCATATTTCTTCCCACTCCAGTGGATCCTCCATTCAGCTGCCAAAGTGATTTTTTCTAAAGCCTAGTTCTGATCATGTCACCACCCTCTTATTCAATAAACTTCACTGGCTCTCTATTAATTACTCTCAGAATCAACTATAAGGTTCTCTCTTTGGCCTTTGAAGTTCTTCACAGTCTGGCCTTTTTTCAGTCTTTCCAGTCTTATACTTTATTTCCCTCTAGCTATTCCTCTCCTGGGACAATCTATTTCCCTAATCTTTGTCTTTTCACTGGTTGTCCCTTATACCTAGATTGCTGTGCTTGCTTTCATCTATCTCTTAATTTCCCTGGTTTCCCTTTAAAATAAACTCAGATCCCATGTCCTTTTCTGCCTTCACCTTTGAGATTCCATCTTTTACTCTGTATATATCTTGTTTATAATTTTTTTTTTTTTTATATTGTTTCCTCCCCATTATTTGAGCTCCTTGAGGGCAAACTGTTTTTTACCTTTTGTATCCCCCAAGTTTAGCATAATGTTTATACTAAATTCTTAATAAATACTTCTTTGCTGACAGATTCTGAAGGGGTTTGTTTCAGATTCTTAAGGGCAAAAATTGGCTATTTTTTATTGTGATAATTGAGTAGTTAAGGGCAATATAAAAGTATTTTCAATTGTAACATGTTACATGGTATGATGCAGCATAGTTATTTTACATATGTATCTAGAAACTGACCACTGCTGCTGGACTCATCTTTGAATCCCGAGAGAACACTGACAAAGCTGAAAGAAGTGTAGTGGATGTGACTATGAAAATGAACCTTTAAAAACATAACCATTCTGAGTAGCAACTTGGGAAATTGTGACAGCTGTAGTTTGAAGTTAACCTAGCACTCACATTATGGACAAATTCAATTTTTTAGTCTAAATTAAGACTTATTTTTAGAGATCTTAAACTTTACTCTTTGGCCCTATTTATTCCCTTTTATTGTTCATTAGCAATTAATAGGGTGTAGAAAAACTCTCCTAGAAAAGAAAGACTTAAGGCCCTAAATGTTACAATAATACATCATTTTTTCTTCCTGTCATTCATAGAACCTTTTCTTTTTCCATATCACCTTCTTTTCCAACTATATTCCTCCTTCCTCTACTCAGTGAGCCTTCTTTTGTAAAAAGCTGTTTGGTTTTTTTTTTTTTAAATGAGGGGGAGGAGGAGAAGCAGGCAAGTTTGAATAGAATTTTCAGTCTTTAATACCCATTTTAGAATCTGTTTCCCCAACACCTTTGGTCGTTATAATTGCTTTATATTTCGTTTGTTTTCTATATCCTTTGTAGTTAAGTCATTGTGCATATTGTTTTCCCAGCTCTGCCTCCCTTTCTCTGCACCAGCACATACATATGCTGCTTCTTCCTATGCTTCTCTGAATTTTTCATGTTCTTTTCTTACACAGCTTTTTTTGTCAGTCCTGTGTCCCATGGGCAGCTAACTTTGTTTCCATCACTTTTTGTTGTATGGGGGACCTTTGTTTTTTTTCCCCTTCATCTCCGTAGGACATGCCTAGGAGTGAATCTCTGGGGCAAAGGGTATGGGCTTGTTGTTGTTAGCATAATTCCAAATTGCTTTCCAATATTATTTCAATTCGTTGCCAGTTTGCTGGATGTGAAGTAAAACCTAATGAGTTGTTTTATCTTTCTCTTTTTTTCATAGATATTTGGGAAGTAATATCTAATATGATTGTTAAGAATTTATAATTCTTTTGAGACCTATTTGTTTCATATCTTTTAACTTCATCTGTTGGGGAGTAGTTCTAAGTCTTATATGTTTGTCTTTATTTATGAAGTGCTGTTCTAAGGCTATTTAACTAAGTGTGAGTATGCTGTTTTTAATTTCTGTTCATTTTGAATAGCAGTGCAGTCTGTAGGGTAATTGAAGTTTAAAAGTATTATTGAGTAAATGTAACAGTGGTTTGATAATTGGAAAAAAATCTTATTTTCATATGGCATGACAGATCATATCAGTCTAAAATTTCCTTTTTTGGACAAGGTTATTAGATGATGTGAAGAAAGCTGTAAAAATGGTTAGATTTAAGAACAATATTTGACAATCTCACTATCCTTTCAAAGAGTGGAGAGATGAGGTCTAAATGAATGACGTTTACTGTATTTATGATTGAATGACTGCACCAAAAAATGAGTTATTAATGGGTCTTAAGTCATCTTGGAGTGAAGTCTTTATTGGAATGCCAAAAAGAACTATCCTTGGTGGTTGGGATGACGGCATAGATGGATCATAGAATTATGGAGCTAGAGCTGGCCTAGATTTCCAGAGGCCATCTAATCCAACCCTCTTGTTTTACAGATGCAAAAACTGAGCCTCATAGCTAAAAAGTTTCAGAGGTATAATTTGAACCAGGATCTTCTGATTCTGGAGTTACTGCTTTTGTTGTACTATGCTGCCTCCTATGATTTGCTGAGCAGATTTGTGGATGGCAGAAAGCTGGAAGGGGTAGATAACACATTGGATGATGATGGCATTCTAAAATCTTGAGAGGATGTTACTCTGGGATAGTCTAATAAGATGAAATTTAATGAAAGTAAATGAAAAATTCCATTATTTTTATTCCAAAAATCAGATTCAAAAGTATATCATAGGTAAGTGGAGGGAAAGAGGAGTGAATAGATAATATTTTTGTTGAGAAAGATAATGGGCTTTCTTAGGAGACTGCAAGGTAAATATGAGTCAAATTCAACTTATCTAATAAGAGCTATCAAAAGTGGAGTTGGCTGCCCCCTGAGGTGACAGGTTCCCCTTCCTTAGAGGTCTTTAAGTTAAGGAAACGTATCAGCTTTTTATATGTGGCAGAAGTTGTATGGGTTGCACTAAATGGCTTCCACATGATTTTCCTACTTTGATATCCTGTGATTCTCTATGAAATTGTTCAAACCCAAATAGTTGAACAGTAGAGCATCCAGAAATGCAATCATTAAGAGAAGCATGATGTATAGAATGGAAAGAAATAGCTCTTCCCTTCTCCCTTCTATTACCAAACTGACCACCTATCTAGAGTATTTCGTTCAGTTCTGGATACCACATTTTAGAAGGTTGGAAGGTAAGTGTTCAGAGGAAATTGACCAGCATGGTGAAGGAACTTGAGAACATGAGATAGATCTACAAATTGGCACCCTCAATAAGAAGTCTTTCCTGGAATCCCTACCTACCTACTGAAGTTATCCTCTTGTCCCTGTTCCTCCTTCTCCCTCCCTGCCCCCTCACCCCCCAAAATAAAACCTTTTATATTTAATTTGCTTATGCTTGTCTTCCATATTGAATGTGTGCTCCTTGAAGGCAGGGACTGTTTTGTTTTTGTCTCCAGGAGAGAGTAGTGATAATAGGTATCTTAAAATATTTCTGAGGGCCCTTATGTAGAAGAAGGATTAAACGTTTTCCTCTTTGGTCCTTCTTGAAGGTAGTACAAGAGCAGTGTGTTGGCAGAGAGGCCGACTTTTGTCTAGAAATTAGGAAAACTTTTCTACAATTAGAGCAATTATAATGAGTCTGATTGTAAGTAACCTCATGAAAAATACTTTTCTAAGAATAGCGCTAACCAAAAGTAGAATGGACTGCATCAGGAAGTAGTGGGTTTCAAGTGGATCTCCAAGTGAAGGCAGAACAATCACCTTTTTTGGATGTTATAAAGGTGATATTGGTTGAACTAGATGGCCTCTGAAGACCCTTTCAACTTTGATATTCTTTGATTTTTCAGAATATTCTTTTTGTACTTTACTAGCATTTCCCCCCAATCTTAGTCTATAATTAATTCCTTGTTAATATAGCAAATTATATTTGCTATTAAAATGTAAGAATGAAAAAAAAATGGATAGGTGTTTAGAAATTCTCTTTCTCATCTTTGACGTGACTCATGGTACCATAAGCCTAGTTTACGGCTTCATCACCTCTTACCACCTCACAGTAGCTTCCTAGTTGGTTTCTGTCTATCAAGTCTCTTTTCTCTCCAATCAGTGTACTTCATATATATAGCTTGCTAAGGGATTTTCATAAATTTTAGGTCTGTCAATGTCCCCTCTCTCTAACAACTCCCAATTCCTTCTGGGATAAAATATAAACTCCCTCTGTTTAGCTTTTAAAGCACCTGACTCCAACCTACCTTTCAGTTTGATTATACATTATTTCATAAAGGCAGCATCATGTGGTAGATGGGATACTGGATTTTTAATCTTGAAGACCTAGGTTCAAAACCCACCTCAGATACTTAACTAGCTTTGTAACCCTGGTCAAGTCACTTAATATTTTGTATCTCAGGACTATTTGATCTTTCCTACATGCCATCATGCAGCCAGACTGGACTTCTTGGTATTCCTTAAAAATGATGCCACAGTCTCTTGTCTGTATGTTTGCACTCATTGCTCCTCATTTCTGTGAAGTACTCTGTTACCTCCTATCCTAAAATTCTTAGCTTAGGAGCCACCATCTGTAGGAGTCTTATGCAGGCCCCTTCTCTCCCATTACCTTGTGTTTATTTTGTATAAACTTAAATATGAACGACTTTCCTAATAGTTCTTTGATGGCAAGCTGCAACGTTTGTGTGCATTTTATTGGGGAGAACTGGAAGGACTTCATTTAGAAGGACTTTAACAAAACACTGTGCCGAATGTTGGGGATGAAGATAAAAGCAAGCAAGTTAGTCCCTGCCCTTAAGTAGCTTTCATTCTAATATAATCTTTAAAGAGGTGATATATCCTGGGGAGAAGTGTTTTAAACAGAAAAGTCAGAAGGAATCATGCTTAGGGCCATTGGGCAAGTGATTGACATGTCCTTTACTGGAGTGGTGTTGGTTTGATTACTGTTTTCACAACCAGAATTACAAACTTGAAAGATGGTCAAGAAGTGTGGGCCTGGGCCTTACAGGAATAAGATCTTACTTTTCCTCTTTCCTATTCTCTCCTTCCCATTTTCCTTGCTTCCTGAAAGCACACTATCCTCTTATGTGTATTGAAAGGGTGGCTTGACAATTACTGTAAATGTATTCTGCTATAAATCACAACAGAAAAAACATAAATTGGATCATGGTGTATGGTAGCTTAAAAAATGGTATGCTTTTTGGCTTCTTGGATTTTTTTTAGGGGTAAATTTACCAATTGAATTGCTCTTACGCTTAAATTCTAACCTTGGCACTACCCTGGCAAGTAGACTTTCTTCATGCCTTTAATTGTGACTCATTTCTAATCTTCTGTGGATTTGACTGGTAGGGCTTTTTTTTTTTTTTAATAGGATATCCTTCAAGAATTGAATGAGAGTAGGATGTACATCTTTCCTTCAATTTATAATACCATATTTCTTGCCTCAGACCTATAGCCATGAACCTGGAAAAGTCTTTTGGTTGGCATTGTCTCCTACCTCCCCCCATTCCTCAATCTTGCACCTTTGGTGAGGGACTTTTCTTTATAGGTTACTCCCACCTCCCCATCCTTATTTGGATGGACATTTAGGCTTTGTGCCCTGCTCAGTTTTTAAAAATAGCTACACCATGATTCCAATTAAGTTCACACTTTTTTTGTCAATTTGGTCTTTTTCAGTTGCTGAGTGTTTTTTTGGAAGGAAATACCATTAGTTGGACCTCCCAGTGGATATTGCCTTGCTTTTTTAATTACATCTTCTACTTTGTTAAATCCTTAACCATAGCTCAGCAAGGATATTCAGCAATATACTCCAGCATGTAACTTAAGTAGTCAGGGCTCCCTCCTCTCTATGTGGAAAACGTCTTCCCTGGTGAGCTGGGCAGAGTGTGGTGACTGGAAAGGGGAGGGGAAGCGCATCTTTATTCTCTGTCACCCAAGTCTGAATAACACCAACTCCATGGTGGTGGGCTTTTTCATTCTCTTTGGTGACAAGGAAGCCAAGTTAGTACTTCTAGAGGCTACCAGGTAAGCTGTATCAAAGGAGACACAGCCTGAACTTTGACCAATGAAGCCCTCAGGGACAATTTTTTTGCCTTTTAAGACAAAAAGTTAGCCTAACCCATGGAGGGGGTAGTTGAGGCTAGTTTGGAGAGAGGATCCCTGGTAAAAACTGGTCCTATTATCACACTCTGTAGTTTGACACATACACATTCCACACACATCCTTATTTTCCCCTTCCACCACACCCCCAACCTCCAATATTCTTTCTTACGTTACTTTTTAGGATTTTTTTCCTGTTGAGTTAATGCCTCAGAACCTCATTTTTCTTAAGGGTAAAATGGGAATAATAGGATTTGTACTAATAGATAGCTGGACATGGTGGACCTTGAAGTTAGGAAGACTTTGGCAGATGCTTAACTAATTTCTCAGTGCCCCAAACAACTGTCAGTTACTATGAAGTTGCAGATTTGTCTTTGGAGGGAGTTGACGTAATAGAACATTTTGACAGTGATAAAATAATAGATCCAGATACATACTTATGTTTTTACTTCAAACTATGCCTCTGTACATTGTAATACACTACCCCTCATGTTTCTGTGTTCTACATACTTTCCTAGGTTGTTGTGAAGAAAGCATTCGTAGAATTTGAAGCATTGTAAAAATGTGAATTATATTTTGAATCTAGCCTTCCTGTGGCCTGCCCTTCCTTATATTCCTTGCCTGAGCAGAGCTGACAGACAAGTCCTAGAGCCAATTAATAATATATGCTTTTTCTTGAACTCATGATGTGTTTCCCTATTTTAGAATGCTGAATCATGAACTATGTTAATGTTCTTTTCCCCAACCCCTCTCCGTAGATTACAGGGCTTTATAATAATTGGATATAAAGCAATATCAGTCTAATTCTCTTACATATTTTTTTTCCACATTTCTCTCCCCCTACACATAAGCAGGTAGGGTTATTTCAGTATAAATCTCTATCACTCATGCCAATTTAAGATAAATCATTTGAAAGATAGTTTTGGTAATGGATCAGTTTTTGGCAAGGTAATTATAGAATTGAAGTGGCAGAGTGGGAGGGGAAATCATTAAGTTGTCAAGGGACTCTATAAGAATCTTGCTCTAAGATATTCTTGTTTCTATGGAGTTAGCATATCTCCATTCAACATGAATTGATCCCATTATTTTTTAAAAAGAATAACTTAGTTTAATATGAGAAAATATTTTGGAACTTTTATTTTAAATAAAATATATTCTAAATAACAGGAGAGTTTTGTAGAATATAAATCATTGGAATTTAGAGCTGGAATAAACCATATAAATTTTCTCATCTGAATCCTCATTTTACTGATGGGCAAACTGGGGTCTAGACAGGTGAAGCAATGTATCCAAGATAGATAGTACAAATCTCTGTAAAGAGGCAGCATGCTTTTCTGAAGAGAGCACCAGGTAAAGAGGCAGAAAACTTAGGTTTAAGCTCTGATTCTTGGTTGAACCATTTTGCTTCTTTTCATCTATAACATGACACTTGTCTGCCTTACCTCAGAGTTGTTATGTTGAGCCAATATCTGTAAAGTCTGTAAAACACTATATAAATGGAATTTGTCGTCATCTTGGTGATTAAGAACATCCAGATTTTGAACATATTTCATTTTTCGATTTGATTTAGCCAATAATTTTTGCTTGCTGTGGGAAAGCTTTGTGCCAGATAGACATTGGGAACTCAAAGACAAAAAGGAAACCATTGTTACCCTCCAGAGAGCTTAGTCTAGGACACAACATGTATACAAATAGTACAAAGAAAATTGAGAAGAGAGAGAGAGCTTTTATGGAAAAGCTAACAACTCAAGTTTGGAAGGTACAGAAAGATTCTGATGCATGAAGATGAGGAAATGCATTCCAGAGATGGAGAATAGTTTGTATGAAAGCAAGTTTTTGAATTTGGGGAAACTGTAGTCCAGTTTAACTGATACTTAGATTTTGAGAAGGGGAGAAATAAGAAATTTTTGTTTTATCTTATAGGCAGTTGGGAACCCCTTGAATTTTTTGAGCAGGGGAGTCACAATTTCAAATCTGTGCCTTAGACTATTTTGGCAACTATATGGAAGATGGATTGGAGAGATGGGGCACTGGAAGTGGAGAGGACAAAAGCCTAACATAATAGAAGTCAGAATTAGTGAGAGCTTGGACTATATATAGTGTTGGGTGTGTGAATTTAAGGTGATGGTGGGGTATATGAGTGTTGGGTGTGTGAATTTAAGGTGATGGTGGGGTATATGAGTGGATCTATATCCCACAAATAGTTGGAAATAAGTAATGAAATTAGAAAGAGGCTAGAGATAGATTTGGATTTCACTAACATAGCTAAAATCTGAGAGAAAAGAATATGTGAGGGAGGGCTGACTCTTGGAGGACTTGCTCCTAATTCAGAGGTCAGGGGATGAAACGGAGTCAGCAGAAGAAATAAGATTTATGGTCACTATATGTGGAAGCACAGAATAGATGTTCATTGTTTGTATTGATTTTATTTATACAATTTCAGATGGAACAGTCATATTAAGGTGTGTATTTCTTGGGCAATAGTAGATAATATGAATGGATTATATACCTTAATATTGACTTAGTTTTTTAAATGTTTTTATTGATATTTGTTTTTATATTTCTTAGATTTCTTCTTGTATGTCTTCACTTCCCCTTATCTCATAGTAAAGAATTGCCTTAGTTTCCAAAGCACAATATTTGTTTCAACATTTAAAATTATGTTTTGAGGTTATATGAATTACAAACTGAATATCCCAGGGATTTTTCTTTTCTTTTTTGTGTAAAAGTCCAAATTGTAAAGTTTTGTACAGTGAAACTTCTGCTGGGAGACTGACTGTACCTTAAAATCTATCTAGCTTTGGCAAAGTTTTGGTACCAGTTTTTTTTTCAGTTCTAAAATCTGTGACATCTACCTTATCACAAACATTTTATTTCATGAAAACATTGAAAAATCTACTTTAAATTTCTTGAAGTCAGTAGAAAATCCCTTGTTTATATTACAGCATGTACTTTTTAAGCAGAATCACTGTTTTGAGTATTAGTAAGTTATAATGGTTAAAAAGCACAAAAACTCAGATGTTTCTTTGATTTTTAAACCAGACCTTTGATCATGGTTCAGCAAATAAAAAGTTACTAAAAACATATATTTATCTCATCATCCCAACCTTGATTGAGGTAACTATAAACTTAGCTCATTTTCTGAGTGAAGCGCATTGAATAATCTAGCATCCTTTTTAATACAGTCAGATTTCATTAGGATGAGGGGAGGGAGTACCTACCAGAAAGTGATTGTCAGTAGCCTCTTCCACCTACATGAATTTGGGCCATATATACTAGGAACTCTCCTTCCAGAATGTTCCTTCCTTGTCTTAAATTAACCTCTTTACTCTTATTATAGAGAAATCTAGCTTTAATAGAAAGTGTCAAAGAGCTGGAGTACTCTGCAATGATTCCCCTTTTTCCTCTTGCATTTCTTCCCCTTGTTTTTTGGACAGTAGGAGGTGTTGCAGAGTTTTTGGAATGTGTAGTTAGTTCTTTAGTATATACTTTATCATCTCCTAGATTTTTGTCCTAAGTAGAATTTCCTCTCGGCTATCATTTCTTTGATATTCTATTAGGTCTTTTTGAAATAGCAGGTAAGTGCTTAAGAAGCACTGTAATAGTCTAACCACAGGATAACTAGGAAAAGGTGATAGTGGGAACAATTTTAGACATGCTGATGCTGAATTATTTGTTTTCCAGAGGTATATTAAGTATCATGAAACTATACCAGTGCTTTATTAGAATGAGCTGTCTAGTATTTATTGTACTTGTAGAGAGCTTTGACCTGCGTTGAACAATTAATTTTTCCTTTTACTACATAAAATTAGAAATTTAGTAGGAGAAGAAGGGTCTTTAAAGATCAGGTAGCTCAACTTCCTTATTGAAGTTGATAGGTGAAGAAATAGAGGCTTCAAAAGGTTGTAATTTTCCTAGGATCTCCTGCCTTTTTGCTCTTTTAATTCATTCTACACCAAAAAAAGTCACTCAGTTGCATTCTATATGTGATAATTAGTTTAACTTTCAGTTTATAAGACAATCTGTTGGTGTTGGCATATTCTAAAAATTGTCATTTTCTTCTGGAATTCACCTAAAAATTCAATGAAATTTTTTTCTAACAAATGACTCAATAATGCTGCTTCAAAGATTGCCATTACTTTTATTAATGATGATATCTTTTGAGCTGTTTTTGTGTATTCATTGATTTACAGCCTCAGAACTTTTTTTTCACATGTTTTATTTGTTGGTACTGTTTAAGTTTATTCTTAACCTTTCCTTCCTTCCATCTTTTTACTTTTCCATTTGTTGATATATCTTAGATTATTTTAATGCTTGCTCAAGTTTTTAATTTCCAGGCAGTCTAATGCAATGGAAAAAGGCCTAGACTTGAAGTCAGATGATCTTAAAATGACTTCTGGCTTTGGCATTTGTTAGCTGTGTGACAGTGGTCCTTAGTGGACCACAATTTCTGTTTTAAATTATTTACTCTCCTTGACTCAGACTTGCTGAAAGGAAAGCTCTTTGTAAACTGTTCTATGCTATTTATAAAAGCATACTGTTTGCTACTTCTTTCTTTATCCCATTTTATTAACTTGTTCTTACAACTTTAGGAATTTTTTTCACATCATTTCTTTCCTGTCTTTCAAAAAAATTCCTTTTTCTTTGATTAACCACCCCACCCCCAGATTTTTCTGGATTATCCAATTTTGTTTATTGTGTGGCATTGTTTAGCTTTCATTTCTGTAAATGAAAATAGATATCTTTTATTGAAAAAAATCCTTCAGTATGTCAGAAATTGTTTGGCCACATTTAGGTTTCTATCTTGTAACTGTGTCAGTAGTTCAATTTTATGTCCTTTGGGGGGAAAATAGCTCAATGTTTTGTGTTCACTTGGTTTCTAGGTCTATTCTGGATAACAGGTTTTGTGAAGATTTTTATTCTTTCTTGGACTTCAGAATTACCACCCATCTCATGGTATTTCCTTTTACATTATTTCTTTGATGGATATCATTTATTCTCCTCACTGTGTTTACTGACTTGTGGTTAACAGTCGTTTCTATTTTCAAGAATAAAGATGTAGATACCTTGAGGGCAGTTGTTTGGTTTCTTGTCACCTCTTCCCTGATTCCCTTCTGCTAATGAGTGTCTTAACCTCTTCTGACATACTTTTTTATGTGTTTTCTCCTAACTACTTATTGCCTTGTTGCATCTTTTTTAATTTTTTTAGAAGACCAAGTGACAAGACATTTAGCAAATTTGTTGGAAATCAACATTTCTGGTCCAGTACATTAAGCAGGCTAGGTTTCCTGGATGTATTTGGATACAGTGACCTACTTGGTATTTCTTGAACTGAATGGACAAAGAAGACCCTTGGTTAAAAGCCAAGTAAGGCTGGATCCTAGTTCCTTTCCATTTGAACAAACTAGAGGTTTTGCTTCTTCAAGGAGTCTTGAAGTTTTAATTATCACAATATTTTTTAATAAAAGTGACCATACACAGACTATAACGATTATTGCATTTTAGATAATTTAACTCATTTGATTAGATGAATTCCTTGTCAGATGCACTAATAACAGGACATAATTTAGCTTTCATGACTTAAAAAAAATTCAAGCATGTACATTAACATGATTAAAATGTATACACAGTGCCCAGCACATAGTAAGCACTTAATAAATGCTTGCTGTTACTTGATAGTAAGTTGTTAGCATCCTGATTGTATACAGATACCAGTATGACATAGGAAATGTGCACTTATTTAAATTTAAGTATGTTCTTCAAGCCACAAATCATTAAATTTCTAGTCTCTCCTTCTGATAAACATTTATAAGCTTGATAAATGTGTAAAATGAACTTTGTCTCTATCTTTTAGATGATTTATTAACCTTAAAAAAAAAAACAACCTACTTCAGCAACTTCCAGCAGAGGAATGTTTGTTTTGTTAGACTTTACCTGCTAGACCCAAAACTTGAAGTGTTATAAGTGAATGAAGGGAAAAAAATTAATGATATATAGTTGTAATTTATTTCACATCATCTTTGTTTTACTCATAGAAATTTTTAATTTTATGTCCATGTCTTAGCAGTGTAAATGCTTAATGAAGAACATGGGATAATTTTTATCATTTCTAAGTCTACTCTTGTATCTTGAAGGGATATTTTTAAATTTAATTATGTGTAACCTGTCATAACATAATCTAGAAACATGGGATGTTGCTTTTGAAATTAGAAAAACTTTGGTTCTGTATCCATGGCTATACTTGAAATGAGTTTTGGTATTAGAAGCCCTAGGACTACCAAGTTTGAAAAAAGCCAAGAGCTTTTTTCCCCTGGTAAATTCAGACCTATATTGATGCCCATTTACTACATTTTTCATGCTTATCTTTCCTTCAGCATCATTCTCAATTTTGTTTCAAGTTCCTGGATGGATATCAAGTCTGTCAACTGGAGTATAGGTCTTCATACATTTGGGGAGTAACATAGCAAAGACACAAGCTAATACTATCAAGTATAGGTACTTAAATTGTGATTTTGTGTCAGTCTGTAGGTTTGTATAAAATGGTACTTGTAAGACAGTACCCATCCAGTTTTCGATTACAGTAGAAGAAATTGTTGGATGGACTTTTGATAATCAATTCATGTGCCAAGAATTATGTGCAGGTGTTTTAATGGAGAGACAACTTGGTATAGAGGATAGAGGACTGACCTCAGAGTCAGAATGACTCTGGTTGTAGCTTTGGACTAGTCATTTTTATGTTTCAGGGCCCCCAGGCAGCTCTTTAAAGGTACAACCTGGAGAATACGTGCTCATGTATGTTGTTAAGAGGATATTTACTTTCTGTAGATTTTGAACACTGCTTTATTCTATACACAAATGGTAGGATCATAAGGTATTAATGGATTTAGAACTAGAAGGGTCCTTCTGCCCCTTCATTTTACAGGTCAGTTAAGTGACTTGTCCAGGATCATTTGAGTCATGAGTGATTAGCAGGGAACAAGATGTCAGCCCTGGTCTTTGGATGCCTGAGCCCATGCTCTTCACTTGAACCACAGAGATCTGAATGTTTTATTAGTGTTGCTTTGTCAGAATGTTAGGAAAAAACATAAAACATTTATTTGTACTGTGGATTAGGTGCAGATCACATCACAAATCTTGTGTATTTTGTTGTTGTTAAGTTGTTTGAATTGTTTCCAATTCTTCATGACCCCAATCGGGGTTTTCTTGGCAAAGATCCTGGAGTAAAGGTTTGCCATTTCCTTCTCCAGCTCATTTTGCAGATGAGGAAGTTGAGAAAAACAGCGTTAAGTGACTTGCTCGGGATCACAAAGCTAGTAAGTGTCTAAGGCCAGATTTGAACTCAGGAAAATGAGTCTGCCTGACTCCAGGCTTTGGCAGTCTATCCACTGTGCCCTCTTGAATATTTGATGTTATTTATTATTCTAAAGAGGAAAAAAGAGCACAGATGATAATGTTACATCTAGACAGTGTTATAGCAGGATTATAATATAGTTCTCAAAAATTAAATCTTAAATACTTCCTTTTAAAGCACCATTTTATCACATAATTATTTTTTACCTTTAGTGTTGTACTGTATGCTCCATTTCTTTGAAGAAGAAAATGGCCTAGAAATATATTTCTCTCCTGTTGGATAGTCCCCTGGATTAAATACTCAGTTGTTGAAAAAAGATGCAGATAAGCTGAAGTAAGAAACCGTTTATCTCTGCAGAAATAACTGTTTGTCACAAGTAACAATTGTTGAGTATTGCATAAAATTTTCTTATTTCAAATGAGATGAAGTATGTAAAGGATTCTGTTAACCTTAAAGCATTTTGCAATGCTTTAATGTGCACGTTCTGTAAGCTATTACCTGTTATAAATTAATATACCATAGCTGTTATTTAAAATGTATGAAAGTATTTCTGAAGTTTTTTTTGTTCCTTTTTCTTTTAAACAGGGTTTGTGGATGCACTTAGATGTTTGCAATGAGCACTGTGGCTGGCATGCCCCAGTGTTTTGGATACCAATGCATAGGACTCCGTAGTAATCGAATTTATCAGAAACGAACGTCATGAGCATAGTGATCCCATTGGGGGTTGATACAGCAGAAACTTCATATTTGGAAATGGCTGCAGGCTCAGAGTAAGTATCACTGTAACCAAATTTAGAGCTATCCAAAAGTGAAATGGGTTGCCCTGGGGGGGGTAGGGGTTTCCCCCCACTAGAGGTTTTCAAGTAAAGGTAGGGTGACCATTTGTTGGATGTTGTAGAGGACATTCTTGGTCAGGTACAGTTTGAACTAGATTATCTCTGAGGTCCCTTCCAACTCTGGTGTTCTGTGATCTTTAGGGGCTAGAAAGCAGGAAGCATTGAAACTACTTAATTTTAGTTAAACGGCCAATGTTTAAATGAAATATTTTTTCTCACACTGTTTTCCTGCAGACATTCCTTGCAGAAATACATGTCTTTTACTATTAATACTAATATCAATTACCAACTTGAGCTCAAATATTTTATTTTCCTAGCTCTAAATGTCTTTTCCTATGCAATATTGCTGGCATTTGAAAACGTTTTTTAAGCCAATCCTGATAGGTTAGCTTGTCAGCCTTATAGCTAAGAATACCTGGGTTCACGTCTTGTTTTTTGACACATGCCAGTTGTGTGACCATTTAACCTTTTTAGTACCCAGGTAACTCTAAAAAAGGAATTGTTATTTTTTTGTGTGTCATGGATCCCTTTGGTAGTTATTAAAATATATATTTTTTAACTACATGGACCCTAAATTAGCAAGACTATTAGTGTCATGAATCTTCACTGGTGTAGGGAGTGTCCATATCCAAATAAAGTCACAGGTCTGAAATGGGGAGGAACCAGTTATAATTACATTGTAAAAGTAATATACTTTAAAATTTAATTCTTGGCTACTAGTTTTAGCTATCTTGATACTTTTTTTAAAAAACATTAAACAATTCATCATTAAAAAGAATGGGAGACATTTTTTTCCTACTATTGATTGAAAAATATTTTTATATGAATACACTGCTTTTAAAGATAGATAGATAGATAGATAGATAGATAGATAGATAGATAGATATGGTTTTATATTACTGAGGAACCACCCACCTCAGTGTTTTGAAGTGATAGGTCATGAAAAAGGAAAAACAAGTGTCTGCCTTTTGTAATAATGTTACTAATGTCGTGAAAGTAAGACTTAACATATTTTAAAGGACAGAAAAATATTATTAAAAGTTGAGGTATGTGAGAGAAGGATACATATGTTCTTCTTCCTCAGTAGGCATCCGTTTTGCTTAAATTGAAACCCATTTTCCAGAAAAAAAAAAAAACTTATGTACATAGAATTTTGGAGTTGAATTCAGGATCACTGAATCCAAACACTTCATTTTATAGATGATGAAACTGAGGCCCAGAGAAGTTCATTGCCCAAGATTACACAGATAGTGATTAGAATTTTAAAATTGTCAACAGAGAATTCATTTTATGGTACCAGAACCTTTGCTGTAAAGAAGGTGTTAGGTAGTTTTTACTGACCCCATAGTAATACTGAATAATCTGGAGGTGATTTTACCTCCTGCTTTTTTCAATTAGAAAAGATTCAAACATACTGTCAGTGCTGTAATATATTCTTCCGTATAGCAGCCTGTGCAAATATATATATGCTGCTTCTATGTTAAGAGGACAGATTCTTAGTATTGCATTTAAGTCATTTGTAAAGTTTATGAAAGGTAACCTGGAAGCAGCCTTTGGATGGCCTTAGTGATCTGTGTATAGTGCAGGTATCCACCTCTTTGAAGACTGTCTTACAGATGACAATGCAACTTCATTATGTAGATAAATCAGGGAATGAAATGATATAACTAAAACATTTTTCATTTAAAATAATTAATATGGGTTCTATTTGAAGTTAATCTCCACTAAAACTAAGTTTTTTGTGTGTAAATCTTAAGGACTGCAAGTTCTACACAAAATCATTTGTGTGGGTACCATACATAACTATATGACAAGCTCTGTAAACTGCAATGTAAGGAAAGAGTGTAGTGAAAAGAACCCCTGACTTAGACTCAGAATCTCAGGATTGGTGGTTCTTTGTTTTCTATGTATGTGACTCTGGACAGGTCACTTAGCCTCTTCAAGCCTTGGTTTCCCCAGCTGTAAAGTGAAGGAAATTCTGTAGTTTCTACCTCTTTTGGTTAATATATGTGAAAATATTTTATAAAGAACCATACAAATTAAGATTATTAACTGTACTTTCAAAAGGGAATCTCTACTGTATGAAAGGGAATATAATTATTTGCTTACCTGTTCTAAGCAAATTTTAATACATGGGATTTTTGTGATGGCAGTCAGTGGGGAAGTGGTTCAGTTTATAAAGACTCACAATATGGTTTGCTTTTTTTTTTAAGAAAATACCTTTAAAGCAAAGTAGATATTTGTCTCCCACTTATAGATACCTCTGACACTCGCGCACTTATTTCCCTAGACTTGACCCTACAAAATAGGTGTTAAGATCTAGAATCATAGAATTGCTAGATAAGGGCCATCAGGAAATTTTTATTCTCTTGTTCAACCTAAAAATCTTTTAAACTTTGTTTAGTCAAAACTTTAAAATTATGTAATATATAATTTTTTAAAAATGCAGAAGCAGAGACCTATCTAAAGTGCTTTTACACTAAAAAAAACCACATTGAGTTTTCACTAGCAATTTAAAGTGTTTTCAGAACCAACATACCAACTTTCAAGTATAAACTTTAAATGTACTGTACCAGTGTAAATCTATCTGGCAAGGTAAAACGACTAATCCTAAAACCAACTACTTTATGCCATCATTAGGGCATATTCAGTTTCGAAATCTTAAACGTTTCTGATCTATTCTGACTTTGAGGAAAAATCATTTGCTAAACCCCATCTCCAGTAGCCTACTGAACCTAATAGCAAGTTTGACACTCAGTTATATTCTCAAACCCAGAGTGCTTAAACTTTCTCTTTACCCTCTTTGGAATTTACTCTTTCTTTCTTTGATACCATTATTTTTAGTCAATCAGCCACCTCTTTTATCATTCTCTGCACATCTCTCAGAGCCAGTCACCGAAGTTCTCTTGACTTTTCCCCTTTTTCTAGTATCTCTTAATTTGACAGCTAACCATTCTCGCCTAGGTTTTTATCACATCATGCCTGGACCTGGATCATAAAGACCTCCAACAAGGCCTTTCTATTTCTAGTCTGTCTTAATAATCTCTACATTTTGCTATCTGATTAATATTCCTAAAACACCATTCACCATATTGTTCCCTGGCCCAAAATCTTTAAAGGCTTTCTCTAAGGGTGTAGAGAATCAAATATATATTCTTTATCTGATATTTAAGACCTGACTAGGTCTTAATCTAGTTCCATTCCAATTATCCAATAATTCTCTACACCAGTTGACTCATTAATTATAACTCTGTCCCTGGATCATGTGCTTTTTTGTTGTTTTCTACCTGCATTTGAATATCTTTGTCTCTTTTGCTGTGCTTTTTTGACTCCATCAAGGCACACCTTCTATGAATGTTCTTTTTCTCCACTATAATATTTGGTCTTTGCCAATCCTTTGGAATTGAACATAGTTTAAAATTTTTTTCTTATGGACCAGATTAAATTTTGATTTAATTGACATAAGAAATTCCTGGTGAAGAAACTAACCAGATTGGTACTTGCTCTGCAATTTATATTTTTAGAGAGTTACCTGCAAGAACTCAGATATTAAGTGACTTGTCCAGGGTCATACAGCTATTGCATGTCAGAGGCAGGACTTGAATTCAGATCTTCCTGATTCCCAAGGCCAGTTCTAATCCAACCACTATTTTTACTACCCACGCATTTATATGTGATTTGTCTATTCTGTTTCCTCAACTAAAATTGAAAGGTCCTGAGTCTGCTGACAACTTCTTTGTATCCTCGCCATTGTCTTGGTGGTCAACAAATATTTGTTGATCATATGATTACACAGAATGTTATTTAAGGAAATAAACTGGTACTTTTAAAAATACTTTTCCAAAATATGTAGGCTAAATTATTAAGCAGTTATACAGATTTCTACTAGGCTACCACAAAGTCTTTAAAATTCAGATTCCACTGAAAGCATTTTTCCTATTGTGATTTAGAGGCATGTTTTTGAGCAATATTGCAATCCTGCATCTGAGTAGAGGCAGGACTGGAATTAGTTAATTGATAATATAGCTAAAAAGATAATGTGTCCTCAGCTGACTGCCCTGCTTCTTACTATAATTCTTTCTCTAAGCTATTTGTGCTTGCTATTAGTTTACTTAGTTATAAATTTTTTCCATAAAAATGCTTGTTCTTATTCTAATTAGAGTACAGTGTCCCTATACCAGGGATATATAGCCACATGTTGTGCAGTCCCGGCCTATACTACTATAGCTTTAATAACTTAAAATTAAACTAAGACTTTTGGGTTGCCCTATATAATAAGTCCTAAACTCTTTTTATTGTTAGCAAAGTTG
Organism: Bettongia penicillata ogilbyi; assembly: GCA_023548195.1. Classification (NCBI taxonomy): domain Eukaryota; kingdom Metazoa; phylum Chordata; class Mammalia; order Diprotodontia; family Potoroidae; genus Bettongia; species Bettongia penicillata. The sequence continues at coordinate 6,259,300 of JAJHZJ010000245.1, read as the reverse complement.
TTTTTGCTGATTTTTGTTGGATAATTGCCTTTCTTCTCTGATCCCTTGCCTACTTCAGATAACCTAACCACTTAAATATAAAACAGAATGCCAAATAATCTAGCCAAACTAAAACACTAAAGTAGGAAAGGAAATGTTGATAGAATGTCTATAGCATGCCTTTCTACTGGATTCAAAGCACTTTTCATTTATTGATTAGTGATGAGAAAAATAGAAGATAATATCCTGTATGAAATATTTCTAGTAGCATATCTTTTACTCATCATTCTAAAAGCAGCAAGGTGACATAGTAGGATAGAGTGCTAATCTTGAAATCAAATCCTGCCTCAGACATAAATTGTGTGGTCCTGAGCAAGTCACTTAATTTCAGTCAGTCTCAGTTTCCTCATTTGTAAAATGAGAATAGTAATACCTTATAGGGTTGTTGTGAGGATCGAATGAGATAATGTAAAAGTGCTTTATAAATCTTAAAGTGTTAAAGAAAATGTTGTTTTTATTAATTATTTTTATCATTATTAACTTTAAAGAAATTGTACCTGTAATTCTAGACATTGTTTTGCCCAATGAGTTGGACAGATGCATAAATTTAGATAAGAGAGTGCATGTTGCATTCTCAAAACTTAAGCAATATGGTGTGGTAAGGGCACTAGACTAGGAATCAGACCACTTCCTAGTTATGTGATGTTGCTACTTTTATAATCTCTGAGTTTGCTTCCTCATCTTGAAAATGAGTAATACTAATATCTATCCTGTCTGCCTCATGGGGTTTATTATAAGGCTAAAGTAAGGTAGTTTATTGGAAAATATTCTATAAAGTCTAAAGCACTAAACGAATGTTGGTGATATGTAAATGCTTACTTTTATAAAAACTTAATAAACCAGCAATATGACAATGTTTTCATTACAATGGAAGTTGTAGTTATACATTTTAATAATGAGAGTTTTTCTCACCTGAAATATCTATAGTAACTAACGCCTTTGAAATAGTTCATATTCTGAATTGAGCCTAAATTATATTTTCCCTATGTCCCTTTCCCTCTAATTTTAGGCTGTAATTTTATATTCTAAGATTGGAAGTGAGAGGCAGCGTGGCATAGTGGATAGAGAGCTGGCCTCCGAGTCAGGAAGACCTGGGTTCAAGTCCCGCCTCTGACACATACTGGCTGTGTGGCAAGTCACTTAACCTCTCAGTGCCCCAGGCAACTCTCTAAGACTGTAAGTTGCAGAGAAGGTGCTGATTTGAATTGGTAGATGAAGTTCCTCATCGAGAGTCTCCTATACATATGAAATAACAGGTCCAGTCAGAAAAAATAAATTGGAAGTTTGCCTTTATTTGCTTTAAAATCTGTATGTTTTTGCGGACTAAATGTGTGGTGTGATACAAAGAATATTGCAATTAGATTTAGAAACCTGAGTTATAGCTATGGTACTATTACTATTACCACTACCACTGCTACTACTGTTACTATTACCATTACTATTAATATTAACTACAAACTAACTGTGACCTTGGGCAAGTCACTTAACCTTTATGAACCTGGATTTCTTTATCTGAAATGTTAAAAGGTGTTACTAAGTTTAAGACCCCTGTATTATTCTAATATTTTATGATTCTATGATACATTTTTACAATTTATTTTCTTTATTATTGGTGTTTAGCTTCATTAGATTCAATAGGGCCATCTACTGACAAACTTGGTAGAGTTGCTAGAGATTGTGAAGTAAATTTAAAATGACTGATGTGTGCCATGTAATACTAAAAAAGATTTATGTAAATTTTAGGAATATTTTCCATTCACTTTGAGAAGTGTTTTATTTTTAAGCCTGATTGATATTCCTTTGTCAAGAGGAACCTAATGCCTTAGCTTTATCTCTTTGCCCCTAAACTTAACTTTAGTAGTTAATAATCTATTTAAATGACCTAAGATTCCACTTTTTAGAATGCTCATTTCTTAATGTGAAGTGATATTTTATCTGTTTTGATACTAGTTTAAATTTTCCTAAACTGAGGTATATCCTATATACTTTAAATTGTCAAAGTTCTCATTAAGATGTAGTCCTGACTCTGCCACTCATTATCTTTGTGATTGTGGGCAAGGTAGCTAACCTCAATCAGATGGTTGTTTTCTCATTTGTAAAATAAAAAATTTGACCCTTTCTAGCTCTTAGTTCATTATTCTGTGACAGTCAAATTATTTTGTTTTTTAAATACTTTTTTTCAAGGAGCCTTTAATAGTTGAATTCCAGTTAATCAAATTCTGTATTTGTAGTATGCTAAGAATTTTATTTTTCTTCATTCTCCCCTACCCAATATATACATGTAAATTATCCGTCCAATTCTTACTTGTCCAGATGACATGGCATCAGAGTTAGAACTCTGTCTCTCCAGCCACTAGGCATTCGTATAAAAGATGTTGCCATGGCCATGTTTTAATCACTGGTGTTAACTGACGTATAAGACCACTTCGATTCTAGTTTTATTAGTTAAATATAATTCATTTAGCCAATTGTAGACCACCATTTATAAAACCAGTCCTATGTAATTTAGTTACAACAATTCAACATCAGAGGCATGGCATGGTTTCTCCCCCAATACATGTACAATATTATAATTTTTTGTTTTTAGTGGTGGTGACAGAATTATTTCAAAGAAAATTTGACAAGTTGAAAAAGTCTTAGACAGTATTGAAAATTTTGGGGATTATCTTATCCGTTTGTTTAGAAAAATTCAAGCAAAATATAGGATTCTAGGGAAGGACTCACCACTTTAGACAAGGGTACATTATATGAAAAAATGAAATGTTTGACAGGTCATTAGTGTGATGTTTATACTGCAACTTAACTAGATAAGATGATAGGGGTGGGTTAGAAAGTAGAGGTTTAAATGATAAGCCCTAGGAGTTTGAGTTTGTGAAGTAATTTCCGCTAGTGGGCTTGAGTTTTTGCTTTCTTTCTTCTTCCCTTTTTGTCCATGCCCATCTTCTTTCCTGAATGTTAGGAGGGAAGAATGATACTGTTCTTAATTCCTGAAGGAAATTTCTTATATCTTCGACTTTTTGTTCCCACCCCTTTTCATTTCACTCACTCATTATTTCTGCATGTAAGCACTTGAAATTCCTAATTTATGAAGCTTAATTCTTAAAATTGTCTTATAAGCAGGGGAAGTCTTATTTCTGGGGTAAGAATGAAATGAAAACTATTTAAAGAGAAAATCAAAAAATTGTGGGTTTTAATTCCCTGTTGTGTTTAGTATTTTCAGTTCTATGGCCAAAATCTAGATAAGTAATTTGGGGTTCTACCTCATCATATGTGTTGTGTGTTCCCTATCAAAATAGTTTGAAAAGAAATGGACTTGAGCACTACATAGATGCTGCTGTACTTGTGCAGCTTAGGCTTCATTTACTACTGCTTCTTCCTGCCCTGTATATAGTTGAGTCAGGTTTTCTGGACAAACATACTCAAATCTGAGTTTTTCTAGGAATTGATTTGAGAACCTTCTTTTGAACTTAAGTCACCTAAAGTTGCCCATGCTTTAGGATGAAGTATTCTCCTGCCCATCTCCCCCTCCCCCCCCTTTTTTAAACTTCTCCTGAAAGCTAAAATAAATGTGACTTCTAAATCCAAAGGAAATTTGAATCTTGGTTCAAAGTGTTAGAAGAACTAAATAACAGTACTTAAATCAGCTGTATTACCTTTAAATTACCAATTACAATTTGACCATAATAGATTTTAAAAAGCAGTTATATTGTATCCATAAAGAAATAACAGAAACTAGTTTGAGGCTTTCTTAGTCTTCAGTTGCAATTATGCATTTATGGTGAATGGAGAGAAGGAAAGTGTTAAAAGAATCAGAGAGACCAGTAATGCCTAAAGTAATAGTATTTTGTTTTTCTGAATTATTATTATTGTAAGTACATTTTAACTCAGATTGAGGTGACATAGGGCCATAAAAAATATAAACACACCTGGAGATAGCAGGCTATAATATTATTGGCTGTAATAGATGGAGGGTGTTGACATGTAACCATAACCACAGGTGATATGGTCTTCAGAACATGGAAGGAAGAGGAGTAGCAATGGGGTTTGATGGAGGGGGAGCAGATTAATATTATCCTTCAGAAAAAAATTTCCCTCAGATCTAACACACAGAGCTTTGCCTAAACTCTGTATGACACCCTTTGATCCTTGTTTGTACTAACAGCTCCTTAAGACCACCAAAAATTACAAGTTTTCTAGTTGGTAGTTTTTCTCTGACTGGTTTCCCATTACTGATGACACTGGCAGGGAAACTGGAAACATAGGTATAGAGTTTTTCAGTTTCTGTAAAACAGGGAGGAAGAAGGGATATAACCAGAGTAGAGTCAGTCTGTTCCAACTGATTTTATAGGTGTCAGGCAAGACCTAGTTTAGTTTTTTTTTGTACTCTTAGTTGTATAGACTAGCTGTGCTCCAAGAGAGCTTGCAGCATGTAAGGAATACATTCTCAGTATAGGTTCTAGTCCCTTGGAGTCAATTCCCTGACCTCACTAGCTTCTTTCCTATGGAAATACACAACTATGCATTTAGCTCCTTGATTCCAAAATGGGATGGGGTTGGGAATTACACTCCATTATAGAACTTACAAAGGGCAGCATATAAATCCAACAATCAGGATTAAGACCTCTTATTGATTCTTGCATAATAATGTTAAAGGTTATGCATTTCCTTTTATAATTGGTCACTTAATTCTTGCCCCATAACCGTCTTTTTAAAGTTAGTCACTTAATTACTAACCATTTCCCCTTCCCCTTCATGGCAAGTTTTTAAGTGGTATATAAACTGTCCAGGTAGACAGAGTAGTATAATGGAAAGGTCAGTATATTGGGAGTCAAGAGAGATTAAAATCCTACCTCAGACTCTTGTTAGCTGTGTGACCCTGGGCAAGTCACTTCACCTCTCTAAGCTTCAGTTTACTCAGTTGGAAAACAGGGATATCCAGGGTTGTCAGGAAATAAAAAAGTTTGCAAAACACTGTATTCCATAAATGTCACTTGATGTTATTATTTGATAATTACTATTGTTGTTAATTACAGTAATTTTATTGCTATATTTACAAAGATCTCAAGGTTCCCCTGGCATCTCCTTACGTAATTTTTCCCCTAGAGAAGGAAGTAAGAAGCAACACCAGTCTGCCATCCGAACTTATCAGCAATGACTCCCAACAAGGAATTCCCAGAGGTGGGCAACAAGAACCCTATGTAACACCTTTTGTGAAGTTTGCTTAAGACCTTGTTAAATTACATAAACTTAGGTAAAATTATATGATCGATCTAGCTTTCATAGCTTTCAGTGTGTTAAGAATGACTGAGAGTTATTCACTTGTGATGATAGGATATTGTTTGGGTATATGAAATTCTTGATATTTGAATGCTTACCAATGTACATGTAGGTCACTGTGCTAGTGCTGTGGGTCATACAAAGAATTCTGTCTTCAAAGAGCTTTTAATGACTGGAAATGGGGAGAGAGATAGACATGACAGAATGCAGAAATGAATAAGTGATGTATATAGTTCAGAAAATAAGAGGAGTTTAAAGGAAGAAGAGAGTTATAACTTACATATGGGATAGTCAGGGAAGATAACAGATGAGGTAGGCCTTGAGGGTAAAACTAAGCAGAAAGGTTAGGAGAACATTCTAGAACAAGAGAAGGACAAGAGTTTATTTAGTTTACCAGTTTCACAGAATTCCAGATTTGGAAAGGGACTAGTACTTACTTTCTGTGAAAACCACTTGGACCAGATGATCTCACAAATTTCTTCCAATGCTAATTCTTCATCTAGTCCAAATAGAGGTCCTCTTTCCACAGTATGCCCAACAAGTGGTCATCTGGTTTCTTGAAGATCTCCTGTGATAGGGAATTCACTACCTTTCTGAAGCTGCCTATTATGCTTTTGGAAAGCTCTAATTGTTAGGAAGTTTTTCCTTGAATTGAGCTGAGATCTGCCATTTTGCAGCTTGTACCTGTTGTTTCTTCTTCCCTCAGGGGGCAAACACAACAATTTAATTCTTCTACCTGGTGCCTTTTTTAAATACTTGAAGACAGCTATTTGGTCCCTGTAAGTCTTTAGTCTGTACATCCCAACCTTTTTCAACCAGTAACTTGTGTGACTTGGTTTCTGGTACCCTCGTTATCGGTTTCTGGTACCCTCATTATCCTGGAATTTTTCTTCTAGGCTTATAATATGTCAATACCCTTCTTAAAAAATGGAGTCCAGAACTGAACTTTTTTTGGCTGCCATGTTACATTGTTGACTCATTGAGGTTATTAAAATTGCCAAATCATTTTCCAGTGAACTGTTGGCTCCCTGGTTTCCCATCATCCTAAACTTGTATAGTTATGTTTTTTAACTTAAATATAGGTAAAAATTTGAGAGGCAACATGGAATAATGGAAAGAGCACTGGACTTGGAGCCAAGAAAGATGAATTTGAATCATGCCTCCAGTACTACCTCTATCATGATGGGCAAGTTACTTAACATCTATGTAAAATAAAGATAATATCTTTATTACCTACCTCACAGGGTTGTTGTGAGGATCAAGTTCATAGCACTCAGCAACTCAGTCTCTAAAACACTATATAAATCCCAAATGATCTTAACAACAATAATAATTTGAAAATTTTGAAAATCTAAAATGGACAAAAATAGATTTGGAAAAATCCTAACAAAAACCTATTCTATAGGAATCACTCCTTTGTCAAAAAAGAAGAGAGTTAGTTGCACTTGTTAGAATACATGCTAAACAGGTGGTAAACTTACAGAAATACTTCTAGAACAAACTTCATCAAATATTAATAATGGGTAAGCTCAGGTACAATGCCACTCTCTTTGTCAAATGCAGGTGAAAGTGGTTTACCTCCAGCTTGAACTTCTGAAATAACTAGGATCTAAGAGTATAGTTTAAAAATCCACATGAACTGAACCAATAATGAAGCATCAACTAAATGACTGAGCCATGCAGATTTGTTTCTAAGCATGGAGGGACTTAAGAGACAATTAAAAATTACATCACCCCAAAAATTATATAAGGGTTATTTCTGAGGAACTTAGACTATTTGACCACTGAAGATTGTTAGAAAACTATAGCAGTTCACTTCAGTTTTCAAAAATTTATTATCTTCCAAATAACCAGACACAACCTGGTGGTGAGTTTGTGTGTGTGACACACACACACACATACACATAGATAAGCTTATTTTTCATAAATCTGGAGGTGATAAATCCCTATATGATAAATGCAGTCTTTAGAATAGTCTTGATTCAACAAATAAACCTGAACTAAAGTTTCATCATGATAAAACTGTTGCCCATAATTGCTCAGACATAATCTTGAGCCATGAAAGTTTAATAGCAATATATTTAATGTCACCATACCGAATACCCAGTCTCCAAACAAGGTAGAATGAAAAGCTTTCAAAAAATACTTAGCCAAAGATTTCAAAATCCTGTGGGAACAGGATGAGGTTTATGACATCTTTTCTGCCACTGGAGTTGTCCAAAGGAGGCTTTTATTGAGCTTTAAAAAGCTGGTGTTTCCTAGCATTTTTATTAATTTATACAGAGTCTACCTGACTGTAGTCCACATAATTTTTAGAATTTCCAAGAACCTTTTCTGTCTCAATTTCATTGAAAAAAGGTGAGAAGGAATGAAATGAATAATAGAGTCCGTGATGGAAGAAAGAGAGGTCCTTGGTTTGAATCCCAGTCTTTCCTTAATATTTGTGTGACCTTGGGCAACTCACTGGGATTGGATGATCTTAAGGTTCCTTCCAGCTCTAAATCCATGGGAAAGTTTTCTGAATGTGCCAGGTATCAGAAATAACATAAATCAATCTGTAGAGGTTAATAAGGAGGGCAGAGGGAGGAGTTCAGTTTGATTGGAACACATCAAGAAAGAATAGGACTGGAAAGGTAGGACAGGACCAGATTACTAAAGAGCCTGAATGCCAGGGAAAGCAGTCATAATTTTATGTGGACAACAGAAAACCAATACTAAGCTTATAAAAGGATATCCGTGGATAGGTTTCAGAGAGTCTGAGAACTTGGATGGGAAAAAGTTGTATCTCTGTTTTCCCTAACCCCAAATTGAACCTTTCCTTCAGTTATGACTCTGGTAATGGTTTCATGGCACAAAAGTTAAGAATCTTTGCTTTAGAAGTTAAAAATGGTAGTACCATTCAAAAAGGTGTCTAAACACAGTCAGTTTGTATTGGTAGGTATGTTTTAATTAACCTATAAAATGTTGCTCTGTAGCAGCTTTAGAGAACTTGGTCAAATGTAGATTCAGGTTAGTGTCACTATGCGTTTACCTTGGCATTTGTCTGAACTAAAGGAACAGATGGTTTTGTAGTAAAAAACATTGCCCTCATAGGTTATTGGAATATACCTCATTGTAAATGCTTTTTTATGTAGATAGGGATGGGCAGGGAAATTGTAGGGGGAGATTGATTTATGTTTCAAGTAGGGTTTTTTTGGTTTGTTTTCTGTTTTACTTTTTAAGCTGTCACTTGACCTCTTTGTAGTAGTGTTTCTATTCCCCTCCCTAATTTACTACTTCGAACTATACTTGTGTCTGAACTAGGCTGTGAGTGAGAGTTTAGATGGGCTCTTTTGTCAATAAAGATTTGTGAGTTTTGTATTACTTTGTGACATCTGTTTTAACTGCTGAGGTCTTTTAAGTCTCGTGACTGGATTTTGAAAATAACTGAATAAGTACAATATTGTTTCAAAGCAATATAACCATTACAGTTGTTTCATTTGTTGATGGCTATGTTTTAGTAAAAAAGAAATGAAACTTAAATATCTACAATTAATCTGAATTGAAAATGGTTTCAAATTTTGCCTTAAAACCCAAATCCTGTGCTATGTGACCATGGGCACAGGACTAATGACTTCAGGTAACTAAGACTATTGGAGAGGAGTTGTAAACCTTCATTCATGTAGAGAATTTCAACATTCAATGAAATCACAGAAATATACTCCAAAGACATTAAAGTTATCTCAGCTATTAAAAGTATTATTCATAGGAAAATTTTTTTTTACTCAGAATCTAACCTTTTGTGAAGAGTAAAATATGATTGTAATACACTTTTTGGGGGAATGTGATAGTCTAAATTGGGACACTTATGTGTTGAATTGAATCTTTTCTGTTAAAGGGATGATTTCATGTGACAGCTGATACTTTATGTCATTGAAAAAGCATGGTATAATTTACCAAATGCCACCTGAACTTTTCCTTTTTTTTCTTGCATTTCTGGACCTAATTTTTTGCCCATCTTTAGGGCATGTCAAGAGTGGGTGTGTGCATGTGCGTGTGCATGTGGTTGCGCATTCGTTCATGCTTGTGCTCATAAGTGTACTTGGTTTTTGTCATTATGATGTGTTTCATCTATTACATTTATAATAGACTGTTGTTTCCCTCTTCTATGAACTTGACTAAAGTAGTTTTGCAATATTCTAGGGCTTTATGTACAGTCATTTGTGAAATGGGAGCATTTAAGAGTCTCATTATCTGTAAAGAATCCTTTTGGACTTGCCATAGATATCGAATGTGTCCTGCATAATGGTAATAATAGCTACCTTTTATATAGACTTGTAAAGTTATATATATATATATACATGTACATGTATATATAGATATATGTTATCATATGCATAACCATATTTATTCAGTGTCCTATTTAATGCCTTGCTTGAAGTTAATCATTGGCAGATGGTAGGAGGAAAAAAGTTATCTGTGTAGACAAGGCCATCTTATTATATGATTTTGGAATATAAGAGGGAGATATCTTGTCCAAAAATAAATTCTTATTTCAGGCAGAATTTTTTCTTGAAATCCACCAAGAATAACTGGTAGGATCTTATATTCTTGACAACAAATTACTTTTGTCTGCTTCACAACTTCTGTGAAAACTTTTTTAAAAAATATTTTTAATTGTGGATTATTATGATGTGTGTGCATAGACTATAGTCATAAAGAATTTATAGAAACAACCATAAATAATGGATTTGTGATTACCTAGGTTGTGGATAATCATGGTATAGTGGGTAGTGCTGAAATAAGCAGAACTGGGTTCAGATTCCACTTACACTTACCGGTCATGTGACCATAGGCAAATCATTTTAATCATTCTAGGCCTCCTTTTCCCATTCTGTAAAGTGTAAATAATATTTGTGATGTTCCTTAACATCACACGATTAACTAGAATAATCGCACCAAGCTTTTATTAAGTGCCTACTGTATAGTGCCTGGCACTGGCTACATACTGAAAATGCACTGACAGAAATGAAACATTCCAGAATACATACAAAATAAATACAGGCTAACTTCAGAAGCAGTCATTGTCTGGATGGGCAGGTAGATGAGGAAAAGGTCCCATGTAGAAGGTAGTATTTGATCTGATTTTTGTAGGAAAACAAGGATTTTAAGAGGTGATGATGGGGAGTGTAAAGGTAGGGATACTAGAAATCAAATTTTAAGTTTGAGGAACAGCAAGGCCAGTTTGTATGGACAGTAGAGTACAGGAAGGGAAGGTTGGGACCAGTTTGTGAAGGGCTTTAAGTGCCAGAGGAATTGTATTTTATGATATTTTATAATTTAAATAGGTATTTGTTTATGATATGAAGTTATAAGCTCCTGAAAGGGCAGTGGTTCTTTCAACAAATAGAGGTGTGTATAAGATGGATAGTTTTATGAATTGGTTTGGATGGGTTGAGGTGGAGAAGTTTATAGCAGGTAATATTGAAGTTGTATAGATGTGAGTTATTTGTAGAGATCATGATAGAGTCGTGAGGTTTTTGGGAGAGTGTGGAGAGAAAAGTGAAGTCGGGACAGAGCGCTGGGCTATACTCACTTAAGGTGTGATGGTTATCTAGTAAAGGAGAAAGAGTAGTAAGGAGCTAAACAACAACGCAGGGGGGAGTATGTAAGAGAAAAATGGTAGTCAGCAGTTTCATATGTTGCAAAAAAACAAGAAAGATTCAGACTGGGAAGAAGGACATTGGATTTTTCACTTAAGAAACCTTGATCCTCAGAAGTAAAATGGCTTGTTTCCAACAACGTCACCCAAACTGTCAGAAATGGGAGTTAAACTGAGGTCCCCTGATTCCAAATCTAATGTTTTGTCCAGTATACTGTATTTGAGAGTCAGCATCTATGTCCCATTTTCAGAATCAAACAAGTCATAAGCTAGAGTTGCCATAATCCATTGTACTTGTCCTTTCAACTCTTTATATTTGATATTTTTACATTTTAATTAAACACCTAATAACTTCTCCAAGACAACTGATTATGAACTGCTTTCTACTGAACCATACATTTCCTGTCTAAGAAAAAGTCTAAAGCGTACATGTATTTTTTTCCTGCTACTGCTGATTCTTGCTGCTTTTGGCACTTAGCACCTTCTTAATCTCTTGAATATACTTATATTCTTAAATCTGGAAGTACTTACACTTCAGTTTCCTCATCATTTTCCAATATGGTTTTTGCTTTCCTCTTTCTCCATTTTCTCACTGAAGTCACAAAGCATCACAATAGTTTGAAGTGTCTTGTCAGATTATTAATAGCGTCTTAACTTTCCTGCTTCATCCTCCATAATAGATGGTAGTATGTCAGCTGCAATTATCTTCTTGGTTGTCTTATTAGCTTGTAATCATTCTGAACCTAGCAATGTGAATTGACCAATTATATTTCATTACTGATTTTGGTCTCTTAAGGGAATATGTGAGTCAATCTGCCCTCTATCTGCAATTTCTTTACAGTTTCTGATATCTGTTTATAGTGAGAGTGTCTATAATGGTCCATTTATCATTGAATAAAGATTGTGTATTAAGAATGGTAATGTTTAGATAAGGTAAACTCCTCTCTCACAATACAGGTTCATTTTGGAGGAAGAGAGATTCTTTACCACCAACTTTCTAAGACAATCTCCTGCCTTCAGACTTAAAAATTTAGTTGTCATACGCTATATACACATTTAGGGACATAAACTATGGGTCCTTGAAATCAAGAAATTTGTAGTCCTTTTGATTTGAGCAGACCATTTAAGCTAGCATCTCAGTTTTTTCACCTGTAAAATCAGTGGGTTGAATCAAGCCCCTTCTCAGTTCTAAAAGTAAAAACCAGTATATAGGAGATCCTTTTGTTTCTTTTCCTTTTTTTGCCTTTGCAAACAGTTTTCTCTTTATTTTGTAAACTTAAACAGAAGAAAAATACACAATAAGAAAAAGAAACATTACAAACTGAAGTATTAAAACTTAAATACAAAATAAGAGAAAGAATTGTCATGTACACGGCAGAACGTGAGAGGAGATTGAAAATAACACAGCAGTAAATTTCCTTTTCAAGAAGGTCTATATAATAAATACTGTACATTGTGTTCAGAGCTTTTCATCTTTCCTTTGTTTCCTTGTAAATTTTATGATCCCTGCTGTGAGCTTTTTACTTTGCTCTTTTTTTGCCCTTTCTCCCCTACCCTCCAATCCTTTCACACATGATTGGTGACATAGGTCAAAATGATACAAGTTGATTTTGATTTTCCTACAGAATATTGTAGAATAGGCGATTTGTGTTCTTGTATCAAGGACTGATTTTGTATACATACTACCACAAGCCGTATAGGTTTCCAACCATAAATTTTATATGTGTGGATTAAACGCTTTTAAAATTGTATATAAAAATTAAGGGTCACGTATTATCTAATCACATACTTCATATTCAATATTTTAGTGAATTGCAAAGTTACCCAATTCATGTTTCTTGTTTAGAAGATTGAGGAGTGCCAGTAAGGTTGTTAAATTCAGAAAGTCTTCTAATGGGAAATTTTAATAGACATTTGAAGAGACATTTAAGACCATATGATGGCTTGAGTGGAAAAGGGGGAAGGCAGCAGACAGACAATCCAGCGATGTTTGATTTGCTTTTCTGTTGTAGTTTTCCCCTGACCATAAATTTCTCTGTAACAACTTAGGCTAGACAGTATGTCATTCTTTTACCATGGAAACAATCTTCTTTTTCCAATGATATATATAGGTAGTACTGTTAGCTTCACTTTTATACTATATTTTGCAAGGCATAATTTCCTTTAGAATGTGTGAACCATCCTTCTTTTGTAGATATTTTCATCCTTTAAAATTCTTCTACTACTTGTTACTTCATATGGTCAAAGTCTTGGAGCTTTGGGGTGATTCACACCGACATCACAGGAGTGCTGGGTAGCAGTTGTCCTTCCATTCTGGCAATATTTCTCCACTTTGCCCCTGTAGTAGTGGATTGTTTCTTTAGTGACTACTTTTAAAACTTTTATTAGCCATAATTACAAATAATAAGGCTTTAAGTAACTCATCTCTTTTCAATAAAGCAAATATATTAGAATTAATCCATCTTACAGTCTTTCAAGTCTTAAGAAGTTCTTTATTTTAGTACACAGTATTTGGTCACATTTTGGATAGGCCATTACAGCCAGTTTACTAGCTACACAGTAAAGTCTGCCTTTTTATTTAATGTATTCCCCTTTAATTGCCAGGTTTTTCCTCCTCCTTCACTTTAAAATAGCTTCCCATTCCATTTTCTGTTGCTGCCATTTGCAACTTGAATCAGGAAGACCAGAGAGAGATTTGTGTTGATGGTGGGTGAGAGAAAGAGCTATTTGGAAGGAGCACATTAAGGAATAAACTAACTGGTAAATGTTGTAATTATGTGGATATAAGTGGTTGATGTTTAGCAAATAGGACTCTCGAAAATGTTGGACTGCCTATACTATTGTGTTGTTATTTTTGTTCTTTGTTCTCGAAGAGGACCGTGACATCAAGATGATGACATGACTTGCACTTGACTTTGATTTGAGAGAGGGAGGGCTGTGCAAGGTCACCAACCTGACTTTGTCCTCCAGAGCCATCTGGGTCCACTGGCCAGATATTCATCAGGACTACTGGAGATGGCCCAGGATGCAGTGGGAGACCATGGCCATTTTAGGCTAAGGTCTTATCAGATTTTCACTTTGAGTGAGATACAGCTGTTCAATGAACAGACCTCCTGGATGGCCCCTTTAATAATAATAAAAAAATCAAACTGTGAGGGGAAGACATTTTCCTCAGGGTTCCTGGGTAAAAGAGAAACAGTTACTATTTAGTATAAGTAGTATTGGGAATACTGGAGATATTTCAAGATAAAGGAGAAATAGTTCATCTTAAAGGTTTTCTGCAGAAAATTACTTTTAGGGCATGTTTTAAAAAAGAGGGGAAGATTAAGGTTATCAGCAGGACTCCATTTCAAAATAGCATGTACAAAACACAGTCTGTTACTTTGTGTCGTTGTGGTAGTGGAGGTCATAGTCATGCGGGTTGCCCAGAGAGAGGAAACCAGTGTATTATACTGTGTGAAAGAGGGTGGGGTCAAAGAACCTGGGTAATGATGAAGGACCTAGTTCTGTCTGATCTTGGCCAACCTACAGAATGTCAGAAGAAATAATTTTACCTGATACCTTAAAGGGGCTAAACCAAGGAGCTAACTTTGTTAGTGCATGGTCTTTTCAACCCAGTTGTGTTGCCAGCAACAGTCAATTCCACACAGCTTCTGTGAAGCTGAGGACTATTAAAATCCAGCAGGCCATCGTAACACCAACTACCGTATCCTTCTTGCCAAGTTAAAAGCCCTGAGCTCCTTGTCTTTTGTGGGGCTGCTCATTTCCCCACCCATGCCATAGATCCTTATCATTAATGCTTTGGGTGCATTAGAATGCTCAATTTTGAGGACTGATTTGGGGTTCAAGTGCATCTCCTTTGTAATTTTGAAAATATTTTCATCTTTCCCTGTATATAGAACCTATATTCAGCACTTGGGCTGCTTAAACTTTGGTTCACATCTTGTTGGTCTTTGGTATTACATATCAAATGAAGTGAGAGTAGTACCCTATTTCATCTGGGGGTCAAGTAGAATAAGAGAGCCTTGTAAAGTCTATTAAATAATAGGAGTTACTATTATTTCACACCAAGTGATTGATAGAAGTTTTCTTTAGGAATTATCCAATGTAAACCACTTATTTGTAGAAATAGAAGTGTGTTTTAATATGAATGTTGGACCTTTATGAACTAACTTAAAGTAGATGAAAATGAAGGAAATTCTGTTTGATACAACTTCTCTTCTCCTCTCTTCTTCTTTCTCTACCTTTCTCTCCTCTTCCTTCCTCTCTGTCTCTCATACTCCTTGTTCCTTTTGTCTGGTGTCTCACCCATTCCCCTTCTATATCATTCTCCTTTTGCTTTCTTCTCTCCTGATTGATCATACTCTCTCTTCATTCCTTTCTCTTCCTTTAATCTTCTCTCTTCCATATTATTTTCTCTCTCTCTCTTTTTCTCTTTCTCTCTCCCCAGACCAGAATCCGTAGAAGCTAGCCCTGTGGTAGTTGAGAAATCCAACAGTTACCCACACCAGTTATATACCAGCAGCTCGCATCATTCACACAGTTATATTGGTTTGCCCTATGCGGTAAGTGTCATGCACTTAAAAGTAATAATTTGACATTTTAATTTTTAAATCTATTAGTTTGGGGAAGATGTTTGTAAATATACTTGGCTTGCATCTTAAAGTGTTAACTTCTTTGACTTGATTTTGTAGCTGTAGATGAGCTTACAATATTGAAGGCTAATTGAGACTGTGGAATAATTCAGAGATTTTGGTTTTTTTGAGCAGGAAGAATGGAAGAAAAAACAAAGACATTTGAATATTCATAGAATCATGAAAACCTAATCTTAAAAACAGAGCTTGACATCTAGTAATAAAATACCGGCACGTGGCAGTATTTGTGACATTGCTGCAAATTCCAGTACAGGCTTCATAGTATTTCTGCTCTTTGCAGAGCTAAAGGGAGAGATTTGTGACAAGTGGAAATGTTTTATATTTTTTATTTTGAAGACAAAGTAGGGATAGTGGCATAATCTGGAGGCACTACAAAAAGATCATCTTTGAAAGAGAGGAATGACAGTAAAAGGTCTGGCACAAGTCAGTGTTTTAAATAGAATTTGACTAATTTTATACAAATATGCAAATTGAAGTTATGGGATTGTATCTTAAAATAAATAACATTACAGCTTAGTGCATTTCAATATTCCAATAAATAATATTGTCCTATTTGTGTTTATCCAGGACCACAATTATGGTGCTCGTCCTCCTCCAACACCTCCAGCTTCTCCTCCTCCATCAGTTCTTATTAGCAAAAATGAAGTAGGCATATTTACTACTCCTAATTTTGATGAGACCTCTAGTGCTACCACCATCAGCACATCAGAGGATGGAAGCTATGGTACTGATGTAACCAGGTGCATTTGTGGTTTTACACATGATGATGGCTACATGATCTGTTGTGACAAATGCAGGTAAAATATTTCCCACCATTACTGTATGTTTCACATAATTTCTTCTAACTTTGAATATTTAGTAACATGGCAGCACAGATAATTTATCACTTTAAAAGAATCTCTAAATTATATGTGATTTTTTTTTTTAAAGTGGGAAGCCTGCCGCTATTATAATATTGCCTATTTTGCTCCTAGCACAAGGCCTTATGAAATAGCTATAATTAGCTCTACTAGCCCCATCTTTAATTGGCTAACAGGTGACTGCTTCCAGACTTTGTCCATATGGCAATAGACTATAACCAGTTTAACAACAACAATAGTATTTTTCACAGCAGTAGGGACAGTTTGTGAATAGCACATAAATATTTACTTAAAGATATGTTTGTACTGTATAGTCAGTTCTTATTATCCACTTTGGGGGAATTATACAAAATTGATGTTTGTTTGACCTGACTCTCTCACCTCCTTTTGACTTGCACCTTGCAGCACTCTGGAGTCTCCTTGAACCAGAACCACAGTCTCCCCTCCCCCAACCCTGGTTCAGCCACCAAGAAAGGCCTCCTCCCCTAGAGAAGGTGTGATTGGGACAGAAAGTGGGCTTTTTTTTTTGCTTTTTTTTTTTGGTGGGTGGGGAGGATGGAGAAAGGGGATAGGAGCTCAGCGTGAGTCCGTCCCTTGCATGGGCAGGGGACCAACAAAAAGGCAAGTAGTGAGGTAGCATGGGTAAAGAGGATAGTTTTGTAGAGAACTTCCTGAGTCTGGTCTTCGTAATGTGACCTTTTTATTTGAATTGAAATGGTGTTAATTCCAGAATATCAGGATTACAAATATTCAAATGTGAGTATTAAAATACATAAATACATTCCAGGTTAGGTTTTGGGGTTTGTTTGGTTTTGGGGGTTTGTTGTTTTTTTTTTTGGTATTATTTGTGCTCTTGATCCCTTCCATTACCAAATACATACAAATCAAGAGTTAATTTTGTTTACATTAAAAGTCTAGTCTGATTCTCTTATTTTAGGGTTAAACTTTTGCAAAGAAAGTAAAAATTCAGAATTTGACATTTTCCTTTTGTTAAAAGGTCTAACAGTTCTAAGCAAAATATTTATATGTTATGGCATATTATGAAGTTGAAAATGAGAATTTCATTTTCTAAGATTCCTGTCCTTATGACAGATTTTAAAATAAATGTTTAGGGAATCAACTTCTTGAGTATTTTTGCTTGCTTTGTCACTTTTAAATCAACTGTTAGAAAATGTTTTTTTCTTTATCATAAATCTATCAGCTTTCTTTATAAAAGTGACTATTGTCTGGTTTCATAAACAACATGCTTTGTGATATGTTTTCATTTCAGTGCCAAAATCAAAGCACTTTTCTCATTTAAATTGGTCTACATTGGCTTGTAGTAAATAGTTATTAAAAGATTTAACTATAATTAACATTAAATTATATAGGTCAGCGATCTATTCTATAGATTATCCAGGCTATGTGATTTTTCTCAGATGATCTCAGAAAGGATTCTTGTTGATGTATATTTTTCTGACTTTTCTTTTTCCTCATTCACTTTTGTGCAATGAGTCACTGCCTATGTTCATTTTTCAAATGCATACTTCCAGCACTGATTTCTTATTCTAAGCTCAATCCTATATTGAGACAATCAGTTGTCTCCATATCACCCTTTACTTGGGTGTCTGAGTGATGATCAAAACTTACTGTGCCAAAAACTGAACACTTTCCCTCCTCCTTCAAACAAGTACCACTTGCTAACTTAGCTTTTTTAATTAATTATACTGTTGCTCTTCCAGCCTTAAAAGCACAGGACTTGACCTTTTGTTTCCCTCTTTTTCTCTTTTCTTTGTGTATCTCCTAATTCCAATCAGTCATCATCCTGCCCCATATTATCTCTAATTTATGGATTATATATAATAAATGGATAACATTTATGCACTTACTTTCCCCTTAGTTCAGATATTGTTCATTGCACACTAGTTTTACTAAGACAGAAGTTGATCAAACAAATTGTTTAATAAATATAGTTGATGAAACTGAGTTTTCTCTGCAGGATGACCAAGATTTTTATAAATAAGTGCTGATATGTGTAAAAGTAAACATTTTGAAAAGAAATGGAGATGTTTATTGTCTGTAGTGTAGTTGTACTAAGTACATTTGGGTGAGGTGATTAAAGAAAATAAATTTAACTTTAGACTTTTTCGAACTTCTCTTAGATTCTTTCTCCATTATTACTGTTTTTATCCTAGTCGATCATCTTTCACTCATGTGAATGATTTCAGCAGCCTCCTAACTGATCTTTTTTGCCTTCAGGTTTCCTTGCTTCTAATTATTCCCTGAATACTGTTGCTGGATTCTTTTATAAAGTAGAGATTTCAAAAACATATAGTAACTTTTCAGTATTAAGGAGCAAGAGGATGGTGCTCATCTAAATACTTCATTTTAAGAAAACCTTATTTTAAGACTTTACATGATTTTCTAGTTTCTTAAACTCAGATTTAATTAAGAGAGGAATTATTCACCTTATTCTCCTCCTATCTCCAAAAGCACCTCAATAACCCCTACTCTATCCAAGCTGATCGTTTTACTGTCTTCCTGATACTCTGTGTTCCTTTCTACCTTCACATTCAGTCTTCAGTCCCTTACTTCTAGTCTTCCCAAGAAAAATATACTCATAGTTCAAGTTTTATTCTCACCAGGAATTTTTTTCTGATACTCTGAAGGTCCATCTAGCCATTCCTGAACACCTGTATCTCTTGTAGGTAATTGAATTTAATTTAGCAGGTGATTATATATGATCTTCTTTTATTCTGATTGTTTTTCATAGCAAGATTGTAAGCTCCTTGGGGGCAGGGATTATGTCACATGATTTTAAAAATTCTTGACAACACTACTTGGCACATAGTAGGTAATCATTAAATAGTTGTTGAATTGAACTTCATATCTTAAGTTTTGAGAGGTCTTTTCTAATAGTAATTTGTTTTCTTTTTTTTTTTATTTTTTTCAAAGTGTTTGGCAACATATTGACTGCATGGGGATTGATAGGCAGCATATTCCTGATATATATCTGTGTGAACGTTGTCAGCCTAGGTGAGTGGTAGTATGTCTGGTGATATTTATATTAATGGTATTACTCACTTAGCAGAAATCAGAATTCTGGACTCAAGAAGTTGATTTATTAAGTCACAGATTCACTGTACAGTATTACTAGAATGACACTACCTACCCCCAAAAGAACCCCCAAACTTCAGTGTGTCTGTCTTATCTTTGCTTTTATTTCTTTTCCCTACAATATTTCTGTTAAAGCCTGAAAATGACCACATTAAAACTAGTTTTGATATATAAAGACCATGCAAAATTTAGGTGAATTACACAGTCAGTTATGAACTAAAGAGTCAGATAAGGCACACTCTATAAATCTACTGATCATTGTCAAATAGACATTTCTAGAATAGGTATATGATATTTCAGCAGACAGTGGAGTAAGTATCTGATAAGCAAAAACTGGGTAGTTGAGTCCTTCGTTTCATTTACAGTGTGGCAAACTCTAGATGTTATTTGGCAGAGATATTTGGAAAGGCAAATAAATTTAAGTGATAAAAGGAAAACAGTAAAAATTTCTTGGATGATAAAATTATGTATTGAAAACTATTGAACTGAAGGAAATGAATTTTTAAAGAGCTTGAAGAATTGCTATTTCTAAAGAGAGCAAAATAATAGTGCTAGCAGCTTAGATGTTAGATTGTTTTTAGAATTTTGATGAACATTTTTAGTGTAGCAGAATGTTTATTCAAGGTAATATTTAAGTACTATTTTATCCAAGTTATTTTTCCTATATTTACTTTCTAAAACTTTGCTACATTCCTAAATGTTCATTTGTTACCAGCAAGGCACAAAATCTAGAGCTCAGCTTTGATTTTTAAAATAAAAATCTGTGAATTAAAATAAAACTCACTAAATAGGGAGCCACCACATAGAAGGCATGCATAGTGCATTTCATATCAAGCCAAGTCTATAAAATAGGTTTTCTTAAGGCTTAGTATTTTTTTTAAGCAGGTAAGTTTCATTCATATCGATATCCATACATATACATTATATATGTGTGTATGTATGTGTGTCTGCGTATACACACACAGAGTAGTTTTGTAATGAACTAATTGTCTAATTTTTTTTGTGTGTATGTGTGTGTGTGTGTTAGGAGTTTGGATAAAGAGAGGGCCGTGCTGTTACAACGCCGGAAAAGGGAAAATATGTCAGGTGTGTAAACATGGAAAGAAAAATTGTAAAATTCTATGCTCTGCTGTGGTGAATGTAAGTCTCTTAGATTAAGAAAGATTAAGAAATGATATATTTGAAGTACTTTCTATTAAAAATTAATTGATCTTAATTTTTTGTCTTGTTGAGAATATTTTAAATACACATGAGGGAGATATTTTGACTTGCAATTATAAATATTTTTTATTATTGTGTTTCCTGTACTGGTTTTTTATGCTGCCTTACTGTATCATCAATTTTCTTTAAGGGTGATGAAATTTTGGGGAATTTTTGTTGTTTTCTTCTTAATTCTCAAATTCTCAGAATTCTCAAAACTATTTGTTTTGAAAATTAACTGCAGGTCCTGTTGGCCTTAATCATTTAAAAGAACAGTTCTCATCAAACATTTTGGGCTCAGAACCTCTTTATACTCTTAAAAATTATTGAGCACTCTAAAGATTTTTTGTTTATGTTGATTATGTCTATCAATATTTTTTGTATTAGAATTAGTGTTCATTTAAAATAGTAAACCCATTATATTGTCAACAAATAACATTTTTAATTAAAATGATTATGTTTTCAAAAACAAAATAGTGAGAAGATTAGCACTATTTTACATATACTTTTGCAAATATCTTTCATATCTGGCTTAATAAAAGAGTTGGATTCTCATTTCTACTCATATCTACATCTCATATCAGTCTGTTGCAGTGTATTGTTTTGAATAAATTCTGCCTCACATGTAGTTGGAAAACAAAGGAGTAGCCAAATAATGACTTAATATTATTACGAGAATAGTTTTGACATTCAGGGACCCTCTAGGGGTCCAAGGACCACACTGTGAAAACTGGTGGTGTAACATAATCAGTGAATAAACTGAGATTCATGAGATCTTAAATAGCTTGACCAAAGTCACACAGCTAACAAAAATCCATATCTTGTGACTCCCAAGACTATTGTTCTTTATACTGTGCCATACTTCCTCTGGTCCAAAAATAATGTGTTTGTATAATTTCATTTACAAAAGGATTTTAAATGAATCAATTTTTTGTTTAATTTATATTTAGTATCTCGGGGGAAAAAACATCTTTTATGCAAAGTGAAGTATGCTGCCTGTAGTACTATAACAGCATTTTGGGTTAAAGTGGGAGAATGGTTTTTAAATGTTTTCTTTTGTTTTAAAGAAATTATATGGTTTCAAAAACCTAGAAATGTTGAGAGCTTTTAGTTGATAATATGGACTAATCATTTCCTTTTTAGACATTGAGGGGGGGGTATTAAATTTATTGTTTCAATTTTGGATTTAAAGATGGTGATACCAGTGCAACAGAAAGTGGTGATGAGGTTCCTGTGGAATTATATACTGCATTTCAACATACACCAACAACAATAACTTTAACTGCTGCAAGAGTTACCAAGGTCAATGATAAGAAAAGGAAAAAAAGTGGGGAAAAAGAACAAAATATTTCAAAATGCAAAAAAGTAAGTTTTGTGGGATAAATCTTATCACAAAGAAAATTTACGTATAATTGCAGGAAAAAACCATAGGTGTATGGCTGCGACTGCTTTATTTATTGAAAGACAATAATAGGTTTAGCAGTTGTTTAAATTTTCCTGTGAGGGATTTTCATGTTAACTATATAATTTGGTTAGTAAGGTCATTTAAGAGATTAGTAAACACTAAAATGACTATAAGCCACTTCATTATCATAGCTTACACTTATATAGCACTTTAGGTTTTACATAGTGTTTATATGTTTCTAAGGTTGTATTTATATTTATTTATAGTGTTTAATAATTAAGTTTTATAATGTTAAGTGAGATTTTTTCACAAATATTGCATATCAAATTTGTGTTAAATATGTAGAACTTCTGTAGGTCTTAGTAATCATTCTGGAAGGTTTCTTTTAAATTTCATCCAACTTAAAATGGCATCATCACTTTTTGGATTTCTCTTCAGGTACCCATGTATGACAATATAGACATATATCTTTTATATTAAAATTTTAGTTTTATCATTGTCAGAATTTTACTTTTCTAAAAAATCTCAAGGAAAAATGTTTTGAGCAGTATAAGTTTATATTCATGTATATGTTCCCAAATGTTTTATTTAATTACTTATCCAAAGCCTTTATGTTTTACTATTTATACAAAGGCATAATTTAAGGTGAAGTTCAATCAATCTTCATATATATTTTATTTTAGGTAGGCTTGGAGAGGGTTATTACTGACTCCACTATGTAAAATATCATGTTTAAAAACAAGGGAACGCTAATTTTTGTTGAGATATTCTTGTCTAATTGGGGGTAAAATTGAGTTTATTTAGAAGGAGGTAATGAGTTGTGGGTGGTTTTTTAGCCTAGTATTATTTATGGTTGATAAATATGAAAGCAAAAGTTCTTTGAACAGATGATGCTTAAGGAAAGAAATAAAATAAATCTACACTTGTAGTAACTTTTGTGACTTATAGTATATGATACTTGATGTTTAAGAAATTGAAAATCTGAGAGAAGTTTAAAACACTAGAATAATGTAAAGTTAACCATTAAGACACATAAACTCCAAAGGTTTTCACTTTTGTTCCTTTTGCTATTTCTTTTTCCTTCACTACCTCTAACTGTAAACTCTTTTCCAAACTCATCAAATTCTATTTCTTGCCAAGATCACTTCTTCCTCTTTTCTGACTTCGCTGTCTCTATCAGCAATACTTCCAGTTCTCTGTCATTCAATTTTGGAAGCTTGGAGTCATGTTTGATTGTTTCCGTTCATTTTCATAACCATTTAGTCACTAGATTCTGCTGCATTTTCCTTTTGAAATATAATGTGACTATTCATCCTTATTGGCACTTTACTAGTCCAAGCCTTTACCATCTAATGATTGCTGCAGTAGCATTCTGGTTGATAGTCTCAACACATTTTTTTTTTCCTCCAGTCCATCCTTTATTCTGTATCCCTAAATATATCTTTAATTTTATCATTCTTGTTTAAAAGATCCAGTTTATAGTAACTTCATAATATTTGAACTGGGACCTCCTATCATGTTCTTCAAAGTCCTCTGAAACAGTTCACAATTATCTGGCCTTATGTAATACTCCACTCTTGATTTTACATGCATTGCTCTAAGCTGACTGGTCTCATTTCCCAAGAATATACTATGTTTATTCTTGCTGCAGTGGTTTTGATCATGTTTTTTCCCTTGCTTAGGATAACTATACTTCTCTCTCTTGCCTATTTGAGCCCTGCAATTTATGCCTAATCTCTGTGATGCCATCTTTAACTAATCTGACTCTCAATTATCTCATTTCCTTCAAAACGTAGAATATAAATAGTTTGTGCCACACAGTTTAGGATTTAATTATATTTTATCCTGTATTGTGTACAGCCATTGTTAGTCTTAATCCCCAATTAGATTTCAACTCCTTAAAGTCAGATATTAATTATGTCTTTCAGTTGTGTTCCCCATAATGCCTGGCATCCTGCAGAAATATGTCTTTAGTGCTCTATTAATGTTTAAATTTTTAAGTTTGAATACATCTAATGTATAACATCTGTCTTTATTTTAGTCTTTTCGTGAAGGATCTAGGAAATCTTCAAGAGTTAAGGTAAATACATTTTTAAAATTCACACCTGTGCAATTAACCAAACAGTATTCAAAGGCTAATTAGTTTGTTTATCTAGAACCTTTACTTCTTCTTACGTTTACTGTTCATTAATTATACTTTTACCAGAGGGTGTACTAGAGATATAAAAGATTTCCAGAGTTAATAGCACTATTTAAAATTCAGTAGGAGTAAAGAAAGAATGGTGTGAGCATATTTAAACTTTTAGCTAAAATTAGTGGTATCGTATTTTTTTTATCACCTGCATATTCATTACCCATATTTTCCCTGCCTTATCACAAATAGTTGTCATTTCAGTCACCAAATAATCAACTACACAGAATGTAAATTCTGTCATCTTTTCTTAAATAACCTTTTAGCAAATTTAATCATTTAACTTTGTTTTTCGATCTTAAATTAGTTGGAATAGATTGGACAACAAGTCTGTACGCACCTAGCACAGAGTCAGTGTAATAACTAAATAGTCATTGTTTCTCTTTTACCCAGGAACTATAGGGTCTTCCCCTCCCAGTTTGATTTCTTTTACTATTATTATTAAGGGGACCATCCCTTGAGTAACTTAAAGGAGCCTGTTCACTGAATGGGTGTATTTCAATCAAAGTGAGAATGTGATAAGACCTTAGCCTGAAAGGGCTAGGGTCTCCCATTGCATCCTGGGCTATCTCCAGTCATCCTGATGAATGTCAGGCCACTGGATCCAGATGGCTCAGGAGAAGAAAGTGAGGTTGGTGACCTTGCACAGCCCTCCCTCACTCAGATCAGAGTCAACTGCAAGTCATGTCATCATCTTGATGTCATGGTCCTCTTCGAGAACGAAGGACAAATACAACAGTTGGAGTATGTACTCATTTTTATTTATAGATATAAAATTACTGCTTTGATTTTTAGAAAGTTCTGTATGTCATTTGTAGAACTTTTTTTTACTATTTTGAGCAAGACAATATAGGTTGATTTTTTTTTTTTTTTCTCTTTTGGCAGTTAGTAACTAGGAAAAAATATGTTTTTAGTGTATAATCTGAAATTCTAATGGAATGTAGTGTAAAGAAGAGCCCATTATACACTGACAAAATTGCCATATTTCTATGTAGATAGACAACTCTGGACCCAGCTTTTAACCTATTCTGTTGTTGCATATCTTTAATTTTGTTTTAGTATGAGATCAGTGCTTTGTTTTTTTTTTATTCTTAATATTAGTAACTTTAATTGTATATCAAATCTGAATTATGCTTTAAGAAACAGATTTTATTTCTTACTTTGAATTTATATGATGTATTTTTTCCTTAAAATAAAGATACCCTATATTGAAAATTTTGTATCATGTTATATCCATTTTAAATGGGCTGAAAGTTTTTGTATAAATCACTTACGTAAAAGGGGTATGCATGTCATTAATACTGTTAGGATATTTTAAGATATTTAAAATATAAATACTTCTTGATTTGGTTATTCTTTGTGATCTATATGTATCACCCTTAGAGGATATTATGATAAATGTAGGTAAAGATTACAAATGTATGCAGGTATTCAAAGGTATCAGTTGTTTATAGTGCCAGTGGCAAAAACTTTTAAAAACTATTAAAATATGTACAGTAAAACTATTACAATATGTACACTCAAAATTAGATGGGGTGGTGGTGTATTTGTTATCTGGTAATTTTTTTTAATGCGTTACAAAGCTTAGCACAGGATATTCAGTCCATGTGCAATTTTAAGCTTTTGTATCTATCATAACTAAAATAAATTGAATGCTATTCTCACTTGTAGTATGATTTTTAAATCTGTGTAGTCCTAGAATACAGTTTCTTTAAATATTCTTCAGTATTTCTTCACAGGAAAGAAAATATTTGTAATAGACAATCCTGTACAATCACTTAATATTGTAGTTTTGAGTTAATAAATAAGATTCCAGATGTTCTGAAGAGGTTTCTGTCATGCATACTCCTAAGTTCATAAAGACCATGTTGCATGGTAAAACTTCACTAAATTCCATGTATGAATTCACCCCTTCCCCCATTTGTCTTCCAACATTTTAATACACTGAAGGAGGATGAGTGTTCTGTTTCATCTGCCATTTATGAGTCTTACCTTGTCTGGCTATATAATTTAATTTCAACTTTCAAAGAAATGGGAGTTTATAGAAATATAGCCAAGCTTAGAAACAATGTTCTCATCTTGGTCTGTGTTTGGGATTTTTACTATTTCACATTTGGCCAAGAGGTGTAGATTTCCAACCTTAGAATTAAATGCCTTTTAAGACATTTCTTCAGAATGCAACCTAGCTTATTAATCTTTTTTTTTAATAGAAACTTTTAGATAGTAAATAATAAAATTAGTTTGTCTCTTACCTACAGTATACAGGCTGATAGATTTTCAGATCAAGTTGTAAAGAAATTGATTCAAATTTTAAGTGGATTTGTGATAACTTTTAAAGGAGTGTGTATGTGTGTTAGAGAGAGAGAAAGTGACATCAAATACTGAAGTTTCTGACACTGAAAGGAACATAAATGACATAGTTGCCATTAGCTGCTCCACTATGACAGGTAGACATTACTATCTTATTTATCTGTTGTTTGTGGCACACACACAACTTAAAATACTAAACTGTTGTTATCCTGGTCTGTCTTGCCCATGTCCTTTGAGCTTTCTCTACACTCTTGCTCCATTGTCAACATGTGCTAACTGCTATGGTGTAATACTCTTTTTAGCAATATTGCCTTAGGAAACAAAAATTATTTTCCTAATGTAATAGATGATTTCTGTGTTTACAGCATATTCTTATGGATTATTTCTGTTTTTATAGTATGTAGGTTAGCAATTTAATTCCTATTAAGTACACATGTTACAGTAAATTTGCTCTGATTTTTTTTCCCCCAGGGCTCAGCTCCAGAGATTGAGCCTTCTGATGGGTCAAATTTTGGATGGGAGACTAAAATCAAAGCTTGGATGGATCGTTATGAGGAAGCAAATAATAACCAGTATAGTGAAGGTGTCCAGAGAGAGGCACAAAGAATAGCTTTACGATTAGGCAATGGAAATGATAAGAAGGAGATAAATAACAAATCAGAATCAAATGCCAGCAATCTGATCTTCAAGCCCCCTGTAGAGGTAACTGAAAGATTGGATAAAAACTTGTACTATTGTACTTTTATTTGCTGATAAAGCAATTAATAGTATTCATGTCTAAGCTGATTCTCTTCTTAAATTTAATTTTGACATTTTTTAGAGCTATATACAAAAGAATAAGAAAATTCTGAAATCCGCCAAAGATTTGCCTCCTGATGCCCTTATTATTGAATACAGAGGAAAGTTCATGCTAAGAGAACAGTTTGAAGCAAATGGATATTTCTTTAAGAGGTAATTATTTAATTTATAATTGTTATTAATTGTCTTTGTTCTTTTCTTTAACATAAATTTATCAATTTAATTTGGAATAAACTAAGTTTAAAAATTTCTGACTTTTTTTACCAGCACCAATTTATTTACAACTACTTTCCCCCAATTTTCTTAAAGGTTAAAATTGCCCATTTTAAAATAATAATGCAGGTAGATCTGTTTGCTAATGACTTGCTTTGTGATCTTGAGTAGACCCTTTCATTTCTGTAGGAGGGTGTTAGTTTTTAAAGATTATGCAACAAAATTTGTCCCCACATTCCGATTCTCCATTCTACAGCTCCTGCCCCCAATTCCAGTTTATTGACTGGACTTCTTGGCTTGGTGTCTTAAAGGTCATACGGTAGCTTTTTTATCCTTAATTAAAACTATTTATAGGCCTGAGTAATGGGTTTGAAGGCCCAACTGTCCAGGAACTATTTTTTATTTGTAGTTTAAATTTTCATTGTGCTTTGATTGTTTTACTCTATTCTTGAGGAAAAAATGAAAAAAAAGCTTGAGAGCAATGAATGCATTGCTCTAAAACCAAGTTTCTTCAACTAAAAACTGTGAGAGGGTTGGACGAACATAAGTTCTAAGGTCATTCAAACTCTGTAAGATGATGAGGTTATATCTAAAGGAATGCTTTAAAAAACAGTTTAAAATCCTTCACTTTTATAAAAATACCCCGTAGCGGAGTTTTGCCTAACTTGTAAGTTGTCTTAATAACCAAATTAAGATAGTATCTATGGGAAGTAGTGTGACAGGGGAGGCTGTTTGAAATAACTCGAAGTGGTTTTTTTGTTAGTTGTTTTGCTTTTGTTTGTTTACTTCGAGACTTTGTCTCTTGACCTCAGTGAAACAGACGTTCAGGAGCCGCTGACCTGCATCATTTCTAATCTGGGCCTGTTTACTTCCTTAGGCCCCTTGTCAACCCCCTGTTCCCAGGGGTTGTGCTGTATTGATGCTTGACACCTGATATGACCAAGCCCTCTATAGCTCTGAATTTCTAACATCAAGAGATCCTCCAGACTCAGCCTTGCCAGTAGCAGGGATTATAGATCTGTGGCACCACACTTAGCAGGGATCCTCACTGTTAGGGTGCCTGGTACAAAAGCTGTACAGTTCTTTCATTTCATAAGCACTAACAGCATGCAAAGATGATAGTAGAGGTTATCATCAATAGACCCTAATCATATACTTTCTAAACTGAGTCAGGCAGGGCAAAATCTGGCACTGTTGACTTTTCCATGGTGCTAGCAAAGAATGAGAGTCACATTTTGACTCACTTTTCTCTTCTGGTTCCCCTAAGCTTTAATGATACATAATTGCATGCAGTTATGACTGTTTTGGATTTTATATACTACAGAAGTGTAGAGATTAAGATTCATTGGCAGCTATAGTCTCATTAACTTCTCAATTTCAGGTATACTTGCATAGGTTCCAGGTCATTATTTGTTTCTGGGTTATTTTAACCTGTAATTGAGTTTTAAGTCCTGGGTCCTAGCTGACACCCACTGATATTCAGTAAACATTTCAATGTTTCTTTATTATATGTACTTCTTAATTACGAGATTTGTTTGACAGTTTCATATAAACAGATGTGCCATGGCTTATGTTATCTATAAAGTCATTAATCGCACTGAAGAAAAAATATCCTGTGGTAATTGCTTCTTCAACCTGTGTGTGTGTGTGTGTGTGTGTTGTGCATGCGCCAATATTATTCTGTGTTCTTGACGGTGCAGAGGGAAAGAATTCATTAAATATAATTTCTGTACACAAAAAAAATGTGACTACTAGAAACTCATCCCACTAAAATGAACCACCTCATCCTAATACTCATTATGACTTTTATTTGAACCTATACTTTGATTTTCCTTTGCAGTAAATTAGATCTAATTAGAACATGAATTTATTTATTATTATTATTATTTTTTTTTTTTTTGAAATTGACTAATTTGCCATGTTAAAAAGCTAGTGAATGATAGCCACTTTTCCTTTACAGGCCATATCCTTTTGTTCTGTTCTATTCTAAATTTCATGGGCTAGAAATGTGTGTTGATGCAAGAACTTTTGGAAATGAAGCTCGATTCATTAGGCGTTCTTGTACACCAAATGCAGAGGTAGGTTGTTTTTGTTTAAATATAGTGGTAACATTTTGACTCCTTAAAATCAGTCTTAAATGACCAATTTGCTGTTGTGCAGCATTTTCCTCAGCTGAAAATGATTAGCTTATTTACTATATAGAGATATGTGTGACCTTTCACAGATTTTTTCATTAAAAAGGTTGTGATGTCACCTTTCCTTTAATTTGTGCCTTTTCATCTTTTAGTGCTCTCACAAAAATACAAGGACACTTGTGGTGTGCTAATTACAAAGAAGCATATTTATTCTATGTCATCTAGTTCATTCTATGTGAAGTTTGTGATCTGATTTGGTACCTTACCAGATGGTAGCAAGTAGCAAGCATAGTATAAAGAAGGGGGAGCCACAGGACTTGGAGTCAGACAGAACTGGGTTCAAGCCTTTGCTCTTCCTCTTACTACTACACCCTTACCTTGTAAGTCATTTAACCTATTAGCGTTAATTTTCCTCTTCTGTAAAATTGAGGAAGTTGTTGAACTATGTGATCTGTAAGATTCTTGTCAGTTCTAAAATCGTAGGTCCTGTGTAAGGACAAAAACTACCTAACCATTTAGGCAAGAAGATTTTTATGGTTTACATAAATAGGTTTTCTTAGTGTCAGTTAATTAAATAAAATTACTAATTGTGATTATACTAATAAGATTGATTTGTAAGCCAGCATAAAATCAGGTTCATTATTTCATTAAATTTCAGTATCTTCAGGGAACCTAGCATAATGAATAGAGGTTTTTCAAGGAACCTAGCATAATGAATGGACATATAGGTTTTTAATATATATTAAATCAATATTGTCTAGATTATTTTATTTAGATAAAAATATTTTTAAGGAATCATGGACTAAACTTCATTTTTGTTTGCTCTCTAGGTGAGGCATGTCATTGAAGATGGAACCATTCATCTTTATATTTACTCCATCCAAAGCATTTCAAAGGGAACTGAAATTACTATTGCTTTTGATTTTGACTATGGAAACTGGTACGTGTAAAAGTTGCCATTTTGAATGCGTGTTTTTTAAATAGTCACAGGACTTGAGTACAACTTACTATTTCTAGTGTAATTAAGATTTTTTTAATGATGTGTTTCACAAAAGTGCTTCTACTCTTCTATCAGTAAAGGATTAAGGGATAGCTTTCTCAATTATCATTGCTTTAGTCATAATGAAGCAAATTTTTGTAAGTAATTTTGGATATGTAACAGTCCTTTTTTTTAATCCATAGACAGTTATCATTCTTTGATACCATTAGCTTCTGAGAGTGATATTTTTAGATTTTGTTATTTGTTTTGTGCATAAAAGAAAGGCATGAAAGGATGGTTCATCTAATCTGTTAAACATCAACAGTCTATTGATTTTTGTTCTATGAAAGTCATTCAGAAAGGGAAAAGCCCATAAATATTTTTATCCAATAACAGTGTCTGGGAATGGCTTACCTTTCTTTAAAAGAAAGGAAAGAGTGCTTAATTCTATTAAAAATATTTTAAACATATACTTTTAATTACTGTGCTTTCTAGTTTTAGATGACAGTAACCATACATTTTTCAGTCAAAAAAATTCTTGTCTTTTAAGAAAGTTGAAGTGGAGAAGGTAGTATTTCATATTGACTTGGCTTTGGCATAAGGAAGACCAACCTCTAACTCATACTGGCAGTGTGACAGGGCAAATCACCTGATCTCTCAATGCCACAGACCATACTCTTAAGATTATAAATTGCAGAGAAAGTGCCCTTCTACACTGGTAAAATTAAAGCCTCAACTGGAATTTCCTTATACTGATAAAATCCCAAGTTGAGTACTTCCCTCTCCCCAAGTAAATCAAGTGTCCTGGGGCTGACAAGTACCAAGGATTGGGAATTAAAATACTCCATATAAAAATACTATTTAATTAGCACACAGATTCTTTGGGATACTTTGTTAGTGGGGAATAAAGCTGACTTATTAAGAAAAGTCTAGGGATTTCTGGACTCTGCTACCATAATTTCTTAACTGAAAAGAACTAAATCTCTGCCTTCTCCCCAGTTTAACTGGTAATGCTGATGTCAGATTGAACCTACAAATGACTTTCAATGATTCTCTCATTTCTCTGCCACCTTAAATGTCACAGTTAAACGTGAGCAGAAATGGTACCAAAAAAAGGTGCTTCTGTTTTGTTTTTGTTTTTTTACATTTCCAAAATAATAGTAATGCAGTCATACTTTTAATCTGGTGTTCTATAAGAACATTTGAGGTCTTGATAAAGCAATTCAAAGATGACTAGCATCCCAGAATATGACTAAAGATTATAAAATAGTAAGGCTAAATGTAGATGTAGCTAAAAATCAAATTTCATTTTCTTCAATTTCTTTCCTTTTTTTCTTGTTCTGTCAAAGATTTCTTGTAGCTTGCATCTCCCCTTCCCAAAGTGGATTGCTGACAGCTTCTGGAGCCTTTAGCTCAGGAGTATCAGGAATTGAACGGCCCAGTATTAAAGCATTATGCTTAGCCCGTCCCTCTGTGGTTCTGGTACCAGATACTAGGAAAGGATGTGGAGCAAAACAGAACCCCGATACTGTTCCATTATTCACTGTCATAGTTGTCAAATTCTAGGGCTCACCAGCTAGGTGAGCTATATCCTGTTTTTTGGTTTTTTTTGTTTTGTTTTTTTTTTTGCTTTGGTCTTCCTTAGTTTCATGAAAACAAGGCTTCAGAGCATTGGTCTTTAGCAGCAATTCACAGATAATAAGCATTCTGACTTGATGTACAAGGTGTCACAGAAGTCTTAATGTAGTTTTAAAACTATTAAAACTGAAAACTACATTAAGACTTTTGGGATATCCTGTATATTTCTGTAGTGATGGCAATTTTCTCTACATTGTCTTTTGATTTGTTCACTTTGTTTAAAAGATATTTCTGATTTTTTTTAAGCTTTGATCTCTTCTGCACTTACATCTATTGTTCCTCCTAGGTCATTATTTCCCAGGAACAGCTTCCCTTATATGAGTCTAAAGAAGAATCTCGAGAACTTTAAAAAAAATTTTTTTTCTTAAAGTACTGTGATTTAAGGATTAATTTTATGGTACTCTTTGCAGTAGTTTTCCTGTGGTAAAGAAGGGTTTTGCTCTCGTTTTAAATTATGAATCCATGGGCAGAACAAAATCTTGAATAATAAACCGTTTCCCATAAAGCCTGTACTGTACTTTTGATTTAGAATTTTACTTAATGCTTTGACTAATCATATTTTTAAGAATACTATTAAGCTTTTAGTTTATGGGGCATATAAATTCTGAAGATAGTAATCAGGTGATTGGTATCAGGTCTAAACCGGATGGTTTTGACCATAAACCAAGTTTGACAGCCTGTGCTATGCTAGCCCATTTTGGCAGCATGAGTCTGAGACTAATGGAAATCACGTGTGCCAGGAGCTGCTTTCAAAATTGTAGCTGTTCTTACCAAATCCAGGAGTAGAACTAGGCAGCTGAAAAAAATGAGAAATGCAGACCTGAGTAGCACTGACACTTAAATGTTTCCATTGATGTACACATCTCATTGACAAAATCCTGTTTTCCACAGGCACAGGCAATTTATTTTAATCTCAGCCCCACATGTTAAAATGGAGGCTGAAATCCTCCAGTGAACAGTAGCACAAGTAGCTTGTCCCAAAAGTAGGTTTTTTTTTTAAGTTCCCTTTTCTTTCAGTATCCCCTCTCTCCACTGGTGGTGATGAGTGATGGTGGCATATCTGGTTGACATGTTCTCACTCCTTTGCTCCTGTCCAACTCAGAATGGGGCCTACATGGATAGCTCTCTCCAAGTTGGCTACTGAGTACCTGAGCTGACCTCAGGAAGCAGGAGCCAGCATGCCAACATAACCTATAAAAATCTTCAGTACTACAAGCAACCTCCAGAGAATGGGCTAACAAAAAAAATAGTAAAAGAAGCTGGAACACTCTTTCTTGCAAAAAAAAGAGAGTCCCCAGGTGGTGGGAGAGACCTGTATCAAGTTCTCAGAAGCCTTGGTTTTCATCTTTTTCAGCAAGGCTCAAAGGGTGAGGGGACTGCTATTCCAAGAGCTGTCCTCTAGTTTGGGTAGGGGTGGGGCTGTTCTTTTCTTCAATAATCATTTATTAAACATTTAGCAATTGTGCAGAGAACTGCCCTAGAGAAAATATGAAGATAATTAAGATATGATTCTTCTTAAAGAGCTTAACAGGGTGGAGAGGAAGGTATGGTACATAAATGTGCAAAACTACACAATAAATATGTAAATTTATAGTTCAGAAAAGAATATAAAAGTATTATAAAAGTACAAAGTCATAATAGGTACCTTTACATGTGTTTTATTCTTGAATGTAGGAAACTTTGTTAGAACTTTAAGTAAACCTCTATTAATGTACTAAACTTTAAATCAGTATTGTTCATTTTGACCTCTTTTCTATTGCCTGTTTGAGCTCAGTTTTAGGAGTAATTGCGATTTTTGGCTTAATGTTTGAACTATAAGACATTTCCTTACCTTTACCAATTTAGAATTTGGCTATTTCTTTTTCAAGGCAAACTTGCATTTCATTTCTTGCTACCACATTTGTTGATAGTTTAACTTCACTAGTGTGACATCTAGTGGTAATAAGTTTTTGAAAAGTATGGCTCTAAGGTCAGGAAGACTATTTTGGATGTTTCTGTTATATTTGGAGAAGATCTAGGTTCAGATGTCAGCTCTTGTTACTAAACTTGTTGCCTTAACGTAGTCACTTAATTTCTTTTGGCCTTTATTGTTAAGACCTCTTGAAAAAGGAGGTCAACCAAGGCTAACACTAAATCTTTTAGGACTAAGTCTTATGATCATGTGCCCATTAGGAGAGAAAAAAAAACCTTCCTAGAACCCAAAGTGCATAGTATATGCCCATTTAAAAGATACTGAATATAATTTTACTATTTAGAGTTATGAATAAGTTTATGATATTTATGCGTTTATGATATATTTGGTCACATCCCCAATTTGGTGTTCAGTCTTTGATGAGAAACTCAATTCTTAAGTATATTTTTGTTCCTCCTGGATTCAACTGTCTTAAATAATACAAGATAAATTTGTGAAATCTTAATTCCATATATTTTAAAATAGATTATTAAACTGTTTTTGTACTCACATTTATTAACAAATATTAACTATATCTCTTCTTCCCCCACCCTCAGCAAGTATAAGGTGGACTGTGCATGCCTCAAAGAAAATCCTGAATGTCCAGTTTTAAAACGGTGTTCTGAACCAACGGAAAACATCAATAGTGGCTATGAAACCAGAAGGAAAAAAGGAAAAAAAGAGAAGGACATTTCAAAAGAAAAAGAAACACAAAATCAGAACATTACTTTGGATTGTGAAAGTGCCACCAACAAAATGAGAAGCCCAGATAATAAACAAAGAAAACTTTCTCCACTGAGACTATCTATATCAAATAATCAGGTACTGAAATATCACAATGTAAATATTGACTTTCAGAGAATATAATAAACTTTTGCAGAGCAAAAGGGAACAGTTTTTATTAACATTCTGTTATTTTTTGAAGTCTAAATTCTGCATGTGCAGTAACACTGCTTTTGAATATTCTTTAAACAATTCCAGTAATTCCAGTTAAGGTAGATTCTGCCAAAATTCATGACTGCAGTATCATCATTAAAGAAGGGTTATTGAGAGTTTATTTCATTTTTGGATATTACTACATTGGTAAAAGGGATTTATACTTTTTGTTAGTTTTCCTTTTCTCTTGAATGTAGGCTTTTCCATGTCAATTCAGACTGGCTTCATTAAAGAAAACTAGGCAAAAATCAGACTCTTCATGATGGTTTTTTCCCTGATTTCTTTGAATCTGTGATAATGTTCAAATCATTCTAGCATTCAGCAGAAAACTTTTCTGCTTCTTTGACAAAAAATACATTTAAATAACCTTGTTTCTAGTAGTGTAAAAATCAATTAAGAGCTGATGAGATTTTTGAGATATCTTAGTATTTATTTTTCAAATTTAATGATGTTCTTATTTTTGGTGGTGGTGGTTTGTGTATGTTTTAGATCATGTAATCACTAAGAAAATAGAATTTTGTAGGCACTACAAAAATGAAAACAGCGAGAATTTTTTGTTCTTTTTTTAATCAGTTTTAAAACCTTTATCTTTTCTCTATATAGTTGCTGATAATTATCCTGAAAAGTAAGGTCATCTCAGGTTGTGAATCACCAACTGTTTGACTGCCTAATATGTGCAAGGCACTGTTAAGCAGTATGGCTGTGGGCAAGTGTATCTATCGTTATAGGATTTTGGGATGACTGCAATTATAGCAGAAGACTATGGTTATGTCTTCGCTGTGTAAACAACTTACTAGAAAAAAATTTGACATTTCTTCACCGATAAGAAATTTTGTGAGATTTACTTACAAAAGAAAACTTTTGGATTTGAGCAGCTTCTTGAATCAGGAGACATTTAGTTTCAAAAACAGGTCTAAATAGGTTGTAGTTTATAAATTGTTGCAGCAGGTAACTGGTTGTTAACTTTTGACAGTGGTTTAAGGACATTTTAGTACCTCTATGCAGTTAGTACATTTCCCTAGTTTGTAGATGGACTAGTGGAGCTTCTGTAAAGCAGTCATTTCCATCTTTCAGGAGCCAGATTTTATTGATGATATAGAAGAAAAATCTGCTATTAGCAATGAAGTAGAAATGGAATCAGAGGAGCAGATTGCAGAAAGGAAAAGGAAGATGGTAAGTTGGGAAGCAAGTAGCTGCTTAATGCTGTTGCTAGGGCTTAGTGACAGCTGCTCTTCCCATGCTAATTGTTGCTCCCTTTACATGGGCTTTAGAATGAGTATATGAAGTCAGTTCCCCAAGTGTGCTTGCTGTGCCATTGAGAGCATTCTCATTTGGCTTCACCATTAACTGTCCAAGCAATTTCTTGCTAACATGCTTTTTTTGCTCAGCACATGTGTGTGTTTATGTGTGTGTGTAAACATGCATGCACACATATGTACACATATAGTTTTTTACTGTGTGCGTAGCAGTAGAAGATATACATGTTTGGCATTTAAGAAAGTTTTATACCTACATTATACACACAAGTTTTAATAAATTTAATTGATAATTATTAATCAAAATGTCTTATCCTTTCTCTTTATGATTTAATTTTAAAGGAGAAGTGGAATTCAAAGAATTAAAGGTTACATAACTAGTGCTTAAGCAATGAATGTTTCCTGTGCAAATAGGAAACCCAGTTTTTTCTAGTTAAATTTAGTAGTCCCATTTCCTCATGTGACAGTCCTAAAAATAAGACCTGTAATTTTATGTGTAGTACAAGTTGGTTGAAATATTATAAAAATAGGTGCAGAGTTAAGGAAAGATAGATTGCTTATTTTTAGCCATTTCTACCTATAGGTCCAAGAGTGATATATTCTTTACATCTTATAAGTTATTTAGTATAAAGTACTACTTAATTAGGCCAAGGGATAAAAAGGAAGGCAATGTTACTATACTGCATGAGATTTTAAAGACTCCACTAAAGCTACAAATGTTTGTCGATATAACCTGTTTTGTTTACTTTTTCTTTCCCTCTTTTCAAAATTTGTTTTTTTACAGTGATTTTTTGTTTTGTTTTGTTTTGTTTTTGCTTGTATTTAAAATACTCAGGGTTTCATGAAGTATTCAGGGATTCCTTGGAAGTATGGTCATTGCAGATATAATTCGTTACTTTTCTCCTACATACACTTCTGATAACCTGCGTCAGCCTTTAAAACTTCGAAGTCACTGTTCTGTTCAGTTAGGCTTATGGACGAAATCATTAGGAGATGGAAGTACAAATAAATAGGAGCATCCTTGTCGTGAAGAAAATCTTTGTTTAGCCCATTCTTCTTCTTCTTGTCACCAGCCTTGTTTTCCTCAAAGCATTGATGAAGACAAGTGGCAAACTTGGTGTATATTCTCAGGCCCCCAAAAGAAGAAAAGCATACCTTTCCTGACATAGTTAATTCAGTTCAGATGAAAATGTTTTTGAAGAATAATTAAATTTATTAAGATTCATATATGTAGGGGAGTAATGCCCCCCTCTTTGAAAAAGGTGCTACTACATTCAGGACAAATTGGAATTGGAAAGAGAAGGAATCCTAAGAGAAACTTATTTAACAAAATGATTTATGACTCTTAAGCTTTTTTGATAACATGCTGTTAATGAAGCTGTGGGTTTGGAGTTGGGCAATTTGATAAAAAAAAAAAAAAACTGATCTGCTTTGTCATTTGCTACTCATGACTGGTATTAAGCCTTGGATGTGGGTTTAAAATTTTATTCCTCAGAACTAAATGGGCAGCTTTTTTTGAGGCCCATTCTTTACTTTAACATAGTGTGCTTTCTTGGGAGCATGGGGTAGGAATTTAACCTCTATCTCCTTGACCTGTCATGCCCACTTATTTTACTTTCTCAGGTGGTGTTTTTTTAATCAGGGAGCTAGGTGTCACAATGGATAGATTGCTGGACCTGGAGTCAGGAAGGTCCAAGTTCAGATGTGACCTCACACATTTACTAGCTTTATAACCTTGGGCACATCATTTAACCTCTTTCTGCCTCAGTTTCCTCAACCATAAGAAGAGGATAATACTAGCACCCACCTCCCAGATTCTTATGAGGATCAAAGGAGACAATAATGCCTGGCACATAGTAAGCACTGTATAAATGTTAGTTATAATATTAATTGTGGTTATTGCTTTAAATATGTACATTATCAGCGGGTTTTTAAAAAGTTTGAGTGTATTCAAGTAAGCAAAACCTAATAATAAGAATCTGTAAAATACCAAATTAGTTGGCACATTTTAAAGAACTATTATAATAGACTGGAACAAGGTAAATTACTATCCTGATTATTTTCCCATTTCATGCTTTATATCACATGGCATTTATCAAAACAGTCAAGCTGGAAGGAAATGAAGAAGCACTGAACTGGGAGGTAGTAGAGAGCTTCAACATGAGCAAATTTTGTATTGATTTCAACTTGAATTTCTGACACTGGATAGATTATATAAATAGGTTGTTAAAAGCTATACAGAAAACTGGTTAGCTACTTTTATTCCATATCCCTCAAAGGAGAGGGTCAAAGATGCTCAGAATTGGAAGATAGGTCTGAATTGGGGGGAAAAAATTGTTTACTTTTCTCTGCCCTTACTGCCTCTTTTCCCAAAGTTTTGGGTCAAATGTCAACTGCTCCCTGGTTTTTGTTGTTTTTTTTTTTAATATCCCCAATTCAGATACATGCATTCTAAGTAACCCTTTTATGACATGCAGACTCAATGAAGTCCAATCAATAGATATATATATATATATATGGTTGTGGGTGTTGGTGCCCCTTTTTTGCTAAGTGGCTTGCTACAGGAGAAATTGGGTGTGAAAGGAAAAAGGAGACTGAGAAAGTCTGATGTAATAAAAATTTATTTTATCTCCTATGTATATTGTACCCTGGGAGGCAAAAGGAAGAATTTAGTACAATCCCTGACTTGAAGAAGTTTATGATTTTTATTGATAACTATAACAAGGCAGAAAATGATGAGTCCCATAAAAGTTCTACAAACCATTTGTAGCTGATGTGATGAGACTTGATGGGAGGGGAGGTAGTACTTGAAATGGGGCCTGAATAGTAGGATTTTTACAATGTAGCAGGAAGTACCTAAGGAAAGTAGTCCAAGTTGACTGGAACATAAGTGTTGGTGAAAGAGTACCACCAGGTTTCATGACTTGAAATTTTGATTAGGGCTAGATTGTCAAGGACCTTAAATGGATGGCCAAGAAAATCTCATAAGAATTATTGATTGGGATGAACTATCTATTTCTACTTGGGCTAGATTTCTCCCCCATGGATTGTTTTTTATTTTCTATTGTCTTTTCCCATTGCTTTCCCCTCCAAAAAGGTCTTTACCTGTATTCAGAAGTGAGATTGTAGCTGAGCTGTTTGGGAATAAGGAGAAGAATGAGATTTATGGCTTCACTGAGTGGACCAATAAAATATCAGTTTCTTAAGAGCAGAGATTACTACTCCCCTACCTCTTTCCCCAGCACAGTGCCTTATGGGCAAGCACTTCATTGTATTTCAGACAAATTTTTTTTGTTTAGCAAGCTAGGTAGATATCTTGAGCAACCAGTTAAGAATTGGTTATTGATTTAGGAAGTCAGTGATGTGATGAGATGAGATGTAGAATGAGCACTGATCGTTCTGACTGGCAGCAATAAGTTCAAGAGAGCTTTCAAATAGAAATTCAGGTCATCTGTGAACTCTGATGGAGAAAAAAATTTTATTTCAATATAATTTCTTTTTTTGTAATTCAAAGTTTTTTATTCATTTATAAAGCATTCCTGAGAAAGGCCCCCAACACACAAAAAAAATGGTTAACGCCTGTTCTAAGATTAGAGTGTTAAGAGTGCTGTATCCTTTTTGGTACTACAGCAGTGTAGAAAATACTGTAGATGAATTTTTCATGACAACAAACCTCCAAAAATTTCATGTAGACTGAAATTGTCCTATAAGGTGGATCCAGTGAACATCTGATATCTCAGCCCATTATATTATTCTGAAATACACTATGAGATTGGGGGGAGGGGGGGGTTAAAGATGGGTGATCACTGCTTTTCAGTGAACAGGCAGCTTCTTCCCTGACCTCTTCAAAGCTCCAATTTCAGAGAACTGTGAAATGGCCCATCTGTGTGTCTGAAAGAACATGGGGAAGATTCCTTCTGAATAACCTGGTACGGACATGAGGTGTCCCACTTGTGATACTGAAGACTTCTGGAGTTGTTCCTAGTACTTCCTACAAGAAGGAACTTGGGGGTTTTTAAAGCAGTTAAAACAACACAGCATTTATTAGTTTGCTTTTGAAAGAATCCTTCCTATGGGACTCCTTGAATCACATCATTTCTCTGTTTACTTTGTCCTCTAAAATTGAGTAAGATAAAGTTTTTTTTATCAATGGTTGGTAAAATATAATTTTAACCTTTTGCGGAACAGTTCATTTTCTCCTAAATACTCAATTTACTGTCATTTATTTTGTGGATTATCTGTAGCAAATTTTAATCCTTCTGATTTACATTATCCATTAGAACTATATTTGGAATAAGTGACATGGGTTCACATCCTAACCTTTGCTTACTAACAGTATGTTTGGCAAGTAACTAGTATTTCTGTACTTTCAGTATTCCTATCTGTAAAACAAGGGGATTAGGGTTCATGATTTTGTATTCCTTCTTCTATACATAAATGTGTTTAAGATAGTCAAGAACTTAACATTAGCCTACACACAGAATAATTTTGGAGGTAAATTTGCTAACAGTTTGTTACATACAAACATAAATAAACTTAATTATCTGCTGTTCTGATTCCCATTTCATTTGACTGATTTTTAACAGGTCTGGTTTCACATTTCTTCCATGGCTAAAAATAGTACAAAATAACTCATAAGACAAAATATTAGCATCATTGTTTGGATCAAAATACCTACAAAGGTACAAAGCATTCACCAATATTGTAGAATAATAGAAAACTGTCAAGAGTAGCTACACCCAACCAACCCTTTATTCTGTCCTTTGGCTTCCAGATTAGCATGTGTAGTGAATTTCTAATTATTAAGATGCATAAGGCTAATGTATTACCATTTTAGATTCTCCAGGCCAGGAACAGAGCAAAGTAGACTTTGGCCTTAAATCGGCCATATACATAGGCCCCTTTCTTAAACTGGGATTATACTACTCCTGAGTAGTCCCCACATTTATTCCCCAACCTCACGCTATCCAAAAATAAACAGTATTCTATGAAAGACACAATGGCATAGTAGGTACAGAGCTGGAGACCAGGAATAACTTGCTTCTGAACATCTTACTGTGTCACCCTGGGCAAGTCCTTTAACTACTTGGTGTTTTGGGTAATTCTCTGAGTTTCAGAGAAAATGCCAGTATGAGTTGGTAGAGCAATTTTCCTCATCTGGAAGTTCCTTTTACTTGTGTGAGCACCTACACAGGCACTCCACAAGTGCCAAACCCAGCCCTGATGTTTTAAGTTAGAATAGTGCCCTTAGTGGAGAGAAGGGATGAAGAGACCTTTGAAAGGTCACTTTCTCTTTCTACACTTAAATCTCATCCATAAAAGGAGAATCGATTAAATAGTACTGTGATTCTCAACTGACATTTTTCTTAGTATGATGTTTACAATTAGAAATAAGGAATTGATTGTCATATCATCTTTTACTTATGTGGGGGGAGGGGTAAAGAAATTTGCAAAACCCTGTTTAAAATACAAGTGAAATGTTTTAGTTCAATTATATAGGAAGTTGTAATACTTAATATTTGGGTGTTGATGTCTAAAAGAAAGACTATCGGATTTTAATAATATAGTCTTTGTGTAAATTAGCTACAACTTTTAACCCTTTGGAAAAATGCTAGTATCCAGAATCATAGCACCTGCAACTGTATCTACATAAAATGGGCTTGGTTACTTTACATAAGAATCTCCAGTTTGATTCACTCCTTCCCCTCCACTCTCAAGCTCAAAATTAAATTGAACTTAATTCAATTGAGTATTAAGTGTGTACTGCCTGTATAAAAATAAAACAAGTTAAGTGTAATAATTCAATCTTTCACTGTATATTTCTTGTTCTGGTTTTTCCATAAACCTTCTATAAAGAATTTCCCCAGAGGAATACTAAAGGTTTTCCTCTGGCTTATTTTAAAATTGCAGTTTTTAATTGCCAATCTGTTCTCCCTCACTGTACATAATCACATTCATTCCCCCCCCCCATTATTTCCTGAATATTCTTAATATGTTTTCAACCATGCCTTGCATTCAAGTCATCCTTAGTAATTTATTGCATCCTGCTATTACACAGCTATAGAGGTGAAGCAATAGGGTAAAATTAGGAAAGCCTGAGCTATAATCTTGCCTCAGACACTTAATAGCCTTGCGACCCTGGGCAAGTCACTTGACCTCTCTGAGCCTCATTTTCCTCATCTGTAAAAAGGGGATAACACCTATCTTCCTGACTTGTGAATCAAGTGAAAGAATATATGAATATATATATTTCATATATGAATATATGAAAAGCAAATCTTAAAGTACTATATAAATGAGTTCTATTAGTAGTATTGATTCTTGTGATGGTCTGTGATTTGTAGTTACAATAGCATTGCTACTCACAGTCTCTTAAGCAATTACATGTGAATATATAACATTTAAAAATGTTTATCAAAGTTTACCTA
Source organism: Bettongia penicillata ogilbyi (assembly GCA_023548195.1). Taxonomy (NCBI): domain Eukaryota; kingdom Metazoa; phylum Chordata; class Mammalia; order Diprotodontia; family Potoroidae; genus Bettongia; species Bettongia penicillata. Next base: position 6,216,292 of record JAJHZJ010000245.1, on the reverse strand, counting down.
CTTGGAAGTATGAGGTTTAATATTCTTCAGAGGAGAAACAAAAAAAAATGCATTCATACGCTGACATTTTCATTACCTTAACTGTGAAAGAATTAGAAACCTGTTCAGATACTAATCTTTGTTTTACTATCTGGTAAAAGTAATACATCTTATAGTATAAAACAAGTAGAAATTTTGATTACGGTAGGGATGAAACCAAAGAAAACAGTTGTTCACAGTTGGTTGACCCAAGATTATGAGCCATTTGGCTGTCAACTTTTCTCCATAAAGCCATTGTTTATCAAATAAGAAGGAAAAAGAGAATGCTGTTTCATTTATCATGTTTCTTTTTAATACTATGATGTTTTTTAGTCTTAATATTCAGATAAAAACATTTTGTTTGTATTTCTGATATTTAAGTATACAGCATGAGTGATTATGTGATTTGTTCCATGTCAAATTGAATCATTGCTTTAAATTATTTATAACTGTCAATCCCTTAAAATTGAACATGTATGTTGAAATTTATTCTTAACTATAGGGATTTGGAAGTATGCAGAAATGTCCCAAGTTATATAATATTTAAAGTATTCTTATAGCTTGATCTCCCTAATTCTGACATAGTACTCTAGTAGCTTAACATTCACAACATAAGCAGTATGTCACATAGCTTTCCGTGACAAAATTCCTGAGAGGGTAGCTCTATGTCATCGATCAGGATAAGTCCAACCTCTCACATTCTTTGTACATACGTTGGTTATATTCATATATGGAGAATGGTTTTCAGTTCTTGCTAGTTGTTTAGCCTAGTCTAAGAGCACATATACCATGTACACAGGCTTCAATAGTGTCCTGAAGTGGAAAAAATCCTATTCAAGCAAACTACTCATTTTTGTGATTTTTGATTACATAGTTTAAGCTCCTTCAAAGCATATTAACAGTTGAATTAAATTTGTTGATAAATTTAGTCATTCAATTGACTTGTACCAGCTCAAAGTTGTGATGACATTAAAGTCACACGGACTTGCCTTGAAGGAGTTTACAAAGATCGCTGATAATACCTTACAGCAGAAAAATCAAGACTCTTTGAATATCTAGTATAGCTAAAATGGATAGAGGTACCTCAGAGCATACTAAGCAGGGCTCTATGTGCTTTACCTTTAGAGTCACTCTTAGGTTTTGGAGCTGGAAATGACCTTAAAGGTGATACATCTTCAAACACTCTACTTTAACAGATAAAGAAACTGACTCTCCAAGAGATGAGATAACTTGCCTAGCTTGTAGAGGTAGTAAATAGGAGGGAAAACCCAGGTGTTTTGACTCTGAACCCAGTGCAGCATTTTCTCTTAAATCCAGCAAGCAGAGAGAGAGAGAGGTGTAGGTGGGTGTGGGCATGTTTTACTTGTTTTAATTATATTGACTTTTTATAGCAAAAACTATCAGTTATCAGAGAGGGACGTGAAATGGGACCAAGATGCTTGGGTTCTAAGAATAACAGCTATTATTTATATAGCACAACATTGTGAGGTGTATGATAATGCAAGTATTGTCACCAGTCAGTTACAGATGGAGCTCAGAGGTTGTGCGTTGTCTGTGGTTATGCAGTTTGTAAATTGGTAGTATCAGGATTTGTACCAAAGGCCTAATGATCCTGTGTCCAGAATTCTTTTGAGACAGCTGTTAATTATATGAGTTGCTACTCCACAGCTTGTATTGTCTAAATCAAAAAATAATTTAAAAAGTTGAAACTAGGCACTCTGAAGTTTATCCTGCTTTTTTCCCCTCATCCCCTCCAGAATTTTTTTTTCCCTTATGCTTACCCAATACTGTCCTTTCTTGGTTTATAGGTCTACTCCATTTGTGGGGGTTCTCTCTTTCACCTGCCATTTCGGTAATTTATGTCTAGATAAGTTTTCTACCTTCTTGTACAAAGGATGACTGTAGTTCACCTTTCTCTGGAAGGATAATAAGTTTTGCTTTTCAGGCTCACTAATAAAAGTGATCTATGAATCCTGTGTCTTATGGTCTGTGCAACAATATTGCCCTAGATTTCCTTAAAATCTATGGATTTCAACAGTATTATAGAATTGAAAGAGAAAAATAGTTGATGCACCCTTAGTACAGAGGGCTGGAAAACAAGGAGGATACATATAGGGCTTTTGAATGATGGTACATCATTGAAGCTTAAGGAGCAAGTTAGGAAATGAAGAGCCATCTTTTTTATGTTTATACCATGCTTCCTCAAGAAATGCTTCTGTTATGTGTGTGTCATATAGATTAATGGACAGTTTATCCCCATTTTCCAAAAAGTAAATTTACTACTGAAGGGACAGTTATTGTGTATTATGACATACTTTTTTACTCATCTGAAGAATAGAGCAATAGCCTGTTCTACCTAATTTCCACAGCACAACGAGGCAAAAGGTTGATTAGAATTTAATTATTTAAGCCTCAACATAAAAGTTACCGTAATCAGTAGGAACCTTGAGATCCAGACCTCTAGTAGTAAGAGACATCCCATAGTACCCAAATCTTGAAATTTGACAGAGGGAAAAGTAGTAGTAAGGAACTGAAGCCTCAAATCTTTATTTGTATTTACTGAGGTTGGTGTCTAATCACAACCCTTATCCTTCTGGTCGATGACTCTCTTTGCCAAAGCCAAACTTATTAGGGAAGGGTAAGGGGATAAGAATTTTAAAGTACTTGCTGTGTGCTAAGCACTTCATAATTATTGCATCATTTGATCCTCATGAACAACCCTTTAAGGTTGGTGCTGTTATTATCCCTATTTTATATTTGAGAAAACTGAAGCAGACAGACAAAGCTTAAGTGATATTTCCAGGGTCACACACCTTTGTTGAAACTAGATTTGAACTCAGGTCTTCCTGACTCCAGGCCTAACACTATATCTAACGTGCCACCTCACTGCCTAAGGCTTGCTTTAATGACAGGATAAAGCAAAGAGCAGATAGATGCTTAAAGTGAGAACTACCTGCATGGCTGGGCAATTTTTTAACCTAGTCTTTGGAATTCGCAGTGTCTGGGAAAGAAGATTACAAAGAAAATATAAACAACTCCACCTGAATGTTTTGCTGGTATTTTAGGCTCTAAGACCCTTTCTACTTTCAATTGCCAAATCCAGAATATCTTTTGTATTTGGTCCTTTATTTTTACATGTATCACCCCTACCTCAGGATTTCTTTCCTCAAACACCACTATACCCTGATCCATTCATATTTTACCCTTAGTAAATTTTCCTGAGTGGTTTTCCAATTAGGCCATAATAAACCTGCAGTATTTACCAAATAAAGTTCCAGATCTTGACCTAATCTACTTTAAAGTTAACCTCTCTAACCTTTGTTCCTTTTGTGCACTTTCACATTCTGAATTCTAGCAAAAGTGGATGTGCTGCTTATTCTGCTCCTTTTCCCATCTCTTTTCTTGGAATGGACTCAACTTGCCCTCACCACCACACACACCCCCCAACCCCCCAAAAAAATCAAGTCTACTAAAATTCCCTTGAGTGTCAGCATGTCTGTGAAAGCCTTCCCTTACAACTTTTCTTGCTTAATCTTTCCCTCCCCTACCTGAAAACGGATATCCATTTTACCTAAACCTTCCATTGATACTGAACTACACTCTGATTTGTACCAGTTATTTGTCTTTTCCCTCATATTAGATTGCAAGCTCCTTTAGGGCAGGGTCTCTGTCTTTCTTTGATGCCCTTGCCCATAGTAATTAGATACTGAATAAATACTAGTTAAATTTAATTGATTAATTTTTTCAAAGAAAATATTCCTGTGAGGCATGCATGTATAACATGGCTATACAAAAATTAACTTATTTGGTTGTATAAATGGGATGTCTTTTGCAATATAAACTAATGGTATGCAATTTTAAAATACTTTGGTATGTATTAAAATTCAAAACTGTGTTTTTTAATATTGTCAGTAAGCAACACCCTTTCATGGTAATCCATTTACATTTTAAGAAACATTGGTAGAAGGATTATTAGAAATATTTTTGAGGATGTTTATGATCTTCTGGAGTTAAGGAATATTGTCAGTACTGTTGGTAGTGGCTTTTTGCCTAAAAAGTTTGTATTCTAAATATGTAAGCATTATGGGGTCCTGAATGCCCTGAAAACAGAAAATCACTGTTATGAACTTTTTCTTTTTCAAGTTTGTTTAGATCAAGGAACATTTCAATTTCTTTGACATAGATCTGACTGGAGGTGATATTATGGCTTTACTTGTATTACATTCACTGTCCTATTTGGTTACCTAGACAAGAGAAGAAAGGAAAATGGAAGCTATTCTGCAAGCTTTTGCCAGACTTGAGAAGAGAGAGAAAAGAAGGGAACAAGCTCTGGAACGAATCAGCACGGCAAAAACAGAAATCAAAACAGAATGTAAAGATACACAGATTGTCAATGATGCTGAAGTTGTTCAGGTATTCCTTCAGTTTAATTTTCAATTTGTTTTATAACCTTACCTTGCAGTTATATTTTAAAATTTTTTATTTGCTTTAAAAATAAAAACAATTTAAGTTGAATACCCTTAGTTATATTCTTATTTTCTAAGTTGGCACATGAAACAGAATAGCACCAAGTAGTTCTATATTAAATGGTCAGAACCAAAAGATAATAGATGCAGATATTTTTCTTTATGATGAATATTGTATTTCCTTTTTATCTAAATTATTATGGCTGCAATAAGAAAAATTTCAAGTTTTTTGAAAAATTATAGTCTGCTTTTTTTATTTATTGCAAATGGTTTTGTTTCCCTTAATAACTAGGTAGAAAAAATTACTACTGTTTCTTTTTCATTCTATACATAATGCCAAAAATGCCAATTATGGTTTATATCTTGATAGGAAACAACAAAGGAAGAAACTGCCAGCAAGCCTACCCCTGCCAAAGTAAATAGAGCTAAGCAGAGAAAAAGCTTTTCTAGGAGTAGAACTCACATTGGACAGCAACGCCGGCGCCACAGAACCGTCAGCATGTGTTCGGATATCCAGCCATCTTCTCCTGACGTAGAAGTTACTTCACAACCAAATGAAAGTGAGAACACTGCACTTGCAGCAGAGCCTGAAACTGAAACTGCCATAGCAGAAATAGTTACTGAGACTGAAGTTCCAGCACTTAATAAATGTCCTACAAAGTACCCCAAAACAAAAAAGGTATGATGTACTAAAAACAGAATAACAATGGTTAACATTTGTTTTCCTACAAATCAGTAGCTAATAATGTTGCTGTTTTTCCCTTATGTTTTAAGTGAGATTTTCTATTTGGATATTGCTAATTCAGTTTTTACTTGGCAGTCTCTCCTTATACATTATTGAAATAAATTGCTTAATTAAAATAGAGTATACAGTTAATATGAACAGTTTCCCCATCTCAAATAAGTAATGAAATAGCTTTTGGAAAGTAGGTATCTTACTTTTAAACAAGAAAAATGTTGAGGTTTCTGAAGTCTGTAATACAAATGTACATATTCAAAAAAAAAGGTCATTTCATTTGTGTTACCCTGTAAATGATAAAAATTATAATTAACAGACCTACACGAGGGAAGCTGCTATGGATCTTGTATTTTTTTAAACTCTTATTGAAATATTTGTAAGATTGTATTTGACACTTAAGTTTAAAATTACAGTCAGTAGTTAATTGCTCCACTTAAGACTGGGAAAATATTCAAGTACCATTTTAATGTATTTTGGAAGAAGATAGTAGCATGGCATTTTTCTCAGTTACATATTTAAAAAATGCATAAGTATTGTAGAAATAAAAGCACTTTTTGAGGATTTTGTATGAACTAAACTTCGTGGGTTGGATTTCTTTTGGAGAAGGATAAGCATCTGTTTTAGCATACAATACAAGCTTGCTGAGTGTATTGGGAGGTAATGATTAAATTCTTGGAGAAAAGGAAATTGTGTAAAGGAAAATTTGAAAACCTTTTTTCTTCTATGAGTAGTAAAAACTAGACAAAGTATTTCCATGTAGTATTTTAAAAAGTTTATGAGAAAATAAGTTTTAAATGAACCGCCTGCCACTTAATTTTTAACTACTGCAACATAATGAAAATTCCGTTTCCACATCAAACTACAACTTAAATAGAATGTATAATTTACTTTGGCTCATAATTCATATATGTTAAACTGTTTTTGGGGAAAATCTGTAACCTATGTTTCCATTTCATTGTTGTAAGAAAATAGGATGAACAACTGAATATTTAGTATTGGGTCTAAAGTTTCCTTTTTTTTAGTATTTTAGTTATTTAAAGCAGCTTAGAATTCTAAAATTCCAGACATCTTTCCTCATTAATCTTTTTCTTTTACTTAGCACTTAGTCAATGAATGGTTAAGTGAGAAGAATGAAAAGACAGGAAAATCTTCAGAGAACCTTTCAGAAAGGCCTCTTCGAATAACTACAGATCCTGAAGTACTGGCTACCCAGCTCAACTCTTTACCAGGCCTTACTTATAGCCCCCATGTGTATTCTACTCCAAAGCACTATATTCGATTTACTTCACCGTTCCTTTCAGAAAAAAGGAGAAGAAAAGAACCTACTGAGAATAGCTCTGGCTCATGCAAAAAGGTAAACTTTCCTCGGGATTAGTGACATTAGGATAAACAACATTACATTCTGGTGCTTTTTTAGTTTGCTCCACAGTACAGACTATATTAACTGTGGTTTTTGTTATTTTAGCGATGGTTGAAGCAAGCATTAGAAGAAGAAAATTCAGCAGTTTTAGATAAATTTAGTTCATTATGCCAAGAAAGATCTAGAAGTCCTGCTGTCAATGGTGAAAATAAAAGTCCACTGTTACTCACTGATAGCTGTTCACTTCCAGGTAAGGATACTTGTTTTTTGTTATTAATCTGGCATAAATCAAGCATTGTACATCTCACTGAAGTAAGCCTAATTCTAATTTCCAAAAAATTCTAATTTTTGCACAAATATTTTTCTTTTAAAGAATTCACTAAGATTCAGAATAAAGTTGGAAAGTAACTAACTTATTTTAGTTTTTGAACTAACAGCTGACCTACTGGGCAATTCATTTAAAAATATCATTTATTTAAATATCATTTAGGCAGAACTTGTGTAGTTTTCATCTGTGTAAAACTTCAATTTCATTAGCAACATCTATACTCTGAAGAAAATTGTTTCATATTAGTAGTTTTTAATTGCTTGGGATATCAGAATTTAGCTTTCATAACAATTTCAGTTTTCAGAGAATATTTGAGTGTCAGTATTACAGAATAATATATTTTTAGCTTAAAGCCAATTGTGTTCTTTTCTAGAAATTGTTCTGTTTTTGATATACAGATTTAACTACTCCACTAAAAAAACGAAGGCTATATCAGCTGTTGGATTCTGTTTACTCTGAAACCTCCACACCTACTCCTTCTCCATATGCTACGCCAACTCATGTGGATATCACTGCTACCGACCCATCGTTATTTGCTACTCCTCCTAGGACAAAATCAGAAGATGAAAGTTGTAGAAATGGTTATAAACCCATATATTCACCAGTTACTCCAGTAACTCCTTGTATACAAGGAAATACTATGCACTTTGAGGTAAGAGAACACAAAGAAAGTTTTGATATTTTGCTTCTTATGTATGACTTTACTTGCCACTCAGTGTTTGGGAAAGTTGATCCCCAAATATCCTCTAAAATGTATAAAAGATTTAAGTAAAAATGAACATAGTTTTTAGAACAGTTTCATCAGTGGGAGTTTTATACCACAAAAGAAAATAGTTAGCTATGTATGTTTTTTTGAGTCTGTATATACTTTAGGAAGCATTTTAAATTATGTTATAAAACTATCTTTTTATATTTGTAGCGTACTGGAATTTCAGTTTGTAAATGTTTGTTTTAATCATGATTTTATTAATTTCTCTACTAACAAATAGCACCTTCGATTCTGTTTTAGGTGATTGAATTATTAGTACTGTAAACAACTGATTTAATGGTAATAATTGTTCTTATCTGTACCCCTGGAAATTGTAAAACAGAACGTTTTGCATTTGTATCCTGATTTATGCAAAATTAGAACTGCTGTTATATTGGATTTAGATTTGACATTATTAATCATCTTTTTTTCATAGAATATTTCTTCCCCAGAAAGTTCGCCAGAAATTAAAAGACGAGTTTATAACCAAGAGGTAAATATTTTTAAAATAAGAAGCATATACTGGTTTGTACTTTAGATTTATAAATTCTAAAACTAAAAAAATTAAGCCATGGATGTTGATACAAATTTTTTTTGTCCTTCAACTAGGGCTATGAGAGAACACCAACTATGTTGACAGTGGGTCCTTTTAGAAACTCTAATTTGACAGAAATGGGCCTACAGGAAATAAAGACCATTGGCTATTCCAGCCCAAGAAATAGGACGGATGTAAACAGGCAGTGCACCGGGGACAAGGAGTCTGTATCAGATCTACAAACTGGAGTTGATGTAGTGGAGCACACTGCCATTCCTAAAACCATGGAAACCCCCTCACAAGATAGGTCTGACTCTAACAGCCAACTAGAATCTGCTCCCTGTGGAAGAAGCACAATTTACTCTTCTTGGGTTAAAAGTCCGGAAAGAACAGGTGTGAACTTTTCCTCAGTGAATTCCAATTTAAGGGACTTAACACCTTCCCATCAACTGGAGGTTGGAGGTGGCTTCCGAGTAAGTGAGCCAAAGTGCCTAGTGCAAGACGACTCCAGAGGTGTGTTCATGGAGACCTCTGTATTCTGTTCTTCAGAAGATGGACTCCCCCCAGGGTTTGGAAGGACAGTTAACGACAACGCGATTGAGGGGAGTTGTACGCCCCAGAATCCACCACAAAAGAAAAAGGTAAGAACTTTTTCCATTATCTCTACCTACATCTCCTGAGCCTGTGTGTACTTTAGGAAATCTTTAGATGCTGTGAGAGGCTTGGTAATCTTATCTTTGAAGCTTACTGGAATTTAATTTTTTCATGTTAAAATTTGCTCAGGAATTGGAACAATTTTGGAATGGAAAAATTGCATGGGAAATGGAACAGTTAGTGCTACTACATGACAAAGGAATATGGTTTTGACAGCTTAAACAATTTTAGATCTAGATTAATTTTATAATTCATTTCATCTAATTAAATAAAAAGAATAAACTCCAAACAGGAAAGAATTAAGCAAAAATAACTCTACCATGAGAATACCTGAACTATAACTTGCCTTAATTTCAAATGGCTAGTTGAAGAATTTTGAACTTACAATTTCTTGATTTTCAGAACAGTATTCTTTTTCTGATATCTTTTTTCTTTTTCCTTATGGTAATAATTTAGTATTAAAGAGGCAGTGTTATGTGTTGTAGCAGGAATAAGCACTGAATTAAGACATCATCATTTCCCTTAGGTGCTGGTCTCTGTTGCACAGTAATGTGTGACCTTGAATTTCCTTAACTGGAAAATGGGGCACAGAGTTGTGTGCATCTCTTAAATCATTTCATAAATAATTGCAAGTGTTGACATAAAATTTGATTGCGTAATTTGACTTCACTATCCTGCTTGATTTAAATTCCAGACATGGAAACAAAAGAAGAGTAACTTAAAGCACTTGCATTTGCAAATCATAAATTTATTACAACTATATAGATTTTATAGCAAGCACTAAACTTCATGTATGAAGGTGATTTTGCAAAAGTCATAATTTTACTAATGTAAATGGAGAAGATCTTAGTAATAATAGGTTGACTTTGACAAACACAGCAAAAATGATTTTTCTCTGTTATCTTAGGTGTCCTTATTAGAATACCGTAAGAGACAACGGGAAGCTAGGAAAAGTGGCTCCAAAGTTGACAACTTTTCTGTAGTTACTGTGGCACCTCATGCTACTATAGGTGGAAACATGACCAACAGCAGCAATCTGAGTGATGGGTGTAGCAACAGTGGTGAAAATGGGGAGCACACAGACCACACTACTAGCCTACCTTTACCATTGCCAACTGCTGTTTATAATGCTTCTTCAGAAGAAATCAGCAATAACTGCCCAGTAAAAGAAACTTCTGGTGAAAAAAATGAACCAGAAGTTCAGTGGTAAGTGAATTGATTCATGCATAAGACTTCAGAACCTGAAGAGAATTAAAATACTAAAAACTACTATATGAAAGAAGTTAGTAATACTAATTTAATTTTCATGGAGATGGCAATCAGATAACAATGGGTATTTTGAATTGGAAATCATATTTGCATATGGGGAGAAGGGGGTATGTCACACAGGTTAATTGTGCTGCTTTTTCTAATCAAGTGAGAAATGTGGTTGTGCCCAACACAATAATGTCCAAAATATGTTGCCCTTTAGATATTTTTTTAAAAGGTCTTGGTTTATCTGAGTTTCAAAACCACCTAATTTTGGAAATTTAATAGATGATTTTAATTAAGAGAACATACACATTCTTTAGATCCTTCAAGTTCTAGTTCACTCCTTAATGCAAATGCCATTAATTTCTTTTGCTGCAAGTTTTCTGGTTCCAGTTACTGTGGATCACATTTTAAATATCATTTTCTATGAATTTTAGAGACACTTTCAGTTAGACTAGGTCTTTCTGTACTACATGGGAGCTGAAGGCATAAAACTCCACAGACTTCCAGCCGACATTGAACAAATCAAACTCTGGCTGTTTTTGAGAAGAATAAAGAAAATTAGTGTTCATTGTAATTCTGCCAGAATGCTTTTCAAACTATTTTCTTATCTCTCTTAGGCCACCAGCTTATAAATATATAGGTAAGAATCTATTGATCAAGGAATTGCCTAAAGAAAAATAGTAGCACATTTTGTATCTCTTTTATTATATAATGCTAGATCTTCCATAGTAAATGAAGAGTGAATACTGCCTCTAAAAGGGATGAAAATCAAATTCTGTCTTTCAATGCTTGTCTTCTATTTTCAGTTCTCTGAATAAAATTTAGTAGACATTATCACAATCTAAATCAGAAAAAAAAATTCATTTTATTTTGGGGATAAAAGTAATAATTGCATTTTTATAATAAGTTTGTTGCTTAAAATCCACCATGATATGACTGCCAAGTAATGGAATGCTACCTAAAAAAAAGAAATCTGAACTTTACATTCTACTAATATATTGTCATGGGAGTCCATACTTATTCCAGTGTTGCTGGCATTTCATTTGGAGACCTACCTTGAGAACCATTGTCCTCTTCCTTTGAGTATTCTCAGTGATGATAACTCTTCTTCCTTATTAAGTAGATTTGATTTCTATATAAACAGCCAAAAGTCAGTTGGAGTTGTTGGATAATGTCACTTGGGTGGGAAAGGGAGTAAAGGGAAGAAGAGATAGAGGTATAACTCAAGTTGATTCTGACAGCAGCACCAAAAGAGAAGTTTCAAAACAGTAGCAGTGTGATTGAAATAGGTGCCACCTCAGAGAACTAATTTGAAGGCATTACATTTTTTGATTTCTTATTTCTGACTAGATTAGTTAGGGCTGGAACTGCTATAGACTCTGCTTATGCAGTGCAAAGCCAGGAGAAAACGGAGGGAATCTTCAAGGAGCTTTTGTGTTTTGTATTTAATGCTCCTAACAACATCAACTATTGTGGGATAGTAGAGTCAGATAAAGAAATGAGGACAAGTCATTTGGAGCCAGTTGTGCTGATGTCTATTTTTTTTATTTTTGTTTTTTAGAGAGGTGGGAGTTTATGTGTAAAGTGACTAAAGATAAGTGGGTTTTAATTGTGTAGCTTCATTACTCTGTTGACTGTTCCTAAAGATGGATAAAATTTCTTAAATATAAAAATGTTATGTAAGAAATGCTTTTAATTAGAGTAGAAATATTCCGTCAATCTAGGTCCCTGGATTAAATTAAAGATTGCCTAGGTTTCATTCTAAACAAACAATTCAGATATGATTGATTTTAAAACAACCTTTTTGAAGCGGTGACTAATACAGCAGTTTATAAAAGGAATGTCTCTCATGATGTTTGATTATTAAGCTATTCATAATGGCAAAATTGAACTCAACCAAGTTTTATTCCTGGTTTTACTCTTTTCATTGATTTTTTAAAAACGTCTTCCAAAGAATTTGGTTAGTTTCCCATTATTAGAAAGCTTTCTTCTTAATGCAAAATACTAACTGCAGCAAAGATAACAAATAGTAGGAACACAAAAATTTGTGGATACACAACAGATTGGGCTTAAATATAGTGTTTTGTAAAAGGTGGAACAAAACTCTTTCATTCTGGTATTTTAAAGGACTGCTTCAACTTCAGTGGAACAAGTAAGAGAGAGGAGCTATCAGAGAGCCTTACTTCTCAGTGATCATAGGAAAGACAAAGATAGTGGTAAGTTGCTTTGTTCTCCTATCTGGAAGTGAATTCAGCTAACCAATGTATATTACAGTTTATAGAAATTCTAATATTCTATTTGGGTTTGCTTCATCTGTAGGGGGAGAATCACCTTGTATCCCATGCTCACCGAATCATGTTCAGTCTTCACCTTCATCTCATTCAAATCACATTCCCCAGTTGCAACTTAAGGTCCCAGTCCCTTCTTTCAGTGAACTTATAGAAGGTCAGTAAGTGGATGACCTATCAATCGTAGTTTTAAACAGCTTTTTAATCACTGAGAAGAAAATCTTTATAAAAGTTGGTCTGAATAGTTGAATGTAAATTCCATTGTAGTGTTTGCAAAAGCACTGTTTATCATGTGATTTTACATTTTACTATGGTTTTTTTATTTTACAGACCCTGATCCTGAAAATCCAGAGCCCACAACCACAAATGAATGTCCATCCCCAGACACTTCTCAAAAGACTTGTAAAAGTCCTTCAAAAGTGAGCAAGGTAATAACACAGCACCTTGGAATGTAGCAGTTCAGAAAAGAAAAGTGGATTGGTATGCAGTTGTCTAGATTTAAGCTGTACCATAATATCAATTTATTAACACTGACCTGCTACCCCTTATCTAGTTTGTGTTTCACTTACCTTATTCACCAAATAGTCTTTATTTTCTTTTGAAAACCCATTTGGGGATAAGATAGGTTGGGGACATGTGAATTAATTTTGTTTGTTGTAAATATCAGTCAAGTCTTCATTAAGTCCTACTTTAAAATAGAATGGTAACAGTTTAGTTTGTCTCCAGAAGTAATTTAAGGTCAGAAATCAATGATTCCTCTAAATGCCTTGATCTCCTCCCTATTCTATCATTAAGTGAGGAGGATTTATGCAAGTTAACTAGAATGAGTGCAGTACTTCTAAAAATACAGATATACTTAAAATAAAGTATTTTCTAACTTTAAATTCAACAGAGATATTTAATAAATTGGGGGGGGCGAATTTTTGGTGCCTTGTTGACTTAGAAGTGATTTTTCAGTGATGAATCATATTGTCATTTTTACCAAGTAGAAATATATTTCATTTAAGTTTTGAGTAATTCAGCTTAAGTAATAGGGTAATTTAATAATAAATCAGTTAACCCAGAAGCTGTTTCCTAATTTAATAAAAAAAATTCATTTGTTTTTCTGGGGCATAGTTTCCTAATTTACCCTCTGCAACACCACTATGTTTTACAAGAAAGTTTCTGGGATTAAAATATGCCAATTGCCCTAATGTGTATGTGCATTAGAATAGTTAACAGCAGGAAAAGTTGGAAAATGTGACTTAATACTAAATACTTAAGTCATTTGTCTTTAGCTTGAACTTACTATTGAAAGAATTCCTAGTTAAGATATGATTACAGATATCAACAAACATATGACCATACAGTGTTACCATTTTTCCTAAGTAACTTTAACGGGAAAAGTTTTTGAAAACTCTTGAAACTTTTATAATTTAAGTAATCAGGGAAAGGTTATCTAGTTCCCAAAACAACAACCCTTGTGCAACAATGTTGTGTAATTTGTGTAATTTTCACATTTTACCAAGGCCCTCTCTCTCTCCTTTCTCTCTGTATAAATATATGTATGTGTGTACGTATGTATGATCAGTTTATAAATGTTATATTGACTTAATTCTTTTTTCATGTAGCCTTGTTCACCAGGTCCTACAGTTCCTGCCCAGTCACTTGGAAAGACACCCACAAAACCAGATTCTCAGTGGGAGATGGCAGTTAATACCCCTGAGACTGAGAATGCCAATCCTCAAAAGGCAGAACTGCAACAGAAACAGCTGTCAAATGTTCAAGCACTTTCAAAGACTCATTCTACCCAGTCACATGTGCGAAGTTCAGCTGAACAACTGTCACAAAAGCTTCCTTCTGCACCTTTGAAGTTGCATTGTCCCCCATCGCCTCATGTAGAAAATCCACCGAAGTCATCTACTCCTCTTACACCTGTACAGCATGGTTACCTTTCACCAAAGCCTCATGCACAGCAGTTAGGATCTCCCTACAGGGCCCACCATTCTCAGTCACCTCAAGTTGGAACACCTCAGAGAGACTCTCACAGAAATTTTTATCCAGCAGCACAGAGCCTTCAGTCCAGTACTCCACAGCCAGCTACTGGAGCATTATTTACACAGACACCTTCAGGACAATCTTCAGCAACTTACAGTCAATTTAACCAACAAAATCTGAACAGCACTGCACCACCTCCCCCGCCTCCTCCTCCTCCCTCTTCATCCTCTTATTATCAAAACCAGCAGCCTTCTGCAAACTTTCAGAGTTATAATCAGTTAAAGGGTAGCCTTTCCCAACAAACTGTGTTTACATCTGGACCAAATCAAGCACTTCCTGGTACCACAAGTCAACAACCAGTTCCAGGACACCATGTAACTTCAGGGCATTTTTTGCCATCTCAGAACTCTACCATTCATCATCAAGCTTCAGCAGCTCCACCCCCTCCGCCACCACCACCTGCTCCAGGACCACATCTTGTACAACAGCCAAATTCCCATCAGCAGCACTCTGTAGCACATGTAGTAGGGCCCGTTCACGCAGTAGCCCCTGGTTCACACATTCATTCTCAAACTTCTGGGCACCATTTGCCACCCCCTCCTCCCCCACCAGCCCCTGCACCTCATCACCATCCCCCCCATCCCACCCCAGGACACCAAGGTCTGCAAGCACAACACCAGCATGTAGTAAATACTGCTCCACCCCCACCCCCACCCCCACCTTCCAGTGTTTTGGCTTCTGGGCATCATGCATCATCTGCTCAAGCCTTACACCACCCCCCTCATCAAGGACCTCCACTTTTTCCTTCAAGTGCTCATCCAGCTGTACCATCATATCCCTCACAAGCTACACATCATACACCCCTGGGACCTGGACCCCAACACCAGCCTACTGGAACAGGACCACACTGTCCATTGCCAGTCCAAGGTCCTCATCTCCAACCACAAGGACCAAACAGTATTCCAACACCTACAGCTTCAGGGTTCTGTCCACATCCTGGCTCTGTAACCCTGCCACATGGGGTTCAAGGACCTCAGCAGGCATCTCCGGTGCCTGGACAGATTCCAATTCACAGAGCACAGGTGCCACCAACGTTTCAGAACAGTTACCATGGTTCAGGGTGGCATTGACAAGGACTCCTAAAACATTTTTAAAATGTTCTGTAAAATAAACTGTATATTTCATATGTACCTATTCACGGTACTTTTTAAAGCTTGTACATGAAACTTTGTATAAAAGCAAACACCAGTGCTCTTTCATTGTATTTTTTCCATTTTTTGCTTTTTAAAATTCCTGAAAAACGTGCTGTTAAACCAGTATTAGGTATCTTTATTTTGTAAGTGAACATTCCAGCTGTTTTTCTGGCAGTAGATTTGATGCTGCATAATCTTAAATTTTATTGTTGCAGTTAAATTCATTTAGTGAATGTTTTCTATATTACTTTTTATACGTATGTAATAAGTACACAGCTAAGTGATGGCACTAACAGGTTCCCTCCCCTCCCCCCCCACCCCGTTCTGTCAACAGTTCTGTGTGTGCATCTAGGTAGAAAATGCAATACAGATTTTTATAGTTTGGTGTGGACTTGGCTCTTTTGTTTCATCGGTTATTTGCAGAAAAATGTAATTTAATGTATAGATTGTTTCTAATGTCTTCTGACAAGTTCTGTAAATACTGTATTTCTTTTGCGTGTAAAATTGCTTACAGCTTCTCATTTGATATAGTATTGTATATATGACAAGTCTCTTTTTGCAAAAATGTGTGATCTTTGTGAAAGTAGTACAGTATATGACATTTAAATTTTTTTAATATACTGTCACATTGCAGCACTGGTTGGGCATTTTAATTCATGTTAATAAATCACAATTATGTCAGTTTTACCCAAATTGTCCTGTACAACCTTTAAAATAAGTGAGCACTACCTCAGATTTTAGCCAGCAGACAAGGATAGAAAACATTTTCATTTTGTTTCCCTACTGTTTTATGCAGTAGTAAGAGCCAGAGAAACTACTTGAAATACTCATGTAGGTTTACTCAGTGAAGCATCTTACAAGCATATAAAACTAGATCATTCCATTTATGCATTTCACATGTCATATGTTGGCACAGTTACAGATGGAAAGTTCATACCAGACAGTTTAAGTTATAGGTTAGTCTGAAACCCCATTAATGTTTACTTGCTTGCACATTTAGTATATAGCTGTTACAATCTAGTCTAAAAGTAGGTTTATTATTGCAACATAGGATAGATACCCCTGGAAAAAAAGTGACTACCTAGGCTAGGCGACAGTCTGTTAAAATTTTCTCAAAATGATTTAGAAACAGATCCAATTCTGTTGTAAAGATAAAAGTTATTTAAAAATGGAATGATTTGAGGAGTATACCTGATACCTTGTTATCAGTTCACAATTCCTTGGTCACAGAAATATATGAAAAATAACTGGTACTTCTGAAGAGAAAATTTCATAAGTGGCCATACATTTCACGGAAGAGATAAAAAAGTGACAGCATTTGGATATGACATATAGCCATTGTTATTCTACCATTTGGTGTAATGGCAGTATTTTTTCATCTCCTAAATGACCCTTTATATAATTTTTTATTACCTTAGTTTGTCATTGGAGAAAAACCTTTTCAAAATAAAGGTAAGCAAAAATCTAAAAATCTACGTGTTAGATTTGGCAATATTTTTTAAAGTCACTTTGTGCCATGTTCTGCTCCTTTTAGTATGAACAGTTAGTCACTGGCTAGAACTATAAGTAGTTATGGTAATACTTCCATTTTTAAAATTCCTTTTGTAGTCCTATAGTCAATAATGGTGGGTTACAATGATCTAATCTCTTGAGGCTTAGACCAATTTTTCCATGTGGTGACAGAGTGAGAGAAATTTCAGCCTCAGAATTATTTGCAGCAAATTTCTGGACCATGGTCACTAAACAGACAATCTTGTTGTGGGAAAAGAAAGGCCCTATGTCAACCAGTAATTCTCAAACATGGAACATGAATCATTGGCTTAATGAAATAGATATACACCTAAGTGCATATATGTATATGTATGTATATGAATATACATACATACATATGCACACTTTAACTTGTAATGTTTCATAAGCAAAAAGTCTTGATTCTGTTATCTTTTATTCTAATAAAACAGGCAAATGCAGTTACACCACAATACTCTCCACCCCAAAATTAGATCTTTAATGATAGGTAGAAACTAGATAACTACCAAAATTATACATTTTTTTTTTTCAAAGAAAAAATAGCCTTAGAACCTACAGTCAAAAACCTAAATTGAGGGCCTAGTCAATTTTTCTAATGTACAAAATTCTCTAGTATATTATTATTTTCAGAAAAGAGCACAATGAATGTTAGCTTAATGTACTGAGTTATACAGAGCAAGACTAAAATCCCCACTGTTGCCCCATATCAGCAATTGGGAAAAAAAAGTAAAGACCCAAGAGGCAACAGTATAGGGGGAAGAATGCTGGTTCTGGAGGCAGATCCAGATTAAAATCTCAATTCTCTCATTTTACCATTGTGATGTTGGGCAACTTTTCTCAGATCTAGTTTCCTCAGCTGTAAAATGAGGGAATTAGACTAGATGGCTTCTAAGATCTCTTCTGCTTTTCATGATCCTGTTAATACTGACCATCTTGCATATGTTTAGCAAGTCCAATAGGCACAAAAATAGTTGGAAAACATTTCTAGTAAAAGGTTACAAATCGCTTTCAATGCTTCAGATCTCTGCAAATGGTAAGTTTATGTGCTTAGTATTACCAGACTTCAAACAGAAGAAAAGGGAATGGGAGGTCAAATTAGGGTCAGTGAGTAGTGAGTTACACCTGTGGATTAGAGAGAGAAGAGATCGTTAGAGGTCATCTAATTCAACACTCTATTTCAGAGATGAAGAAAGAGGCCATGAGAAGTTGTGACTTACCCAGTGTCACATATAAATAGTCTGTATCAAAGCCATTATTTGAATCCGGGTTCTGATTCCAAGTCAGACATGCTTTCCACTGTGTCAATGATCAAGAGTTTGCTGTACTGTCCTACACTGAATTATATGTAGGACATTTCCAGTAACTTAAGAAACTTGGGCAAGAGACTTGGGTTGTAGTCTGAGCCCATTAACTATGAGCAAGAAAATATAAAATTAGGCCATTAATATTGGATCATTTCTATCCTTTCTAGATCTGAAAGCCTAAACAACTCATGTAGGTTCCTTTATGTTTCTATTTTAAGGCTGGCAGTGATCTCAGAGTATCATCTAATGCCCAACATCGTGAACCTAAATTAATTCTATTCCAAATATTTCAAAATCCTAGCAAATTTTCAAAATTCTTAGATCTGAATCCCTGTTAATGCAATTTAAGCCCCACTCCTTTATTTCTATTAAAAGAAAGTTTAATAAGAGATGATGAGCAAGAAGCATCATTAATTAAACCCTAGCATTTGGAAGACGTTTGGCTTCAGGAACCCTATTATAAGCCCTTTCAAATGCAACTCATTTTCCATATTCCTATTCTACCCTTAAAAATAACTGATTTCTGGTTCTTTAATCATAATGTCTAAGGTATGCAACTAGGGTTCCAACACAACATTCAATTCATTGAGTTTTGTTATATAATGCTAAAATCATGTAACAGTAAATAACTAAAAAATGTTAGTATATAGTTATGTCAAACATAGTCCAATGACCAGCACAATGTCTGAAAAAAAAACAAAACACTTTAATTAATTAGACAACTGCAAGCACCTCAAACAATAGGTTATTGTTACAACACTTGGGTATCTTTTCACAATCTAGTTATTGCAAAGGCATGTGAATAAATTTAAATGGACAAAGTCAAGAAAAAGTGGCACCATAATTAATGTGTAAAACTGGAAAAAAATTACATTCATCCCACTGACTTCTAAAAGAGGCAAAATACCTCTGTATATTAACATTCTAAAATCTGTATTGCCTACTATGGTTGTGTCCTGGATTCTACACGCATCAACCAAACTGCAACTTGCAAAGGGGAAATCATTTTCTTTGTACTTGAATGTGGAGAGAAAAAACTAGTGCAATTTGTTGTTAGAAACATGTAAAGCTATAATGAAGAATCAATGTGATCTCTGACCTCTGAGCCTTGAGGGGTTTTCTTTGTCCATTGCATTGCAAATTGTACACTATACCCCTTGCTTTTTAGACACAGAATACCCTTTCTCAAACATAATTTTCATTGCATATAATGTTTCCTTTGCTCAATTTAACCTGCATATAGTTCAACTTAGTGCTTGTAGGCAGAAATAAATACCACATTGTAGCATGTTATCACATTATAAGGGAAATTACTATTTTTCCTTAAAAGCACTTTAAAAAAAAAAAAGATGCAAAATACCCAATGGGAGTGCAAGTGTGTAAGTCTTGCTGTCTGTTAAAGTGCCATATGGGGAAAGAAACATCATAAATTAGCGCTGCTTTGTTTAAAATCCAATGTAAAAAGAATTGCTATGGAATTAGAAGTTCAAAGCAGCTGATGTCTGCTACATGCAATTTTAGAGGCTACAAATCACTCAAAACTTGGTAGCTTTACTCTGAAATTGGAGTCCCATCCCAAATTTAATGGAAAGAAACATTTACAGGTTACATTTACATATACTATAATACAAGAATGATATCCCTTTGCCAGCAGATAAAATTACATTTCCTTGCCATATCTTTCTTGATTCCAACTTGATAATTTCTTAAGCGTGTAAATTATAGAACACTCAGCTAAAAGAGTTCTTCATAAATAGTTAAAAAACCTGCCGAAACACAAAGAGGGGGAAAGTATTTTTCGTTCAAGAAAATGACATTTGAATGCCACACAACACAAGAAACAATGTTTAGAGACAAGTTATTAAGTGTTTCCAGAAGAGAGTGGGTCAGTAAACTACTTAGCTGAAGACAAAAGACTACCCTTCCCCAGGACCACAGTGCACAAAAAAGCAAAATGTCAAACAACAGTACCTCAAAGCAAAATAAAGGTCTGAGGATGAAGCCAGCTCACTTGTAATCCTGTTAAAGAATTTGAGTCACCATTTAGGTCCGATGTACTGGAAAATATTTGCTAGCTCAGAATGTTATATTTGGAGATTCTGCTAAGAATTCAACCAAGGATGCCTAAGACATTCTCCAGCTGAAGCTCTTTTTTCTGGAACCATTTCTAACATTGGGATCAGGAAATCTGTAAACTGTGCAGCATCTTCATGAGGCCAACCATATTTCTCCACAAGTACATCAAAGAGGCTCCAGGGCTTCAGCTTCGTAATATGCCGCAGTTCTCCTAGAGGCACACAAAAGAGTGATATGTGAGAAAGCTGCCATGACTTGTGTTCTCTTTTTGGACCAGTAAGCCACATTTCCAACATACACTATTCATCAATATTTAGAATAACAATCTCTAAAACAAATCAGTCATTACCACATCTAAGAGTCTAACACCAAACCTAAAGTACAAATCTGGGATTACACAACAGGTGGATTCATTAAAGAAGTTTTAAGAGGTATCTCACTGCAGAATTCTTTGAAAAAGTTAGGTACCTTTAAAGCACTTAAAATAATACAGTTAAAAATTTCTACATATCTTTTTCAATGCACATTCTATAAAATAAGGTACACTCACTTTCCAAAATTCTCCGAAAGAGAAGTCTTTCCAATGGAATGAACAAACTAGCTCATGGTGTAATGTTATGTTTTTGGAGTGTAATAAAAATGCAACAGTATCTTGCCAATTAATATGACAAAAATTGCCCATAATTAAACACACAAATATGTATAGATTTGGCTAAATTCACTAGACACAAGAGAAGTCAAAATAATTTCAATTCTGTCACACATGGTGTAGCAAACCTTTTGAGATCACATAAAGCATCACTCAACAAATACTGGTTTAAGTGCTTAGTGGTAGGCAAATTAACTGGGGCAAAGTAGTGTATTGAGACTTAATAAAAATTACACCTTTTTTATATCTTAAGGTTTTAATATCAATATGTTCTTTTGTTGCAATCACTTGTTTTACACTAATTGGCACTGTGTTTTATAACAGTTTGACATAGCTCATGAAATTATATTTTTTTCATATTGGATATGAAGCGTACCTTTTAATAAGTACCTTTCCAAGTTTAGGGTTTATTACGGGAAATGTTTAACGCAAGGCTATGTTGCAATAGCTCCAACTCCATCTGGGAATTTCTATCATTCCAAAACAATTCTGCTTCAATATCAATACATTCAACAGAGTCCAACATTCTGAGGGTTAAAATTCCAGGCCCCCTGGAAGTAAAAACGCCCAGGTATAGACTTGCCTGAATTGCTTCCAACAAAGAGTTTTTGCTATAGCCTCGAATTAAAAAATTGACTTTTGAACTTTAAAAATTACCTTTTCCTAACTTTTAGCACTCCAGTTTCTGTAGTGTCTTGCACATGACAAGGATTTTTTTCTTTAAAACAGAGTTTTAATGAGATGCTTCTTTTTTTAACTGGGTCTTCTCACTGTTCTTCCCTTATTTTAGAGGATTTTTTAGCCATCTGATTAATGTTAATTATCAATAACAATCCCTCCAGCAGGATGAGGCCTCTGAAGGACTTGGTCAGTTCACAACCGGCATAGTTTTTTCATTTTCAATCCAGCCTTCCTTTGTTGTAATTGATCCTGTTTCACTGTGGGTTTAAACAATCCCTGAAACACTTGACTTTCTCCCCCCACCTCACACACAATAGATGATACAATGTTTCTAACAGTCATTCAAATGTATTTTTTAAGAGCTGTAACTTCTGAATGTTTCCTTGCATGCTATCCACTCAATGTGAATTTAAAACATAACAAGAGAAAGGATTGAAACATAGGCACAAAATCATACATTCAACTGAAATAGAACTAACTGAAAGGTAGGGAAACCTCTTTAATCTTATTTCCTCTGATCAAGGTCAGATATTCTGAGTCAGTTTAGTGTCAGAAAGTAGCACATACAACTAATATTGTCAAATTAAACCACATCAAAATTACTGCTTGTCCCAAGCAATTCACATAGCACTGTGCTAGGCACTGGAGATTTTGTGGCTTTTCAGTTGTTTTCACTCCTGTATGACTCTGTGACCCCATTTGGGGCTTTCTTGGCAAAGATACTGGAGTGGCTTCCTCATTTTATAGATAAGAAAACAGACTAGTAAGTTTGTGAAGCCAGACTTGAACTCAGGAAAATGAGTCTTCCTGACTATAGGCCCAGAACTAACTACCTTAGTTGCCCAGGCACTGGGGATAAGGAAACAACAATTTAAAAGTTCCTGCTCCCAAGGAACTCATCTTTTATTGCAGAATTTGTAAAACATAAGTAAATACAAGATAATTTTTATACATGAAATATTATGACACGTAATCTTAGTCAACTATAAAACTACAGAGCAACCAGGCAAGTAGATATGCACCTGACTTATATGACCTTTATCACATAAATAGTATAAAAAGCTTTTGCTGGTATTTGATTTTTACTGATGTACATGTTTTTTATTTTTATATTCTCAAAGCTGAGCACAGTATACCACCTTAATATTTGAAAAGATATGCTTGTCCTCCCACATCTAATTACAATAATCAGTAGTTTACAAAAACACCTTCTACACGTAAGAATTTTTTGAATACTTGCTTTTTGAGATATCAAAAATTAGCTTTACTTTTCATCTAATGTAAATTAGCCAAGAGTATTTTTGGTTAGATTTTTTTTGGTGTTTTTTATCAAAGCAGATTATTATGCTCAAAAAATTCATTTAATGTTTATCTTTATAGAATTCTTTTACAAAATGTTCCTTGTTAGAAGGATTAGGTGCTAACTGATGACAACTTCTGACAGTACCAGACTCTGGAATGTGTGTGCAAGTGAAAGAGAGTGTTCAGCATCCTTTGGACTTAATGCTGCTATTAATCTGTGATTCTGTCGTTCACCTGAGTTTGTGGTTGGCTGAAATCATGGCTGTTAAGTCCCTCATATCTAGTAAGGGGCAGGAGGAATGAGGCAAAAAGCAGCTTGGGTCCAAAGATACAAAGCAGCATGTACGCACCAGAATGTTAAGGGAAACAATAAAATGTCTTTTTCCATTCCATCTCCTGCCCAAGTCTTGCTTAACAACATTCTAAAAATTGAGACATGATTATATGAGTTGAAAGACATGATAAAGAACAATTACAACTACTTCTAAGACATAAAGGGAAGGTAGAATCTAAAAAAGGAGAATTTACAAGAAAATGTAAAGTACGTATAAGGCACATAGCAAGCATGTTTAAGAGACAGAGAGGCTTTCCTTTCACTTCCCCTTCCCCTCTGCTACAGAAAGGGGAACAAAGGCAGGAGGATGCAAACTCCAACAGTAAAAGGGTGACTTGCATCCAGAAAGCACCAAGGAAACACAAGAGGAAGGGGCGGGGGGAGGGGGGGAAGTCTTCCAAGAGATAGCAGTGATCCAAAAGAGTGACTGGCCAAGTTAGATCATTACCCCTAAATCTTCTCTTCCAATTTTCCCCTTTACTGTCAAGGGGGCACCATCTTCCCAGTGAAACAGACTCACAACCTTGGTGTCATACTTGACTTTTTACTTTCGTTCCCCAATCAATTGCCCAATCTTGTCATTCCTACCTTCATAACATTTCTCACACACACTACCTTCTGTCTACTCACCCAGCTACAAGCCTAGTTCAGGCCATGGTGAACAACTTCCTGAACTATTTCAAAAGCCTTCTAACAGATCTGTTTGGCTCAAATCTATCCTACAACTCAGCCGCCAAAGGGATATGTCAA
Organism: Bettongia penicillata ogilbyi; assembly: GCA_023548195.1. NCBI lineage: Eukaryota > Metazoa > Chordata > Mammalia > Diprotodontia > Potoroidae > Bettongia > Bettongia penicillata. The sequence continues at coordinate 6,192,106 of JAJHZJ010000245.1, read as the reverse complement.
AAGTGTAGGAACATTACCTGAAGGTTTATTACATTCAAGTTCAAACATAAATTCTCTTTCTGGCCTTCCAAGTTCTTCATAACCTGACCCCTTTCTACCTTTCAAATCTTCTCTCACTTCATCCCCCTCCATGTGCTCTAATCTGGTTACACTGACCTACTAGCAGTTCTTTAAATGGGACACCCTACCTCTTTTCCCCAGGCCTTCACACTGTTCGGTCCTCAACTCTGGAATGCTTTGCAGCCTTACTTCTACACCTTAGTTTCCCTGATTCCCCTCAAGATTTGTCTTCTACATCCCTAGTGCCTTCTAATCTCAGATTACCATCAAACTACTCTTTTACATGTCTCCCCCACTGGAATATGAGCATTCCTTGATAGAAACAGCGGTTTTGCTTTTTTGCTTTCAGGGGGAAGGGGAAGCAGTCTATCCTCAGCACTTAATACATTGCCTGACACACTGGAAACTGTTTGCTGACTTTACTTGGAATCACCACCCATGCCACAGCTCAAACAAAAACCAAACTGGTATCATTTTATATTTAATCTAATAGATGTCTTGATGACTTGGCATCAAGTGACCATTCGCATTAGCTAAACTAGATTTACATTTCAAAATAGATCTAATTTTCACATTCTGCAGATCCTATCAGCAAAGCAGAGAGGCTGCACAACTGCTATATACTGAGTTAGGTCAACCTAAGCACAAGCCTCACCTCTACCACATCTCTGCTGAGTCATCCTGAGCAAGACCCTTAAACTACCAGGGTTCTGGGAAACTCTTTAAGACTAGACTATACAAAATGTACCAACTTGCACTATCTGATTACGTTTTCTTATCAAAGAATTCACTATGCCAATGAAAATCATATGTCTAATACCCATACTTGCCAGGAAAGTAAGTAAGCCCAATAAAACTTTGTTGCGTGAAATTTTCTTTAGTCAAGACATCAAATGTAACATATTCAGCCTTTGAAACTAAGATATTTAAAGAAAAATAATTAATTCATGATATCTCAATGCAAAGAAATGAGTTTAACCTCATAAATATCCCTAAAACTTTGTGGGATGAGAATCATACATATGTAATATAATGATGAAAAGTATATCTGATTCAAAAAAGGCAGAATATATAAAATATATAAAGGTAGAAATAGAGTAGTATTGTATACGAAGATATAAATGGATGTTAAGAAATCTAGCAAATATGAGAGGAAGCAAAGAAAACTTGAATAAGGCTCACTAGAGAGAGAAACAGAACACTAAAAGAAAATAGGGCAGACTACACCAATGAAGAGTTTGACTAACAGAGCAAAAACTTAACCTGGAAGAACTGATTTTGTAACATTAAGAGGTATTCACTATCCAAAAATCTTGCTGGAATTTTCCACCAATAATAGAGTAGATGATAATTCCAGACTCAAAGAAATGTTAGATAGCTCCCACTTCAAACAGTAGTGAAAGAGCCAGGAGAAAGTTCTATTTTGGATCTAATTCCAGGGGTGGGGAAGAATGGCAGAGCTAGTTGCTAAAATCAGCCTGTCAAAGAGCATCCCTATTAGGTACTTACAATGTACTAGTAAAGCAAAAATATGATCCCTTCCTGTTCTCAAGGAGTTCACATTCTAAGGGAAGAAAAAATGTACAAACTACTCAGAAACAAAGCAAAACGTATTTACAGAGTAAATGGAAAACAATTTCAGAAGGAAGGCACTAAGAACCAGACAAGAAAAGCCAGGAGGCTTTTAAAGGGCTTTAAAATCCAAACAGAGAATTCAATATTTGATCTTGGAGGTAATAGGTTCAGTAAACAAGAGTTTACTGAATTAGGGGGCAATGCACTGACTCAGCCAAAGCTAAGCTTTAAGAAAATTCTTTTGGTTGATGAGTATATTAGCACAGGGAGAGCAACCAGAAAGCTACTACTGCAATAGTCTAAGAAATTAGATGATAAGGATGTACATTAGAGCAGAAGCTGTATGTGTGGGCAGAAGGGGGCATATATGAAAGACTGCAAATACAGAGACAACTGGACTTGGCAATATTGAATATGTAGGGTCAGAGTAAAGAATTGAAAATGATACTGAGACTGTAAGCCTAGATGACTGTGAGGATGGCAGCATCTTTAATAATAATATAAAAATTTGGAAGAAGAGTGTTTGGGGGAAAAGACAATAAGTTTTAATCTATAAACAAATTAATGACTTGGATATTTCAAAGTCATATCATAAACAAATAAGAGGAACAAAGAAGAAAATACCTTTTGGAATGAGGAAGAGGTCACAATCAAGTATGTGATAAGATCTTGCAAAATAAAACATTCAATTTTTATTATCCAAAAATTTTATTATTATATAAAATTAAAATCTTTTTGCATAAATCAATCCAATGTTTTCTGTTTGTTTTGTAGGCAATTGGGGTTAAGTGACTTGCCCAGCCATATTTTAACTTCAGGACTGGTGCTCTATCCACTGTGCCACCTAACTGCCCCAAATAAATCTAATGTTATAAAAATTAAAAGGAAACAGGTAACTGGGGGGAGAAAAAACAACCTTGCAACAATTTTCTCCAGTTAGGGTCTCATTCCTGATATATAAATGATTCATTCAAATTTATAAGACTAAGAACCTTCCACCAAGAGATAAAAGGTCAAAGCATTATAAACAGTTTTCAAAGAAAGAAATTAAAGCTAAAATGTTCCAGATCTCTTAATAATTAAAGAAGTGAATATTTAAGCAACTTTAAGGTTCCACCTCATACTGATCAGACTGCCAAATATGATAAAAGTTTAAGGGGCTCTGGGGAAAAAAAGAACACTAGTGCGCTGTTGATTCATTCAGTAAAGCCATTTGGAACAATGTCCGGAAACCCACCAAACTGTGCATACCTGCTGACATAGCTATACCATTATTATTTCAAAAAAGAAGACAAGGCCAAAAGCATTTAAAGAAGCCCTTTCAGGGTAGCCAAAAATTATAAACTAAGGGAAAGTCCTACTGGGCATGGCTAAACGAGCTGTGATACATGAATGTAACATAATATTGTGTGTTTCATCAAAAATGAAATGCATAGTTTCAAAAGAAACTCAGAAGACCTTTATGAAAAGATGCCAAATGAGAATTAGGAGAACAATTTATACAATGATAACATTTTGAAAGAAATCTGATCTACCCAATGATAAATCACGTTCCAAAAAGGATGAAGATCAAACAGATCACTCACCTCCTGCCAGGTGATAACCTTAAAATGTGACACTCAACATACAGTTTTAAACCTTGTTAACATGGGAGTTTGTCTTGTTGTGCTATGTAGTATTGTACTAAGTTTTATTTTATAAAATGTGCTCAATCAGTGCAGTGGGAAGGGAAAATAAAAAGAAATACTTGTTACTTGAAAAAATAAGTTGTGTGCTGAAAAAAAAAAAAAGGAGTTTTGTTTTGGGCATATCAAGTTTGAAATGCCTATTAGACTCCTTCTGAGATGCCCAAGAGACAGTCACTGTTGTAAGACTAGAGGTCAGAAGAAATAGAGCTAAATATAGATTTGAGAATCTTCTGTAAAGGGATGATAAATGAACTCATGGGAGCTGATGAAATCACCAAATGAAACAGTATAGGGGGGAAACATGTAAGGGCCTAGGACAGAGCAGAAGATACCCACATTTAGTGGGCATGCCTTGATGAAGATTCAGCAAAGACTGATAGGTCCACAACTTTATGTAACCGAAATGTCTTTTGTGATCCCCCTTCATCCCTTGTTTGGTCCTGAATGTGTCTCCTGTCTATAGATCTTGGGAGGAAATTGTCTCCATGTTTCACTAATTTGTTTATGCCACAACCTTTTATGTAACGGGATCTTCTATATTCAACATTAATTTAGAACTCATCTGGGTATAAGGTGTAAAGTGCTGGTCTAAATAAAATTTTTCTACAGAAGCGTCTAAATTTTACCAGTCATCTTTGTCAAATAAGGAGTCCTTTTACAGGTACCTAGGGGTCTGTTTATTGAGTATCAGGTACTAGATACATTCATTTGCTTTTGTAGATTGTGAACCTAATTTGTTCCACTGGCCAATATATTTTGTAACCAGTACCAAATTACCTTGAGAATTACTGCTCTGTAGTATGATTTGTGATCTAACATTGCTGGACTTGCCTTGTTTTCACTTTTATTCATTATTTCCTTTGAGAGCCTTTTATGCCTCCAGATAGATTACACTACATTTAATTATTCAGGTCTTTATTTCTGTGAATAGCAGTTTGCAGACATATTTATGTAGTTCTTATGTGTATCTCAGGAGGCAGATTTCCAAATATTTTATACATTTCATAGTAATTCTAAATGGAGAAATTATTTCATATTCTGCAGGTTTGTTGAAGTTATTTTTCTTTTAATTAATCTTTAGCTGATGTTTTAGTATTTTTTTATACTACCATATCATCTGCAAAAAGATTTTTTCTTAACCTATACTTATTCCTTCAATTTCTTTTTCTCATCTTTTTGCTATAGGTAGCATTTCTCGTACTAGGTCAAACAGAAAAGGTGACAATGGATATCCTTATCTCATCTCTGATTTTATTAAGATTCTATTTTTTACTCATTATATAGGAAAGGAGTTCTTAGTTTTAGATATTTATCATTTTAAAGGAATGCCTATTCCTTTTCTTTAGTGTTGTTTTTTAAAAAAAAAAAAAACAAACCGGAAATTGATATTGTAAATAAGGATTTAGGTATTTATAATTGTAAAAACCATTCCATTTATTCCCATATTTCCCTTTTCTTTTTAACAGAAATGAGTCTTAACAGAATTCAAGAATTAAGCTTCTTTTGCACCTATTATTAGGGAAGGATGTCTTTTTATTTTGTAATTAATATGGTTAATTAAATTTATAGTTTTCCTATTAAGCCAACCTTATATATCCTGATATAAATTCAACTTTGTCATAATGTATAATCTTTGTGAAATGTGGTTTTCATCTCTTTGCTAGCATTTTAAAAGTTTTTCTTCAGTATTCTGTATTGAAGGGAAATCAATCTTTCGTCAGCAAAGGATATAACAAAAATGGATAGAGTTGAAACTCATGACAAAGTAAGGAGAACAGGGAGCACTCAGCTACACTTAATGTGTTCAAATCAACAGACCAATAAAAACTACATCGAGCATGTCATGTCAGGCTAACCCTGTTTCCTTTATTTCCAACATATTTACTTGACTGATAAGGGAAAGGGCAAAAAAAGTCTAGATTTCAGCAAAACATGTAATCATATCTCCCATCCTATTCTTGTGGACAAAACAGAGAAAAATATAGGCTATTACAAATAAGTAGATCTGAATTAGACTGAATAATTTCCAAAGACTGGTAATTAAAGGTAACGTAGAGTAGGTTTAGACTGGACTTAGGAAGCAGGAAGGTATGGTTTAATTCTACCTCAGACACTAGCTGTTTGATCCTGGACAAATTTTTCCTCTTCAGCCTATCTCTTCACCTTTAAAAATGAGGGGATTGGCTTGATGACCTCACATGTCTCTTTCAGATCTAAATCAATGATCCTATTTAGAGGAAGGTGGAATGCCTCAACACTGTCTTTGGCTGTGCTAATCAACATTTCCATTAATGACTTTAAAAACATCAATCTAACATTAAAAAAATGAACATTTCCATGCACACAGAACAAAAATCTGAATGTTCATTTCATGCCACTTGCATTTTTTAAGCATATAATAAATTCACATGTCATGTTCAAAACTATCCTGCTCACCTGGGCTTCCTTCTAAACTTCTTTCTGTTCTCTGTGAATTTTTAAACGTGTTAATGACCTGATTCTTTTTCCTAATTATAGCTAAAATATCCACCTCTCTATGTCAGTGCCTTTCTCCACCCTTTGAAGTTCAAAGCATTGTTTCTCCAGTCTGCTCCATGACATCACAAGCAAAGTGGTGGGAACTTCAGGGTACCCTGAACATCTGCAGTCTGAGCATATCTGACTCAGACTGTCCCTGTGCGAACACAGCTATACAGCAGTAGCTGCTGTCACTCCTTGCCTCTCTGGTGATCACACTGGAGATTTCATATTACTTTGGGACTTTTTCCAGGGAGCACTCAAGTTTTATTTCAATACAGAACCTTGCAGGCTCTCCATGTTTCTGACCTGTCTCTGTTTCGATGGATGCCACTCAAACTCTACCTTGCATTGGCTGGCACTAGCTTTGCTGGTAACCTCTTTTCTTATTTTTTGTGAGCTTCTGGCTAATTCTGTGAAGTTCTGGAGTGGAAGAAGTCACTTATTATGGTAAATTTTCTCACTGGATTTCTTGATCCCCATTTAATCTGGTGTCAGTCACAGTTGAGCACACTGGTCTACATTCTTTCAGGAAACCACCCGGGCCAGAAGGCTACAACTGATAGTTTCAGAGAGATTACTGAGAGGTTAAGTGACTATGTCCATAGTCAGAGTATTAGTTTATAATTAGGACAGGCCAAAAGTATTAGTCAGGTCTTAAACTAAAAAGTCTAACTATCCACTAAGCCATGCTGGCTCTCATTAATGGGGCAAAGGGAACAGGAATTTATTAAGCACCTACTACATGCCACTATGGTAAGCACTTTACAAATATTATCTCACTTAATTCTCACAACAATCCTCTTAGATGCTATTATCATCCTCATCTTATGGTTGAGGAGACTGAGGCAGGCAGAGATTAAGTGACTTGCCCAGGTGAGGTCACACAACTAGTATATGTCTAAAAGTAGACTTGAACTCAGGTCTTCCTAATACCAGATCTAGCTACCTCTGAATGGATGACTTCCTTAGGAGGGTGGAGTAAAAAAAAGTATGCCCGAGTTCTTAACTGTACCAATGAACTGTACCAATGAAAATAGTTCTCATGTTGAGGTAATCACAGATCCAACATACCATATAATGGCTTCACTTATATTATCCAAAAGGTGAGAGACATAGAAGCTAAAAAGATGACTGTATTTCTTTTCAGTTATCCCAATGTCCTTCCATCAAAGTGTCTGGCTGACTCAGTGCTTCAGGCAAAATTTCATTTGGAAGCCTCTGAGTGGAACTGTATATGGCAAATATCCAAACCCCTAAATAAGAACATATACTCATTTTAGACTTGTCGAGAAAAATATTGTACTGTGTTATGGGCAAAAATATGCCAGAGACAATTATATTCAGCATTTCTGCTTAATGAGAGAGAGAGGCTAAAAAGTATGGAAATCCACCCTGCCTTTAAAACTCTCTCTCTGACCCATACCATTTCAGAGATACAATTAATAGTTTTCCCACAAGGAAAAATTCCACAGTAAACAGAGTTATTAACATTTTGCTTCATCAAACAGATCAATAATCACTTAACTTTTAGCATACCAAGGTACCATTTTCCTAAAATTATTCAATTTTGCATTTAACTACTCTTTCCAAAGAATCTTATTTTTTGCATAATCAAAGATGAACTCGAGATATTTTTAGAAAGTGAATTAATCAATAATCTCATAGTCTGATCATAACCCTAATCACTTTAGGGAGGGGTCTGATCAAGGTTCTCAGTTCAGAACAAACTGGTTTTGACAAGAACGATGTAGAAGAATTTCAGTGTACTGTCTGGAAGCTCATAGTTAAAGAAAGACAGATAAGGATTTCTTATTCCAGTTGGTTAGACCAGAACTTCAGACCACAGTATTACCCAAATGTAACCTAAAGAAGAAACCAAATATGAGGCTTTATCATAGTACGCTTCCACAGACTGAGTTCTATATCACGCACACAAACATATTCCTGTTTTACAAATATTGTTCTAAGTAATAAAATATAAAATGGAGAGGAAGTGAGAGGAAGAGAGGTACAGAGTTCAGAATATGGGGCATGACTGTCCCAGTGCAACTTGGTTGGATGTAGTTGGTGGACTTCTCACACACTAGAAGAGCAGTTGGGGCAGCTAGGTGGCACAGTGGATAGAGCACTGCCCCCCTTCCTCCCTCGAGTCAGGAGGACCTGAGTTCAAATTTGGCTTCAGACAACTTGCAAGCTATGTGACCTTGGGCAAGTCATTTCACTCTGATTGCCGTCACCCCACCTCCTACCCTCCATTCCCTACCCCACCAAAAGGCAGTTAGGTGAATGCCCTGTATTTGTGACCACTGGCTAGATAAGAGAACCTGAATTTCTAAAGTCTTTCTGTTGTGACTCCATTCGTTGACCAGGGTCTTGGGAACTAAAGACTTGAGAAATCACGACAGTCTAAATATTATAAATTGGGAAATGGGCAGTGCAGACTGGAAAAGATTCTGCCTGGGTCTCCATTGGCTAAAATGCTGGGAAAATATGGAAAGCCTGGTATGTTTGTTGTTGGCAGGTCTTGCTCAAGAAGTTAAATATCTCTTTGAAATGTTCAGGATATTTATACTCACGAGAGGTCAAACTTGCAGGGGCTAGGAACAAGTTAATTTAAAGAAGGCAAACTGGTTTATATAAGGGGATTTTTAGTAATTCCAAATGCAAAGTAAATGAATTATTGGTATCTTTGGGATCAATATCATATGCCTCCCACAAAGTTAGAAATTATTTGGATAGTCAGAAAAAAATATGGAGGTGAAGACAATGAAAACTCACTCTCTCTAAACTTTCCATTCTCATAGGACCTCTAATCAAAAATCATGCTTTGTTTTTACCACCAAATTCATGACTCTGTTGGGAAGGGACCTGCTATATCAATTAGAGGTTACTACACTCTAAACATCAGAGGGGATGCGTTTTGAACTCCTAAGAGCAAATATTCCTGATTTACTTAGGATGTACCTTCTCATCCAGAAAGGGAGTGGGGGGAGGTGAGTGGTAGTTTCATCCCATGCTGTAAAAACATCCTGATTTGTACTTTCAGCAGAGAAAAATGAGAATTTTTACTCCACGCAGAAAAAAGCATGAAGTGTATTGAAGGAAATCAATTTTTCATTGTAGGCCTACACTAGTAATAATTCTGTTGTTTTTTAAAAAAGGAATTGAATCAATTATGATCAGTTATTACAAGGATAATCCATGGCCATGCACAAAACTCTTTGTCCAAAGCTCAACTTGAAGGAATATAACCAATAATAGAAGATTTAGCAAAACAAGGAGATATCAAAAAGGAATTCCCCTGTGTTGCCTGAATCTTAATAGTAAGAAAAGGAAAATTAGATAAAAGTATGATCTAATACTCATACATATTGCTTTGAATGACAATTAAGAGCTGCAAATAAGTTTTTTTAATCCTATGATTGCAATTGTTCCTGCTACTATTATAATTTCTGTACTTATGCTAATGTTTTGCTTTCTTTTCAATTAGGTGAAGAATCTAAACTCTTGTTTGCCTTTACTTACAGAAAATCTCAGTAGGTATAGCAAAGATTTCCCCAAGTCTTTCATGATTCAATTACTATCTTTTTTAGAAATTTGTAAGAAACGTTAAAGTCCCATTTTCTTAACAAGCAAGAAAAAAGTGGGAACATTTCCTGCTGAGTTTCCAGGCTTTCCATAGATACACTATCACATTTGTGTTCTTAGTGCTGGCCAGGTTAGGAATGTAAAGAGAAAAGGAGACAAAAGGAAAGATTCCTTCGCCCTATGCAGAAATTTAGAGAAAGGCAAATTAATTAGAGCCTGAATTTGTGAAATGAAAGGAAATCTAATTGAGTAATTGTGGCAAGTCTGATATATTCTGGTAGGTTTTGGAGACTGCACTTCCCCAGGACTAAGTTATATACAAACAGCAGAGTAACAGATTTATTAAAGGGAAAGGAGGATCTTTTAGTAACTAAGAAGTAGAATTTAATTGCCTACGTAAGTTATAAGCAAAATCATGTAAAAGGAATTAGAATATACTGTGACTCTGAAAGCTTATGAGAAACTAAATTGGAAAAGCTTTTGTTTTCTGACATTGTAAGAAACTATCTGTAAACTTTGAAGTTTTCATTTTGAAAAGGGAAAAGTCTGTTTTATGGTTAACTGGCAAGCAATAATAAAACTTGTAACAGGTGAAAAGAGAAACCAAGAGTATAGATTGAAAAAATTATCTTGTATCTGTTTTGTGTAAGACAAGAACAGAAAGACTTCCATGATTCTAAGATTATTATTCTATTTTAAGAAGCATTTATTTACTACTCAGCTATTTTTGATATTTCTTATGATCAAGTTATTTCACCAATTCTGATGTTCTTGTTGATATAAAAAAGGATAAGAAAGTTATGTAGAAAAATTCAAAATTGAGTGATTTAAGATTTGGATTTACATTGGGTTACATTTACATATGGGAAAATTATTATTTACAGTCATGACTGATCTGTTTTCTGAATGGTAACTATATGAGCAATTCAATCTTAATTACTCTATACTGATTTCTGAAAGCAACTAGTATAGAATGTAAAAATTAACAGATGAATAAAATTATTCTTGTATGATAATTAAAAATGCATTTAATTGAACTGAAGTCATTTAATGTTTTGTATTTTAAGTCCACAATATTCTTTTATGTTATTCTTAATGTCCTAAACTTTTTTTCATTGTTATTTTGGGAAACCATCATATAAGAAATGCTGTCAGTTTGAAAAATGATTCCTAGAGTATATTGCATTTGTAATATTGGATTAGTTATTTTGATCTGAATACTGTGTAATAATAAATTTCAGCTATCACTTACATTTATTATTAACTTACTGCAACCCAAAGCTTTGATTAGCAAAATTTACTGTGTAAGGTGAAATTTCTTAGGACTATAATTTGATTTGTCCCGAGTTTTGAATTCATTTATAATTGTTTTGAATTATTGATAAACCAGCAATCAAGGAAAATTTTATGAGATGCTCAAAGGAAGTGCAATCTGAAAATGCAACAGATGTATATAGGTACCTAGGAAGATTGAGAAGACAGCTGTACAAAGATCCTCCTGACTCAGTTTCTCTACTGTGCTACTTCCTTTCTGAACAGGAATATTTTCCACCCGGTTGATTCTGAAACTAGCTATAATTCCCTGTGAATAATATGGAACTCTTCCATGAATGCTTGTTCCAGAAAGTATCTATGACTTGTACCTGATATCAGACAGAACCACTTTAGATTTAGACCTGGGGGGAAACAAGCCTGATACTGTTACAGTTATGTCCTTCCTCTTTTCCTAAAAAATTTTCTGACCATGGATCTTATCTTATGGTTACAAGCATTCTGAACTATAATAATGGGATGCAAATATAAAGGATTGTATGGCTTTGATTTTACTGTCTTGAATTTATGACCACAAACTATCAACTTCCTAGCCAAGGAAACCAGACAAATCAGTTTTTAGACTTGCCATTTCCTTGGTCATTGATTCAATAGTTATATATCCATCTGTAAGATTATGTCTGTACAGTGTTACATAATAACATATCTCCTCAAAGAGGTCATAGGATAAAGTGATGTGAGATGGATGTAAAAGTTTTAATTCTGAAAAGATTAGTAAATTTCACTTTGGGAAAAGCAACAAGATTAAGCTCTTTCCACTTAAAAGCTAAGAGATGAGATATGCTTTCAAATGTTTTCCAAAGATTATACATAATGAACTCATGACAGCAGAAAAAGTATTAGTAGCCTTATAAGTTCTGCTGTTGTGTCAATGATGAAAACAATGGAAAATAACAAGTAAAGATGATGGCCCTGAATATTTTAAATTTTGTCCTAAGGGTATAAAGGCTGATACTATAAACAAATTAGGGGAGCAAGGAATAGTTTATTTGTCAGATTTATGGAGAATGGAATAATTTATGACAAAACAAGATACACAGAACATTATGAATACAAAATGGATAACTTTAATTACACTGAAAAGTTTTTGCACAAAGTCAATGCAACCAAGATTAGGAAGGAAGCAGAAAACTGGGAAATAATTTTTACAACTAGTGTCTGTGATAAAGGCCTCATTTCTAAAATGTATAGAGAACTGAGTCAAATTTACAAGAATACAAGCCATTCCCCAGCTGATAAATGGTCAAAGGATATGAGCAGAATTTTCAGAGGAAGAAATTAAAGTTAACTATAGTCATTTGAAAAAATGCTCTAAATCACTATTGATTAGAGAGATGCAAATCAAAATAACTCTGGGATATGACATCACACCTATCATCACACCAACAATACCTCTTCCAAGGCTGTATCCCAGAGATCAAAAAATGGGAAAAGAGCCCACAAGAACAAAAATATTTATAGCAGCTCTTTTTATGGTGGCTAAGAACTGGAAACTGAGGGGATGCCCATTAACTGGGGAATGGCTGAGCAAGTTGTGGTATATGAATGCAATGGACTATTATTGTGCTATAAGAAATGACAAACAAGTGGACTTCAGAAAACATGGAAAGACTTATATGAACTGATGCTGAGTGAATTGAGCAGAACCAGGAGAACATTATACACAGTAACAGTCAAAGTATATGAGGACTGTTTTGATAGACTTAGCCCTTCATAGGAATAAAAGGACCTAAAGCATTTCCAAAGGACTCATGATGCAAAATGCCATCCATATTCTGAGAAAGAACTATGGAGTCAGAATGCAGAATGAAGCAGACTATTTTCTCTTTTGATATATTTTGTTTTTCTAAAGATTTCTTCCATTTGTTTCAATTCTTTTATGCAACATAACTAATGTTAAAATGTTTTTATAGGAATGTATGTATAGAGTCCATATAAGATTTCACGCTGTCTGGGGTGAGGGAGGTGGAAAAAATTTGGAATTTATGGAAGCGATTGTTGAAAACTGAAAACAAATAAATTAATATTTGGGGGGAAAATCTGTTCTATAGATAATAAGAAAGTCCATTTGATTATCCACATACAAACCTAAATACTCAGGCTCTGAATATATTTTAGTAATGGTCTTTAGTAATTTCCTATAATGGCTCAAATTGGACTGAGGCTTTCACATCCACAAATGTTTTAATTAGCTGTTAAGAAATGATTTAAAATTTAAATGAAAAGATAAAGAGGACATAAATGCTATCCATTCCCTTCACAAAATAAATTACTATACCTAGAGGTACATATGTTATATGTATATACAGTAGGAAAAGATAAGGGAAATGCTTGTGGTCTTCAAGTTGGACATAAATGTAGTTCCCCTGCCAAACCACATAACAGTTCAGGAAGGGCTCAGTGAGGTTTTTAGAGTATTTTTCAAAAATTAAAAATAAGTTAGCAGTTTAGTCTAATTGCTTGTTTAAAAAGTCAGTTTCAAATCAGGACAACACTGGAGAGTTACTCATAATAAAGAATAAGTTTTAATATAATTTTATTATGCTATTTAACAAAGTAGTTAGATTGTTCATAAACCTTCAAGTTGTTTCTTAAAAATTGTATCTTATTTTGTAAGCTTTTCTTAAATGAGATTGATTTTTTTTCCTTTCATTTGAGGTCTGACAACAGAGAGACAGAAAGACTTATTTTAACAAAGTCAGATCTCATAGTTCCTTTAAAGCCTCTTCCTTAAGCTTTTAGATAACATTATTTCTGCTATATACACGGCTCAGGTAAAGACAAAAAGGACAAATGGTATGTGAAAACTTTAAACTCTCCATACTTTCAGATGAGATACAGGTAGCTTAATTTGATGTTTTTCCTATAGCTCCAAAGTTTATAAGGTTAACTCTGTAAGACTTGCACTGACTCTTATCACATACACTAATTACCCAAAGACCAATGTGAATAAATTTTTTTGAGGCCCTACTAAACCAAACCAAGTCTTCTTGCTATAGATTTAAGGGGCATTAAAGTGACCTGGAACCTAGAAAATGGATCTACTAGAACAAATAGCTCTGCCAATATGACCTAAAAAACAAGCCTAACTCCAGTTAAAGACATTGATACGTTAATCCAGGGATAAATTGGACAACTAGTGAACTATAGTAAAAGACAGGTCCCTTTGGACACAGTATTTCCAGAGCAAAATGTTTCCTAGAAGGAAATGACTTCATGAAATAGACAGTTAAAGCCAAGAATTTAGATGGACATTAACTGAATGCTGCAATATGTTTGTCCAAACCCTTAATCTTATCCAGCATCTGAATTGCACTGGGAAGTTAGGAAAAGATATAATTTTCAAGGAATATTCCTCAAAAGAAAACAGTATTCTAAATTTTTTGATTCATCCTATTATAATATTATTAGCTTTGTTGGGTATACTACTACTATGGAAAGAATCAAAGAACTGTACAATTCCAATATAATACGCTCAAAATTAGAATTATTTTATGTATATGATACCTTAAAATGGTATCAAAAGGGAGAGTTTGCATGGACAAGACAAGGTTAAATTGTAATACAGCACAGTCTTAAGTAGGTTAAATTATAACAGAACATGGTTGTAGTTCCTTAGTTCTTTCCAAGAACAAGTACATGTCCTGGAAGCAAACCTAAACAGATCATTCCACCAATGTTAAGCCAATGCTACAGATGCACCTAGTTCATGATAAGCTTACCAATGAAGAAATAATGGGGCAATAGTTCTGAGAAAAAGCTGTATTTAAATGTTCTGGAAAAAAAAATTATATTGCAACAAGCTCTGAGAAACAGTTGTATGATAAACAAGTTATTTCTAGATACCTAAAGAAATCACCACTCTGGTATCAATACAAAAAAAAAGAGCCATGGTGCATTTCTCTTGTCACTTTTGTAGTCTTTACTTACATGCATCCATATAATCTGGATTGTTTCCTCTTTTCAATAAAGTCTCTTATTTCAAGGATTGTCTCCACATAAGTCCATTTCAACAAAACACATACCATACAAGGATCAAGTGAAAAAACCTGGGATATTTATTTTGGATAAGAGAATATTCAGGAAGATCATGGTAGCTGGCCATCAAGTATTTGAAGGGATATATTGTGGAAGAAGAATTTAGAATGTTATACCTGAATCCAGAAGGCACACTATTTTGGGAGAAATATTTAAAAATTGCCAAGAGGCAAGATGTAGGTTAGATGTAAAAAAGTTTCCAAACAATTAGAGTTCTCCAAGAAGAATAAAAATGTAATAAGGGCTACTTCAAAGAACAGAGTACTGCCCCTAACTAAAATTTTCAAGTAAAGGTTGATTAGATTAGATGGATTATGAGAATCCCTTAAGAGTTAACAAATTTTCAAAGTGTTTTCTTTAAAACTTTCTAGTTACATTTTTTCTTTAGATTCTTCATGTACAAGACCTCTTCTACTTTTACCACATTAGTAGTACACTTGTAGTAGGAAGGAAGGCAATTTCTAAAATAACAGAAGAATATGCAAAAATTTTCACAGCTTCTCAAAAATTTCAACTCATAATTAATCTTAAATGTAAGTTTAAGCAGATAAAACAGCCCTTTTTAATGTTTGTTCTTTCTTTGCTTGGAGATCTAGAATAAATGAAACACTGGGGGAAAGAAAGACAATATACTGAGATGGTTATTGTAAAATGTAAATTCTCATTTCAAGAAGAGACATCCCTAAAATATAACTTTCAAATGCCTATCATTTCAAAATCTTCAGATTTTGTCATAAGAAATAATCTTCCTTTGCTTTTGGATTTACAGGCCACCCTTTCTAATGTTAGTAACACAGTGAAATTTGTTCTCTATTACTTACAACCAGCAGTGGCCAATATATTTGCCACTCATTATATTTGTAAAATAGTGTCCTGTTTCAATGAAGTTGGAACTAACTGGGGTTGACACCACAACATCATTTCTCATCTCTCTTCTGGTGAATCATTAAGATAAACAGATATGTCGTTACAACAGAGACAGGATAGATTATTTTCAAGCATTCATTACTGCACATTTAGTCTGTTATTTATTGTGAATAAAATGCCAAACTCATTTTCTCTCCCATATAACAAGTCTATAATTTTGGTACACTCCTTTCTTCAATATCAGCTTTTTTTAAGAGTATTATTTCTAAAGTCTTTCAGAGTTAAGGATTAGCCTTTAATTTGTAATGATGATAAAAATGGGACTATGTATATACTTTATGTTCCAGCAAGAATTGGTAACATTTAATAAAACTTGTATCACATAAAATTAAGCAATTCATAATGAAAATTATTAGTTTAAATAAATACACATCACAGGATCGTATGTTTAAACCTGAAAGTGACCTGAAAGTTCAATGAATTTAATCCCTTTATCTTATAAATGATGAAACTGAAGGGCAGGCAGGTTAAATGACTTGTCTAGTGTCACACAGCTGGTTGAGTGTCTGAGGGGGATTCAAACCTATTGTGTCTGGATTCCATTACCTCATGATGCTTCACTTTGCTAATCATCAAGAACAGTTCTTTTTGATAACTGTTTTGAGAAGTAGCTTCTGTTTTGTTAGGGGAATTTTGCTATTCTAGCAAATAAAAGTATTTAAAAGCAGTTAAATGGCTAGGTTATCTTTTACTTTGTCTTTTGTCTTAAATGGTCCATACGTCAAAGTTTAGGTACTATTAACCTATACTCAGAGAATAGTTTCTTCATCTGTTCCTTCCCTACATTTCTAATAATCCCCTAGAGAAAGAAGTCATAATTTATGTTAACTTTCATTCACTTTTGTAGTCCAAGAAAACCAATCACCTCGAATTCACAAATTTCCATAGTTTTCAAAACAGAATCAGCTAAGTGAACATCCTCATAAAATGTGAAAAAGAGCTATGGCTAATATAGAACAAATCTTCATGTTATAGTCCTGAAAACAAAACAGTTTTACTGTATTCTACAAATTTATTCAAAGAATAGTGGCAAGAATTCCTTCTGATACCCATCTACATCAAGAGATGTTAAAGCTTGCATATCTTTGGACTGCCATAGATACTCTTTTTTTAGAAAAATCCATGCAGACAAAACCCTGACTAAAAAGAAAAATTATCTGCATTACCAAAGTTTTATTAACAAAATTATTTATGTGATAATATCCACAGAATCATGAATTTAAACTTAGAAGAAATCTTCAAGGTTATCTAATCCGGCCCCTTACATCACAGGTGAGGAAATTGAAGCCCAGAAAGATTAAACAAGTTGCCTAAGAACTCAGATCCACTGATTTCAAATGCAGGGTTCTTTCCACTGTAACACACTGCTTCCTATTTTCTAAAAAGCTCTATCAATCATTTATTAAGCATCTATTTTATTTCAGGGATACAACTTGTACCAGTAAGCACCCTAACATACATGAGGGGCCCTGCTATCACAGGTTCTTAGAGCTGCATTCATAAAAGGAAAGGCAACTTTTGAGAGGTTAACATTCACTTTAATCAAGCACATGCATCATTCCTTTAACCAAGCATATATATCATCCACCTAATTTAGGGGAGTCAGCACCCTGAACTTCAAATAAAATACAGAGAAATTAAAGATCAACAGATATGGCTTCCTCTGCCTGAATCCGACAGACAATTGGACTTCAACTGTCTGACTATAGTTGCCAGAGAGGGAAGCACAACACCTGGGTTCTCAAAGCAGGAGGTTCCTTAGCAGCTTCCCAGAGTCCCTGCCTGGCACTCAGACGTTCTTGCAAAAACTAGGCCCCAAAGTAAAACCTCAACTCAGAATATTTATACCTTTTTTAAAGCCAGAGGGCATCACAACCCTTTGACCCAGTGCTTAAGTAGAAAAAACAAAAGGTACTTGAGACTCTCCTACAAAACTACTCCCCTAATCGGGCTTCTCAAAATGGGCAGGCCCATCAACAGGTGGGAAAGATCTTTAATCACATTAAAATAATTAAAATAATTAACAATACAAATACACACACTCTTTCTAGTTAAAGAAACTCATATTTCTGTACTTTACTCCTCAATCAGAGGCACTTGATTATACTAAAACAAAAAAGGCAAAAGATCCTATTTTGATTGCCATAACACAGCTACAGAAGTAAAAAAGAAGCTTATATTCTATTGCTCTCTTGGTGAATTTTAAACGTTTCTTTACAGATAATTGGGTTAACACCCAGTAGGTTAGTACTGGGTAGAAAACATGAAGCTGAAAACCATCATAGTCATTGTTATTAATTTCATCTACTTAACAATTTAAGGTTCACAAAATGTTTTACACACATTATTTCATCTGATCTTCATAATAATTCTGAGAGGAAGGGGCCATAATTCTCCCCATTTTACAGATGAACAAACTTGAAGCTTAGAGATGTTAAGTGGCTTGCCCTAGTGTCGCAGAGTGGGATTCAAAGTCGTACCTTTCCTAACTCTAGATCCAGAACTATGGATGATAGGTCATGCTGCTTTCCCACTGTCAAATAAAGACTCATCAGAAATTTTAAAATTAAAGTAAAAATATCTGGGAATGAGAAGCAACATGATATATTTTAGAAATTCCACTGAATTTGAAGTCCAAGAGTTCAAATTTGAGCTCTACTACTTATTACTTATGTGGTGTTGGGCTACTTATTCACTTTTCCGGGTCTCTACTTCTACATCTTTAAATCTGAGATGGGAGAAGAAGCAGGGAATCTGGGCCTTTAAGGTTCCTTCAGCTCTAAAATCCTATGATCCTATGAAATAACCATGTAAACTAATGAGGAAAAGGTAGAATACAATTTGTGAAAGTCAAATGTGTTTTGCAAGTCACTTCTAAGAACCACACTTACAGTGGTGGGGAAGAAGGAGAGAGAAGGAGGGAGGAAAGGAAAGAGGGAGGGAGGGAGACTGAGAAAACACAGCAATGAACATACCTATGGTCCAGTCAATTCAATACAATTAAGTGTGTGTGCAAGGTACTGTATTAAACACTGGCAACACAAAACAAAATGGGAAATAGTCCCAGACATCCAAGAGCTTACATTCTATGCGAGGAAATCATGCCCAACACACATGATGTAAAACAGAACTGAGGAAGAGAGCACTAATTAAGACGCCCACAGAAGGCATCAAGAAGCAGGTGACACCAAAGCTGTTTGCACAGCAGAGGAAAGAGCAGATAGGAAAGACTGAATACAGGAGTAAATGGAGAGGAAAGGTCCCAAAGCAGAATGGCAGAGGATGACCTTGAAAGGACAATGATTACTTTTTCTTCACAAGCTAGAATGATGATGGAGGATAGGAGATAATGAATGATTTTTAGAACTGGAAGGAGGGAGGATAAAGAGCTCACAATAAATACATTCCCATGATTTCCTCAGCAAAGTAGGAGACAAGGTTTTCTGCTGAGAAAGAAACAAGAAGGGGTAGATTTGAGGAGAAAATAGTACAGTTACTGCTGGAAGATAATAGTTAACAAAGGAAGAATATTGTTTGCTGTGCAGGTGTGAAACAGCTGCAATGAGGTCCAATCAGTATGCCTGTGACTTTTTTCAAATAGTGTTCAGGTCCTTGTAAGCAGGGACAGAGAAGGCATATGGTGGGGACAAACCAAAGCTGACTTTTACAAAGGTATTATCCATGAAGGGATGGTGAAATGATCCATTAAAGACAAGGGAATCAATGTCAGGAGAAAGTGTATACAGCAGAACTGATCAGAGGGTTAATTATGTAAATAAAGGGAGAAAAGTGAGTCTAGGGAAGGAGTAATAGACTAAGACACCAGGAAGGGCACAGAGGAACTAAAGTCAGCAAAGAAAATAAGAAATAGATTTAGGAAGAGCAAGGCAGAGGTAAAGATGAGTGGATAGGTTATGAGCAGAGAAAGTTCATTGTTCTGGATGATGTAGCTAGAACAATTGTGGGTGATAACATAGAAAATCCAAGGTTAAGTGGAAAGATCAAGAGTATGCAATGGAGGAAAAATAAAGAAGTTATGGAAGTAGAAGGAAGCTGATGCATGGAGAGATTAAGATATTTCAAGAAGTACCCAAATTAGCACTGAAATGCTAAGTATAAAGACATGGGGGATAGGAGATTATAAGTCAAGTAAGGAATCTTACTTTAATGATCAAAGCATAGTGTATAAACAAATGGGAACTGCAGTGTATTGTTCCAGGTCTAATAATGTAGGACCCCCCAAAAAAATACTTAGACATGATTAGATGGCCACAATTGCATACCCAAAGCTCACTATCTTGAATAAGAAGACAAATATAGACCCTCAAACTATCCTCGAAGATTCAACAAATGAAATATACTAGAATTTTAGTATTATCACAGTTCAAATTGTCTCTATCAACCAAACATACTATTAAATAATAAAAATTAAAAAATATTTTACTGAATGCCAGCATACCAAATATTCATATCTCAAAACTATATAGAATTGAAGACTTCTCAAACATAAAAAGTCTAGCAGAAAAAATCAAAATCATGTATAAAAAGGTCAAGGATATATCATGTCTCTCATTCTGCTTGCCATGGGAGTAATCCCCAAAATTCTGCCACTAAGCATATATCCAATCCTTTTATTAAGTTAAAAAGTGTAGTTATTTTATCCACCTATGTAATAGTATACCTAGTACTAATTATAAAAGAATAGTAGGAGGAAGGCAACTTTTACTAGGTCTGTTTCTATCTAAGTTCCAACAAAAAGATGAGAATGAGATCAACACTGTCATCATCATCACCACCACCACCACCACCACCACCACAGTTGATACTTAGAAAGCACTTTTAAAGTCTGGCAAAGTGCTTTACATACATTATCTCATTTGACTCTCACAAGAGGACCGTGCAGGAGGTACTACAGGTACAACAGTATTAACCTTATTTTTGAGACTCAAGAGGTTGTCACTTGCCATAATCACACAGTGACAGTTGAACCCAGGCTTCTGCTGACATTGATTCCAGCACTCTCCCTTCTATACTACATTCCTTTTCAGGTATAACTCAGTGGGTCTCACAGAATCGAAGATCCTAAGTAAGATGATGAAAGGTGGTCTCAGTCTCTTTCTCTCCAAAATCTGGAGAACTGGTTGATTCTTCATCCCCAAATGACAGAGAATGTCACAGATCCAGAAGACATACTTTGCTCTTGAGGTTCCATTGTGACAGGCCCTCTGTTGTCACTGGCTCTGAGAGTTTCAGGGTTTCAAGTAAATATGAGTCACCAGGAAAGGGGTTCTTTCCTTTCTGCCCACAATTACCAGAAGCAAGATGCTACAGGTAGAGTCCTATCTCTCCTGCCACACATTTTCCATTCTTTCTTCTCCACATCTCTCTCAGGATTCTTTATTGGTGGATTCATTTCCATTCACTTCCTCTTTTACATGGTCAAAGTTAATGTACACTCTTCCTCTGACTCTGCTTTTTTCATCATCATTATTATTTCTTAAGGCCCTTCCGAATGTCTCTATATTTGTTTATCTGTATTGCGTTACAGTAGAGCATTAAGTAATGTTTTCCAATTTGTTTGACTATTCCTCTATTGCAAGACATTTAAGTTGCTTCCAGTTTTCTTTTGACGGCACATAAAGCTGTTATAAAAGTCATCAAGAAGAAAGTACTTTTTCTTTGTAAGAACATTTTCAAGGCATAATCTCAATAATGAAATTACTTGAAACATAAGAAGTTACATTTACTTCTGTAATTTTTATTGTGAATTACTAGACTGCTTGCCCAAGAGATTTATCATTACACCAGCATGGAATGTGTGAATCTGTTCCTCTTCATTCTCATTAGCATTTTATTCCAGTGTTATTAACGAAATTTGCCAAATTGATGAGTCCTTGTCCTTTTCTTCATTGCCCATGACTTAAAATGTCTGGTTTCTAAACATCATATCATCTCTTTTTATTCAAGATTAAACACAAAAAGAATTTTGCTCAATTTTTCCCAAAACACAGCTGTCACTCCAACACACTCTCTGGATTGTTCATAAATAGCTGATGTAGAGGTAGGATGGGGAGTTACTACAGAAATACTATTTTCTTACCAAATCTTCAAACCATAAAAATTGTTTTTATTTCTGGCCTGTAAGTTCATTACCATGAATTTCCAGAGTGCTATTCTCCAAAGACTTATGTATAGTTTCTTCTTCTGGTAGGGAATGATGCTGAAAATTAGCATTGCATAAATACCTTTATCTTTTTTGGTGAAAAACTCCTTAGAATATTTCCCCAACATAGCGTATTTTCGAGGGATTTTCCCCGGCAGTTCAATGATCAATGCTATGTGATCTGCATTAGAGAATGTTGCCAGCAAAACAGAAACATACAACAGCGTAATCAGTACATCACATGCATACACTAACGCTGGCCTGGTACAGACAGAAACAGATTGATTGTGAAATGCACCGATTACCAGAGGAGTCAAAGTGATCCCCAGGGCCTGTCAAATTTAGAAGGCAGGGTTGAGAAGAAGCACAAAGAGGTAGCACTAGAGTGCTAGAGCACTAGAATAATATAAGTGCTAGATTTTGCTGAGAATAAAATAAATTTTTATGAAAAATGACAACAATGGCATTTCCAACTGCAGTCCCTTCATATCACCTGACTGATCAGAATATAAATTCTGCTTGGACTGATTTTTCAATCTGAGGAAATGTGCCCCCCACCCCATCTTTTTAGTAGTATAGGTAGGTTACAACCAGCAGTTTCCATTCCATTTCTGTCTGCATCGTGGCACCTTTCAAAAAGAAGAGGTACTACCTCTGCGATTGAAGAATTCCCGAGAATATTTTCCAGACAAAGCAAAGTGCCTTGGGATACTGCCTAGAAGCTCTATGATGTGTGCTATATGGTCTATGAAGGAGAGAAAAAAAGGATATGGGGAAGGGGGAGGGGTCAGAGGGAAAGATGGGATAAAAATAAGAAAACAGAATTAGTAAAAAATTTGAAACAGAGTCAAATCAACAATGTTTGCAGCAAATCCATGCAGTAGTTTCCAGGGCTGGCAGAGGTCTGGCATCATTATTAGCATTAACAGTAAATGATGCCCAGATTACTAATGCCATAGGCATCACAGGCAAATAAGCATGGAAATGGACAGTTTTACCAATGAAATTCAAGCATGAATTACTTGTTTGTAGACAGTTATCAGCTAGTTTAAGGAGTACACAGAAATCAGTAGCTCTATATTACCACATCAATACAAATTAAGAGGAATAAAGCAAAGCTCAAATTTTGGGGCTTCAGAACTGATACAATCCATTACTTTTCAGTCAAATTTCACTCATATGCAAGTGTTACAGGGAGAAGAGCTTAGGTCTTCAGTCTGCTCTTAAGTAAGCTGCCTGTGACTGCTGGATGGGGTCTGCCCATCTACTGCTACTGATGGAGCTTAAAACTAAAAGGAAAAAAATCTCAATTTATGTTTGGAAACCAAGGTATAGCTTATTTATGGGCAGTCACTCTCTAGGAATTATATTGCTGAGATAGAGAGCTGTGCTGAGCTTAAGTCTTCATGAACAAGAGAAACTCACCTTCATCTCTGGAATAGTCTTCACCCGAATGTGGTTCAAACAAATAATCTCCAGTTGCAAGCTCAAATGCCTAGAAAATAACAGATGACATATTTCAAAAAGATGTTACAATGAATGACCAAACTCGTCCTTACACAGAAAGAGCAGTATATTTTACCAAGGTATGAATCAAACCAAGTAGTTTCATATAGACTTAGCATTAGACTTCCCCCCTCAGCCAAAAAGCCCTAAGTTTTTTTAAAATGCCATTGCCCCTTAGTGAAGGAGGGATGTGGTGAACATTATCACTGTAGGATGGTTAATGTGACACACCCACACTAGACAGAAGGTAGTGGATCCTGGTTTTCTTTTTCCTATAGAGGCTACTCCAGATCTACAGTCTCAGTGTGAATGAACTTACAGAAAATAACAAAACAAATGCTTATACCCATTATTAAAGCACCAAATAATTAAGCCTTTATCCCTAGATGTTTTCCCACCTTCCCACACTTTGAACTGACCATATTTTAGTAGTGAAAGGTGGCTAAGGATATAACAACTGCTTCTTTCCTTACAGACAGAAGCTTGCCACTGTCACCAGTATCAGTTTGTCAGTTACTGAACATTTGCATTTCTTATGTCACAAAAAGAACCCTGCCCGAAAGTCAGCTCTAGCGGTACAATGTAACATGCAGAGATGGGGGAGAGGTTTGGGAGTCTAAAATAAGGAACTGACTAACATTAACTTTTCATAAATGCAAATATTTTTACATAATAGTTCATAGGCTTTTATTTTGTTGTAAGGCAGCTCTCATGTTATCACGAAGGCTCAAAGGCTGATAGGAAATTTGTAACAAAGCACAATCTTTGTAACTTCTTGATAAGGAGCATCTTGCCACAAGCATAGTCCTGGCCTCTCTAAGGGAATATGGTTGACTGGTGAAGGCGGGGCCAGATGACCCAATGAATCTAAACAGTAGTAAATAGCATCTTAATGCTGGTAAAAATACCTTTAAAGAACAGACCCATCTGGCTAAAAGGGTAACTGTGCAGGACACTGCTTTCTGTTAGCTCCAACATATCAAATAGTGTGCTCTGGGAGTCTATGGAGCATCCATTCAGGAATGCCCTTCAGTAAGAAAACAGTGAAGAATTTATAAACACAATGTTTCCTTTTAAGTCAAAAAAGAACATTCATTTGAAATGAATGGGTTAAGTAGGGGCAATTCCCAGTTTCCCTAGGAATGAGTAAGCTTCACTTTCTATTAAGCACTTTCTTGTGCTTCATAGGAGAAACTAAAATACGAAATCTACTATAGGGCTAAGCTTGGAAATAAGAAAACAAGGTGGAACCAAGATAGCAGAGTGAGAGCCCATACTCACCTAAGCTCTAAGACAAACTCCTTCACATGCCTCTAAAAGGAGAATCTGAACAAATTTTAGAATGGCAAAATACACTAGAAGACAGATTTCCAGCCGAGGGCAGCTTGGAAGGTCAATGGGAAGGATCTGCTGCACGGGGCTGGAGGAGCGCACAGTGCATAGGTGTACCAGTGAAGACCTCGCCATAGCAAAGCCAAGCAGGAAGCCCTTGGACAGTCTGAAGCAGCAGCAGCACTGTGGATTATCAAACATGTGTCCAGGATGGGATTCCAGCGGAAGAGGTCGAGAGAGAAACGCAGAACCCCAGGTAACAGCAGAAGCACTCCTGAGACTATCAGCCCAGAGATTAAGCGTTTGTAAATAACATACCTACTTGAACATCCCAGAGCCAAGAGGGTGGAGTGAACTGCAAATGCTCTATCCCTCCCCTTGTTGACCTTGAAAAACCCAGAGAATATTTCCCTAGGAAAAATCCTGAAATAGTGAGATCACCCAAAGGGGTAAATAGTCTCTTAGCCAAAGTGGCAAAGGGGGGTCCCTCTTGCTGTGGTTTGAAGGGGACCAGATAGCCCCACATTAGTGAACTGGGAGATCCTAAGACCCATGGGGATAGAGCCCGTAAGCACCAACACGAGGATCCCAAGTGTGCCTCAGCACAGCCAGGGGAATTGGGAAGACATTAGTGCAGACAAGGTTCACCAACCACACTGAGCCTGTCTGTGCTCTAGCTCAGGAGAGGAGACCTCCTGCAGCCAGACTACTCCTCCCCACAACTCGTGAGACACTTCACCTGGCCTCTGCTTTCTCACATCAGCCAGCTCAGCATCAGGTACGCTACAGCATTCTAGCTTCAAGCTGAAAGAACCAGAGGCCACAACACATAAAGCCTCAAGTTCTAAGCACAAGAACCATGGGGCTGAGCCCCCTGAGTCCCAGAAGCAGAAATCAAAAAATCCAGGAAAAGGATGACCACAATAAGTAAGTAGCAAACCAGAAAAGACCATAGAAGCTCACTATGGGAAAAGGACCAAAACAGGAATACCGAAGAGATCAGCATTGAGACTGTACTCCCATCTGAAACCTGAGAAGGGAATACGAACTGGTCTCAAGCCCAAAGAGCATTCTTGGAAGAGTTCAAGAAGGATTTTAAAAGCCAAATTAGAAAGATCAAATAAAAATTGGCTAATGATTTTTAAAATACAAATAAAGAATTCATGGAAGAATTTAAAAAGAAAATTGGACACAAGGATAAAGAGACACAAAACCTAACTGGAACAATTGGACAAAAGAAAAAGGAGATGCAAAAATTAACTGAGGAAAACAATCTAGCATTCAAACCATCCTGTTCTCAGCACTGTCTCATTGGGTCATTCTGTAAACCTGCCCGTGGGACTCACCAGGTGTCTGTGAATTGGACTTTGTTCATCTTAGTCACGGACAGACTAAGTGCCTCTAAACACAATTCTAGCTCATAGAGGCTCCTAAAGAAATAATAACTAAGAGCTAAAGACAATGACATTCTAGAAAAGACTACTGTAGGACTCCAATTCAGTGTTCTGTTTGTTTTTAAGAAAGATGGCTATCCTTGGATGGAGGATGGAAAATTGCCCAAGAATGAGAGCTCTCCCTAAGTGGAAGGAGCTGCCTTAGGAGAGAGGGGCTTCCCACTCAATGGAGGTCTTTGAGAAAGGACTAGAGGATGGACAACATGAGAAGGGAGGTACAGTGGGGATATTCACTGAGTTGTGTCTTCGGCTGGATGGCTTCTCAGGTCCCCTGATTCTCGGTGACTCTTTTATTCAGATCCTATTTGAGGACTGGAACTTTCTGTAGAGCCTCACATCCTCTGGACCATGATGGCAGGGTTCTAACCCTCTGTTGTTTCCATGGCTAGCCTGATATGAGTGTACAGTCTCCATAGCTAACGACTATTCACATGTCTGTGGATGACCTCATTTCATATGGTTCCCCCAAGAAATACACTGAATGGCTCCCTCATCTTATAGACTCTTTTTCCAACGATATTAAAAGCTTATTTGGTCTCAACAAGTACAACATCCTTAATGTGTACCACAAGGGTGAGAGACTGAAGGCTTTAACATTAAATCTGGAGGTCAAATTTCACCAATGGATGAAAGGAATACCTACAAATATCATGACCCCTCCAAACAAGATACACTGACAGCATCAATATCAAAGAGAAAACTCCAGCTGAGTGTCTGGAAAGTTACTGGCATCCTAAAATTAAAATTTAATGGAAAGAACACATGTGAAGCAATGAATACCTTGGCAGTGTCAGTTATGACATACATTTTAGAACTGTAAAACATGTCATAGCATATTTGGAAAGCTTCTTTAAAAAATCCATATAAAAGCAATGAGACATAGGGGTATTGTGTCACCAAAAAGGGAAAGAAGCTGGACAAACCTCCTTAGAGCCCATTTTAAATCCTTCAAAAAACCCATAAGAATTCTTTTGGAACAAGGAGAAATTATTACAAAGCTTCCTAACCCAATCCTAAGCCACTGGGTTTGTTGAAGGTAAGGGATAGAGGCATCAATGAAGCAGATAAGATCCAAGAATGGAAATAAACACCTTCCTTGGACAACATCCATGATAGTTATGCCCACTATATGTCAACAAAGAAGCATCAAAAATAAGAAGAGCTTCGGTCCATGGTTTCGTTTGAGGAAATGGAGAGGACTGTGACAGCCTGTCAGATCGGGTCATCACCATCAGAAACTACCAAAGGGTTATCCTTGAGGAGCCCAAGCTTGGTGATCAAGATAGATTGTGTAAGGGCACGGTGTCAGTTGGGCAACAAAAAGGCTACACCTTCCAGACCCTTGATGAGATATTCCCTTGTGACTAGAAGGTCACTTTCTTTCAAAGATGGACAGATGGGCAAAATCTCTATGCCACAAATACAGGCCTCCCAGTATCCTGGAGACCCCAAGCCATAAACTACACTGGAACTAGATGCTGAGCCCAAACCAGGCTCCTGCCTCCGACCTCTCTGATGCAACAGGGGTGGTAAAACCCAAAGCATACTTGTATAGGTGCTGTCATACCAAACAATCATGATCATCTCTAAGATGAAGGAACAGAAAATCTTTCAAATGCAGGGACCTGGCCAAGGAGACGAATCCAGTGTGGGGACAGAGTAAGGCACACCCTTCCTCTTTGTCCTGCCTGCCCCAGGGAACTGCATAAAGGATGCTACATGGGGGGGGGGGGGGGGGGGGGGGGGGAGGAATGGCAAGAAAGAGGGGGCAGGGCACTAAGCAGGAGCATCTGTTCTGGTTGACTTTTGTTCAACTATAAAAAGCAGTTATTTATGACTATGGTGAAAATGTATTTCATAGGAATGTATGTATAGAACGTATATAAGATGGCATGCCATTTTGGGAGGGAGTGGGGAAGGAGAGTGGGAGGAGGGAGAAGGAAGGGACAAAATCTAAGATATATGGAAGTAACTGCAGAACACTGAAAAATAAATTAAATAATTTAAATAAATAAGAATCTTTAAAAAAAGAAAACTATTAAATATTAGAATTGGGCAACTCGAAGCTAATGACTCTTTGAGACATCAAGAATCAGTCAATAAGAATCTGAAAGAGTGAAAAAATAGAATAAAACATAAAGTATCTTACTGGAAATAAGAAAACAAGTACTCAGTCACAGGCACTAACTCCTGACAAATGACTTAACCAACTAACAAGTTCTTACAGCAGGCCCCTGGCCAAGCTCCACTCAAGGGCTCTTTCTGGACTCTCCTGGCTTCAGAGTGGTTACCAAGAGTAACTGTAGCCTGATTTACGTATTCTTTTCTTTTGTCATTAAAGGGACCATGCCCTGATCACTTCTTAAAGAGGCCTATTCACTGAATGGCCTTACCTCACTCTAAGTGAGGACCTGAATAGGCCAGGGTCTCCCCCTGCATCCTGGATCTTCTCCAGTCACCCTGATGAGTATCTGGCCACTGGATCCAGATGGTTCAGGAGGGGAAAGTGAGGCTGGTGACCTGCACAGCCCTCCCTCACTCAAAACAAAGTCAAGTGTAAGCCATGTCATGATTTCTCTGATGTCATCGTCTTCTTTGAAAACAAAGGACGAACACATTAAGTTATCTATTACATGCCAGGCACTGTCTTAGAGACTGGGGCTAGAAGTATAAAGAATTTAAAAATCCCAACTCACAAGTTTATATTCTAACGGAGGAGACAAGTGTGTGTGTGTGTGTGTGTGTGTGTGTGTGTATGTGTGTGTGTGTACACACATATATATCATAAATATAAAGCAAACAAATACAACTAAATACAAAGTGGTTGGTATGGAGGAACAGCACTTGAAATTAAGGGGATGAGGGGCAGGAAACAGTAAAGAATTCATATAGAAGATAGCATTTAATTCACATTTTAAAGGAAGAGAGGGAGCCTATGAGGAGGTAGGAAGAAAGTACCTTTCAAGCATGGAGACTGGCCAGTGTAAAGGCATGGAAATGTGAGTGATGGAGTAGACTGAGAGAGAAATAACTGGAAGACCATTTTGACTGAATCTAAGCGTGTGGGACAGAAAATAACATATTCAATGAGGCTGAAAAGAGAAACGTAGGCCAGATTGGGTAGGGATTTAAAATCTAAACAGAGAATTTCTAGAAGAAATAGGATCCCACTAGAGTTGATTGAGTAGATGGTCAGAGATGTTTTTACAGAAAATTAATTTAGCAGCAAGAGACCAATTAGGAGACTGTAGCAATCTAAGAAAGAGGTGAGAGGCGCCTGAACAAAGGTACTAAATAGCTGTGACAAGAGAGAACAGGTTGTAACTGAGAGACATTGTAAAGGCAGAAGCAACAAGATTTAGCAGATGAATGGACATGAGTGAGAGAAAGTGAGAAATCAAGGATAATGCTGAGGTTATACACTTAGGTGAACGGAAAGGTGGCAGAACCATTGACAGAAATCGGGAAGTTGAGAAGAAAGGAGTTCTTGGGAGGAATTAATTCAATTTCAGACACTGAGTTTAAAATGTCTTTGGAACCATTTGAAATGTCCAACAGACAATTAGTAATGTGGGACTAAAGTTCAAGGGAAAGACTGGACTAGACACACACACACACTTGGGAATCATCTTCATAGAAATGGTGATTAAACCTAAGAAAGCTAATGTTAACTAAGAGAAAGAGCAGAGAGGAAAAAGAGAGGAGGGGCTGGGACACAACCCTGTGAATGTTCCCAGTTAGGGACCAGGATCAATCTCTCTGCCTCACCTCTTCTTCCTATGCCGATCCATCTTCCACTCAGCTGTCAAATAAATCTTTTGGAAGGTCAAGTCTGCCCATGACACTCCTTTACTCAGTAAACTCCAGTGGCTCCCTATCATCTCCAGGATCAATATAATACCCTCTGTTTTGCTTTTAAAGCCCTTCATAACCTCTTCTTAGCTTTCTGGACTTCTTATATTTTAATCCCTTTTTACTTTGCAATCCAATGACACTGGTCTCCTTAGTCTTTGCACACAATACTCCAGCTCCTGACTGAAACTTTTCCCTGGCTGTCCTCCTATGATGGGAACTCTCCCTCCTTGTCTCTGCCTCCTGGCCTCCTTCAAGGCTCAGCTAAAGTCTCATCTTTTGCAAGAAGCTCTTTCTAGTCTGCTTTAATTTTAGTGTCTTCCCTCTGAGACTATCTCCAAATTATTCTTTATATATTTTTTTATACATAGTTGCATGCATACTGCCTCCCTCATTGGACTGTGAACTCCCTTCCTATATTAACCAGCAGATGGCATCATCATCACCACCACCACCACTACAACCACCAAATTCATTACCATTCTCTCTCTCTCTCCCCTCTCCCTTTCATGAAGTGTATATTTCCATTCCTTTCAATATACCACAGTGACTTCTAAAAGGAAACAATACTGGAGATTTCAGAAGTAGGACTACAGCTCTATTTTTTGTTCTTATAAATTACAACCTCCAAGAAATAATTCACCATGACAGTTCTGTTGCCATTTTGTTTATACAACTCTTTTTTTCAGCTTCTAAAAACCTGGATGTTTCACTCATGATAATAGCCCAAGAAGGTGTGGGCACAGGACAGCAAAGGAGAGGTCTTTGGAGTGGAAAGACTCTCAAGAATGGAAACTGACAGGTATGGAAATCATAGGCATAATGTCCATAAAGGATGAACTCACAGATTCACAAACCTGGAGAAAAACTTTATTAAATGGAGAAAAAAATATTCTTCACCACACATTTGTATGTATATTATGTATACTAGCATAAAAGCATGCATCAAAAATTACCATGAATAAACATCAACAACAATTGAGGAGACTTCCAGAGCTGTTCCCAAGGTAGAGGGGCACAGGAAGCATTCAGCTGAGCTCACCCAACATTCCCCTCCAAACAACTTTAAAATAATGCCTAAAATCAAATTCTGGAGCGGCAGAGTCAACAAAAAAATCAGGGTGAGATGTATTTTCAGCCCAAGACAACTTAGTATGTTGGAAAGAAAGGTTTGTGGCACAGGGCTAGAGGCCGGCCCAGAATCCAAGTGGATGAAACAACAGTGGTGGAAACAAACTGGGTGGTTGAGACAGAAGCACCAACAACAGCAGCTTCAGGAGCTCTCAAGCCAGAGACAGTAAGGGGACCTACCTGGCAATTGGGCAGAAAGAGATTACAGGGGACGACCTCTATGCTAGGTCATTTGGCAACTCTATTGCCTCTAGCTACTTTTAGGTCATAGTTCAAGGGTGGAGAGGAATACTTTCGGTCAAGAGGGAGAAAGAGTCCAGAGGAGCAAAACTGCTTTTGGTCACAAGGGGAGCAGGAGCCTTAAGGTACAGTATCATTTCCAGTACCAAAGGAGCAGGGGTTATGAGGAGCAGTGTCACTTCTGGTCCCAAGTGATCAAGGACACCCTAAGGAACAATATACTTTTCAGTCCCAGGGAATCAGGGGCCTTTCTAGGATAGGTAGCACAGCCCTCCCTCACTCAAAACAAAGTCAAGTGAAAGTCATGTCATTATTTCTCTGATGGTCTTCTTTGGCAACAAAGGATGAACACACACCAGAATATAGATCAGGAGAGCGGTGACTATACCTTCCCCTAGATCAGACCACCTTGGAAGCACAAAAACTTCCAAACCCTCAGAACTAGCCCTGAAAAAAAAACAAACTGTGGAAAAATCCTGAAGCTAGAGACAGTGCTCCTCCCTTCCCTATCTCAAAATCAAGAAACAGAGTGGTAAAATGAGCAAACAACAAAAAAATAACCTGACCACAAAAAGATAGTAGGATAAAACAGAAAATCAAGACACAAATTCAGAAGACAGTTAAGTAAAACAGCTAAAATCAAAGCCTCAAAAAATGTAAACTGCCTAGTAGTATCACATTTCCAACTATATTATAAAGCAATAATCATCAAAACAATCTGGCACTGGCTAAGAAATAGTGGTAAATAGGTGGAATAGATTAGGTACAAAATATACGGTAGTAAATTACCAAGGTAATATATTGTTTAATAAACCTAAAGATTCAAGTTTTTAGGACAAGAATTTAATAGCTGACAAAAATTACTGAGGAAACTGGAAAACATTTTGGCAGAAACTAGTTATAGATGAACATTTCACACCATATCCCAAGATAAGTTCAAAATGGGTGCATGATTTAGATATAAATGGTCATATCTTAAATAAATTAGGAGAGCATGGAAAAGGGTACTTTTCAGACCTATGGAAAAGGGAAGAGCTTATGACAAAACAAGAAACAGAAAGAATTAATGGAAGTAAAATGAACAATTTCGATATACGAAATTAAAAAGCTTTTGCATAAACAAAACTAAATTTCTAGAAGGAAAATAGAAACCTGGGGAAAAAAAATTCTTAGAGCAATTTTCTCTGATAAAAGTATCATTTTTCAAATACATAGGTAACAAGTCAAATTTATAAAAATGTGGACCATTCCTCAGTCAGTAAAGGATATGGACAGGCAGTTTTCAGAAGAAGAAATCAGTTATCAATAATCACATGAAAAAATGCTCTGAATCACTATTGATTAGAGAAATGCAAATTAAAACACCTCTAAGGTACCACATTGGGAAGGATAATTTCAGAAGACTTATATAAATTCATGAAAGTGGAGCTGGTAGAGCTGGGAGAACATATTACATGGTGGTGGAAGTGTGAGGATAATTGGCTATTTTGACTACTCTGATTGGAATGGTGGTTCAGGGTAATTCCAGGGGGACAATACCCCATGATGGGGTAATACTGTTCACTGATGAGGTAATACTGTTCACTGTTTCACTTCACAGAGAATGAACTCTGAATGAATACTGGGGTGTGCCTTCTTCATTTTCTTTGTTCTGTCTTTTTTTATGTTTTTTTTTGTTGCAGCACAACTGGTTTGGAGGTATGTTTTTCATGTCTTCACATATATAGTTCATGCTAGGTTTCTGGTCTTCTTGGGAAGGGAGAAAGGGAAGGAAAAGGAGAGAGAATTTGGAACTCAGGGTTTTAAAAACTGTTAAAAACTGTATATAATCGGGAAATGTTTAAAGAAATAAAAATGTTTCAAATGAAAAAAAAACTTGGCACGTAAAATGAGAGAACCTAATCCAATGACTGGTGGAAACAAATCTTATCAATATAGACATTCAATTCAATTCAATGAGCATTCATTAGCTACCTATGTGACAGGAAAAGGATATGAATCACGAAGAAATAAAGAAGGCTAGAATGAATGAATGGTTAGACATACAAGGAGAGAGCAAAGACATGAAAATCCAAGGTCCCAAAGACACAAATATACAAATGTCCTCAAGGACCTTATATTCTACTGGACAGAGTGGGGAATAACATGAACATGATACCACATTCTAAACATGGGAAAGCAAAGCCACATAGCTGAGAGATGGAATACTAGATGAAGGGAGCAACAAATGTACTTTAAACAACAAAAAGAAGAATTTGAATTTAACCTGAAGGCACTGGGAATCACTGAAAATGCTTTGGTACAAATGGATATGGGCACAACTATGCATTAAGATAAGCAATTTCAGGGCTCTCTGGATGATGGATTAGAGAAGAAAGACCAACAAGGATGTTACAATCTATGTAAGAGGTAATGAGAGCCGGAACTGGGAAGATGCCAGATTATTGGATACATGCAGACATATGAAAAAAATCTTATGAAGGTAGAATTGATAAGACTTATAACTTACTAGATATGTGGGGGAAGGAGAGATGAGGAAGAGTGAAGACTCTGATGTTACAAGTCTAAATAACTATAAGGATAGTGATCCTCCAAATAGAAATAGGCATACTAAGAAGGGGATGGATAGGGGAAAGAAAATGATTTCTAATTTAAATATGATGAGTTTGAGATGCCTAAAGTATATCTAAGTGGTACTATCTAGAAGATAGTTGGAGATATGAAACTAGAGCCTAGAAGATAAATGGGAACTGGACACAGATATAAAAGTAATGGGAACTGATGAGGTCACCAAGAGATATAAAAAGAAAGAAGACCTAAAACAAAATCCCAGGATACACTGATACAACAGGAAAGCATCATGAAGGAATCATGAAGGAGTAAAAAAAAAGCTAGGGTGGCCAAGATGGCGGGCTAGAAAGATACACATATGCTAGCTCCTAACCCACGGTCCATAAAATACCTGTAAAGAAGAACTCCCAACAAATTCTGGAGCAGCAGAAGCCACAGAACAATGGAGTGGAGGAGATATCTGTTCCAGAGAGACCTGAAAAACTGACACAAAAGGTCCATTGCCCGTAGCACAGCACGGCCCTGCCTTGGCTGGGCAGCCCCAAGGGGACCAGATCTGAGAAGGCTTCAGTGGCAGAATCTCCAGCAGCTGCACAGGTGCCTCCACCCACAGGTGCCAAAGGTCAGTGAGAGGGTCTTTTCTTCTTGCCCAGAGGGAAGTGGGGTGTCTCCATAACTCAGGCCCCCTCAGGAGGCAGTAGCAGAGGCAGCAGCAGACAGGAGCTCCCAGAGCAGATAGGAGCTCGGATCCATTGTTGAAGGTCTCTGCAAAGACTCCCTGAGGGAACTGAGCCCTGTGTGGAAGCCCTGCCCCCACCTGAGCACCTGAGCTTAATCTCACATTGAATAGCAGCCCTGCCCACACTGAAAGTCCTGAGGCAGGGAAGCAGCATTTGAATCCCAGCCCCTTAGCACAGGTGGGGGGATCTGGAGGCAAGGTGGGTGGGGAGAGGAAACTAAGAAGTCAAGTAACTGGCTGGGAAAATGCCCAGGAAAGGGAAAAAATAATAAGACCATAGAAGGTTACTTTCTTGGTGAACAGGTATCTCCTCCCATCCTTTCCAATGAGGAAGAACAATGCTTACCATCAGGGAAAGACATAGAAGTCAAGGCTTCTGAATCCCAAACATCCAAAATAAATATTCAATGGGCTCAGGCCATGGAAGACCTCAAAAAGGATTTTGAAAATCAAGTTAGAGAGGTGGAGGAAAAACTGGGAAGAGAAATGAGAGAGATGCAAGAAAAGCATGAAAAACGGGTCAATACCTTGCTAAAGGAGACCCAAAAAAATGCTGAAGAAAATAACACCTTGAAAAACAGGTTAACTCATTTGGCAAAAGAGGTTCAAAAAGCCAATGAGAAGAAGAATGCTTTCAAAAGCAGAATTAGCCAAATGGAAAAGAAGGTTCAAAATCTCACTGAAGAAAATAGTTCTTTCAAAATTAGAATGGGAACAGATGGAGGCTAATGACTTTATGAGAAACCAAGAAATTAAAAAACAAAACCAAAAGAATGAAAAAATGGAACATAATGTGAAATATCTCACTGGAAAAACAACTGACCTGGAAAATAGATCCAGGAGAGACAATTTAAAAATTATGAAACTACCTGAAAGCCATGATCAAAAAAAGAGCCTAGACATCATCTTCCATGAAATTATCAAGGAAAACTGCCCTGACATTCTAGAACCAGAGGGCAAAATAAGTATTCAAGGAATCCACTGATCACCGCCTGAAAGAGATCCAAAAAAAGAAACTCCTAGGAACACTGTGGCCAAATTCCAGAGTTCCCTGGTCAAGGAGAAAATATTGCAAGCAGCTAGAAAGAAACAATTCAAGTATTGTGGAAATACAATCAGGATAACACAAGATCTAGCAGTTTCTACATTAAGGGATCGAAGAGCATTGAATAGGATATTCCAGAAGTCAAAGGAACTAAGACTAAAACCAAGAATCACCTACCCAGCAAAACTGA
This sequence comes from Bettongia penicillata ogilbyi, assembly GCA_023548195.1. Classification (NCBI taxonomy): domain Eukaryota; kingdom Metazoa; phylum Chordata; class Mammalia; order Diprotodontia; family Potoroidae; genus Bettongia; species Bettongia penicillata. The sequence continues at coordinate 6,156,155 of JAJHZJ010000245.1, read as the reverse complement.
GTATAATATTTCAGGGGAAAAAATGGTCTTTCAATGAAATCGAGGACTTTCAAGCATTCTTGATGAAAAGACCAGAGCTGAAAAGAAAAGTTGACTTTCCAACAGAAGAATGAGAAGAAGCATGAAAAAGTAAACAGCAAAGAGAAGTCATAAGGGACTTACTAAAGTTGAACTGTTTACATTCCTACATGGAAAGACAATATTTGTAACCCTTGAAACTTTTCAGTATCTGGGTAGATGGTGGGATTACACACACACACATGCACACACCACAGAGCACAGAGTGAATTGAATAGGATGGGATCATATCTTTAAAAAATGAAATTAAGTGTTGAAAGGGAAATATATAGGGAGGAGAAAGGGAGAAATGGAATGGGGCTAATTATCTCTCATAAAAAAGCAAGCAAAAAATTTTTCAGTGGAGGGAAAAAGAGGAGAGGTGAGAGAAAACCATGAAGTTACTCTCATCACATTCGACCAAAGGAAGGAATAAAATGTACACTCATTTTGATATGAAAACCTATCTTACAATACAGGAAAGTGGGGGAGAAGGGGATAAGCAGGGTGGGGGGGATGATGGAAGGGAGGGAAGTGGGAGGAGGGAGCTATTTGAAGTCAATACTCTTGTGGAGGTACAGGATCAAAAGAAAGAATAGAAGCAATGGGGGGCAGGATAGAATGGAGGGAAATATAGTTAGTCTTGTACAACATGACTGTTATCGAAGTCATTTGCAAAACTACACAGATATGGCCTATATTGAATTGCCTGCCTTCCTAAAGGGAATGGGTGGGGAGGGAGGGATGGGGAGAAGTTGGAACTCAAAGTTTTAGGAACAACTGTTGAGTACTGTTCTTGCTACTAGGAAATAAGAAATACAGGTAATGGGGTATAGAAAGTTATCTGGCCCTACAGGACAAAGAGAAGATGGGGACAAGGGAAGGGAGGGATGTTAGAAAAGAGGGCAGATTAGTGAGAGGGGCAATTAGAATGATCAATGTTTTGGGGTGGGGGAAGGGGAGAAATGGGGAAAAAATTTGGAACCCACAATTTTGTGAAAATGAATGTAAAAAGTTAAATAAATAAATTTAATAATAAAAAAAAAGCTAGAAGGAACGGTGACACATACCAGGCGCAAGCAAAGACATGAAAATTCAAGTAAAAGAAAGTGTATCCAGGACAAGGGGGTGATCAAAACCATCAAACACTGAACAGAAATCAAGAAACATAAACAGTGAAAAGATCATAGAATTTAGCAACAAAGAGGTTGTTGGTAATCTTGGAAATTACAGTTTCGATAGAATGTGGAGTCACAAGCCAATCTGTAAAGAAAGGGTTAAGTCAACTAAACAGGAGAGGACAAATAGAGGCAATGAATGTAAACAGCTTTTTTCTCTGAGTTGGCTGTCAAAAGGAAGAGATATACAGGATGGCAGCTTGAAAAGACAGAAGGGTCAAAAGAAGACTCAGTTTGAGGGGGTTATAGGAAGATTTGTGGACAGCAGGGACCAAGCCAGTAGATGAAAGGAAACTGAAATTTGGAGAGGGAACTGCAAAAGGGCAAGCACTTGGAGGAAACAAGAAGGGATGGAATCTTAGGCACAAGCAGAAATGTCAGCCTCTGAAAAACAAAAGCCTATCTTTATCTCAGACTAAAGAAAAAGAGTTCAAGAAAATAGGAGATGATGTTGCAAAGATAAGAAATACACCAATAGGGAAAAGACGAAGCTTATAATAAAGAGCCTCAATATTCTCAGTAAAGTATGAGTTGAGTTCCTCTCTTGAAAGAGGGGAGGAAAGAGTGGTACATGTAGCTTGTTTAAAGAAGAGAAGGTTTAGAATAGAAGTCCTAAAGTATGCAATAGGGAGTCTATCATAAAAGAGTAAAAAAGATTGTTGCACAGCAGCAGTTCAGATTAAATAGCAAATTTATAGTAGGTCCATTAAGTACAATTATGTGACTTGAAGCATTTAGCAGCACATGAACAGGAATGAAGAAGGAGAGTACTGGCAGTAATTCAGAGCTGGGATTTAGAAATGGATGAGGCAGGAAGTATCTCTTTAAATGTCTGAATCCCCAATGCTTATAATAGTATCTGGCATGCAATAAACATTTAATAGATGCTTTTTTATTCATTCAATTTATTCATCCACCCATTTACTTATTCATATAAGGAAACAATATGTATTGTTCCAAAAGCAAGACTGGAGCCAAATTATGGAGTAGTAAATGGCAGATTGAGGAATTTTTACAATGATCCATATTATTTTTTTAAATCCAACAAAGGAAAAGAAAGCACTGCTTCGTTTTCCCCAAATTCTCAAAGAAGGCACTCTAAAAGCAAATCCTTATTTCTAAATCTTAGGGTAAAAAAAGATAACTCAGTAAAGTATCACTTGTGCTCAAGTTACAGTTTTTAGTGTAGACCTTGGATGGTGGTTACAGAAACTCTTAATCTTTATAGCTCTTTAGCAGCCAATATGAAATGAAATGGTTATTGATTACTAAAGGACAACAGTCTTTAGACATAATCAATCACAATCAATGATAATATTAAGTCTTTGATGAATATACCTCGCAAAGGAGGGTATCTTCCTTTGGACAGAAACAAAATAATTTTTCAAGGAAAGCAGACAAGAAGAAAATCACATAATTTTTGCTCAAGACCCTAAAAGGTCAAATTATGTCACAGTCCACAAATAACAATAGTGTTAACATTTGTCAAAATGTAGTACGGGCATGGTGTTGGAGGGATGGCAGTAAATCTAGTCTTACTTAATGGAAAGCAAGACTGACAAATATTGTACAATATACAAGATGGCAGGGAGAGCTATGATATTCTTTGGACTCATGAGTTCAAAAAAAGAGTATTTCACATTCTTCCTTAATATCCTGTCCCAATGTATAAAATCCTTTAAAATAAGGAAATCCTCCTGCTATCGGTGAGACACTGCCATTACAAATGAGAAGCTATATCTTTAATGATCTCAATCAAATGAATTGCTAAACTCCAGACACTGAAGTAGTGAAGTATGTTCTTACCATACATGCCGTACTCCAAATATCAGCAGGTGTACTGTAGCCAGCCCCTATTAAAACTTCTATGGATCTATATTGACGAGTCTGAATATCTTCTGTGAAGTGCTTGTGCTGGAACAGAAGGAACAGAACTAAAGAGGTTAAAAAATATAAACTCCAACAAGCAACAATCAACAAAATATGTTAAAAGATTTACTCCCTACTTACCACCCAGCAAGCATTTCCCAGATCAGCAATTTTAACTCTAATTTTATCTGCATTCCGTGGATCCAGGGGATTCACCAACAAGTCAGCAGCCCGGGTTTTTGCTGGCATAAGCAAATTGCAAGACAGTAATTGTGACAAGCCATTTTCGATGTTTGAATAAAATTTTCATTTCTAACTAATCTAAATTCAGAGAAGGTTGTGGATGCTCTAGAAAATGGAAAAATTAAATACTATAATGGGTTGTGTTTTAGAACATCCACTGGGATCACTATGCCATTTGGTCACAATGTAGGAGCTTGCTATACTTCTGTTCTTTCCCCACTGAAGGTCAAGGAGTTGATGTGAGATCTCTGATCAGCATGCTGATTCAGTATGTACTTGTGTAGACAGGGTAAGTTTCCTCTACATGTTATATTCCAAATCTGTAACTATGGGGTTAATTCCTCAAGAAATAGGCAAAAAAAAAAAAATTTAGATACAGCAATCACTTTGTAAGACACCAGTGGTGTCTTACAAAGTGACACCACTGATACTGATACCATATATAGGCATGGTTTATTTCCCTTACCTTTGAGGTGTGATATTAAATTAGTTGACAGTGAGGAACTTTGAGATATCTGGATAAAAGGTATGCTATAACACCGTGATTTCCTTATAATCAACCCCCATCCTGATCTGAATAATCAGAGTTCGGGAAGTAACAGTAGAACTTGGCTTTTTCAATATAAATTTCTGAATGACTTTTTGTAGAACAAAAAGAATCTTGCTTATTAGAGATTGAGACCCCCATGTAGAAATAACCCTTTTGTTTCACTGAAAACCAGCACTTATTCAAGATTTCATTAGATGTTAACCTTTCTCTAGTAACACTACAGAAGGACATTCTGATTCATGAAACTTAAAAATAGGTTTTCAATAACTTCAACTATCATTTCCAAACAGACTCAGCCCCGACCTTCTTCCCCTAACACACATTCACATCAACAACTACTCACAGGATTATATTAACCTAGATATCTCACTAACTACTGAACTGCAACACTGTCGAAGCTAAATTTATTATCATTTGTCCTAATCTTGCTCCGTCAGTCAGCCAAAACTCGATTCTTAAGTGCCAGGCACTGTGCTAAGCATTAGGGATACAAAAGAAGACAAAAGGCAAGTCCCTGACTTTAAGACACTAACATTTCAACAGGAAAAACAAGAAATAAGTGTACATACAAAACATCTACCATGTAAATGGAAGATAATGATAGAAAGACTCTAGAATCGGGGAGGAAAAGGAGGAAAAAGATCAAGTAAGAGATGAGATCTGAACTCAGCCTTAAAGGAGGCGAGGGAAGCCCGAAGCAGAGAGTATTCCAAGAAGGTAGAACAAGCAGTGGAAAGGACCAACCATGTAGAAGAAGCAGTGGAAAGGGAGAAAATTTGGAGATGGAGTTTCCCATATAAGAAACAGCATGGCCACCATCAGTGGATCATAGGGTAAATGTAGAGGGATAAAAAGCAAAAAGATTGGAAAGTAAAGAAGGGTTTAAACTGTGAAGGGCTTTACATGCCAAAGAGATCTGATATTTGATCCTGGAGGGAGCTGCTGGCGTTTACTGCTGGGGGGGTGGGAGGTAATATAGTGAAACTTGCAATTTAGAAAGGTCATGACAGCTCACTGGAGGGATCGGCTGGAGTAGGAAGAAGACGTGAGGCAAGGAGACCAACCAGAAGGTGCCACAGTCATACAGGTATGAGGTAATGGGGAGAACATGTAGAAATATATGATAAAGATAAAGATCTGAAAACAGACTGAAGGTGTGAGGTAAATGAGAGTGAAGATTCGAGGGTGAATGGCCAGAAAGAAAGGAAAGGTAAGAGTGCCCTTAATGGTAATGAGGAAATTTGAAATAGGGGAAAAGATAATAGGTTCAGTTTTGGACATGTTTGATTTAAACATGTTAAATATGCTCAACTGAAGAAGAGGCTGTTGGTGAAAGCAGACTGGAGGTCAGGAAAGAAAGTAGGGCTTAAATGTACAGACTTCATACAGACTTGAGAATCATATGCATAAGGATGATAATTGAAGCTATAAGAGCTGAGATTAACAAGGAAGAAAGGAGAGAGGGAAAAGAGGATTTAGGAAAGAGTCTTGGGGGACACCCAGGATTAGTGAGAATGACCATGGATGTAGATCCAAAAAAGGAGACTGAGTGAAAGCACTCAGACAGATAGGAGAATCAGGAGAGAGCAGTATCAGGAGAATTTAGAATACCTAGGAGAAAAAAAGTGATCAATAATAGCATCAAAGGCTGCAGAAAGATGATGAAAAATGTGAATTGAGGAAAAAGTCATTAGATTTGGCAATTAAGAGATCACTGGTAAATTAGACAATCTTCTTCCTGATCATATGAGCAAAACAATGGAAGACTAAACGTTTTCTCTGATTCCCATAAGCTCTTAAACCTCTTCAAAACAGAAATTTAGTTCCAAAGATAAAGCAATTTCACGACTACGATACCCAGAATCCAAAAAAAGTTAAAAAATCCTCAAATAAATAAACAAACCATGAACTGATGTTTACTGACCTCACTAAGCATTCCTCTGCCACCTCCCATGCTACCTGCAGCAAGGCTGCAATAGGAGACCCAAGGACTAGGTAATGGCTTATAAAACTCACCCCATACCACAGTTCTCCCTCCCCTTTTCCAGTGCTGCGGAGACTCCAGCTCCAGTTTGTACAAGATTTCTCAGGCCTTAATAACCAGCTTGAACACAGTACTTCAGCAGCAAAAGCCTGCCGAGAATAGTAATCTGAAAGCACCAGCGCTGCAAAGGTTTTAAATTGGCAGTGCTCAGAATAACAGCAGTTTGAAGGTGTGAACCTCTGGTGCTGGGCCAGAAAGAATGAAAAAGGCTGGAGAGGAGGGAGGGAGGAGAGAGAGAGAGAGAGAGAGAGAGAGAGAGAGAGAGGGAGATGAGAGAGAGAGAGAGAGAGAGAGAGAGAGAGAGAGAGAGAGAGGGAGGAGAGATGAGAGAGATGAGAGATGAGAGAGAGAGAGAGAGAGGGAGGGAGGGAGAGAGGGAGGGAAGGAGGGAGGGAGGGAGAGAGGGAGAGAGAGGGAGAGAGAGAGGAGAGAGAGAGAGAGAGAGAGAGAGAGAGAGAGAGAGAGAGAGGAGAGAGAGAGGAGAGAGAGAGAGAATGCCTGTGCAGTATTCCACCAAACCTAAGAAAAGGAATGAATACAGTGCTAGGGTCAGTTCTGACCATCCTAGTCAGGTGGGGCAGAGATACTTTAGATCTAGCTCTCAAGAAAACCACAATCAGAAGTGAAAGACTTCATAAGTGATAAGGAAAATAAGGGGAGAAGGGAGTTAATTTACTGAAGAATTCAGGAAGAACATTCAAAGACCTTGAACATAAACATATATACCAACAAGAAAAACAGTAATAAAAGAAGGAACTATGACCTTGAGATGTATTAAACTACTTTACATATCTGTGAAAGGAAAACAAAGGAAAATAATCCAACACCTGATGAGACAGCCCTCTAGAATATGATGATGCTACTGGATGATTTAAAAGAGAAATGAGAATTATGAAAACATAATTTAATGGCCTGCAAAGTAAAAATTATGAGCAGAAGAGAAAAATTGAATAGGCAATTCCAAGTCCCATCAAAGAAAAAAGAAAGGGAATGACAGACAGACTAGGAATACAAATTCATATATGTAGAGCATAACCTAGAAGAGGAGAAGCAAAAACAAGAATGTTAAAAGAAAATATGTTCACTTTGCAAACAAAAAACATCATGATCTTGAAGACAGTCTGCATAGAGACAACCTAAGGATCACAGGTCTTCCAGAAAAGCATGATAAGACAAAAAACCTTCACATCATAACAAAGGAAATTATGGAAGAGAATTGCCTAGAAGTAAACATAGAAAACAAAATTCCAATTGAAAGAATTCACAGACTGCCTTCAGGAAAAAAAAAAAAAGGCTGCAAATTTTAAAACGCATAATGTTTGGTCTTACCACTCAAGTCACAAACAAGTTGTGCAAATCATCAGGAGAAACACTCCCAAATACAAAGGGAAGGACATTTGACTGATTTAAGATTACTCTACACCCCTAGAAAAAGGAGGGGGGAATGAAAAGAGTTCCAAAGATCAATGGAGCTCAGCAGGCAGCCCGAGATGACAGATCTGAGCTTAACTCTACATAAAAAAAAAAGAATTTGAAACTGAGAAAATCAAACACTCAAAACAACACAAATACAGCAGGAGTGAGTAAATGCAGTAGGCAAGGACAGCAGCAGTCACCACACAGAGACCAATAATAGACTATTTTTTAATTACACACAAGGAGAGAAGGGTGAAGATAGAAATCCGGTAGAGGTAACAATGAAGAGACAGATATAAGGCATCATGGACAGAACCTAGCTACACCTTGCCTACAAGCATATCAATATTTTTTTGTCAGACTTTGCAACATGGACAGGGCACATAAGAAGTGAGAAGGGGAGCAGGAGGATACAGGGGAGCATGTGAAATGCTAGCAATCTCTGGTTCCAGAAAAAGAGACTATAAGGGAGTAAATGCTCCACTGTCATGTACTCTTTGCCCAAAATCTCGAGTAGCTCCTTACAGTCTCCTGAAGAACTTTCAAATGCCTTTGCGTAGCATTTCATGTCTATTTTGTAACCTCATGCCATTTTTCCAGACCTCCCTCATATCTGAGTTACATTCTGTACTCCACTAAAACTGGCCTAGCCGCCACACTCCAAAGTTCTTTTGTGCTCTCCTACTTCTATGCCTTTTCTAAGGCTGTTCTTTATGCCTAATCTGCCTTCTCACTCCCCTTCTCATCTTGTTCAAGTCATCTGTGAAAGGGCAGCTCAAATGAGACTTCTTTGCTAAATGTTTTTTTCTCCTTTTTTCTAATTCTCCCTTGCCCAGAATTGGGAAAGACTTTTCCCTTTTATCTTGCAAAGCACTTTGTTCTGGAACTCTCCAGTGCGGTGTATTATAGCTCTGTGGGTTTGCATGTCATTACTACTCCTTAATCATAAGCTGTGTTAGACAGGGATCATGTCTCTCTAAATATTCCATCTTTTCCACATATTAAGTATGGCGCTCTACAAACAATAGATGTATTAAAATATTTGTTTAAGTAAGAAAATGTATATAAATATATATTCACACATTATTATCAGCAGAGCATGTGATTCTTGAATTGCAGCCATGATTAGAAGTTACAATATGATGGCTATTGATATATCTTCATATCCATATATCATAGAGCCTGAAAACTCTAAGAAGAAATCTCATAGACCACTTAGCTCAACTTCCCCATTTTATAAATGAAGAAACTGAAGTCCAGAGGGATTAAAGACTAATAGACAGACTGAATGCCCCAGGCCAAACAGGTGATTAGCAGCAGAAGTAGGGTACAAATCCAATCAAAGATATCTACGATGATTGTACTGAACTGTACAATCTAAAAAACAGTGTGCAAATCTCTCTGAAGATCAGTCTCACATGTTTATCTTCATGCCAAATGAGGCAGATTAAAGTAACTTAATCTGAAGAAACAGGTCCCCACTGGTGATGTGATCCAACAATAAGATTCTTCATCAGACAGTGAACAAAGAGAGAAAATGGAAAAAAAAAAAAAAAAAAAAAAAAAGGGAGTGAATTCTGTCCAGTGAAATTGCCTGATGAAGTGAGAAACCGATGCTACTGACTTTATCATGTACTTGGGTTTGTTTCTTCCTCTCTTCCTCAATAACCTGTCGATGTCATTTATTTTCTGCGAACTTCAGTATATTCATGACTTCATTAATACAGGAACCTCTTTAACAGTGCACATCCCATTTCAGCAAAATCCTCACATCACATGATTCTTATCTGATTTCCTTGTTTATTACAGATGACTGTGACCTTAGCCATACATTCTAGGTCATATTCAACCGTTACTCACTCTTTGTAAAATAATACCTACGATCGTAGACTCTAGAGCTATAACTATAGAAATTATCTTACCCATCCTCTTCAACTTATAAATGAGGAAAGGGAAACCTAGAAAGGTGATGTGATTTGCCCAAATAGGGACTAATAGCAGCAAACTTAGGATGTGAACTAAGTTTCTACAGTTCCAACTGTATTTAAAAAAATTAAACTATAAGAAAAACATAAATGGTGACAGCACTTTCATAACTTGATTACAAATCTTTCAGTCTACTTGTAATTACTAAACAAATTACCAAAATATGATTATACTGCTGATATCTTTCCAGTTCAACAAGACTAATAAAAAGTGAAAATTATCTCAATGTGAAATTCTTTCCTACATATATATGTAGATTAATTGGATAAATCCAATATTGTATATCCAAGGTAATATAATTAGTTTGTTAAATTCAATCCCACATGAACAAAGGAAATTATATAAAAATATCCTTGTGTCTAATTTCTCTCAATTCTCTATTCCTGGTGGTAGTTGCTTTTTCAAGATTCAAAACCTATGTACCTGAAGTACACTCAGGGAAAAGCTAACTATATAAAGGAAATCATTACTCTTGGCAGATCACAAACATTTTGCTTTCAACTGTGAAAACATTCATTGATAGTCACTTCCTCATTGACACTATTGTTTACTTTTGAGAACAGTAATCTTCATTCTGTAAAAAGCTGGCCTTTAATATAAAAACACCTAATCAACCCATTCTCCTCACTCAAAGAAAGGAGACAATAGAGAGAAGGAAAAAAATCTTTGGGAAGGACAGAGATTGGTCTTGAGTTTTAATAGCTTTCCCTTCATGCCACTTTTATTTCCACTTCCAGCTTCCTAATAAAGCATTTCCTCCTAATGTGCCCTCAGACTACATTTCAGCTTGAAATATACTGATGAATTATATAAATGCTGGTTAAAGTGATTTGGTATTTTGGAATAACACAAGATACTACAGGGAGGAAAGAAATCAGGCATTTTTAAAAAAACAAAATTGAGGAAATTAAGGCTATTTTAATACCCCTAAAACACTGTGCAAAGACGTTTCTAATTAATACACATTTCATATTTAATATGATTGATATTTTTCCATTAAAATATCAATTTTACTGTCTTATAGATCTTCTATTTACAAAAATGTTCCAGGGAACACAGTTGGAACCAGTTCAGCCTTTGATGCAAAGCTGCCCCATAGGATAATCTATGCTACCTAATCTTCCTCTAGTAGCATGGTTGCATACCCTGCTTTGTTTCATAAGTATAATCCTGAAAAGCTCAGCATAAATTATTTTGAAGCTATGTCACATCGAAATTACTAGAAAGTTATGACAAACTGTAATGTGAAGAAGTTCTTTAAAGAAATCACAACCATTTTAATTTGCCTTCAATTTTATTTGTTTTAAATGTTTACTGACTAATGGAATAAACCCAAATTTTTAGCAAGAAATCACACAATTGGAAAGCTATCTAGTCTACTTAATTAATATACTCAAAAAAAATCCTCTGTTCAACATGGTCAACAAGTGGTTAGCAAGTCTGGACAATTCTAGCAAGGAGGTCAAAACTGATGACTATTGGCAAATACCTGTCACATTTAGTAGGCAGACACCATGATTAATTTTGGCTCTGCACACTTACCCTTTTTTTTTTCCCCAAGTCTGAGGATTTTTTGTTCTTATTTTCTCCTTGGACTACCACTGCACTATTCCCTTCCTAAGATAATGGTAAATTTTAGGACCTTCAAGGAACAGAAACCAACATTCCACAAGACAAAAGCTATTGTAACTCTTCAGAGCATTCTGTGACAGGAGCAAGGCCACACTGGAGAGGAATTACTATTATAAAATCTTAGGTGTGTAAAGTCTCTCAAAGGTAGCAAGATACAAGGATCACAGCTTTAAAGTTGAAATGTACCATAAAGTATCTCAAATCTTACAGATGTGGAAACTGAGGTCCAGAGAAGAAAAGTAACTTGACTAAGGTTTACAAAATCAGTGACAAGAAGAGCTAGGATTCAAATCCAACAATCTATTCACTACTTCATACTATCTCTCCTCAAAGTTTTCATGGGAAGTTTGGCCTAAGAAATATGAAAAACTCTCGAGAATGAAAAATGGAAGGCACAAGAAGAAATAATTCCAATGATGACAGAAAAAGGGGAACTGACTAAAAAGGTCAACGTAGAAATACAGAAAACGTATCAATAAACAATTCGATTGAACAAATATTTATTAAGCACCTACTGTGTGCAAGGCATTAAGGAGATACTGAAACACAACTATTTTAAAATCCCTCTCTCCAAAGGATCACATTTTACTGAGATGACAGGGATACATGTTCACTAATATTTAACATACACACAAATAAGTAAAGAAAAGATAAATTGAGAAGAGAAAGTGCTAATAACTAGGGAAATTTAGAAAAGTTTATGTAGGAGAAGGCTTCTGAAGGAAAGTTTTGAAAGAAACTAAATATTCCTAGAGCAAACGTGATGATGGAGTATATTTCAGATTTGATGTCAGCCTTTTCAAATGTATAGACTTAAAAAAAATAAAATGCCACTACCAAGAAACAGCAAGAAACAGCATACATATCCAAAAAATATTCATAGTAGCATTTTTTCTAATAGTGAAAAACTGCAAAAAAACCTGCCCATAAACTGGAGAAGAGCTGAACAAACACAATAAATTAGGAAAAAGTGAATATTTAGAATTCAGGGAAACTTGGGAAAATGTGAACTGATGACACAGCACAATATAGCTAAAGTGCTGACTTGGGAGTCAGGAAGACCTGAGTTTAAATCTCACCTCTGGCTGTTCAACCCTAGGCGAGTCACTCTGAGTTAAAATTTCCTCATCTACTAAATGAGAGAGTTGGATAAACTGGCTTCTAAGCTTCTTTCATGCTCCTTGATACAGAGAGAAATAAGCAGAACCAAGAACCAAGTCATTGTGTGTCTACACAATGACTATCATAATTTAAGGGAAAACATACACAATGACTTCAGAACTCTAATAACTTCTGAAGATCAATAGGGAAGCATCTTCCTGACTCTCAGCCAGGATGGTGGACCAGAAAGGCAGGGCAAGCCATACATTTTAAATATGTCCAATATATTGATTTGTTTTACATGAGAATATGTATTTGTTACAAGAGAGAGCTGTATTGATGGAGTTGGGATTAGGGGAGAGGGGGTTGTTTGGTAGGAAGAGATAGTCCCATTTTTAAAAAATGGAAAAGAGAATTCATAGAACATTTAAAAGAAAACTACCATTCACCAGGAAGTTTAAGTAGGATCAATCATGATTGATATAAAAGATTTAAAAAAACTAATGTGAGGGCAGACAATATTAAGAAAGGCCTAATAACCAAAGTAAAGAGGGTAAGAGCTTTACTGTCCCCATTTAACTATCTCTCCCTATCTTGCCGCAGGCTAGATGTAAAGCAATCACTTGTGGCCTAGTTCTACAGCTAACTGGCATGGAGGCTTTGGCCTGCTGTTTCCAACCTGGACTAGTTTGCCCTTCCTTAGGGAGCTCCGTGGTCTCAACTCCAGTGGACTCAACATACTGCTCCTGGGCTTAGTGTGAACACAACTGACTGGCTTAACTCACTGCAGTTAAGAACTCTCATGTTCAAGTAATTCACCAGCCTCGGACTTTCTGGTAGCAGGGATTGCAGGTTTGTACCAACAATGCCAGTACCAATAAAAAAATATACAGTATTATTAGAGATAATTTTCTCCCTGATTAGATACTATTCATACTAATAGATGCAACAGGAAACAATATGAAACAATTCTGGGAAAGTTGAAGAACATAGGTTCTTGGACACTCAGAATCTAAAAATCATTTTACAGATGTTATGACACTGATTTGATACAAAAAAAACAAGAACCTGTAATTCTTATTAATTAAAAAGGGAAAAAGTAAGGACTAGATCTATGATTTCATTGATATAGGGAATTCTCAAATAAGGAAACTCCCTTAAACCAATAAAAACTGGCACTTTCTCTGTAGTTTATTTCATCTTTGAGGTTTGCCTAGAATATTTAGAAGTTAAGTGTATTAGCCAGCATCATATAGTATATGTGGAAAAAAAAGGAAGAATAGACCTAGATCTACTAGGCTGGTTCACCATGCTGCCTCTGTAAGCATTAAAAGTTAAATGACTCATATAAAACACATTTTCAAGACTTAAAAATATCTGAAATGGATTTATAATAAAAGTTAGAGAAAGTCCAAGGGCAATGACTTTAACATTTCATTTGTCCACAAAAGTTCATGCTATGTGCTTCCCCCAAAGGAAAAGTACTGATATCTTCACATGCCTTTTCACTTACCCCTTTTAAAATGTATGGCTTTTTCGAGGCAAAAAAAGCACAGATAGTTGAGGGGAGTAGCACTTACTTTTTGGCATATCTCCAGTACTGGATGCTGAAACTGTTCTGCTCCTGTCATGAGATGGACTGTTTTCTTCTCTCTCAGTTAGAGCTGATCCATCCGAAACTGCAGAGCCACAGGCCACAGACTCTAAAGCCCCAGAAAACATTGAAGCTGTAAACTCTGAAAACTGTGACTCAGGAATTTTATGTCGTCCATTTGGCAAATCACCATTAAATTGTTCATAGGAGCTACTGTATGTGTAATCGCTTTCTGCATTTGGCTCATCAAGGTTATATTCCTCTGGATTTGGGCACTCTTCCTCATCATCTTCTTCATCTTCTATTTGTTGTTCCAATAAGAATGGACCGTTTTCAATGTGGCCATTTGTTTTGGGGGATTCTATCCATGTAGGGTCTGTGTTGGCAAGTTCCTGTTCAACATCATCATCATCTTTTTCTGTGTTTTCTTTTTCAGTGTCTTCTTTCTCCTCTTGATCTTCAGTTTCACCTTAAAAGTTAATCCATTAAGAATGAGTTATTTCATACTTATTTCTGAAAAGATACTTAATTCTTCAATAAAAAATATAACTGACTTTAAAACTATACATATTTATATAAAATATCAGACAATGAAGAACCATTAGGATTTAAAAAATAAAAAAGAACCTTAGATGTGCATTTGTTATGTTCTTGTTTTCCTTACCCTTTTCATTCCAGCATACTGCATTCTTCAAAAAAGGTTAGTCAGAACACTTTTTAATAAAAAAATTCTTAACAAAAAGTTGTCACTGGTATGGTAAGAAAATAAAGTACCACATTCCTTTGGAATTGTCTTAGGTATTGACTACTAGACTCTGAACCAACATATTTTTTAGTTATATCACTATCTTGTTTCCCTCAATGCTTAAAAAGTAAAAAGTAATGTGGAAACAAATACAATACCAAGGAAACTAGTCAATTAATTTTGGACACATTATAAATACATGATTATTAAACATGAAGATCTGATAGATCACTGACCACAAACCACTTCCCCATCATAAATTTTCATTTATTTTTAGTAAGGCTGGACATAACAGGTTTCACTAACCATCATCATTTGCAGGTTCTTCATCAGTTGCCTCCTTTAATCCTGCTGTTTTTAGTTTGACTTCTGGGTGGTATTCATCTTCCTGATCATTCGTGGGTATAGTTGAAGTGATGTTCTCTTCTATTTTTTTCCTTTCAGCTTCTCGTTCTAGTTCTTCTATTTCCTGAAGGCGTTTTTCCAAAAGCTCTGCCTGCCTTTTCTGTTTTTTTTTCAGTTTTTTCTTTTTGTTTTTAGATATTTTTCCTATCTACAACATTTTAAGAAAACACCAGAGGTCAGTTTACAAATATTTTAAAGTAATTTATAAAGCAACACAATGACTAGCAGAATGGCAAAAATAAATTTCTTTTCTACATAAACCTTCTCTCTTACTTAAAATTTTGCAAAACCAGAAGAGGGGAAAGACAGTTGACTGAGACTATTTTTTAGGTGTGCCATTTTGAGATTTTTTTGTGATGTTTTGACAGGGAAAAGACCTGAACTGACTATGTCTTGTCCATCTAGCCTTACTATGTCTTCACTAGACTCAAGAATTCTAGGCCTTGAACAAATTTTTATTTTTTGCATCCTCTATACAAAATCTTAGCTAACAACAACATCTCTGATCTTTATGACCACATTATATAACGTATAGAACTTGTGTTATAAAATAATTCATTTTGATCATTGCAAAGTACTCTTTGCTACCGGTTTTTGACTACCTCACCGAGTGTTACTACTATTAATAAAGAAGAAATTATAGAAATTAAAACTAGGACTTAACTGGATGAAAAAAAGCAAAATAGTTAAAGCTTCTTTTACTTGCTCAGTTTTTTGGGGGGGAAAGATATTTTTGCTCTAAAGGTTGACCACTAACTTTAGTAAAGTGCTATAAACCTTTTCTATCATGAGTATGCTTCACTCAAGCCATAGCTATGTAGAGAAACTTTTTCAGTTATCTGCATTCAAAGGAATTTAATTAGTATGGTTCCTCTTGCATTTTGACTTCTAATCTGCATTGTGGTGCACTGCTGCATTCTAAGCTTTGGATCAATTACGTTAATACGTTGAAGGTCATTTGAACAATTCCATCTGACTTATCAACTAAAATTATTTTGTTATTAGTTCCAAAAAATTCAGTCAGATTCATATCCAAAGACAGGCTTAATTCTAAGCCTTACACTTTGTTTGATTAAACTTAAGGATACTGAGATTGGAGTAAGTATTAAACAATTCAGTGTCTTTAACCAAGGATCTTTGGTTTATGGAAAGTGCATAATGAGAACAGCAGTTATAAAAAGTAGTAGTATAAGGGTTAATTGCATCCAAAATAAACAAACAAACAAACAGACAAAAATGGAACTTGGGAACCAAATCAAAAACATTTCAGGGAAAATATATCATTGTTTCCATTATTAATTCCCAAACAAAGTAACAGCCCTGCTATTGAACGTTGGAGAAAACAACAAAATTAATTAATCTTGGCACGAGGGCACGAAATCTATGGAAAGCATCCCAACTGAGAGAGAACCTTGGATAAGCAAGAGCACACGAGGAGCAAGAGTGCTAAGTAACACAGGGTAAGGAAAAGGATGGGGTGCTTTCTCAAAACATGCATAATGTTTATTTAAATATAAAAGAGATGTTAAACTAGAATGAGAAACTAGGAAATAATGCTTCAAAAAAGGAAAGTCTTAAAAGGGGCAAAGGGCTGAAGGAAAAATGTCTAACCAGTAACTATTTAAAAGGTCAATATTTGAAACAACCAACAATAATCTCTTTTGACAAAAAGGTTATTTTAAGAGTATTGCTCTAATACTTACAGGCTTTTGTTGTGGAGCAGTACTCACTAAAATGAAATGAAATGAAATAATATTTAGAGAAGGCTGTATGTAAATTTTTACAAATGTAGTCTGAATAAAAAAACATAGTTCAATAGCTCTTCAAGTACCAAGCTCTTAAACACAACAATGATCTCATTCATGTGGATCTAAAGTGCCAATGATGAGATATGAACAATAAAATCTCTCATAATATTCAGTACAATGCTGTTCACAGTAGCTTACCTATCTGACTTAACCATTCCCAAAGCAATGACCAATGGCATAATAAAACAATTCATAAATATCACATATTCACAAATTTATTTTTAGTTAGTGAAACTATCAATATCTTGGACATACAACATGTTTTGAAATACACTGAGCATGTTTTTATTTAACTGAAACAAATTAAATTGTCGTTGCTGCCTTTGTTTCACTCATGTCCAACTCTTCCTGACCCCATTTGGAGTTTTCTTGGCAAAGACCCTGGAGTGGTTTGCCATTTCCTTCTCCAGCTCATTTTAAAGATGGGGAAATTGAGGCAAATAGGGTTAAGTGACTTGCCCAAGGTCACACAGATAGTAAGTACATGAAGCCAAATTTGAACTCAAGAAGAGGAGTATTCCTGACCCCAGGCTTTGCACCTTATCCACTATAACATTTAGCTGCCCTGAAACATTAAATTCTTGTAGCCTAATTTATAAATAGATTCTTCTCTAGCTTACAAAAATTGAATAAAATTATAGCTTCAGAGTTTAAATGATACTCTACTAACATGAAGGAGCTAATAATATACATCCCAAACTGTCTTAGAGAATAACATTGCTAATAAGCCGTATGGGGCTAGTCTCACACGTCCTGGATCAAATGAAGAAAATTGTCATTCAGATAGTCGTAAAATGATGAGAGATAATAGAATCGTAGATTTAGGACTGGAAAAGACCTTATGACAACTAATTCAAAGCCCTCATTTTACAGATAAAAGAAACTAAAGCATAGCAATTAAATGACTTGTCCGGGATCACATAGCTATTTATTATCTGAGGCAGGATTTGAATCTGTGTCTACCTGACTACAAACTCATACTGCTTCTCTGTAGCACAATAGTGGATTAAAATCATACAAAATTGTTCTCTTTTACCTGTACATAACTGAAAGTCAGAAGCAATATTGACTTTATTTTAACTAGAGTTTGAATCAGGTCCATCACCTGCTGAGCCAGAAGGAGGAGGAGCACCTGCTTTCTGCCACTCTGTGGCCTCTGCTGCCATCCTACGTACATACGCATCATCTACACACATCAAAATGTTTTCTGGCTTGATATCAGTATGGATAATCTTGCACTTGCTGTGTAGATAATCTAGACCCTGCAGAACCTGATTACAATAAAAAAATGAAGAGAAAAAACCAATTATGTGGTGTGAATGGCAGTTATTTTATACAAAAAGACAATGATCAGAAATGGAATTCACTTCCTACACACACACACACACACACACACACACACACACACACACCACACACACATTCCTCTTAGCATAACATGTGGCCCACAGTAAATGCTTAATATATACTTTGTATTTCAAAACACAAAGGATTTGGAGTGTGCCAGTGACTTAGAAGAGAACTCTGCCTACTTCTCTCCTTCATGGAAAAATGGTTTATTTATTGGTGAAAAATTTGTTTTTCCCATAAAAGAGTTTGTGAATGAGTCAACAATAATAATTCTTTTCACAGCGTGATATAATTTATAAAGGTTAAAACTAATATTCAAATATTCTGAAAGTCAATTAAAGATCTTGACCACAATTAAAAAGGAAACAGAAGACACAGTAAGAGAGGAGCTGAAAGAGGCTGCTTGATATAACACAAAGTCTGCTAGATCTGGAATCAGAGACCTTGGATTTAATGCTGGCTCTGATGCCTAGTGCCTGTGGGAGCTTGAGCAAGTCCTGATGCTTCCCTTCTGCAGTTTCCTCATCCACAAAAAGGGCGGAACAGTGACACAGAAAATATCTGCCATATATCACAGCCTCCATAAAACCAGGTAAGTACGTCCTGAAGACTGCTCTGTCCAAAAAAATCATAGCTACATAACATCCATGTAACAATGATAAATTTAGCTAGGTTTATTCTAAGACAATTGATATACCATATATTGCTAGACTTGGGAATAGGAAAGTAAATACCATTAACAGTAAATATTGATGAAAGTAAATACAAGTCAATACATCATCCTATATTTAAGTATTGCCTCCTTTAAACAAATATAGAATTAGATTTGGAAGTCCTGGAAAGAGAGGCTTAAATAGGGATTCATGTATGTGTGTGTGTATGTATATATGTACGCCTGTGTATGTACATGTGAAGTGTATATGTATATATACATACATACAGTCCTTATCCAAAGTGTAAATTCCTTCAAAGGTGTTTTTTGTCTCACCAAAGAAAGCAAGGATGATTAGAAAGATGACATTACAAGGGTTTACCAAAGCTTGTATGACTAAGGCTAAGGAAAAGAATACCTAAAGGCAATTTGATTGAGATAATTAAAACTCTAAAAGACATTTAAATAGTTGTAAAAAGGAATGGGAGGGGAATGAGGGGGAAATGGTAGAAACAGTACCAAAATAAAAACTCTGGTAGAGTTCTAGTTTTGGCTCCATCATTAAGCACCTGTTTGAGATATTGGACAACTTACAACTTCTCTAAAATGGCATTTCCTCAGCTGTAAAATAATTGTTGTTCAGTTATTCAATCATGTGTGACTCTTCATGATATCATGGATCATAGCATTCCAATACTGTCCATGGGATTTTCAAGGCAAAGACCCTAGAATAGTTTGCCATTTCCTTCTCCAGCAGACTAAAGCAAACAGAGGTTAAGCGACTTGTCCAAAGTAACACAGCTATTAAGTGTCTGAGGCTGGACTGAACTAAGGTCTTCCTAACTCCAGGCCAGTACTCTATCCACTGAGACACCTAAAATGATATGATTCTGTATTGTGTCTACTATAAGACCACAACGAAAAATTAGGAAAAATCACCAAGAAGAAAGTGTTGGGCTTCTTAAAAAAATGAAACAGTACATTTGGGTCTTTGACGAAATTCAATGAATGAATAAAATGGCTCTTATCTTTATAGCAATAACCACCGTGGTGCAGCTAAAAAGAAAAATGAAATAACGGACTAAAGGTGTTCTGATGACACAGCTTGCATCATGAAAACCTGACAGAGCAAGTCACAAGCCCATCTTTAATAATTTGCTCATTTTTTTTCTTTCAGTTTCTCTCATACACCAAACATTCCTTCTCCCGCCTCTCTTCTAAAATGCTATATATTATCTCAGCAGCAGGAAGCAATATTATAATAAGATTTTAAAAGTATATATTATCCCTAAAAGAAACAGTCTGATTGAATTTAACACAGACATTGATTAAGTACCTACTGTATGCCAGAAAATGAACTGTGCTCTAGAGATAAACAAATAACAACCAATGGCAGCAATAATTGTGGAAAAATCATTATCTGTCTGCTATGTAAGAAAACAGATTGATCTAACGATAAACGGGAGAAAACAGGGCGATCTGATAGCAATCACTTATTTGTTCCATTTTTTGCCTTGCCATACAGGAATGCATAACAGCACCAAGTCAGAATATGATTCAACACTTTAGATGTCTATCATTAAACAATACAAAACTGCTTTTTGCCATTATCATCTCACTTCCTTCAAAAATTACTTTATTTAAAACAACTTGGCTAAAAGATATAGAAACAAGGTGAAAGTAACACAGAAGGGAGACTTGAGATCACCTTTACTATTCTTATTTTCTAAGCTTTAGTTAGCATTCTTGAAAAATCTGAAAAGGGAATAGAATGTAACAAGCTTTCAAATTAATTTCTAGTTCTTTTAAAGTTCTCTAACTAACTCAGCCATCCTACTCACCAAAGCAGCCTTTCCAAAACACTGCATCCATCTTCAAAGCTCCCATATTTCTCCTTCCCCTCACACTCTCAGCTGACAATCTTACCTATTTCAATTTAAAAATGGAAGCCACTCACAGAAAATGACCTCTTCATCCCTCCTTCTCATCACACATTACCCAAAGCCTTATATTACTATCTTCCCTTTCCCCCACCATGATTCTTTTTCCTGGCCAAGGTATTCTACAACGAAGAAGAATGACTGCCCCTTCTATCATCAGCAGTCTCTCATTTATCTTCAATATCTCCCTGTATACGGGACTGATTTCCTATTACCTTCAAATGAGCCTACTGGTCTCTTCAAACAATTGCTCACTTGATCAACCCCTCCCTCCCATTCATCTACAATCAAGGCCTTTACTTTCTCCCTTCTCACTCTCTTAACTCTCTAATGTCTGGCTAAAGACTTTATTATTCAACTGAAACAGCCCTCTCCAAAGTTATTAATGATTTCTTAAATGCAAAATCTAATGCACCTTTCTCAATTGTCATTTTTCTTCATTTTTCTACAATCTTGTCAATCACTTTTTTCTCGATATAGCTCTCTTCTCTAGGTTTTCATGATACAATTTTCTCCTAGTTCTCCTCCTACCTATCCGACTGCTCCTTCTCAGTTTCCTTTCCTGGATCTTCATCCAGATCATACCTGTTAACTGAGTTATGCCCTGGACCTTCTCTTTCTCCCTCTATACTATATTTCACTTATTGATCTCATGGATTCAATTATCATCTCTATGTGAACGATGATACTCAATGCTACAATCAGATCTACCATTATAAAGAGTAAATTATAAGCAGATAACAAAACTTCAAAACTGGATTCAAAAAAGAGAAAATATTCTTGTCATTACAAAAAGCAGCAAAAAATTAGAAATAAACATTAAAGGGAATCTCTTAATTGGATTACTGATCAATTAACAGTATTGGGGAAATGGGATATACAAGGTGTAAGAGATGCATTTGAATTCATATGTACTTCATGTGGTATGGTACAATAAATACATCAATACTACATCAGTAATCTAGGTATCAAAAAAATTTAATTTAGAAGATAATGGAATTGTATATCTCAATTATGCTTTTTTAAACAATCAAATGAAAAAATTATTGAGGACAAAGTTGATGGGCTTGGTTATACAAAACAAGGCTTCTGACAAAACAAGTATTATCTTTAAAATTAAAAGAAAACTATTCAGAAAACACTTGCAAAAATATATTAGACAAAAGCCTGACATTCAGAATCTCTAAGTAATTGATACATACCAATAACAGTAGTAAATGTAGCGCAACAGTCAAAGGACACAATTTTTAAATTTGAAAATATAAATGATTACTCACTAGAATATGTGAAGAGGTTCAAATTCCCTAACAGAATACTACAAATCGAGACAACTATAACATAACCTTTTACATGCAACAAATTTACAAAATTATTTTTAAAATAGATGACAATAAATTTTAGTGTTGTTAAGAGCACAGAAAAATAAGCACATCCTAACACTTTATTAATGAGATTTAATGAAAACTTTTTGGAATCACAAAGTTGATTACATTTTTACCTTAAAAGAAGTATGCAGAAGGGAGAAAAATTAATTTTTGATGCAAAAGTATTCCAAGTTGCTTTATTCACAGCAGAAAAGAGATACAGAGAGACAAAGCAAGACAGAGACAGGGAAAAATGGTCTCTGTATTCAAAGGATAGAGAATGGCTAAGCAAATTTTGGTTTGTGAATATAATAAAAATATGACTACAAAATAATTATGAAGAACAGAAAGAAAACACAGAAATATTTGTATGAAAAGGTGAAGATGAGATTTGTAAAATCAGAACAAAAACAATTTTATTATAATTATATTATTTAAAAGTAAATGTCATCAAAAGTAACAGAACTTCAGACTTAAGAGTTTGGTAAAATATTCATTATACTATCTCAAAAGATGTATATGTTTTATGTATCTATACATTTCCAGAAAAACATATGTTTTACATGTTTATATCTGTTGTCTCCTTCAATAGATCAGAATCTCCATGAGGACAGGGATTGTCTTTCTCCTCTTTTTAAATTCCCACTTAGCACAATGCCTGGCACAGAATGGACACTTAATAGATGTTTACTGATTGAATGATGAATGCTGTATCATCTCTGGGTTTTCAAGTTACTCTCTCTTGGTTCATCTACCTGTCTGGCCACATGTCATCTTCCACTGCTAGATGATCAATCGACAAGCATTTATTAAGGACTGTGCTAGGTTGTGGGGATATAGTACATAGTACCTTTGTATCAGTGTATTTGGGACTCAATCTTAAGCCCTCTTTTCTTCTCTTTGTACAGTGGATCTCAGGGATTTCATCACCTCTTACATATTCAATTAGCATCTGCAACAGATGATTCCCATATCTACATGATTTTTCTAAATAGCCATCATCTCCCCATGAGCCCCACTTCTACATCACCACCTAGTCCCCAAACCATCTCAAATTCAACATTTAAAGTCCTTCACAATTTTGCTTCAACAAATCTTTCCAGACGGATTCCATAGTATTGCTCATCTCACACTTTATGTTCCTACTCAAATGGCCCATATTCTGTTCCTTGTACATGAAATTCCATCTCCCATCTCCAAGACTTTATACAAGCTGCCCTCCATGCCAAGAATGATCTAGCTCACCTTAATCTCCTAGTTTTTGGCAAGTTCAGCTCAATTACTACCTCCTCTACAAAACTGTTCCTTTTTCCCTCAGTTATTAATACTCTTTGTCCCCCCTTCCCACCACCAGATTACTTTACGCTAAATTTGTATTTACTCTTGTATATATTGTTTTTGCTTTAATAGAATGTAAACTAATTGATAGCTGGAACTGTTCCATTTTTTTTTTAATTGTTGGTGCCTGAGGTGAGTGTCTGGCATAAATTACCTGGCACTTAAAAAAAAAGCACTTGCTAAAATGAGATCAAAGTAATCTGTTGACCAAATGTAATCAGAAATGGTAGAAAGAAGAATTTGAAGATTAATTCACCAAACATTTATTAGCAATTATTACATGGGAAATAGTCTGTTAGGTGCTGGGGATACAAACATAAAAATTAAAAACAGTCCCTATCCTCATGAGTTTATATTTAACCAGATATATTCATCAAAGAGAAGGCATGTTAAGTGGACAATGACAACAAATCAACAACTACCCTAATCCTAGTGTGTGCATCATTAAATGCTAGTTGACTCAGTAGACACAGTATTGGCCCTAGAGTCAGGAAGGTAGACACAAGTTCAAATCCAGGCTCAGGCAGATTCTAGTTATGTGATGCTGTAAGTTCCCTGTAAGACTATGTTAGTCACTAAACCTGTCTTCATTTCCTCAACCGTCAAATGAAGATAATAATAGTGTCTACCTCCCAGGGTAGTTGTGAAGATAATATTTGCAAAGCACTGTGCAAAACTTGAAGCATTAAATAAACACTGACTATTATATATAATTTTCTAATCAAGTATCTTTCCCATTAAATAAATATAGTAATCATGTCTGCTAAATCAAAAGGAATAATGGCACACTCTGCCAATGTGTACACATGTACAATTCACCAAAAATATATTAGGTGTAAAACTCAGTATGTAATATTTCAAAAGTACAAAATACAACTATTTCAATCTATTTTTTTTCTTATTTTAACATAAGAGATATCAAATCATCTTGGAGAATTTTTATAATCTTGAACATAAGGGCTAAATTCAAATAACATCGAAATTATTCTAAAGCAATAAAAATCCTGCAGGAAATATCGTGTAGATATGATGAAATTACAATGTGGAAAGAGAATCAAGAATATATGGCAACTGATAAACCATGAGAGGTATGGGAAGAGAGTGAAGATGACAAGACTGAAAATTTGGGGGTAACATCATAATTCATATGGGCCTCCCTAACCTAACCCTATCCTCCAAATTAATAATCTACAATGGGAAACCAATATACGAGGAGTCTATCTCTAAAATTCTTGATGTAGTTGGATACTACTGCAGTACACACGTTTTCAATCAATCAATAAGCTTATGTATTATGTGCTTAGTATGTGTCCAGTACTGGGCAGTGAGGATACAAAGACAAAACAATCTCTGCCCTCAAGGAATCTGCAGTCAATTGGGGGGAAATAAAAGGTACATACATAAGTAAATATAAAATACCAATAAAGTAAAAAACAAGGTTATTGGATTGGAAAGAGTTAGGAGGAACTAGCTGCTGGGGAAGGGGAGACTGGAGTGGTTCAGGAAAGGAAGGCATCATTTAGGAAGTGGCATTAAAGCTAGGCTTTAATGATGCTTACTAGAGATACTAAGAAGCAAAGGTGAGGAGGGAGTACATTCCCGAAATGAAGTATAAGCAAAAGAATAGAGAAAAGAGGTGGAATGTTGTGTTTGAGAAGTAACATGTAGACCAGTTTGGTTAGATCACAGCTCATAATGAGGGTGAGGAGGAATAATGTGAAATATACTTGGAAAAATAAGTTGAAGTCAGATTGTCAAGAGCTTTAAATGACAAATGTAATCTGTTATCTGATCTTAGAAGCAAAAGTGAGCTGGCTGAAGATTTCTGAGCAGAAGAATGATGTGATCAGGCCTGTGCTTTAGGAATATCATTTTGGTAGCTCTGTGAAGTACGGATAAGAGAATGTAGAGACTTGAGTAAAGGAAATTAATTAGGAATCTTTTACAATCCAAGCAGATAGGTAAATCTTTATAAAGAAGGGTTAACCTAGTTGTGGAAAAGTGCTATCTTTTCATCATAGGATGGAATAAAGCAGGAGGAAATTGAGGGAGAGGAGGAATTATATCACAGGTTTAGGGTAGAAGAGGAAACTCATTGGCCTAGTTTAGCTTGTGTGAATCCGTACAATACACTTAGTCCTCATGGGTGCAAACCTAAAGAGACTTTCTGCAACACATAAATAAAAGACATTAAACTCACTGAAAAAGGAATGAGAATGGTCCCATGGTCTAATATAAATCACTACTATGAAGAAGTAGTATTATTTGCAAGGAATAAATTTCAAAGGATGAGAAATTTCTGAGTTATGATGACAGAGAGAGGGATCAGGAAGTAGAAATGGGGAACAAAGAGTATGCCTACTCCTTGTCCTGGACCAGTTAGGGCTACATGAAAGAAACTGTATCCGTTAGGTGAGGTGATAGTCATAGACTTTAGGCTCTTGAGGAACCAAGTCTTTGTGAGTACCAGAAGATGATAGGAAAATAAAAGGAAGAGCTCCATGATGAATAAAATTGCACTAATAATAGAATGTTTTAAACAGTAGCAGGAGACAGGGATTTTTTTCACCTAGGCATCTAGGGATTCTGATCACTAGAATTCAGAAAGCACCAGGTAGAAGCCGGCTATTCAAAGAGTATTGGTAGAGTAACTTTTGACTAGGTTCCTATTCTCAAGAATACTATGAATGTCTATTAGTTATCTCTTGCTCATGCTACATGACCTGCCTACTTTCTTTTCTTGCAACATCTTTTTTTTCCAAATTTTTATATTCAGTTCCAAATTTTCTCCCTCTCCCACCCATTGGAAAAAGCATGAAATATGATAACCTATTAAGTAGATATATCTTTTGATGACATCACTGCTTCTGCTGAGCAGTTCTTTGTTGGTCATATGTTGCAGACTTATTCATACCACTTAGCCAAGGCATCTCCATTATCTTTTGGATGACACCAACCATAATTATTTTAAAATGCTAGTATTTCATGACTCTCAGTCACCCATATTCACCAGAATAATATTTGGTTAAATATTAAAATAAAAGGCTTTTCTTTTAAGGAGAAGTTTGGAATTTTTTTTAAAGCTCGGAAAATTTCCCAAAGGCAATGTAGCTTACTTTCTTCCTTTTATTCAAATTCGAGGCTAACTTCATCATTTGCCTAAATTGCCTCACACACACACATGTCTGGATGCATATGTATATATGCATGTCAACAGCCCCCCCATATAGCACATATTATAAATTATATACACACACATTCTAAAGGTTAGAGTCTGAAGTATGCTGTTGTTTTTTGAAAAAGTTTTATCTGTGATATTAAAACCACTTGAGTCCTATTGTAGTACCTTATTATGACATTCTGGGCTTTTAGAATATTTGCCACATTAGTATGTATTCTGGCAGGTTTTACCAAGCGCAGAAAGTCTTTAAATATCAAGAAATAGACCATGTATCTCTTGTTTGAAAACCAGTCTAGTTTAGTTTGAAATATAAGAACGTCACCAAAATACTAGCTATCAGGTGATTAATTTTTTTTAGATTAATTTCATTATTAATTTTAAATTAATTTTTTCAGAAAAGCAGAACAATGATGTTATCCTTTATACTGGTGGCAAGTTTGTTTACTATGATGATGAAATCATAGATCGTTGCAGTAATGAAGTAACTGTGAAATTCATTACCATTTAACTAAATCAAACTCTTAGAATTTTATATCAGCTAACTATTTAAACTTCTGCATAGTATACTGCTATGTGTTGATTTTAAGATACTGTCATTCTTTAACTTTTAATAAATTCAATGAACAAGAATGCTATACATTCCTAACTTGAATGTCAGTTCTAACAGTTCGTTTTCAAGGGTGATCACAAATAAGAGGCAAACATATGTATGGAAAATGCCTCTCAGGAACTAAGATTTTTAATCCTTACAGTTTTTAGTATATCTAAATCTGCTGAGGTCACAGATGGAAAGGGATTTAGGGAAGCTTAATGATCAATTTTTATGCAAAACCATGGCATACAATTCTACTCTTAAGGGAAAAAAATCTAGAGCATGAGTCTTTCCTTCTACAGAAATCAAGACACACTGAAAAAATACATAGTGGAATTAATGAAGTTAGACTTTAAGACTTATCAAACCAGCTAGACTCTGAAGCCATCCAGCCTTATATTCTCTAACAGAAGTATTAAGGACATGGAGACATGATCTTCCTCGACAATATGACAACAACATGTTGCTCTACCAGTAAGTGATACATGTACAGTCATTTACCAGTCAGTGAAATGTTCTCCTCTATTATGACAATATTTCATTATTTGATCATTTCATTAATTGATCAATTATTGTAGCATTCTAAATGTAGATAAAAGTCTTAAAATGAGATATCCTTGAAAATAAACAGTGATAATAGGCCTCTCTCAGATTGTATACAAGGCGGAGCTGGTAAAATAAGTCCTATGCTGACAAATATAGTATTGGGCTTTTGACTGAATATTATATTTAGGCTTTTATGAAATATATAATAGTACAGAAAAATGCTGGCTGAAGTTAGGCACATGCTCCAGACAGACATACTTGAGAGATTATATATCCTTCACATACAAGTGTATATATTATCACATCCTGGGAGGCACTGACATTTACTACAGATAGGAAAACACAATTTGAACCAAGAATTGGTAAGTTAACAGCAACAGAGAAATGACTCCAGTGAATGAGCGTCAGCCGTCCTTCAGAATTTGAGTTGTTAATTCAGTCATCAGTTCATTTAGGTCTATGTTAATATTGATTACTGTAAAGCCAAATCTAACACGCACTATATAAACCCATGAGTATGGAGCAAATAAAAAATCAGTTTTAGATAGCTTATAGTAACAAAAATTTGAATTAAAAACTTTTCTGAAAGGCTTCTTTACTATCTTTCTCATTATTTTTATAACATTTATCACTCCAAAATAGATTATCTGATAGTCTATACTTTTATTTAGTAGATACTATATGTACTAATATATACTATACTGTATTATCTACACTAAATCATGAGTTGACCATATTTGCATTTTTCTTAATTTAGTTTTATACCATGCAGTTAGTAGTTAAAAATTCAATTCAATCTCTCTTTTTTCAAAAGTTCATATCACATATATGTCATGGTCCCTACCTACACATAGCTTAGACTCTGAGTTAGTAAATTTCTAAATCTGAGAGTTCCCTTCCAAACTAGTGTTTTAATAGGTCAGCTGATAAAATAAATATCAAGTTTCACATATAATTAAATCATTTCTTTGGTCACTTTTGTTCCCCTTCAAATGTACTCAGAACAATTTATATGAAACTTATCAGTCTTCTCAGCAGTATTTTTACTAAAGAAAACACTGGGATGGTGGACAAATTATCCAATGAGTTAACATCACACTTATCATTTAACTTAAGACAGAGTTTAATATGAATAAAGAAATCTATGCTAACAGACAGGTAATGGTTTCAATACATGGAAACAGAAATAAGGCCATCTTATTAAGAACTCATCCAATATTTAATAAGATATCACAAACGGTAGTAAAGTCCTACTTAAAGTGACTCTGGGATCCAAAGGCTATACTAGCAGAGTGCAGGCTCTGGGAGGCACGACCCAAGCTAAAGAGGCTTTGCATACTGGTTCTGTTACAAACTGTGTATCTATCACCTTAGAATGAACCTCATTAAATTCAAAGAAGCTTAGAACCAAAGGATGGCTCATTAAATGTTAATTTGGTGAAAGCAACTTCTCAAACTGTCTATAAAGCTGTAATAAAATTCCAATATGCATGTAAGGAAAGAGTACCCATATGAAAACATAGCTCCTTACTGTGTTAAAGTAAGACATTACAATATATTCGATTGTATGTGTATATGCATGTATGATTATTTGTATAATGTGCATATATATATATATGTGTGTGTGTGTATAAAAACAAGAATTGAAAAACCAACTAGCTTCAAAACAGCTGTAATTAAAATATACATAATTGGATAGGGGAACATATTACCTGTCGAATTATACTTTTTACACAACGAATGGGAAGACCTTGGTAGTTTGATTTGATTATCCACTTTAGGAGATGATGGCCAAGTACTTCAAAGACCATACAAACATCTAGCATATAGTAAAGGAAAATGTACATCATGATGGTAGATACACAAATAGAGACAAGGAAAAAATAAAAGGTTATAACAACTGCAAGCAAAATCAGTACTTTGAAAAACATTGAATACCCTAGGAATACAGAGTATTCCAATATCTCACAGCTTTTTTCCCTTTTCTGTCAATGTGTTAATGGGAGGAAGGGGAAAAGGGTTTAACAGCACAGAAGCCAGAAAGAAAAGGGGTGATGAAATACTTTTAACTTGCAAGTAAATGGGACAGCTGATTGGCTGCTTATTAATTTGCTGATGTACTAGTTTGTTTTGCTGTTGTTATTTAAGTGGCATGCTCAATTATTTTGACTTCTTTTTCTCCATTGTTTCATCTAAGGACTACTTTAGTTACATCCCACAAACTTTGGTATGCTGTTTCATTGTAGTAATTTTAAAAAATAACTATTTTTTCTAAGGTTTGTTCTTTGAATCATTCATTATTCAGCATAACATTAATTATACCCCATATTCTCCATATCTATTTTTCTTCAATAAAAACAGCGTTTGGTCTGTGTCTTGTGCTCACACTTCCTCTATAAATTAAAATTTTGATTGGGTTACTTTAAAGGATGCTCTTAAAAATCTGTTTTCTTGCACTTATTTACAAATTCTATATGATCTAGCATATGATCAACTTTTTTAAAAAGGTACAGTGCAATGGAGAAAAATAGCTATATTCCTAAATGTTCAGAATATAAAAACCAAAGTTTCACTGGATCTCATATTGCTAATACTCTGTTCAAATTTAATTTCTTTTCTTTACGTTTCTATTACATGTGTGTAAATATGAAAGATATGTTATGTGAAGATAACAATTCACATCTTCCTATCTAGGTCATCTTCCATTTTATTTGTATTTTTCTTTAAGTACTTAGGCTATGCTATTCAATGCATTTTTATTCAATACTGATATTGATCTACAGTACCTTTAAGCCTAATGTAGCTTCTATGTTTATCTCTCCTGACTATACTTAGTTTTACCATTGCTTTGTCTAAGGACATTACTGCCACTCTTATTTCTGTATTTAGCTGAGGCAAAATTAGTTCTTTACAACCCCTCCATTTGAAACTTTATTAATCTTTGGTTTTAATGTGTTCCTTAAATTCAGCAAACTGATGGGTTTTGCTAACTAAACTACTGCTCCATTCTGAAGTTTCCTTAACTATAAAATGAGGAGAATAATAGCATCCACTTCCCAGGGTTGCTATGAGGATCAAATCAGATTTTTGTATTGTGCTCAGCACAGTGTCCGGTACATAGTAGGAGCTTAACAAATGCTTATTTCCCAATGCTTCCCTTTTATAAGCAAGTTCAGCACATTCATATTCTAGACTATTATAATTATATATTTTTTTCCTTTCATCAGAGCATCACAGATGATAAGTTCCTTGACAGTAGACACTGGGTTATTTCTGTCTTTGTATCCCCAGCACCAAGCACAGTGGCTAGTGCAGTTGACAACAAATACTTAATGGTAGAATGATCACAGATTTGGAGGTGAGTCACAAATTTCTTCTAGTTCAACTACTCTTGCTTTTTTTTGTTTTTTTTTTTGTTTTAACAAATATTGAGGGGTAACGTCCCACAGTCACACATTAAGAAGCACAGCTTTTACCAAGAGTGGAGAGGGGAATTCAGAATCTTTTTGTAATCAGTCATTCTGGGCTATATTTTGCTTTATGTCATATAATCTTGCCTTCATCTTGTGCCAATCTCCCTCTCACATACCGTATTACCCCCCCAGCTCAGACACAGTTCATCATCCCGATTCTAACCGAGTACTCTGCCTATTTTATTCTCCTTCTCCTATTAAGGACACTATTTGACCTTCCTTGGCTTTGACCACATGAAAGTGTGTCCTCTCTGAACATCTCTTCTCTCTGAATGACCCTGACTACCCAAATGCCCACTACTAATGTCAATACTGCAAAGGGTTAAAAGAATGGGAGACTGTGAATTACCTACTAAATCTGTCCTGGGATTGACATATTTTTCTTTTAGTGACAGAACAATAAAACTGCTTCACAGTTATATAGAAAGACTAGGAGAACAATTGCACTTTTTTCAGACAGCTTAGTAAGGATACGTATGCCATTCATGCCTGAAATTTTGAAGTCATCAATTAACTGTACAACCATGTCTTTGTTTGGGTCACTTGGGTCACTTTCACGAACCTAAAGAGAAAAAAAAGTATGAAAACATTCTTGAGAAAATAACTCTAAATCAATCCTAGTTTTCTGAGCAAAAGTATGTTTTAAAGTAATGATATTTTAATAAAAACTAATAAATCAAAATTATGAAAAACAAATTCCAGGTTAATATTAGTATTGCTATAAAAACATTTTAAAATGCAATAAAAAATCAACTTTTGAGGCCATTAATTTTCCCTGTCATTGAGATAAGTTTTTGACAATACTTACACATTTGAGCAATTTTATTTCATCCAAGGCTGTCTCTGTATAATGCTGGGCACTTTTCACAACCTTCATTGCCACAAATCTTTTTCCCCTTGAAAAAAAAAAATACACACACACACACACACACACACACACATACATACATATATATGTTCTATTTTCAGGATAACAAGTTATAACATCAGTATTAAAATTATTTAAGAAGAAGAACTCAAACTTTCCTCCCAAAGAGATTTATTTTAAAAAAAATTGGTATTTGAAAAAGGTTTTCTTAACATTTTCTCCTTTACTATAGATCTTTTAGTGAAAGCTGCCTGACTATTGCTGAAGAATACTGTGGAAAGAATTCATGTTCAGGTATAAATTAGACTTCTGTGATCCCACCTTCCTACCTTGATAATATGTGAATATATCACAAGACAATTTAACCTTCATCTACTGAACAATGTCTTGTAAACTTCAACTAACAAGCTTTCTATACCCCACAACAAAAATTTCAATTTTTTTTTTAAAAAGAGGACATGGAAATCCAAAGTGATTTTAATTCTTGAAAACTTTGCTAGCCAAAAACCAAAAACAATGAGGCGACAACTTAAAGCAATTTATGTAAAAAACTGACAGGTTTACCCTTCAACAATCCCCACTTAGCAAGAAAGATTAATATATTTAAATTAGGAATCCAAACCACAAAGAAAAAATATAAATCTTACTGCATATCCCAGCACAGCCAGACTGTAGAGAAGTGTCCCCATCCTAACTTTCTAATAACATGGTAGCGGCCATTGAAAAGGTCTCCAATTTTCACTGGATGGTAGCCACCTTGTTACAAAAAAAAAAAAAAAAAAAAAAAAAAAAAAGTTCTATTAAGTGAAGAAACAAAAGCAAAAATTTCTTACTTCTACTGCCTTCAGCATCTGATATGATGCAATAAAACGTGACATGAAAATTAATAAACAATTTAGTAATTTTCAAGAAAATTTAAGTTTTTGTTTGTCACAAAAGTCTCTTCTTCACTAAACAAAGTTCTTCACCTACCTTCTGCTTTCTCTTCATCCCTTTCTATTATATCTAGTTGAGGCAAAGATGTACCCATTTATGAACACAGGGAAATAACTCATCATGGTAATAGCCCAATTTTATATTGGAAATTAAGATTTACAAAGCATTTTCTCATAATAATATTGTAAAACTGTTTAAGGGTTATTGTTTTTTACAAACTGATAAATTTTAAAAGTAGACACTTAAAAACAAATGTCTAAATTTCTCCCAGAGAGAATGATTATCAATTATTAACAGAAAAGAGGCTGCTAGACCTTTAACGGAGGGAATGGCATAAACATTGTCTTTTGGATCTGACAAAAGTATCTTACAATGATTTTCATTTCATTGCGACAGTTATTGTGCATACTGTACTTTTAGAAATGGTTTCATCCTGTATACTACATATAAATCTGACATGTTTATCTGAATTCTTCATATTCTTAATCTTTTTTTAAATGAATGTATTTAACTTTTTACATTCATTTTCACAAAATTTTGGGTTCCAAATTTTCTCCCCATTTGTCCCCTCCCCCCACCCCAATACACCAATCATTTTAACTGCCCCTATTACCAATCTGCCCTCTCTTCTATCATCCCTCCCTTCCCTTGTCCCCATCTTCTCTTTGGTCCTATGGGGCCAGATAACTCTCTATTCCCCATTACCTGTATTTCTTATTTCCTAGTAGCAAGAACAATACTCAACAGTTGTGCCTAAAACTTTGAGTTCCAACTTCTCCCCATCCCTCCCTCCTCATCCATTCCCTTTGGGAAGGCAGGCAATTCAATATAGCCCATATCTGTGTAGTTTTGCAAATGACTTCGATAACAGTCATGTTGTGTATGACTAACAATATTTCCCTCCATCCTATCCTGCCCCCCATTGCTTCTATTCTCTCTTTCGATCCTGTCCCTCCCCAAGAGTGTTGATTTCAAATTGCTCCCTCCTCCCATTGCCCTCCCTTCCATCATCCCCCCCCCACCCTGCTTCTCCCCTTCTCCCCCACTTTCCTGTATTGTAAGATAGGTTTTCATACCAAAATGAGTCTGTATTTTATTCCTTCCTTTAGTCAAATGTGATGAGAGTAAACTTCATGTTTTTCTCTCAGCTCCCCCTCTTTTTCTCTCCACTAAAAAGTCTCCTGCCTTCCTCTTCTATGAGAGATAATTAGCCCTATTCCATTTCTCCCTCTCTCTTCCCAATACATTTCTCTCTCACCGTTTACCTTCATTTTTTTTTAAGATATGATCCCATCCTATTCAATTCACTCTGTGCTCTCTGTCTCTGTGTGTGTGTGCGTGTGTGTGTGTGTATAATCCCACCAACTACCCAGATACTGAAAAGTTTCAAGGGTTACAAATATTGTCTTTCCATGTAGGAATGTAAACTATTCACTTTTGGTAAGTCCCTTATGACTTCTCTTTGCTGTTTACTTTTTCATGCTTCTTCTCATTCTTGTGTTTGAAAGTCAAATTTTCTTTTCAGCTCTGGTCTTTTCATCAAGAATGCTTGAAAGTCCTATGTTTCATTGAATGACCATTTTTTCCCCTGAAGTATTATACTCATATATTATGAGTATATATATTGAGTATGAGTATATATATATGAGAATATATATATAAATATATATTGCTGGGTAGGTGATTCTTGATTTGAGTCCTATTTCCTTTGACTTCTAGAATATCCTATTCCATGCCCTTCGATCCCTTAATGTAGAAGCTGCTAGATCTTGTGTTATCCTGATTGTATTTCCACAATACTGGAATTGTTTCTTTCTAGCTGCTTACAATAGTTTTTCCTTTACCTGGGAATTCTGGAATTTGGTCACAATGTTCCTAGTAATTTTTCTTTTTGGGTCTCTTTCAGGCAGTGATCAGTGGATTCCTTGAATACTTATTTTGCCCTCTGGTTCTAGAATATCAGGGCAGTTTTCCTTGATAATTTCATGAAAGATGATGTCTAGGCTCTTTTTTTGATCATGGCTTTCAGGTAGTCCCATAATTTTTAAATTGTCTCTCCTGGATCTATTTTCCAGGTCAGTTGTTTTTCCAATGAGATATTTCACATTATGTTCCATTTTTTTCATTCTTTTGGTTTTGTTTTTTAATTTCTTGGTTTCTCAGAAAGTCATTAGCCTCCATCTCTTCCATTCTAATTTTGAAAGAACTATTTTCTTCAGTGAGATTTTGAACCTTCTTTTCCATTTGGCTAATTCTGCTTTTGAAAGCATTCTTCTTCTCATTGGCTTTTTGAACCTCTTTTGCCAACTGAGTTATAGCCTATTTTTCAAGGTGTTATTTTCTTCAGCATTGAAAAAAGGAGCTATTTTGCTCAATTACATACCAATAAATTTAACAATTTAACTGAAATGTAAGAATAGTTAGAAAAATATAAGTTGCCTAGATTAGCAGTAAAGAATATCTAAATAGATGTATTTTAGAAAAAAAAATTGAACAGAAATTGAAATTTCTAACCAAAAAGCACCAGGACCAGATGGATTTACAAGTAAATTCTATCAAATATTTAAAGACAACAAATTCCAATATTAAATAAATTATTTTGACTAATAGGCAAAGAAGAGGTTCTCTTAAACTCCTTTTAGGAAACAAATCCCTAAACCAGAAAGAGTAAAAACAGAGAAAGAACCCTAGAGATCAATTAAAAAAATAAGAACAATTCAAGAAAAACAAGAAAATTATGAAAGAAAGTCAACCAATTAAAAATGACTCCTTGCACATTAGAATCACACAATGCAAAGGCAGTAAAGTTATAAGAGATCAAGAAATAATTAAACAAAATAAGAACAATGGAAAAAAATAGAAGATAAAGTTAAATATTTTATAAGAAAACAACTGATCTGGAGAACAGACCAAGAAGAAAAAACAAAGGAACAACTGGACTACCTTACAGCTATGATCAAAAAAAGAATCTTACCACAATAATACAAGAAATAATCAAAGAAAATTGTCCTGAAACATTAGAACAAGGGGAGAAATAGAAATTTTAAAAATCCACAGATCATCACTTGAAAGAAATCCTATGGGGAAACTCATAGGAATATTATACTCAAATTCTGAAAGCCTGAGCTCAAGGCTAAAATATTAATAGCAACAAGATAAAACAATTTAAATATGACAGTTCCACAATTAGAATCACACAAGACCTAGCAGCGGACCACAGGTCTTGAAATACTATTTCGAGGAACAAAAGAAATGGTGTTCCAGCCAAAAATATCATACCCAACAAAGCTAAGCTTAATACTAAATGGAAAAAAAAATGGACATTTAATCAACTGTCAGACCTTCAGGACTTCGTATAAATAAAAAAAAACTGAACATAATAGAAGATTTGATATACAAGAGCCAAGAGAAATATAAGCTACATACCAAAAACTGATTACAAGAGATTCAATAAGGACAGACTGTTTATCATATATATGTGTGTGTATATATATGTATGTAAAATGTAAGATTGTTATTCATAATTGGGTGGTTTGTAAGAACCAGTGAGGCAGACCTGAGAATGATATGACTTTAAAAAATACCACCATTTAGGAATAGCTAAAAAAAAGAATAATTATTTTACACAAATGAAGTGAGAGAGGAAGAATTGACACAGAGGAATTAGATGGAGTAGGGCTGATAGTTCAGGTAACCTACTTTCATCAGGAATGGATTTAAGAGGGAAAATATATATACATATTTGGAAGAGTATGTCTTTTAAATTCAGAAGAAATAAAATGGTAAGGGGATTGGGGAGAGAGGAAAATGGAGGGATCTCTAGAGAGGAAGGTGAGGGAACAGATTAAAGAGGGGCATAAAAAAGGGTGTTTAGATCAACTGCATAAGGCAGAGGGGGTTGGACTACAAGCAAGGATCAATTAGTTACCAAGCAAAATTGAGCATAATCTTTTAGGCAAGGAGATGGACATTCAGTGAAATAAGAGATTTCCAGACCCTCTTTATGAAAAGGTCAGAGCTCATTAGAAAATTTCATTTTCAAATACAAGACTCAAGAGAGGCATAAACAGATAAGCAGGAAGAAAAAAGAAAAAGAAAATTTGTTATTTAATATGGGCAAACTATTTACATCCCTATATAGGTGTTACCTCCTTCTAAATGAGTACCTAAAAAACATCTCCCATTGCATCCTGGGCCATCTGCAGTCATCCTGATGCATTGAAGAATGTCAGGTCACTGGACCCAGATGGCTCGGGCTCAGGAGGAAAAAGTGAGGTTGGTGACTTTGCACAGCCCTCAGAACAAAGTAAAAAGTGCACAGCAGAGAACAAAAGAAAACTTATAAGAAAGCAAGGAAAAGATAGACAGCTCTCAACACAATGTGTATTATTTATCATATAGGCTTTCGAGAAATGAAAATTTATCATTATATATTTTGTATTCTCTCTTATGTTCTGCTATGCATACAACATGCTTTTTTCTATTCTTACTTTGTATTTGTTTCAATATCTAAGTTGTGATTTTTTTCTTTTCTCCATTCTGTATTTGAGTTTTGATGTTTGAGTCTAAAAGAAAAAAGAAAAAATATAGGAATATGAATCATTCCCCAATCAATAAATGGTCAAAGGATATGAAAGGGCAGTTTCCTGATGAAGAAATAAAAATAATTTAGTCATAAAAAAAATGCTCTAAATCATTACTGATTAGAGAAATGTAAATTAAAGTAACCTTGAGGTATCATTTTACTTCTATTAGATTGACTAAAATAATAGAAGTGGAAAACATAAAATGTTGGAGGGGATGTGGAAAAATTAAGACTATAACTCATTTGTGATGGATCTGTGAGCTGATACAACATAATGGAGAGTGAGTTGAAGTTATGCCCAAAATGCTATTAAACTCCCCATACCCTTTGACTCAGTATTACCAATATTAGGTCTATTTCCAAAGATGATTAGGAAGAAAAGAATAGAACCTAAATGTTCTAAAATATTTATACCTATCTTTATGGTAGCAAAGACCGGGAAATTGTGGGGATGCCTATCAAATGGAGAAAGGTTAATCTAGTTCTGATATATGTTCATGATGAAATACTACTCTGCTATAAGAAATGATGAGCTTGATGATTTTAGAAAACCATGGAAGGAGACAAAATAATGAGCAAAATGAGCAGAAACAAGAAAGCACCATATACAGTAAAGCCATATTATTTTAATTATATTGCAACAACCAAATCATTCAGACTATTACATATACCCAGACTGACAACAAAGTTTCTATGAAGGAAGATGGTATCTGCATTCAGAGAAAGAAATGACTGACATACATACATTCTTATGTATACATTTGTGTCTAATGGTGGGTGTGGGGGGAGGAGGAAAAAAGTTTCAGGATAACTTTCCTTTATATTTAAAAGGAATAGCAAGTTGTACAAAACAGACCTGTAGTTTTAAGTACAATCAATCCTCTTTAGTATTCTACTTTGTTACGGAAACACTTGTTTCAATTTCAAAATAAAAAAGTGCTTAATTTCTTAAGTTCAGAATAAAAAAAGAGAAACAAAAGATCTTTTCGTCTTTCTTTGATCTCTTTAGGGCATAGGTCTAACAGTTACTGTAGTGTCAAAGATCATGCATATGTTAGTGACTTTTTTTGAGTATAGCTTCATGGCTTTCCAAAATATTAGAGCAATTCACAGTTCTACCAATAGTGCCTGTTTTCCTAAACTCCACCAACATTTGTCACTTTCTTTTTTTATTCTCTTTGCCAATCCAATTGGTGCAAGGCAGAAATTCAAAGACACATTATTTTGTATTTTAAATTGTTACCAATTTGGAACAATATTTTCACATCTGTTGATGGGCTGGATTTCTTCCTTGGAGAACTATATGTTCATATCCTTTGACCACTAAGTAAGGAATCACTCTTATTCTAATAGAACTGAATCAATTCCTCGTACATATCAGAAGATCTTTATCAATAAGTTAGACTATATTGGAGACTTTTATCAGAAAAACTTCCTTCAAACATTTTTCCCACAGTTAACCGTTCCCCCTTTAGTCTTAGCTTTATTGAATTTGTTTGTGCAAAATTTTTGTAAATTTATGAAATAAAAATTATTCATTTTATAATCCGTATCTCATCCTTTATTTGGTTATAAAATTTACTTCTACCCACAGATTTGAAAAGTAAATTCTTCCTTACTCTTCTAATTTCTTTATAATATACCTTTACATTTAAATCTTATATCCAATTGCTTCATAATATCATTTACATCTAAATCTTATATCCATTTGGAGCTATTCTTTTTGTATTTGGTTGAGAGGAGTTTAATAAACCTAATTTCTATGAGACTGCTTTCCAGTTTTCCCATCAATTTTTGTCAGATATTGAGTTCTTACTCCAGTAGATAAAGTCACTGGGTATATCACCCACTGAGCTGTGTGTGTGTGTGTGCACATATTTTTCCCCTTTCTCTTTTGCCTATGTTTATTTCTTCAATTTCTTTCCCCTGGTCTTTATTGCGGTAGCCACCATTGCCACAACTATTTCACATACTATTGGTAAAAACTAACATCCTTGCTTTACTCATCATCTTAAAGGCCTCTAGTTTATCCCCATTACATATGTGATGTTGGTTCTTGGTTTTAGATGTACTACTTGTCATATTTAAAAAGGATCAATTTATTCCTATACTTTCTAGCGTTTTTTTAAAAGAAATGGCTGTAGTACTTTTTTTCAACACATTTTCCTGTATTTATTGATTTAATCATAGTTTCTGCTGCTCTTGTTATTAATATAGGTCATTGTGTTTATGGTTTTCCTAATACTGAACCAATCTTGGAGTCCTTGTATAAATCCAACATGGACAAAGCCTCTTTCCTAAGACTGCATTTAAACTTTTTTGTGTCATTAGGAATATTGGTCTATGGTTTGCTTTCTCTGTTTGACTCTTTGGTTCAGGTATCAAGTCTATTTTGTACAACATAAGGAATTTGGTAGGACCCACTCTTTTCGTATTTTATCAAATAGTTTTTGTAATACTGAAATTAATTGTTCTTTGCATGTTTGATAGACT
Organism: Bettongia penicillata ogilbyi; assembly: GCA_023548195.1. Taxonomy (NCBI): domain Eukaryota; kingdom Metazoa; phylum Chordata; class Mammalia; order Diprotodontia; family Potoroidae; genus Bettongia; species Bettongia penicillata. The sequence goes on along the minus strand of JAJHZJ010000245.1, from coordinate 6,116,209 downwards.
TTGCTTAGAAAACCATCTGGTCCCACTGTTTTGTTTTGCCTTTCCTTTGAGACCTCATTTATGGCTTATTCAATTTCTTTTTCTTCCTGGGCAAAATCCTCTACTTCTTATTTTATAAATCTTAGTATTTTATACTTTTGTAAACATTCATCCATTTCATTTATGTTGTTTGTTTTACTAACATGCAGTCAGGCAAAATGTTTCTAATAATTTTCTTCATTTCTTCTTCATTTATTGTGAATTCTTTTTCATTTGAATGAGAACAATTTTAGTTTCTTCAATCTTTTCTTATTATGTTTACCTATTTTACTGGAGTTTATAAAAAGATTCTAACTTTGTTAATTAAATTTTTTGCCTTTCAAATTTGCTAATTTCTTTCTTGATTTTCAGAAATTCTATTTCTATGTTTAATTGAGTTTTTAAAATGTGTGGGTTTTCTAGTTTTACTTTTTTTTTCAACTGCATGCTCAATCTGTCAATGTCTTCTTTCTCTCTTTTGTGGAAGAAAGTGTTTAGCGATAGAAATTTTCCCCTAAAGACTATTTGAGTGCATCCTAAAAATTGTGGCTTATTCTTCCAGTGTTGTTATTATCTTTAATGAGAAACTTTATCTTTTCTTTCTATAAATTATTCTTTGACTTACCAATTCTTTACAATGAAGTTATTTAGCCTCTTAATTTAGTTTTTAATCCTTTAAGCTTTTTATTGAACACAATTGTTATTATTCCTTACAGAATATAATATTTCTGCATGAGAGGTTTTTAATGTCCCAATACATAGTCAATTTTTGTAAAGGTGCCATGCAGAAGTGGGAAAAAAAAAAATATATATATATATATATATACACACACACACACACACACACTTTCTATTCCTATTCAATAATCACCAGGTATATATCGTATTGAACCCTTCAAAAATTCTATTTAGGTCCTTAACTTCCTTCTTTTTTAATTTTGGTTAGATTGTTTAACTCTAACAGGGGTACACTGAGGTCTCTCAATATTATACTATGTTATACAATGTTTTTCCATCTGTCCCCTTGAAACTGTTTTGTTTTGTTTTTTTTAATTTTTAGATGCAAGGTCATTTGGTACATACCAGTTAAGAAATGGCATTCATTATCTTTGGTACTTTATAGTATAATGTCTTATCTGTCTCTTCAATCAAGTCTATTTTTGCTACTAACTTATCTGAAAGAATAATTGTTATCAATGCTTCTTAAAATTCAAATGAAGCATAATAGATTGTGCTCTGCCCCTTCAAGTTATACTTGACTCTTTGTTGTCACTTACCAACTTCCAATCAGTTTTCAAATCTTGCCATTTCTATCTCCTTCACAATATTTTTGGTACACACACCCCTCTCTCCATTCATATAGCTACTATCCCTAATTCAGGATTCATCACCTCTTGCCTTTACTTCAATAGTCCCCAAGTTAATCTCCCTGTCTCCAATTTCTTCTGACCCAATGTATCCTTCATATAGCTACCAAAATGCTTTCTCTAAAGTGATGGTCTCACCATGTCATCAGTCATGTCAATAAACTCCAGATATCTGAATATACTCTAGTTCCCTATAATCTCTGGTTTGAAGTAATAACTACCTTGCCATTTATTTAAATATCATTATACCCTGAACCCACCTTTATGGCCTAATTACAGATTACTCCCACTATTCAGGCACTCTACAACCTATCCACACCAGCCTTCTTTCGGTCCTTCATATGTGACACTCCAAAGACTATGTCTATTTGTACTTTCTCTTCAACTCTGCCTCTCTGAATACTTAAGTTCTTTCAGGATTCAGTTCCAGTGTCATCTGCTATGCGACAGTGTGCCTGACTCTTCCAGATGTAGTGCAATCCATCTCAAAAATTGCCCTTATCTATTCTATATAGGGATTACATATGTTGGTTATGTCTTACTGGATATAAACCCGTTGAGGATAAGGATTCTTTTGCTTTTGTCTTAGTACTCCTAGCATTTACTACTGTGCCTAATACAAAGATAAATACTTGTTGACTGATTACGCTTATAGAGATATGCTTGTAGGGAATTAAATTTCAGTTTAAGTAAGCAAGAAATGTAGCTGAGGGCTGCACAAGAGGCAGAACGGGGGAAGGAATGCAAGAAGTCTAACATTCAAATTCCACCTCTGGTGTTTACTACTTCTAAGATGAAGAAGTAGTAAAAACTGGGGCTTAGCTTTCTCATTTACCTTTTGTTTCTATGAATTATTCTTTGACTCATCAATTCTTTAGGATAAAGTTAGTCTCCAATTAGTTTTTAAGCCTTTTATTGAGTACAATATTTATTGTATTCAAAAATGTGATTAGATGATGATGGGGTGGCTTTGGTACCTGTGCTTGGGCCCCAATTCTAAAATCACATTTCTCTTTTAAAATCACATTTCTCTCTAGCCTCAAAATACGATCCCATGCAGTTTCCCCCAGGCTAAGGACACAGCCTGCCCCACCAACAACCACTATCTCCCGTTCCAGATACAACAGCCAGTTGTCCCTATAGAACTTAGTCTGAACCAGTTGTGTACTGACTGAACAGGCTGTGCACCGGGTCAAAACGACATTTACTACTCACTGACAAATCATATGAATCGCCGACGCAGACATACGTATAGTCCCTTACATTTATCTTGTCTAACAAGACATTGATGAGGGTAACCTGGTATTTCTGAGCCAGCCCTGATCATTAGCTGACTTAGTGATGTTTCCAGGTATAAAACCGCACTTCCATGTAGCCCTTTCTTGGGCTATTTCCCAATGAACTCTGGGTAAAATACCTTTGCAGTACATACCAAAAGTACATGTTCCTTTAAGAACCACTGCTTAACCACTCCCTCATCCCACCCTGAATCACCTAATTAGCATATTGGCACATGCTTCACTACAGAATATCTTACATAAACTTTACCTATACCCCTCTAAGGTTACAGGTTCCCTAAGAACTCTTGTCCAGTGAAAAGCATAATAAACCTTTACCTTGACCTCAACAATGCTAGAGTCCACAGATTCATTCCAGGTGACCTGCCCCTGGTACTCAGATCTTCCAGTCCTCATTAGAAAAGATGTCCCTCAAAAAATCATGTCATTTCTAAATCTAAATCTAAAATCCTGTAACCCTACGAAGAGAAAGAATCTGTCAGGTGAATAAAAGAACACGAATTCTATATTGCCATGGTCCTTCCCAGGGCCATGTAAATGAGGTGTGTTTTTGCTTCCCTAATAAATTCTTGGGCACTCACAATTAAGACTACTTTTCACTTTCAGTATCAGAAGCTTAAGAACGAAAGAACAAGAACCAGCAGGAGCTAGGGATGTCTTGTGACACACAGACGCAACGATCAGGAACAATAAGCACAAGGCTGTTTGCTGCTGAGATTGGCACACGCTTCTACACCACTGAGGGGGAAGGGGGACTCTGAAGATGCAAATGAATGGTTAATGTTTAGCTTATGAAGTGCTGCACTGGAAATCTGAGTTCAAACCCTAACTCTGACATAAAGATAACCTTAAGCAAAATACTTCACATCTCTCAGTAGTAAGTTCCCTTATTTGTAAAACGAGGGTCATGAATACTTCTCCTGCCTATCTCACAGAGTTATCATGAGGTTGGAATAAGACCTGGTTAATAAGAAAGAAACAGCCATAGTGTAATGACTACACCGTGGTTGACAGAAAGCTACATTTAAAATGTGGAAGGCCTGTTTCTGATACAAGTTGTGCGATGACAGGCGAGTCAATTAACTTACTTCTCTTAGAGTCATGAAACTCTATTTATCTACTAGATTACAGATAAATGTTGAACTGTACTGACAACTGACAAAATCACAGACTGTTCCTGTATTTACTGATGTATGCAAAGTCTGTAAAAAGAAGCTGTTTTTGATTATCTCTCTAACATCATCCTCTACCTCAAAAATTATGTAACTATGTATAAAGAAAACAACTTTCTATTACTAGGAGACAGAACATTCTGGTTCAGTTTTTTGGTTTTTTTTTTAGATTTGAATTCTTAAACATGCATGTAAGAAGTAGTAATGTTTAATAGATATTACTTAACAGATATTGCTTGCTTGATAAAGAGATGGAAGTCTTCTTGAAAGGGATTAAAAACAATGTGAAAAGTAAGCTCTATCGGCTCTAAAGTATAAGCAACAAATAAGAATTAATCTACCCAAATAGACTGAATGACAGATCTTTTTGCAAATTTTCAGATACAAAATGTAGAACCGAGAAAGAAACTCAAATTACATTAGAGATCATAGGATTTGGATCTGAAAGAAACCTTAGAGGTACCTCATTTAGCTCACTCCCCTCAAAACACAAGCAATATTAACATCATAGAGTTTTCATGAAAAGTAGGCTATTTATTGTTATTTACATTAATACGACTGTACTTTTATTATTCCTCCTTTAATTCTCCCTTTCTCATCCTTTTCATTAGGAGAACAAGCTCATATATTATTAAATCATAGTCTGAATTCTGGGTGATCTGGTAGATAGCCCAACTTCTTCATTTTGCAAAAGAAGACAATACATCTTAGTTAAGTAACTTTCTTAAGGTCACACAAGTTGTAATTTACAAAGTCATGACTGAAACTCAGGCAGTTTGACTTCCAATTCAGTGATATTTCCAATAAAACATACAGCTTTCTCCTATATATGGACCCAGCTTTTTCCCCATCTTGGGAAGAAACCATTTACCATTTCAAAACTGGAAACTTAAAATTAAGTTCTCTAACCCTAACCCTTGAAGTCTTTTAGGAAAATTTCAATCTATTTTCTCCTATTTGGATTTTCAGGGTCATTGCTTCCATTAAATCAGGTGGGTATGGAGACTACATATAGAACAGAAAAGCTTATACATGTCTATCTTCTCTTATTTTCCAACTCCTTAGCCCCCTTCTGTAACTTTTCAACTGAACCAAAAGGCAGTGGATGCCCAGAAATCTTGTCCCTGTTAAACTAATGGTAGCCAGACAGGAGTCAACTAATCTGAAAAGGATGTAAAATGTCCCATTATTTTTCATTTATATGGTTACAGATGTCATCATTTCTTGGTTCCTTTCACTCCTTTATTGATCTTGGTCTAGATTTTCTTAAATTATATACATAAATATAAATTATATAATATATTATAATAATACATTATATATTATATACATAATATATTATATGTAACATATTGTATATAATATTATATTATCATATGTTATAAAAATACCTATCTAAAATATAGTAAAATATAAGTGATATTATTATATATAACATTATATCTCTCTTATGTTATATTATTAAGGGAATTTGTTCTGTGAAGTTTGGATTCAATAAAAGGATCTCACTTGAGGCCCTAGAAGGTCACAGGTTCTCCACCCCATCTTATGCTAATGAAATAAACAGGAAAATCCACTTAGTTACAGTACTCATACTTGAGTAATATCTGGGACCATCCTAATGAGGAGCCATAAAATTTCTTGCTCTTAGAATGCAGTATACAAACTGAAAGCAAACTTTAAAAAGTTCTTTAAATAATCTTACTACCTTCAAACTACTGTCAGAAAAATGGAAACTTACATATCCACAGACTTCTTTAGTTAATGCACTCTAATATTAAATAACCTTTACTCTTAAAATTTCTTCAGTGTGGCAACATTAGCATCCTTGTGGAAAACTGACATATTAGTCACCCTAAAAGTGTATTAAGGCCAGGGCCAGAGAGTACACTAGAATAATCAAAGCAAATACCCTTACTTAAAGAGAGCCAATGAACATCTTTGGGTAGAAGTTTTCTCAAATTTAAAATAAATAGGTCAGACCAGATGACCATGAAGCCTCCTTAAAACTCTAAATTTATAATCCTGTGATGTTAAAACATAAATCTAAAAGAAAGCCCATGAAAGTATAGGTTTTTCTCACTTGAGTGAAAAGAAAAAAAAAAAAAAAGAAGCCAAATCTAGCAGATTAAGACCTTTGGTAAGAGGGACAAAAGAAAGAAAAAGAAAATAAGATTTAATAATGAGATTAAAATAAAAGGAGGCCAAAGGGTGCTAGGATAATAAACCTAACCTACAAACTCAGTGATCTTATCAAAAAATTATCTTAGAATGTAAATTTCTTGAAGGCAGGAACTACCTCACTTTTGTCTTTTTATCCAGCAATTAGCGAAGTATCTGGCAATTAAATATTTCTTCATTGCTCAAAATGCAGAAATAGAGGGGCTACAAAAACATTCTGATGCATTAATTTTAAGAAATACATATCTATCATTCCCCAACCTCAATATATTTTCCTAAACAGAAAATGTGGATAAAAAAAGTGTAAAGTTGTTTATTCAGCAAACACAGCAACTCTTCAACAGCATTTAAATTTCAGAAGCGACCCTCTGATACGAGTAACTAAGTAATAACATGATAAGAATTAACCTAGTCAAGGATTTGCAAAAAAAAAAAAAAAAAAAAAGTCTATTAAAAGATATGCAAATAATGTTTGCATAAATTATGTTAGAAGTTTTAAGTTTAGTGTGTTTTACTAAATTAGGTAACAATCCCAGCAAAAACTAATATAACTATTAGCTGAAGCTATTAGTTGTTTCAATTATTTTTTTAGCTTACTCTCTAGGATTTTCCATGTAAATTAGCCTATCATCTGCAGAAAGTAATAGTTTTGTTTCTTCTTTGTCTATGCTTATTGCTTTGATTTCTTTTTTCTTCTCTTACTGTTAGGGCTAGTACTTCCAGCACAATATTAAATATTAATAGTGATAATGAACATCTTTGCTTTACCTCTGATCTCTTGGATTATTCCAGCTATACATTATAAGGCTGGTTCTCCATTTTATATAGATGCTACTTATCACTTTAAGGAAAGCTCTGTGTATTCCTACACTTCCTGGTGTTTTAGCTTGTCAAACACTTTTTCTGCATTTATCAATATAATCATAATTTTTGTTGTTTTTGTTATTAATATGGTCAATCATGTTTACATTTTTCCCAATAATGCACTGATCCTGAATTCCTGGTATAAATTTGGCCTGGTCACCATGTATATATAATCTTTGTGATATGCTGCCATAGTTTCCTCAAAATGTTATTTAAAATTTTCGCAGTCATTAGGGATATTGATTTATAGTGTATTTTTTTCCTATTTAGACTCTTTGGTTTAGGTTCCAAGACTATACTTGTGTCACAGAAGGAATTCGATAGGTATCCTGAATTTCTCACTTTTTCAATCGGTTTACATAATATTATATATTATTAGAAATGTTCTCTATGTGTTTAGTAGAAATCATCTGTAAATCTATTCGATCTTTTTCTTTAAAATTCATTTATATATTATTCAATTTACTTCTCTGAGACAAGGTTATTTAAGTACTCCTTTTCCTCTTCTGTTAATCTGGGAAATTTATATTTTTGTAAACATTCAGCAATTTTGTTTATATTATCAGTTTTACTGGCATACACTTGAATAAAACAGTCTCTAACAATCAATTTCTCTTATTTCTTCTACATTGGATGTGAATTAAACTTTTTCATTTCTGAAACTGGTAATTTGGTTTTCTTTTTTTTTTTTAATCAAATTAGCTAATAGATAATTTATTTTGTTTATTTTCCCTCAAAATACCAGTTTCAAGTCTTAGTTATTAATTCAGTGGCTTTTTTGCTTCCAATTTTGCTAATCTGCTTTTGATATTGAGAATTTCTATTTGTATTTAACTGAGGATTTTTAAGAAGAAAGTTTTTAAAGATATAAGATTTCCCTTAAGTACTGCTTTTGCTGCATCCCCAAATTTCTGGTATATTATCTTATTTTTGCCATTTTTTAATGAAATATTAATTGTTTCATGATTTCTTCTTAGACTCATCCAGTCTTTGGGATTAACTTCTTTAGTTTCCAATTAATTTGTCTTCTTTACTTCAAAGGCATTTTATTGAATGAATTTTTATTGTGTAAGTCCATAAAAATGCATTTAGTGTTTCTGGTTTTTTGTATCTATTTGTAAAAGTTTTTGACCTGATAACATGGTCAATTTTTCCAAAGCTGCCATACATAAAGTATTAATAGGTATACTCCATTCAACTCTCATTTAATGTTCTTCAGAAGTTTATTATATTTAACATTTTCTGAAATTTTATTAAAGTTCTTAATTTTTTTATTTCTTCTTTATATTTATCTAGGTCTGAAAGTGTTAAAATGAAGTCCTTAAATATTATACTTTTACTGTTCTCTAATTCATTTAACTTTTCCTTTAAGAGTTTAGATACTATATACAAAGCACGAGGGATACAAACAGAAAAGACAGTCTCTGATTTCAAGAAGTTCTAATTAGAGAGGAAAAATATGTGGAAAGATTTTATTTACAAATCAGATGGAAAGGTCCCATGGTCCTTAGGGTGCAGAGGTAAAGAAGATGTTAATGCCTCTTTTCTAATGGCATTTCCACTGAGGAAAAAAATCTTAATAGTTTCTGATGTCAAACCACTTGACACTGCCAAGGATTTTGGTGACAAGAACTTTCTGTGTTGGATTTTCTACAGATGGGACTGTAGAATCCGTAGGAATAGTTGTCTACACAAAGGTTGCTTTCCACAATGATGCCTGTTTTTCATAGCACTGGAAGCATTAATATTTCCATTGCTCTTGGGGACAGGGTCTCAGTTACTAGCTGTGTGACCCTCGGCAAGTAACTTCACCCTGTGTACCTGTTTCCTCATCAATAAAATGAGCTGGAAAACAAAATGGCAAACTACCCCAGTATCTTTGCCAAGAAAGCCCCAAACAGGATCACAAAGAAGTAGATATGACAGAAATGACTGAACAATAAGTAGGTGGGAAAAAAGTAAGAGAGAAATCCAGGAAGAAGGGCAGTCCCACTATAGAAAAGGAATATCAAAAGGCACGGTGAAAGGGTAGGTAGGATTGGAATAAGGGGAATTACAGTTAAAGAGAGATGGGGGTCGGTGAGAACACTGCTCCTTTACAGTTGCTAATAGATTAAATCAACAATAAGGAGAGAAACAGGAGGAACCATAAAGGTAGTCTATAAAAGGGTGGTATATGAATTGTAAAGTTCATAATCTCTAAGAGATGTTGCAGAGGGCATAAATGTCCTGCATGAATCTCTAGAGGCGATTCATGTACTCTGTGTGACACCCTTATTTTGATGGCCTTTTGTCCTTTGAATCCACAGTCTCATGGTTTTCCTCCAACCTCTATGACTGCTTCTGTATCTACATTCCAATAATCCCAAAGCTCCAGGCTCATATTTTAAACTACCTGTCATATATTTCTACCTGTATATTCTTCCAGTCCCTCAACATTTCAAAAATGAAATTAATCCTCTTGTTCCAGTCCCAAAAATTATTCCAAAATTGTCCCTTCTGAAATCTGCCCATCTTCATTAATGGTACTACTCTCTACCAATTCTTGTAATACTGGAATTATGTTTGACTCATCCATGTTCCTCATTCTATAACCTTTGTCAAGTCTACTTTTATAATGCCTTTCCCATTCAAACTCTCCATTTCATTCCTATTATAATCAACCAAGCTCAAGCTCTTTCATTTTCTAATGTAGATTATTGTAAAAATATCCTGACAATCTTCCTTCCAGCCTACGTCTTCTGAATTCCACCCCTCATATTAGTTTCCAAGTCAAAGCAGAAACCAAGCAGTCAAGTCAAATTTAATTACTCTCCTTCCCACATTTTTATTTTGCCACCTCCAATCTCTATATATTTAAACACACTACCCTCTATTCCTGAAACGGACTCTACTACATCCATGCCATTTGGGGGGTGGGGGTGGGGAGCCCTACCATCCATTAAGTCATAATTTAAATGTCACCTTCATTAAGCTGGAAAAAAATTCACCAAGAATCCCAAAAGAAACTGATTTCTGCTTCTTCTAATTTCTTTTTTTTAATTTATTTATTTAAGTTTTCAACATTCGTATCCACAAAATTGAGTTCAAAATTTTCTCTCCATCTCTCCCCTCCCCCTCAAAACATCGTGCACTCTGATTGCCCCTTCCACCAATGTGCCCTCCCTTCTAACACCCCTCGCTTCCTTATCCCTAACTTTCCTCTTGTCCTGTAGGGCAAGATAAATTTCTATACCCTGTATTTCTTATTTCCCAGTTATATGCAAAAACAACTTTGGGTTCCAACTTGTCTTCCTTCCTCCCTCCCCACCCATTCCCACTGAGAAGGCAAGCAATTCAATATAGGCTATATATGTGTGGTTTTGCAAATGACTTCCATAATAGTCATGTTATGTAAGACTAACTACATTTCCCTCCATCCTATCCTGCCCCCCATTTCTTCTATTCTCTTTTGACCTTGTCCCTCCCAAAGAGTGTTTACTTCTAATTGTTCCCTCCTCCCATTTGCCCTCCCTTCCACCATCCCCCCCACCCTGCTTATCCCTTTCTCCCCAACTTTCCTGTAATGTTCTTCTAATTTCTCATAGCACTTTGTGTGGACTTTTCTTTACACTACCTTAAATATCAGGATAACTGTGTACATGTCTTCCCCTACCTATTTCAGTTATTACGCTCCTTAAGAGTTAGATCTGTGGCACACTTATTCTATATTGTCAATGCCTAGCCCACAGCATATACTTAACACGTTTGGTGAATTAAAATAAATATGTTCTGTATACTCTGTGGGTGAACTGTATACTAGGATGGATTCTGATCTTGGGGTAATAAAAGAGTTTACATTTATTTTGTGTTCCTTATCTTTTTTTACTTGGTGGGGAAGAGGGAAGTTAAATGTCAACTGCCTTAATTACCTAGTAAATGTGGGGAAAATATCAGCAAATCTACCGTTTATTCAGAAAGCATTCTCACTAGATAGCAACAGCTTGGACCTGGAATAACGCCCCAATCAGAACTTGAGTCAAAAGTCAGAAAACTCAATTATGAACTGGTTCCAATTCAGTACATATTAAAGGTTTCCTTCAGACAACTGAGATTTGAACTAGAGGATATAACTATCAAGTTAATGATCCATTTTTACAAATTCCACAAATTCTCTCTCATATTAAATTACATCATTAAACAACGTATCTGAACAATTTGATCTTGGTCCTGCTCACAGAAATGCTTTCATTGACTTCAGAATTAATATAATGCTCTCAGTCTTAATAACAAGAAGGCTAATGTAATGAAAGCTCTTTAAAGAGAATTTTTGCATCTTCCAAAAAACTGTAGTTGACATATACTATTATCATCAAATTCCCTATACAAGGAAACAAATGATATAACTCTCCATGACTTTACTTCCAAGAAAAAAACTTTTCTCTACAGATTTATACATTTTGGAGGGAGAGAACAAATTTTGAAATACAAAATGTTTCCCTTTGTTCTTTAGCTATCAGGAAACAGTGAGGCCAATTCAACACCCAACCACAGTAATTAGCTCATTTCAAGTGTTGGCTAATTGCTACTTGCTGCGCTCCTATTATTGCAGGGTTGCTTGTTTTACCCTTTCTTGTTGTTTATATTACTTTTTACTTTGTGTGTCAGGCCAAATCCTTTTGAAAACAAGCAGGATGTACACGAACACAAAAACACAGAAATACCATCGCTGCACTGCTCTAATCTTCCTTTACCTCTTTTTTTAAGGTTTAACTTGATTAGAATGATCAAGAATAGAAAAATGAGATATAACAGAAGATAATATAAAAAAGGTTCAGAAGTTTAAGGCAAAACGTATATTCTCCTTACTGATTATGTCATTTCTAGAAATAATTTTTTAAAAGCCATGTAAAACTGAACATAAAGAAAAGCACTGTAAAAAAAAAGTAATTCTACAAAGAATAGGAAATATTCTTAGACTTCAAACTGATGCAAGAACAGGAAACCTAATTTTAAAATGTCAAAGACATTTACTACAGAACACATAACCCAATCCCCCATCAAACTTCTCCTTTAATAAAATATAAGAAAACAATTTTAGATAACAAATATTACAAAATTTAGAGTTTCATATTTGAGTTAACCTTTGCAGTAATCTGCAGGGTCTTCTTGCTCTTCATCATCAGATCCCAGAATTTCCTCTTCTGGTTCTGGTGGTGCTGGTTCTGGGAGAGGTGGTGGTGGAGGTGGTGGTGGTGGAGGGGGTACAGAGGGAGCTTTTTGTTGCGGCTCCGGCCTGAAAAATATAAATGATGTTATATTATTTATTCATGTATATACCTAGAAATTGTTCAACAGAAAAAAAAAATTAAACCCTACCTAAGAACTGAGATGTCCCTTGTAACAATTTTGTTGTAAGTCATGTGGTTTTGTAGTGTTATTTTTTTTTCAATGAAATGTCAAGATCCTGATAGGCCAACAGAGTCAAAAAATTTAAGAAAAAATGTTCTATAGCATCAAAGAATACAAAAAAAATTGACTCACTAAAGGGAATGACTCTTTAGGACGGTAAGGGACTCTTTGAGGAAGCTAGGTGATACAGTAGACACAATCACTAAGCATGGAATCTGAAAGAAGTAAACTTAAACAAATCTAACCTGAGACACTTACTAAGTGACTTCTCAAGTCACTTAGCCTCTGTGCCTCAGTTTCCTCAATTGTAAAATGAGGATAATAGCACCTACCAAGCACAGTTGTTGTGAGGACCAGATGAGATAATATTTGTAAAACAACTAACACCTAGTCTGGCACAAAGTAGGTGCTATATTTGTAAATGCTTATTCTTTTTTGTTTCCCTTCCCCATTGCTGGAAAGGAATCTGTCAAAATGAAAAGTTAAAGATCCAGGGCCCATGTGCATTTATATACACGCACTGGGGGCTGAGAGTAGGTGAAAAGGGGGAGGATATACATAATGAAGAAATATTAAAGGAGTAAAACCAGAGGGGAAAAGCAAATGGGGAAGTTTATGTAGATGAGACAACAAAGAAGAAAACCAGAATCAAAATCAGCAGTCTGGTAATCAGGAATGTATCAGTCACACCTGATACCAGAAAGAAGACAGACTGTGAAAATCCCAGAATTACAATCTTTTAACAAACTCATATAGAATGTGATAGTCACTTCTATCTTCATATTTAAAGGTTAGGACACGTATAGATTCTGGGACATATTAAGAATGTAAACTTCTTGTACATAAGAGACTGGTTCACTTTTTTGTTTTTGTTTTTATATCCTAGGACTGAGCACAGAATCAGACAAATAGGTGCTTTATAAAAGTATGTTTAATAAGTACAGAGTGAGCCATATGCAGAACTGACATAGTCAATCAGAGACACTTTAGACTGTGATAAGGTCTGCTGCAATATGAAAACTGTTCATCTCTATCCAATTCTGTGTATTCATGTGGGAATGAAACTTCCATAAAGTGGGAAACATCTTGAGAAACTATAGAGTTCTAGGTAAACAACAAAAGGACTTGGATGCAGAGCTAGAATTGCATCTCTTCTTCCAACAAAATGTTGGAACTTTAGAAAAGACAAAAGATGAGGAAATGAACAGTGGACCAAGTGGATGAAGTCAAAGAACGGACTTGTACTTCTCACAGAGTTAGCAAACTACCCTTTTCTGCCTCTCAATCCATACAATTCAGAGTCATAGGCAACATCAGAAAAGGAAAACAAAACAAAAAAAACCTTCCTCTCACAATGCCCCACTCACTCCAACCTACACTGCCTCAGTTTTTTATGCTAATCCCTTCTTTCTTTAGGCCCTCTGTAATCCTGTTCTATAATCAGCAAGTTGCTCTTCAGTTTACTTAGATCTCTTACATCAACGCATCATTTTAAAACTCATGAAAAACTGATGTCCCCTAGAAAACACTACATGCCTGTCCACCTTCTCCACTATTTTCTATCATGCTAGCCATTCTGTCAAATCAGAGCCAAGAAGGGAGGGAAAAAAAACATTCCTTGCTTCATTTCTAGATGTTTCTCTGCTGCAGACACTCAGCAAATTCTCTTCATTTAAGATGCAGCTCATCAGGTTACATCATGCTTTCCAGACTATTAATTTTATCAATCACTACCACTAGGTCACTCTTTATTCTTTTCAAGTTCAGTATCTGATTTGCTCTTCCTCTTGAGCCCAACTACTGCCTTATACTTCAATAATGTCAATATACCCACTTATAGCTCCTCAAATGCTATGGTCTCCCAGTTGATCAATATCAACTCCCATGGTTTATACCTTTACTTGACTCCATCACTTGAACCATGATGATGGTTCACCATCACCCATAACTGCTATGTTCTAAATTCCGATATTGTTCTCTTTGATAACAACCTCTCCACTTCCACCTCTCTCTCTCTCTCTGGATTATTCCTTATTTAACCTATTCTTTTTCCTGACTGAGACCTCCAAAGTCTGTATCTCCATACCAGCGTTTCTAGTTCATTACTCCTTTCTTCCCTTCCCAGTTCTAACCCTATAGCTCAACTATATAATGTGCTCTACCATTATTTTCCTTGACCTCTCTATCCCTAGTCAAGCTTTCCAAATCTCTAACTGTAGCTTATTCCCATATGCAGCAAAAGCTCCTATAAGAATGCATACAACTGTGCTGACTGGATGTCGTAGATTATGGTTCTGTTGTTATTCATTCATGTCTGACTTTTCATGACTCCACTGGGGTTTTCTTTTGCAAAAATATTGGAATGGTTTGCCATTTCCTTCTCTAACTAATTTTACAGATGAGGAACTGAGGTAGAGTTAAATGATTTTCCCAGAGTCACAGAGCTGTGAAATGTCTGAGGCCAGATTCAAACTCATGAAGATGAATCTTCCTAATTAAAAGCCCAGTGCTCCATCCACTGTCCCATATCTAGCTGTCTGGAATATTATATTATATAATGCCAACTAGGTCCCCCTCTCACATTCTCGGTAATAACTGTTTCAAACCTCTTCTCTCTTCAGTTCATCTATACTAACCTTCCTCTCTCAGTAGAGGACCTCACTTCCAAGTTTATTGAAAAAAAAATGTAGTTCATTTTGCGTTCTCTATTCTCTAAATCCACCTGCCATTCCTCCTTTCTTTCAACAAGTTTAAATAGCTATTGAATAAATTCAACTTATACCACTCCTTGGGTCCCTCTCAACTCCAAGCAACTCCCCCATAGGACAGCTAGTACTCCCAAGATTAAGGGCCCAATCTGTTGATCAACACTCCTAAAATTAAAGTTCATGAACCCCCACTGGTGAACTTCCCCTTAATAGTCAGCTGGTAGACACAATTAGCTCAGAGCAAAATATAGTCTTAGTATTCTTGATTGGGATTTTCCACCTCCTATTCAAAGATCACTTGAGACCAACTACTTTTTAATAAGAATTTTCTAATGAGAGATTGAACATAAAAAGATATATCTCCACAGCTATAACAAAGCCATATGCAAGTAAGCCATGAATTCGAGTCATAGCTAGCTTTTTCACAGACAGTAAAGAGGCCTGGGATAGTAGAAAAAATATTGGACAATATATTTCAAATGAGTCCCTGATTATATAAAATGTAAGTTTTTGAAACTCTGACACCAGGCCTTCATTTATGCAAAACAGGTGTAATACATACAATAATTATCTTAGATTAATGTAAGAATTTAATGAAATCATTCATAATAACTTCTATACATTGAAGAACTAAATGGGTTATAATTATCAGTGTGAATAGATGAATAGGTATGTAGAAGCAGAAAAGAGACATAAAATTTCAAAATGGGTTTTTCACTAATGAGAGAAAAATATAGTAAACCAAGTTTTTCCACAATTTCTTTTTGAAAAATAAAAAAAGGTTACCATCACCATATAAGTTCTATATTCAGAAATTCTCTTATTATGTCACTTTGCTTAAGGTCAATATTTCAGCTCCAAAATATATAAAAAATATATTTCTCTTTCATTTGAAGGGGTTAACATTTAAAAATTAAATCAGTTCTATATAATTAACCAAGGTCCTACACAAGAGTCTCTGATATTGCATCATGGTATACAAGTAAACCTTGGATCTCAGAAACTATGCAGAAGACTTCAAGGTCAGGGTGGTTTAACCATAGCAGAAGAGTTAGGCAGATAGAAGAAATGAAATAGTAATTCTATTGACAGTCACTTTGTAAAGAATTATTTGTATACAAGAATCAAAGAAAATTTTTAAATGGCCCTCAATCCATTTTTAGCCCTTTCTTCTATTCACATATAGTGACAAGTAGAGGAGAAAAGAAGAAAATGAACTAAAAGTCACACAGTTCTTGCTCCTCTATCTTTTTAAACACTTATCAGAGGTAGGATTATAACATGAGTCTAATAGGATTCAAATCTAGGAATACTGGCACTCCAGCTCCTTTCTATTTCACAGAGTGCTCCACATTAGATCCTTAAAACAAAACAAGTCTGCTTTCTGTGAACAAACCATTGCTGGTAAAAGTCATCACTAGTAGATTACCTGCTTGGTTATAAATTACTTGGCTGTAAAAGACAAGAATCAAAATTAAATATAAAATGCATCTCAGTCATATGCAGCCCCCATCTGCTTCTGAAATGACACTGGCAGAATACTTGGACACAAGGCAAAGGGTGTTAAAAATTTAGCCAGTGTATAAATGTTAAACTGACTGCTGACAATCAACATGTGCTCTCTTCTGAGCTGACATGATATTGAAAGAGTCATAATCTAGTACTATTACTATTAACTATACCAGAGGAAAGTTGCCCCTAAACGTAAAAATACCACAAAGGTACTCCCTAAAGCAGCAAAGAAAGAATTGGAAGAGATAGTTTTTATCCCAGCCTGAAGACAGCAAGATACACTTTTCAAGAGATATTTGGTAATCTTGTACTGCAGAGCTCACAAAAAGCTTAGGCAAGAAAAGGCCATCATGAAACAATTACAACTTATGTAGTAATATCAGACTGCAGAGAAAAAGAAGGTAGAAAAATTACGTGACGAATGCAATAAATCTCAGCAAATTAAATTCAATATATAAATTAATACTTTGGCGGCAAAAAGTAAAATGCACAGTTTGTTAAGAAGGAATGGGAGAGAACAAAATCCTTATCAAGTGACATCCACGAAATTTCCTTTGAAAAAAAGAATAATGTATGTGTTGGGCATCTGACATGGATGGTAACCAAACGACATCACATACATACAAAAAAAGGATATTGACATTTAGACAGAAAAGACTCAGTAATATAGGAATCATCTACAAATGAGCTATCTACCTATAGTAAGATTACCAATGATATATTTTTAAAAATTTTAATGGCATAGTGTTTAGGGAATGGGACTTGGAGTGAAGAAGACCTGGGTTCAAATCATGTATCAGACACTTACGAGACATGCGACCTTGGAAAAGTTACCTCACTTCTCTATGTCTCAGTTTCCTAATGTTTAAAATAAAGAAGTTGGACTAGATGGCCTCTAAGGTCCTTTACAGATTTAAATCTATGATTCTATAATCCTATAAGAAAAAATATATGGACTGAAACTGAAATAACTCAATCCTTAGTTATTTACATAAGTAACTGATCATAAAAAATGGGAGATAAACAAAGAAAGTATCTGAAATCAGAATTATTTTATACAGAATTTTAAAACATGTAAATCAATAACTATAACAAGGAAAGCAAAATCACATAAAAAGAGATATCATTTTAAAAAATGACTTATTTACCAGAAAGAGAGGGAGATGAAGGCCAAAGGCCTTCATTTCACTTATAAATTTTTATAAAGAATATTACACAACATAGCACATGAAAACAGTGGAATACAAAACCAGTATAAAGAAAACCTTGCAAAAGATGCAACGAGGCTTAATCATCCTGAGGACATTTAAAGATAAAATTAAAGGACAGCAAATAGAAGAAAAATGGAAAATACATGTAAAGATTTTTATAACAACTATTTTTCACCATCAATGGCAGCTGAGCTACCATCCATACGCTAATGTAGATAATTTCAAAGAAGTACAAGTAGTACCAAAGAGATCAAAGAGAAAAAGTCTGAAGATTTGATCAAGTATATTTAGAAAAGACTCACAATATATGCAATAAAATGGAGAAGACACTAATGGATTGATTTATAAGGTATATCAGGGAGGAAAAATAGTTAAGGAAAGGAATAAAAATTTTCAATCTTGTTAACAGTCCCAAAAAGGCATATATACCTAACTTTGCCAACTATTGGAAATCTCCACAACTCATATATACATGCATACACACGAGACATTCACAATGCCAGTATTAATAAAGAACTTGCAGTATTTCATAAGTGATATTATTAATAACAGCATTTGCACAGCATATTAAAGTTTAACAAAGCACTTCACAAACATTACTTTACTCTCATAACTACCTGGGAGGTGGCTGCTATGATTATCCTCATTTTGCAGGTGAGGAAAGGGAGGTACACAGAGATTAAGTAACTATCTTCCTCCAACAAGAAGTCATTCATCCATATTCCAGAATCATCCAAAATTTCTTCAGAGATTTAACAAAGAGGACCTTCAAAATCTTTTGATAATAAATAGTAGGTGAGGAATTCAACACGGTTTAATGTAAATTAGATAAAAATGTTTTGCCACTGTGATGGAAGAGATCCAGGGCAGAGTCAATGTTCAAGAGGAAACTTTTATGAATGATGAAGTCTTCCACCTGCTTCTACTTATAGTGACAGAGCGCTGTTTACATCAAGACCTGAAACACTGTAGAGCCTACTGGAAGAGATCCATAACCATTCCTGAGTCCTAGTCATCTACAAAAGGAAGATAACAAATAAAGAACACTTATTGACAAAATATGACTTGTGGTTAGATGAACAACCAAAAGAGACCTTCCAAGAGTACATATATATGTGGCTAACGGTACAATTGGACAATGTTTAACCTAGAGCCAAACAGGAGGAGGAGGCTGTTTCCAAGAAAAGGGAAAATTCCTTTAATGATACCCAGCTTTTCTCAAAAACAAAGGCCCCTCTTTTCAATGCAAATATTTTGATCTAAGACTTATAATAAAGTAGTCTCTGAAGAACTATAGTAGCTGCTAGGCCTGATTAAATCCAGGATTATTAGCTCAGATTCAAGATTGGAAATGACATAAGATACTGGTATATTGTCTTATAATAAGCAAAAGGGAGTTTACTTAGTCAAAAATGGGGCGGGATATTTAGGACACAAAAATAATTTTTAAAGGAGGAAACTGTTCAGCAAGGATATAACACTGATTTGCTTAGAGTACTGCTACCTTGCCTTTATATTGTCCATTCTGGTCAGCCAGTTAGAAGTTTGATAGTAGAGCCAGACTGGCTCCTCAATGCCTTGGATTTTTGAACTTAGACAAGCAAAGCAAGACATTAAATCAGTGGCCAAAGTCTTTAGTCTTCTAAGCTAAATTAAGTCTCAAGGAAGATTTCAGTACCTTTTAAGAAAAACACTAGCCTAGAGATTTTGGATACAGGTACCACCAATTAGAAGAAGAGGCATGTTAAAGCTATCTACAATCACATGAAAAGTGTTCTAAATTACTATTGATTGGAGAAATGCAAATTTAAAAAACTCAGCTATTACTTCACACCTATCACGTTGGCTGATAGGAAAATGATAAATGTTGAGGAAGATGTGAAAAAATTGGAACATTATTGCATTGTTGGTAGAGTTGTGAAGTGATCCAATCATTCTGGAGAGCAATTGAGAATTAGGCCAAAAGGGCTATAAAACTGTGCATACCTTTGATCCAGCAATACCACTTATAGGTCTGTATCCCAAAGAGATCATTAAAAAGGAAAAAAAGAACTCACACGTACAAAAAATATTTGTAGCAGTTCTTTCTGTGGAGGCCAAGACTTGGAAATTGAGGGAATGCCCATCAACTGAGGAATGGCTGAACAAGTTGTGGCATATGAATGAAATGGAATACTATTGTTCTATAAGAAATGATGAGAAAGTAGATTTCAGAAAAACTTGGAAAGACTTACATGAACTGATGCTGAGGAAAGTAAACAGAACCAGGACAACATTGTACACAGTAAGAACAACACTGTTCAATGACCAACTTTGATAGACTTGCTCTTCTCAGCTAATACAGGGATCTAACACAATTCCAAAAGACTCATGGTGGAAAATGCTATCCACATCCAGAGAAGGAACTATGGAGTCTGAATGCCGATCAAAGCATAGTACTTTCTCTTTTTTTTTTCCTTTTTCATGGTTTTTCCTTGTTCTGTTTCTTCTTTCACAACATGACTAAAATGGTAATGTTTATTTAAGTGATGTTTCTCCTCTCCATTATATCTCTGGTTTTCTTTTTTATTCTGTGATACATCACATTATCTTGGTTTTCATTCCTCTATTATCACTGTCTGTAACATTTATTATCTCAGTCATTTATTATCTCCACTTCCTGATGCCTTACGATAGATACTTCTTTCTTTTACCCTCTAATAGCCCTCTCTTCCTTGGCATCTTCCTTATTCTCTTCTGTCTAAAACTGAAGAATCCCATTTCTGCTGATGCTTACCATGATTTATCTCTAGGCCTAATCTGTCTCCTGAACTTCAGATACTCATTTCCAATTGCTTCCTATGCATCTCCCTCTATATGTCTTATGGTTGCCTTAAATTAAACATGTCCCAAGCTGGAAAAAAAAATAGGTGTAAAAGATTCTTCATCAAAGAAATATGTAAAAGATGATGAACAAGGATAAGGAATGACAGGTATACAGAGAGAAGAGACACTATATTGGGTAAATACCAAATAAAAAATTTATGGTAGGATTTAGACAAGAGTATACAGGATGGACATGGGTAAGTTGGGATGTGCACTGTTAGAAGGAATAATAAAATTGCTATGATTACAGACCCTGAATGTTTGGGTATATAAGTACTTGCATTCTAAAGATAATATCTTTATCAAATGAAGAATGAATTACCAAACCACTAGAGGAAACAAACCACATCAATACTGATATTCCTATAATTTAAAAAAACAAAACAAAAAGTCAAAAGAAAAAAGCTGAATAGAAGGATAGCATCCAGGTTCTCCTGAAAGAGGCAAAAGAATTGGCAGAGTAGTTTCATGGTGCTCAAAAAAAGAAACAATAAACATGATTTCATAAGATATATTTAGTTGTGCTGCCTTGCTGTGTTCATGAGCACAAGAGAAAAAAAAGCCATCATGTCCCCAAAAGATGAATAGTCAAAGGACATTATCAGCTTTCATTTCAATGGATCTGTGAAACAGATCAGGGAAAAGATATTCCCAATAATGACATGCTCAAGAAGTGATTGAGAAAATTTATGACAGGAAAAGGAAATGGGCCAGGCATGAAGTAGAAATGAGGAACAGCATATGGACAATTTGATACATCAGTAGTAATCTCCAATTATAGAAAGATCTAGAAGAAATTCTCTAGTACATTAAATAAATCTTTATGGAAGCTTTCTAAGTGGCCATGAAGTATAGGTTTCAAATACCAAGAAAAGCATACTCATATTGATGAGTTCACAGAACCACTGAAATCTCTCAATGCAGTGAAAGTACTCATTAAGGTAATTTTTCTCATAAAAACTGATAATCAAATCTACATTTTGGGAGAATGGTTTCCAATCATTTGGCATGTCAGAACAATAGCAGTTTATTCTTTCAAAGAAAATCCAAGTACTTTAAACATAAAAAAATGAAATTTCTATTGTCATTCTATAAGAAGTTATAAAGTTGTGTTGGGTTTTTTAAAACTTTCACTTTTAATAGGATTCAAAAAAACTTTACTCTTCCCTTTGTTGAAATAAATTATATATTAAATCAATCTTTTAGTCATTTTTACTCTATGTGTATGTGTATATATGTGTATATATATATACGTACATAAGATCTACATCAAGTATCAAAAAATGGAAGAATACAATAGCTTAACAATCAAAGAACACCACAAGTATCTCTTCCTATGTGTTTCCATAGCAACTAGATGATATTCTGGCTCTAAGCACCAGGCGGTACTATAGATTTTATGTCAACAGGGGACAAAAGCACAAGAAAATATTTTATATTGTTTGGCAAAAAAATAAATTGCTTAAAATAAATGTGTCTATTTCCCAAGGACCAGGCCTGGCTAAATACAAAGAGATCTGACAATCAGCAGATTAGCCAATTGCTGAAGAATTATTTGGTCAACTGAACCCATCAAACAAAGAAAATTCAAAGGAGAGCTCAATCTTATGCAGCCTTCCTCAGATTCTACAACAACACTAACAGTTTAGCCAAGTCTATAAACAGAACTTCTGGATCAGATGGCTGTATGAACAGCTGCAGAGATGTCTAGCTCCTATTTACATAGTCCACAAAGGATCTAAAAGATTATGGAACCCAATAATGATCAAGAAACTAAAGAGAGACTACAAGTGTCTCCATCTAACCCAGAACTATACAAAGAGACAGCCAGAAGCATGAAGGCATTAGAGAAGAGTTGCATCAAAAAAGACCGCACAAGCACAAGTGGACTACTACTAGAAAGGACCAGAAATGTACCAGAGAAACTGAACCTCACAGTTTGGTACCCAGGAACAGGTATAAAGAGTGCTCAGGCAACAAAGTTCCAACGTAGTGTCCAAAGAGAGAAGATATTCTCTATGGTGCTAGCTGCTCCCCAGGCCTGTCTGTAATACCATCACTCTCCATCTTCACCTCTTGAAATCCATGGTTTCCTTCGGGACTCGACTCAACTGTCCCCTTTCCTGATTCCCTTCCTTCATTCTCAGAGCCTAGCTCTCTTTCTCCCCAAACTACTTTCTATTCATTTTATACTAGTATATCTGTCTGTCTAGAAAAATATACTTTCTCCCCAGTTAGAATGTAAGTTCTCTGAAATGACAGACTTTTCCCCCTTTGTCTTTGTTCTCTATCACTTAGCAGAGTGCCTGACATGCAGTAAGTGCTTGTTGAGTGATTAACTGATGCTGAGTTCATCAATATGCTTCTGTTTCTGCTAACTGAATCAAGTGTGGGAGTAGTGCAGTCTTTTAGAATACTATCTAGAATACTAGGCCGTACCATTGGCCTGACTATGTAGAGAGGAAAAACCAAGTAGGTAAAGAGTGACCACTGTCTAGATTGTGACGGCCAACTAAATGCCCAAGGGATAGTTCATCTTCCCCTGTGTGTTTGTGTGGATCTATGTGTGGATGTGCGGATGTATGTATGTGTGTATGTATGTACTACTACACTTGTAATTTCATCCATATCAGGAGTTTCTGGTGAGGAAGTACCAGGAGCTTCCAGCTTTGAGTTACATTCTTCATGGAGTTACGTCCCACCTTTGGACAGTTACAGTGAGCCACCAGTAAAAGACTAATGAAGCCCTAGCAAAACATGTTCCCAATTAAAAATACCAATCAGTACCCAGTTCCTTATACTTTGCCTGGAGTCAGATTCCAAAGAGAAACTCTAAGTTCAGAAAATAAGCCAAAAAGTAAGTAATGCGAGGCCCCACAAGACTGAACCCAGTTCACCAAGACCCAAACATTAGGGTTCTGAACAGATGGATGATGAGCTAACACTGTTCTACCAAGGCAGAGCGCATCACAACTTAGAGAACCACCTAGAGGCGCTGAGCCCTTAAATGACATGTGCACACTCCCAAAGTGCGTGTGACAGAAAGGATAAACTCCCAGGTCACCAGGACTCCACAGAGTGCAGTAGGTTAGACGGCCTCACACAAACTGCTTGGTTTTTGTAGTTGTTTCTGGTTTAACTCAACCTTCTCTCTGAGGCAAAATCCCATCTTCTAAACTCCACCCTATTTCTGGTTTTGTTGTGTGGAGTGAACGATGAAACGTGTCTCCAAAGAACAGAAATTAAGGAAATGCTAAGAGACAACAGAAAGGTGCCTACAGCAAGTATGCAGGCTACAAAATATTACAAACAAGAAGAGCAGTGCAGAGGGTGTCAGTAAAGAAATGAGCAGGGGGGAAAACATGTCGGTTCTACAGTAAAAGCAAAGTATATATGAGAGTTAGACAGTCTGTACAATTAGTATGCTTGTGATGTCATGGGAAAGCAGCTAAGGCCCTCAAATACGATGGATAAATCCACTTTGGACAATTTATGGAAAGAGGAACAAGAGGTACGCAGAATAAGCAGGCATGGCAATTGGTATCTATGAAGAGTACAACTTTATTGGTGAGACAACTAGTTCATCTGGGTTACTACAAATTTACTTATCCCACCTTCTCTCAAAAAAACTTACTCTAAAGGAATAAAGAATGGGTAAAAGACCCACACTGCTTAAGAACAGTATTGACCAGTGTGATTCATTCCATGTTACCCTATAAAATGAAACAGGATTTCTAATGTGGAAACGGAGAAGGTGTCATGACCTTGTGAATAAAAACCCAGCTTCAGAAGAAGTATAAGCTGGGTTTAAGGGGCACCTCAGACACACATTGCTTCTGGGAACCTGAGCAAGTCACTCAACTGCTCAAGGCCCTAGGCCAATATAAGACTCTAATTTGCAAAGCACATGCCAATCTGCTTTGGTGGAAGAGTTTTCTGTACTGGGAGTTCTCTATAACCATAAAACTAGAGAGCCAATAAAATACAAACATGGGAATGAGTAATATAAGACTAAAAAGCTATTTCTCAAAAAAGACTAAAGAATTTAGGGTTATTTTCTCAACTTTTAACCTCTAATGAGAGATGTGGAATAGATATCCAAAGGAAAAATTCAGGGTTGCTAAGAATTATACAATTCAGGTAACATCTAAAGTATAGCTTTCAAATTACATTTACTTTGTAAATAACATGGTAAAGACCAAGAAAAATGAAATTAGGATAGAAAATTATGGATAAATAACTACTTCTTGGGTACTATAACTTCTAGTAAAATTTTTTAAAATTCAATTTGACATTTATTAAATATCTGTTTATTATGAAAGTACTGTGCACACTGGGGATTCAAGGACAAGGACAAGAACAAAAGTTGCCCTACCTTGAAGGAGCTTATATATTTACTGGGAAATGAAGTATTTATACAAGATAGATCATCTGAAGAATAAGGTATTAATAATTAGGGAGAGTAAGGAAGGCTTCCCAGAGGAAATGCCACCTGAGCCTTTAAAGACAATAGGTATTCAGAGAGGAAGAAATGAGGTACACATTCCAGGCATAGGGTCTTTTGTAATTGTACAGAAAGCTAGACAGCTGCTAGTAGTCCAGTTTGGCAGGAGCGTAGAGTGTGTTTAAAAAATAAAAAGCAATACAAATAGAGCAAGAAGGCAATTTGAAATTATATTGTCAAGAGCATTAAATACAAGGCTGAAGAGTTTGTATTTTACTCTAGTGACAACAGGGAATCAGACAATGAAAGTTTCTAAGCACAGAATTTGCATAGTTAGACTGATTCTTTAGAAAGACTAATCTGGCAGCTGTAGTTTGAAAAAATAAAAAAGTTTTCCTAAGAACACATTATTTACTAGGATAGGTGATTTAGAATTAAAATTAGTGAAAGTTTAATCAAAGTACTCAACCAAAGTGCAGCACCTTTGTTAAATGGCAATTTGGGAATAATTAAGAATAAGATTTGTTCTGCTAACTATGTACTGAGTAGCTAAAACATGAACTATGGTAATAGTACTAATATCTTATATGGTAAGATTTTAAATTAGACACAATACATCATTCTGACCAAAAAAAGTACCATTTGATAGAGAACATACAGACATTCAGCACAGAAAAGTTGAACTTTTAATTTATCACGGTGGCTTATATTTACATATAGTACTGAACAGCTCACAAAGTGCTTTCCTTACAATAACCCTAATTATAGCATACAGTACCTAAATTTACAAATGAGAAAACTAATGCTCAGCAAAGTTAAGTGACTTACCCACAGTCACAAAGTTACTAAAATCTAGAGTCCATGTAGTCTAAATTCAGCAGTCTCTTGTATCATGATTACGGTTATGTCCATTCCTAAGATATAAGGGGGAAAAAAACTTCATCGCTAGGTAAAGCCAAGAGCATTCTTCCAAGTTTCCAGCTCCTACTCTAATGCTCAATCCACTACATGATGGCTGCCAATGTCATTTTATACTACAGGTACAAAGGACATCAATTATGAGGTAGGAGACTAGTGATCATCTAATCTAGTTCCCCCTCATTTTACAGATAAGAATACTGATGTTCACAGTAGTAAACTAACTTGTACAAGGTCACATAAATAGTAATTAGCAAATCCAGCACTTGAATTCAAGGCTGCCCACTCCAAATCTATGATACTTTCTGATGAATAAAGTTGCTCTAGACACTGAAGCAAGAATACAACTTTTACGATAAAAATTTGTTTAAAGGTTATAAAATTACATTTGTGACAAACAAATGATCAGGGATTTGCTCTCTAAGAAATCTATTTGTAAGCAAACCTGCTAACAAAAGGAATGGTTTACTTGAAACCCAAATTGTTAAAATCTGAAGGCTCTAATGATAGTCTTAGTAGGCACTCTTATTTATACTACATCTATTCCTGATTACCACAGATGATAGATGGTAAACCGACTAGTTCTGATTTTTGTTTCTTTATGTTAATTTGTTATGGACAGCTTTGTCCCACCAAGTGGTAAGTAACACAGTGGATAGAGCTCTAGATATGGAATCTGTAAGACACAAGTTCAAATGAAGCCTCAGAAGCTTATTAGCTATGTGATCCAGTGTAAATCACCTATTTCATCCTCAGTATCATTTGTAAAATGAGGGTGATAAGAATAGCAGCATCCTAGCGTTGTTTTGAGGATAAAATGATAAAATATCTGTAAAGTTATTTACAAAACTTAAAAGTACTGTATAAATATATTATAATACATAATATACATCATATATTATATATCATATAGCCATACAAATATATAAGCATTATTTCATATTTTACCAAAAAATATGGTAAATTGTTTTCATGGATATGGGGGATAGGGGCTACCTCCCTCCAAATATAATGCCATGAAAATCATGAAGCAATTGTTAGTAGAAGACTATGCTCACAAGCTATTGTGGCCAAAAAATGCATTAGCTGATCAAGTTATGAACCTCTCCAAACATAGTCAGGCCACAGACAAACATATTACTACATATTGCCTGTCCTAGATTTGAGTCCATCCAGATGAATAGCACTTGCCAAAGCCTATGCTCCTCTGTCATAGCCCTTGGGAACCCAAGATCACCACGATGACATGGCAAGGAATGTCAATAATTTAATGTTACTAACATAAAAAAATTAGAGAGCAATTCTCTGTAACCTAGTATTATAGTAAAGATAGCATACACCATGGAGCAACAGTGTATTTCATCTATTTTTCTTATCTGCCCTATAACATAACCAATATAACCACAAATATCCTGAACTTAAATTGCTGACGTCCAGTATTTTGGAGAAATAGAAGAGGGTACACCCTTTTTATTATGAACCACTGGCTATGTCTCACAAGGCCCTATCTTGCCTCTGTGCTTATAATCTCCTCACCCTACAATATCCCTCCAGAAATCTGCAGCCTCCTTCTCCCAAGGAGTTCTACCTAGAACATCCATTGTAAGGAAAACCCAGAACAATCATTTTTCATTCTTCTTCTGGATCTGCTTCTGACTACAGATTTCAGTATTCTGCTATAGGAGTTATCTTCTTCCTCTCTCTCAACCCTTTTCTGTTCCCTATTGTGTATTGTCCTTTTCTGTTGAGAAAACTCACTTACCTTGGTAGTATACTTTCCAGGAATGTACACATGGATAATGAGATTGATGCACACATTGCCAGGGCTAACTCAGTGTTTGGGAAGATCCAAAGTAAGGGAGATAAGAAGTATTGGATTGAATACCAAATTGAGGATCTACAGAGCAGTTGTGCTGACCTCATTGTTCTATGCCTGTGAAACCTGGGTAGTCTACCAGCACCAGGCCAAGAAACTGAATCACTTCCATTTGAATTGTCTTAGGAATATTCTCAAGATCACCTGGCAGCATAAGGTACCAGACACTGAGGTCCTTACTCAAACTAAACTGCCAAGCATTCAAACTATACTTCAGAGAGTACAACTCCGATGGGCTGGCCACATTGTTCAAATGCATAGTATATGCTTGCCAAAAAGACTATTTGTGGAGAACTCAGGACAACTGTTCACATGGTAGCCAGAAGAAGTGATAAAAGGACACTCTCAAAGTCTCTCTTAAGAACTTTGAAACTGATTGTGTGACATGGGAGACGCTGGCACATGATGCTCAGCATGGCATGCCCATATGAGAGAAAGTGCTGGGCTCTATGAGCAAAGCAGAATGGAAACAGCTCAAAGAAAACACAGGAAGCGCAAATTTAGAGTATCAAACCCAAATGTTCACATGGTCCATTTATGCCGGACCTGTGGTAGAGCATTTCAATCTCATATTGTTCTGAGCAGCCACAGTCAGACACACTGAAACTTGACTCTAGCACAGTGATGTCATTCTGGTCCTCTTGGAGAACAGACAACAACCAATTGTCTTTCTCTATTAAAATGGAAGCTCATAGAGAACAGAAGACTTTTTGTTTGTATTCGTATTCCCAGTACTTAGGATAGTACATGACATTAGCCACAATAAGTGCTTAATAAAAGAATCCCTGCTGACTGAGGTGAAATTGAGCCTCAGAGTTCATAACCCATGTAATAAGGTTGGTAGGAAATAAAGGAGACAGGGCAGAACAAAATGAGAGGCATGTAATGTTACTGCCTTCACTTGATCATACTTAACATGACCACAAAGTCCTTTATTACAAGATCATTTTATGAGTTTATGGAAATCATGATGAATGCTGGAGATGACATGGGAAAGAAACCACACAAATGCCCTATTGGAGCTGTAAACTGACCATTCTGAAGAACATTTTGGAATTATGATCAAAAAGGAATAAAACTGTGCATACTCTTTGACCTGGTAATACTACTTTTAGGTCAGTACCCCAACAAAATAAAAGGGATTAATATGTGTAACAACAACATTTACACAGTGCCTACAACAATATTTATAACAGCTCTTTTTGTGATGGTAAAGAACTAAACACTGAAGGGATTCTCACCAAATAGGAAACGACTGAACAAGTTATGGTTTATAAATGTGATGGAATACTACCATCTGGAAGAAATGATGAAGAAAATGGTTTCAGATAAACCTGGAAAGATTTTTATGAACTGATACAAAATGAGTTCAGAAGAACAATTTATACAATAATAACAATATCACAAAGATAATTAAATGCAAAAAAACTTAGTTTTTCTGATCAATACAATGATTTCCACAATCTAAAGGGCTCATAATTTTAAAAATGTTATCTACCTACATAGAGAGAACATATAGACTCAGAGTGCAGAATTAGAGCATTTTTTCCTCTCTCTTTTTTTATACTTTGTTTTTCCTTCCAGAAATGGCTAATGCAGAAATATATTTTGTATGACTTCATATGTGTAATGGCTACTATATTTCTTGCCTTCTCAATGGTTGGAGAATAAGCAGATGGAGGGACAGAATTTGGAACTGTAAACAAAATAAAATTAAATAAAAACTAAAAAAAGTAAAAAAAAATAGAGAATACTTAAAGGTATATGTAGTGATTTACATATATTTTCTTATCCAATCCTAGTTACAATTCTATAGAGTAATATTATTCCCATTTTGCAAATGAGAAAACTAGGGCTCAGAGAGATTAAATTATTTGTTTGGTTCACATAGCATGATTTAAACCCACTTACCTTAGAGTGTGCCTTCCACTATACCAGTGGTTCTTATTTACTGTTTTAGAGATGATACTTCAAAAAAAAATCATTAACAGCATATTAAGCAGCAAAAAATTATCCTACCATGTTACAAATATGCATGTTTGAATACAAGTTTCATTCTGCAAAGATTTGGAGCTTTGGGAGGAAAAATTATCCTTGCAGTTTGGGGTCTGCAATACAAATTTTTGTTGTTGAAAAGGGTTCACACAACAAAAATGCTGGGAAACACTGTACTTTATAGATCCTTTGGGAAAAAAACAAATATTCTTATCCATTTGTGTACTTTTATGCTTATGCCAGTGATTTTATTTTTGAGCTGTCTTTTTTGCTATTTGATGTCATAGCAAATATTATAATTGAAAATATCCCCTTTTGTATTAAAAATCATAGTTTTTTCCTGACCTACCTCCAACTCAATTGAAATCTCTCTTGTAACAAAGAAAAATCTTTGACTGAAACAGCTTGTGACATACTCAACATTCCACTTTCTTACTTGCATGCAGAAATGAGGAAGATTTGTTTCAACATGTGTTTTCTAAGATTGAGACTGATTATTATAATTACTCAGCATTATGCTGCATTTTGTTCTGTTTTCATTTACATTACTAGAGTTATTCTATATTTTGTTTTCCTGCTTCCATTTACTTCCATCAATATCACATTCATCAAAGTGTTCCCATGTTTCTCTGAATTCGATGTTTGTAGTTTCATATATTATTACATGCATAGACCACCATTTGGTAAGCCCTTCATCACTTACATATAGGTAGACAGATATACTGATAAATCATTTATTAAAATACTGAATTAGAAATCTAGAGTTGAAAAGTCTTCAGAGGCCACTTATTCCAATTCTCTCATTTTGTAGATAAAGAAAATGAGGCTCAGGAAAGTTGGTTGTTTCCAATTTCTTTTTGTGTTTGTTCCTATAAAAATCACAGCTACAAATATTTAGGAATATATATGGGACCTCCCTTTCTGTCTTTGATTTCCTAGGAGTAGCTGCCCGGTAATGAGACTGGTGGATCAATCAATGATTATGAATAGTTAATGATTTTTTCTACATTCCCAATTGCTTTCCAACACACTGGAACTGAAAAATTCACAGCTGATTTACATAAATAACTCATCTTCACAAAAAGAAGTATAGATTTTACTAACTTTGAATCAGTTTTGTCATAGTATTAAGGTTAGACATTTCTATTTTCAAAACTGAAACACAATTCACTCAAATCTTCAGTACATTTAAATACTATGAACATGTGATATTTTTCAGATGAAATTCATTTCATTGGTTAAACAAGTTGCCATTTTTAAGACTAAGTAAAATAGAGTATTCTAGGACAAACAAGGCTTGTTCAATTCACCACATGAAATTTTATGAAATAAATCAACAAAAAATTACTGAATATCTAACATTATTGAATATCTAACATTATCTAAATCACCTTTCAAAGCACTGAAGTAGATAAAAAGGAGAAATAAATGTGTACGTGTGTGTGTGTGTGTGTGTATGTGTGTAGAATTCTTGCCTCCACATATCTTATAGTCTAGAACAGGTGTCAGTAAAATATAGCCCAAGGGCCAAACTTTAAATAAAAATGTAAAAAGCATTCTTAGCGTGGTCTATAGAAACATGGGAAAAGTCACATAACAAAAGAGCAAATTACTTCAAGATATGTCTATCACTAGGCCACATACTATTAATTACTAAATGAATAATACAAACAATAAGTAATGTAAGTTTAGATGAGAGTGTGATTAAAATGGATTATGTTGGCATGAGAAGGCTATCACTGAGGAAAAAGAACATGAGCTAGTCCTTGAAAGACACAAGTATTTTGTTACACTACATAATTCAGAAAAATGTGTATTTTAGAATGTTACCACCAAAACTCAATGACAACAAATTCACTTTAATAGTTGTCTGAAAGAACTAAATCAGAAAGTAAAAAATCTCTTCCTTCACTCTGTCCTCCACACAGAAGCCAAATTGTTATTCCTAAATCAAAGATGTCACTTTAAGTTATGTTGACTTAGTGACTCATTGTTCCCTAGCCCTGCCTCTTAAATAGCATTAAGTGAAGTGTCACCCAATTCCCCCATATTTGTCACATAACCAAACCACCCCCCACAACCTGTGACCTTCGTACCCCCTTCCCCCCACCAGTAAACTGCTGCATTCTTGCTCAGAGAGGAACTGAGATGCAAGGGCCACCCTCTTTTGCTGACACTGACCTACCTGAATTATGAAAGTTAGCAATAGAAATCTGGCCCTACCTGGAAGTCACTGATGATTTTCAGTGATGAGCACATCAACATGTTACCTTCAGGTACTTGTAATAAATTCTTTTTAATTCTCTTTGTCCTAAGTTTTGTCTTGTTAATTAGGGTGAAAGCCCAAAAGAAGAATTTTCCTTTCAACAGTATAATCATGTCATTCCCCTGCACCATTCTTGACCCAAAGTAAAACAAACCTGACTGACTTCTAATACCATTTATAATCTTATTCCATTTCACATTAATATCCTTCATGCATGGTACATTTCAGCCAAATCCTTCTACCTTTTCCCTCCCTCCTTGTGTATATAATGCACTGCATCCTTACCCTCCTTTTATAAAATCTCTAGCTTTCTTCAAAGCTCAGTTCAAATGCCACATCCTACATACAGAAAGCGTTTTCTGATACTGTTGCGGCCAGGTCTCTCCAAAGTCTGATATATTTTTGTATATACTTTATATATTTTTATTTCTTTTTACATTTGTACATGATGTCTCCCCTAAAAGAATGCAAGTTCCTTGAAAGTAGGAGAGTTTAGTTTTAGTCTTTAAAACCCCAAACTTAGGAAGTGCTTGGCACATAAAATCTTGTTGAATGAATGAATACATAAATGAATACACTTGTTGCTAACAAGAATACCTAACCCTATTTGCAACAGGCCACAAAATATTTGAGACAGAAAAGACCTTAGAAATCTAGTCCAACCATATCATTTTTGAGTATGATACCAAGACAGTTAAAAGGGTTACCCAAAGTTACACAGTGAATTAAGTCACTGAGCTAGAAATAGAACCCAGACTTGATAGGTAATAGTCCAGTGATATTATACTGTACTGTATTTTTAGAGACTTTTATTTATATATATATATATATATCATAACTATTATACATGTCAATGGGAAGCATGGGAGACAATCTAAAATAGTCAATTTTAAAATCTTTTTGCTTTTGATATAAAGATAAGACCATACCACCGACACATTCAATTCACACCTACTCATAGATTTGACCATCTCCACATGCCTTCTACTGGCAACTCAAAGGAATCAAATACCTTACACTGAATGACTTGCAAATGAATGAAAAAAATAGATCACATAACTAAAAAGGACACAGTCTCAACACCATAGAAAGAAATCTCTGAAGCAATTATGTTATGCTTGACACAGGTCACAAGATAAAAAATCTGAGAGTTGGAAAGGACGTTATAAGTAGGTACAACTCCTTCATTTAAAGACAAGGAAATTAAGGCCCAGAAAGGTAAGTAATTAGCCTAAGTTCACAAAGGTAGTAATTTAATGGATCAGGTAGAATATATAGAATCAAAGAGAAGTATTAGCTATAAATTAAGTATACTGTTGGAGAGGGAAATGTAAATAATATAAAAAAAATTAAACCTTTCAAATATGTGGATGACTTTCTTCTCTATATATGCTGAGACCTGAACTCTCTGTCTTCCTTCCCTCCTTTCTCCCTCTCTCTTTCACATACACACACACACACACACACACATACTCTAACTTTCTCTCTCTCTCTCTCTCTCTCTCTCATACACAAACACATGTAAATGAGAAATAATTGCCTTATTATTCATACTTTCCAAAATTATACCTACTACAATATAAGCTCTTTGAGGAGAGGAACTATCTCTTATACATCTTGTAATTCTGCTTAGCACAAGGTGCATTACAATAGACAAATATAAATGACAGAAAAATAATAACAGGTGATATGAATAGAAAATTATATTATTAAGAATGTGGCATGGTTAGGTTCAAAGAGAACTGGACTGTAACAGGAGAACTAAATTTCAGTCCTAGAAGCAACACTGAGTTTTTATGTGACCTTAGATAAAAATCACAACCCCACCAGGCCTCAGTTTGCTTACCTGTAGAGTCAGAGTAATAACTACTTGGCTTTCCTATGTCACAATATTGATGGAAGGATCTCAGGAAAAAATACTATAAACAAATTAGGGAAGCAAGGAATAGTTTATCTGTCAGATTTATGGAGAGTGGAGGAATTTATAACCAAAGAAAATATAAAGAACATTATGACATGCAAAATGGATAATTTTGATCACATTACATTGAAAAGTTTTTGCACAAAGTCAATGCAAGCAAGATTAGGAGGGAAGCAGAAAAGTGGGAAAGAATTTTTACAACCAATGTCTCTGATAAAGGTCTCATTTCTAAAATATATAGAGAACTGAGTCAAATTTGTAAGAAAACAAGCCATTCCCCAAATGACAAATTGTCAAAGTATATGAACAGGTAGTTTTCAGAGGAAGAAATTAAAGCTATCTCTAGGCATATGAAAAAGTGCTATGAATCACTGCTGATTATAGAGAAATGCAAACAAAACTACTCTGAGGTACCACATCACACCTATTACATTGGATAACATGACCAAAGAGGATAATGATAAATGCTGGAGAAGATATGGGGAAATTGGAATACTACCTCATTGCTGGTGGAGTTGTAAACTGATTCAAGCAGTCTGGAGAGCAATGTGGAACTAGGCCCAAAAGGCTATAAAAATGTGCATACCTTTTAACCCGACAATACCACTTCCAGGGCTATATCCCAAAGAGATCATACAAATGGGGAAAGGACTCACGTGTACAAAAATATTTATAGCAGCTCTTTTTGTGGTAGCCAAGAACTGGAAATCAAGGGGATGCCCATCACTTGGGGAAAGGCTGAACAAGTCATGTTATATGAATATAATGGATTACTATTGTGCTATAAGAAATGATTAGCAGGTAGACTTCGGGAAAACCTAGAAAGACTTAAATGAACTGATGCTGAGTGAAGTGTCAGAACCAAGAGAATATTGTACACAGTAACAGCCACAGAGTGCAAGGACTGATTTTGATAGACTTAGCCCTTCTCAGTAACACAAGGATCAAAATTTTTTCAAAGGACTCATGATGAAAAATGCCATCCACACCCAGAGAAGGAACTATGGAATTGGATTGCAAAGGGAAACAGACTCTTTTCTCTTTTGTTTTGTTTTCTTTCTCACGGCTTCTTCATTCATTATAATTCTTCTCTCCAACTAATGTAAAAAAGTGTTTAATAGAAATGTATGTATAAGAGGGAGAAGAGAGAGAGGGGGAGAAAATTTAAAACATATGGAAGTGAATGCTGAAAACTGAAAATAAATAAATATATAAAAAATGAAATAAACCATAATTCCAAACTGGAGGGGAAAAAAATGTACATATAAAGCTTTACCTTTGTAAATAAACCTTGATTCACTGTATATGGGAGGAAAAAAAAAAGAAACTGTCATCCACATCCAGAGAAAAAACTAGAGTCTGAATGCAGAGCAGAGCAGACTATTTTGTTTTGTTTTGTTTTTTTCATTCTCATGGTTTATCCCATTTGTTCTGATTCTTCAATACAACATGACTAATATGAAAATATGTTTAACAGGAATGTATATGTAGAGCCCATATCAGTTTGCATGCTGTTTGGGGGAGTAGAGAGGGAGAAAATTTAAAACTTATGGAAGTGAAGGTTGAAAACGAAAAATAAATTAACCTCAAAAATAAATAAAACCGGTTTTTTTTAAGTGTTGGAAATGTAACTAATAGAAAATTCTTGACCTCTACATAGGAGCACAAGATACAAGAAAAGGAAAAATTCAAATGGGCTATGAGAGACAAAACTTACACCTGCACAATTAAAGAGTACAAAACTCAGGCTGGCCATATTGCTTTGTTGCAAAGCAAGAGAACAAATCAAATATGAAGAGTCAGAACAGAAAAAGAACTGAAAAAATTGAAAATAAATTCCAAATGGGAAAAAAGAGAGCTCTCAAAGGAAGTGCTTAAAGAATCATCAGGAAATTTTTAACAGGAAATATAACCATATGAGATAAAAATTTGAGGCTTCCAAATGTAGAAAACTTTCCAATAATAAGTATTTCAGCTGATCAATATTGGCTTCATCTGGTTACAAAAAGTTTATAAAAAACAGACTTACCAAATATTGATGATGAGATCAATTAACATTGTTCTATAAAAAGTCTTATACAAAGGTCAGCTGAATTGTGAAGAGACAAAAATGTAATCTAAATATTAATGTCTGGTATGCTATGGTTTAAAAAAAAGTTTTACATTTTCCTGTTATTTCTTATTGCCAATCTCTCCCCAGGACAATAATTTTCTAATATCTACATTTAAATACCATAGCTCATCTAACTGCTCAGATAGTGACCACTCAACACATTTTAAGTTTATTTTGATAAATATTTGTCAGTTGTATTGAAGAGACTTTTGTATTTTCTGGGTCAGAAAAAGAGTATTCATCTAGGAGTATGTGGTCACACAATTGAAACAGCGAAAATAAAGTGGTAAAGTCCACCTCTTACTAATTAATATCAGGTGGCAAAAAACAAAAACATGCTTCAGACTAAGTCTAATTTTCAAATACAGTTGTCACATTAAGGATACAACAAATACAACAGAATAAACTGTACAAAAAGACCAAGTAGGTTAACAAAAATATTTCACTAAAGGATTTGGAGAACAATTTTTAGACAAGTAATAAAATGGTCACAAGCTTAAAACATGGCTTCTGCACTTGACAGCAGAATAATACATGATATTAACAAGGGCTATGTTCCAACTTTGTTTAAATGACTAAGTCTGTCTATCCACAACACTATTCTTAATGTGGGATCTATTAATTTGTTTTTTAAATATTTTGATAACAGTATTCTAATATATTTGGCTTCCTCTATGTGCCCATGATATTAATCTATGCATTTAAAAAAATTCTGAAAAGGGGGCCAATAAGCTTCATCAGACAGCTCGAAGGGGTCCATGACACTTAAAAGGTTAAGAAACCTTGAGTTACAACATCTAAGAAGTAAGATTTGGCTAAAAGGCAGATTTTAAAGTGTAGTGGGTTAGATGCTTTAGTGCGAAGTAGTATCACTATAAAAATGGTAAAGGAACCCAGAAAAACTGAAAAAAGCAAAAACACCCTCTCTCTAACAACTACTTTTATTCATAGCATTTATATTTAAATCATTGTGAATTAATAAAAATTAATAAAATTAATAAAAGCAGAGATGTATAATTACTTTCAAACAATTTCACAAAAATCTAAACGATATTTACAGCCCCTGCTCATGCATAAACAAAGTGAATCAAGACAAGACAGAGATTTGTTAATGTGCATTTAATCACCAAAAGTAACAAAAGTGATCTAGGCATAAAAATGAGTTTTTATTCAATAATGCTGCCAAGACTTCTGTCCATTAATGCAAGCAAAAAGAAAGTGGCCCTAGGAGAACTAAAGAAGTGATGCACTTTGATTCTGAAATGGAATTAAATATTATTCATGACAGACAGCCGTGTTGCTTGTATAGCTTGGGGCTGTGATGGTTTGCAGCATCATTTGCTAATAAGACACCTGGACTGGGAAAAACATCATACAGATCTACAACACCGGAAAGCATATATTTCAAACTATCAAAATCTATTGTGATCTTTGTATCCATCAGGGTGATAAATTTTATTATTAAACATACTTGAGGCACTGCTATTGGGTATTCTCTTGGAAGAAATAGTTCTAACAAAGAAGTCCCTCCCTCAAAGGAGGAAGAGCAGCTAGGTGGAACAGTGGATGGAATGTCCAGTCTCAAGTCAGTAAGACTTGTCTTCCTGAGTTCAAATCTGACCTCATATACTTAGTAGTTTGTGAATGGATAAATCACTTAGCCCTGTTTGCCCCAGTTCTTCATCTGTAAAATGAGGTGGCAAAGGAAATGGCAATCCACTCCAGTATCTGTACCAAGAAGAGTGCAACAGAACTGACACTACCCCCAAAGAGCAAATCCTGTGAAGCTGCACTGACTACATGAAAGCAAGATGCTTAATTTCATATTGTTTTGCTTTTATCCCAAGAAGCGATTCTACCGGAAAAAACTGGGTTGTTTGTTTTTTTGTTTTGTTTTGTTTTGTTTTTTTTCAATAATTCTTCAAAGTATTCTGGGCATCTTATCTGAGGCAGAATTACAAACTATTTTTTAAAAGATAATTCTATGGATGTTATTAAGCAGTCTGACATTCAACCTGATTTGGATTTTTTTTTACCTGCTTTTAAATAAAATCTTTGTATAAGCTGTGATAGTACATTATAGAAATTAAAGGTATGGTAATACAATAATGTACTTGCTTTGTTTTTTAAAAAAAAACTACCAAAAGAGTGGCTAATCTGAACTCTTGTATGTAAACCCACTAATGGAGTTATATTGGATTTCTATACCAACAATTTTAATACAAATCTGTGTATATTTAAATATACACAGGCAGACAAAAGCATAGGTATGATAGTAAACATACAAATAATATGATTCTCATCACTAAGAATGCCTAAATTACTCCAATGCCTTGAAAAACTAGCATTCCATTAATGAAGAAACAGGAGATTGGGCGGGGGGGGGGGGGGGGGGTAGCATGAAATCTGAACAAAGGACTTACCTACATTGGAATATAAAGCTGAGAGTAGGGGGACAGCTGAAATCAGAACCCATGAATATATATGCCCAAAGCTACTCTTGAATTCATAGAAGATGACAGTAGTATGTTTCAGCTAAATGAAACCTGCCCTTAGTAATAAAACAATAAACTATTAAACTTTTAAAGAGCACCAAAAGGCAATAAATCTCCACACTAGTTTGAGCTTATCTCCATGGATGAAATAGAACTCATAGTTGGAGATTATGACAGTATTTCTCTGTGTCACAAGGCCAGTGACTCACATAGGGTAGGGTGCATAATTTACCCACAAATATTTACTTAACTTCTACTACATGCAAGGCATTGTGGCAAATAAAAAGTTAAATAATACATTGATAGCACTACCATCAAGGTGGAGATTTATGTACAGAAATGATTTTAATACAAGGCATCTTATGATGAAAGGTGTAAGAAAGACCCAACTAAGAACCATGGAAGTTCCAGGTTACATGGAGATTACTATGGGCCTCAAAAAACAAGGATTCAAGAGGCTGGGATAGAAATGGGAATATGAAGGAAAATGCATGAATAAATCCAAATGCTAGGGATAAATACAGAAAAAGAAAACAGAGTCCCTGATGTGGAAGAGCTCACTCTCTAACTGGGGAAGTCAAAGCATAACAGAGAATGTATCTGCAGAGTAGATGAAAAGGCCCAGACATCCTAATGGTACCACTAGAGAACAAAAAGGAGAAAGCACTTAAGATAAGCAAAGGTGTAAGAGTAGTTTATGTTCAAGGACTGACTCAAAGTACATTTTGGCTGAAATCCAGGAATAAGTAAGGCAGCTAGGTGACACACTGGATATAATAGTGTTGGGTCTGGAACCAGAAAGATTCATCTTTCTGAGTTCAAATCTCACCTCAGACTCTGGGCAAGTCAATTACCCCTGTTTGCCTCAGTTTCCTCATCAGTAAAGTGAGGTGGAGAAAGAAATGGCAAGAAACCGAGAAAACCCCAAATGGGGTCACAAAAAGTCAGACACAGATGAAAAATGACTAAACAACCACAGGAATAAGTGGGGGGAAGTGGAGAAGAATTCTAAAAAAAAAAAAAAAAAAAAGGTAGAACATGCAAAACCTTGAAGACCATGTGTAGACTTTAAAGTTTAAGTAGGGATTCACTACCATTTCCAAAAAGGTTCTTCCCTACTCCCACCCTGAAAAAAAATGTGTTAATAACCCCAATAAAAACCTCCAATCCATATCAAATGTAAATTTAACAGGGGGGAAATGTATTGCATTCTTTTTTCTGCAAAAAATACATTCCTGTTATAGGAAATGATAGAGGAGATAGTTTCAGAGAAACCTAGGAAGACTCATACAAACCTGTGCAGAGTGAGATAAGCAAATTCAGAAGAACAATTTCTACAATAATAATACTGTAAAGACAAACTACTGTAAATTCTTAAGCTCTCTCATCAATCCAAGAACTATGATTCCAAAGGTTTTATGATAAAACATACTAGACTCAGGGTGTAGAGAAACTGAGGTATAAGTTTTAAAATTACACTAAGAGTTTTGAAACACCATATATATATATATATATATACATATATATATATATATATATATGGATGGATACATGTGTGTGTGCATGTATGTGTGTATATATACATGTATATGTGTGTGTGTATATATACATATATATTTGGATGTGAAAAATGCAGGAATCTCTTTTACTTGAGTTTGCCTATTTGTTACATGAGCTTTCTTATTTCTTTTTCAATTGGGGTTTGGGGGCAGAAGCAGAAGGGAAAGTAAAATTTTACTAATTTTGTAACATAAATTTAACAACAAAAATTATGTTCCTGAAAAGCTATTTATAACTCAAAGGAACTATTTTATAAAATGAATGATAGCTTCCTAATTGGGGGGAGAGGTGGAAACAAAACATAGGTATTGCATAGGTATACATTTCACAGTCAGTTTGTATATGTATCACTTACAAATGGTGTCTTTCTCTCTTGGTAACAACAGTTTCACTTTCCAATTAGTGTGAAGCGGAAGAACCAAATTTAACAAAGTTTCCAGTAGGTTCTTAGTTTCACCATGTTGAAGAAGTGAATATTATATTCTCAGAGTAATTGTGAGAATTAAATGAAAATGTATGAAAAACACTGTGAATATAAATATAAGTAAGTTATTATTGAGCTCTCCAAAGTTAAAGCTGATTTTATTTTTAGTATTACTATTCAAATAAAACAAATACAATTAGAGTGTTCATTGAAATATCTACAGAGACACTAAAAACAGTCACAAAAATAGTTTTAAAATGGTGAGCAAAAGTCAATAACACTTCAAGTATAAATGTGGGAAAATCTTAACTAGGTAACATTGGATCTTGGTAATGTACATCTCTAGACTTCAGTTTCATCCATAAAATGAGAGGACTGGACTAGATTTAGAGCCAAAAAAGAGGTCAAATTATTTGCCGATGGTCAAATAGATAATACCAAAATAGCAAACAAAGCTTAGGTCAAGGTCCTCTAACTTCAAAACCAGGGCTCTTTGTGCTACAAAGTGCTTCTTTCAACCATGATCCTAAAGAACAACTTTATTATGCTTTGGAAAAGAGATAAGAACTAAATCTATCATTCCACTGTTAGAGAGATTCCCAGATATAGAATGATACTTGATCTACACCTTTCTCTGCAATTTCTATTCTTAGTTAACTAGAGCTCCTGAAGATTAAGTGATCTGCTTGGGTAACATAGCACTTACGAGTCAGAGGTTGAATTGAACCCCTAACCTCTTGACTTGGAGAACAGTTCCCTATCCACTATACATCAGGCAAATTTAGTAATTCAAATATTCTGCAAATCAAGGATGTATGATAATCTGGATGAGACTATGCTGAATAGTACTCACATTATCTACAATGTTTTAAGAGCTAGAAGGGTTAAATGGCCAAATACACCATACCACAATAACTAAGGTAGAAGAATTCTTGAAACTCAATTGATTAATATATACTAAAAGTGTAATATTTGAAATCGTTTAAATCAACAATAATACTATAAAGACCCAAAAGGAGATGAATTTGAAACATGACTATAAAAACCATTATTTTTATTCAACAATTCTACAAGTTCTATAAGTCAACAGTTTTTATCTTTCCTAATTCTACTGTTGTTTTTTATATTGTCACTGGTGATAGCAATAGTTT
Organism: Bettongia penicillata ogilbyi; assembly: GCA_023548195.1. Classification (NCBI taxonomy): domain Eukaryota; kingdom Metazoa; phylum Chordata; class Mammalia; order Diprotodontia; family Potoroidae; genus Bettongia; species Bettongia penicillata. Next base: position 6,074,459 of record JAJHZJ010000245.1, on the reverse strand, counting down.
AAAATTACATCAATAGTTTTCCATTTTCATATATTAAATGCAGGATTCAGGTTGTAAATTTACAAAGGTAAAATAGTTTTTTTTTCAATTATCTGTATGATTTTACAGCTCCTTTTCCTAACTTCCCATTCACCACCAAAACCAAGATGGAAGAAAGACTATATACCATTTATTCTTTTTTTATCTCATGCAGATTAATTTGCATTTTGTTTCTAGAATCTGACTATTCTCTCTCAAGAAATTGAAGTCTCCCTTTCTCTCCCACCCACACTCCCAGACACTACAAAACCAAGGCTGGAAATTCCTTGGAAGAGTTGATAAACAAGAAGTAACATAGTCGAGTAACTATTTTAGGAATATTACATTGGCAGCTATATGAAGGATGATTTGGAGAAAGGAAATATTGGAATCAATGAGACCAATCAGAAGTTCCTGCATGAGATTGTAAGCTCCTTGAAGGAAAAGGACTATCTTTTCCTTTCTTTGTATCTCCAGTGTTTACACAGTACCAAACACATTGTAAATTAACAAATGTTTACTGACTGGCTGGGTCAGACCAGGTAAGAGGTGATGAGGATCTGAGCTAAAGTGGTGGCCAAGGGAGTGGGACAGTTGTGAGGTATGCTAATAAATGCTTGTTTGATTGATTGGAGAACTGAAAGGGTATATGGAAAACCAAAGAACTCAGTAGGGAGTCAGGGGCACTAGAGAGACAGCAAACATCTTAACCAAAACACAGATATTACAAAGGGGCTAAGGCTTGTGTTTTGTTTTTTTTTGACATTTGAATTTGAAATACTTAAAGGAAGTACTGTTCAAAAAGTAAAAGGGTACTTGCCAAAGTACATTGTAGTTCAGAAAAGAGATGAGGGCTATCTACAATCTTATCAGTACAGAGATGATAAATGAACCCCTTGAGCTAAAAAAGTGAGAGAAAGAGACAGAGTCAGAAACATGGAGAGAAACAGATAGAGACAGAGAGGGAGTATGCACTTAGGGAAGAGAAGATTCCGGACAGAATGTACATATGTATACACACACACACACACACACACACACACAATATTACTATTATACATGTGTACGTTTGGGAGAGGATAGCCTTAGCTAAAGATGGCTAAGGTCTCCCATTGCACCCTGGGCCATCTCCAGTCATCCTGATGAATATCTGATCACTGGACCCAGATGGGTCAGGAGGAGAAAGTGAAGTTGGTGACCTTGCACAGCCCTCCCTCACTCAAAGTCAAGTGTAAGTCAAGTGATCATTTCTCTGATGTCATGGTCTTCTTCAAAAATGAAGGAGGAACACAACAATATCATCAACCAATCAGAGTATCTAGTGGCAAACAATAGGGATTTACCCTCTTCCATTTGTATTCTGCACAAAAGATTTTACATGAGACAAATACCTTTGGCAAGTATCCTTTCCCTTATTCTAGGTCTTGCTTGCTTGAGACTTACTGACAGAGAAATTCACAACTCCATGGATGCATCTATGAAGGAATACTAACGTCATCTTAACATATTTACTTCAAATTTACCTTGCTGGAAGAAAACATTTAAGGTTGTGTTTTGCTCAATCAAATAACATGTTTTTCCTCTCATCAACAATAAACACAGTGAGATCATATATTCTCTATACCTTTCAATCCACTGTGTAACTAAGAAAACATGGTCTATTGTAGAAAACCATTCATAAAAGCTTATCTGCCACCTTTTTGTTTTCATCACCTTTAATGTAATCCTTTTCAAATATGACAGTGTAAGTATATTGATGTCCATAATCTATGGAACAGTAAGTCAGCAGTTACTGATGTCCTTTCGGTTCCCTTTTAGGGATAATAACACCTTACAACTTTTCCCCAATCACCCATTATCAATACGTCTTTCTAACAACTTATAAATTGATCCATCAATGTTTTCAAAATTGTCACTTCCAATCTACATATAATCTGTGTATAGCTGATCTAGTCTAACTGGTCTATCTTTCCAAAATTGCCGGTTCTACTTCCTCATATAAATATTGCAGTACTGAAGTAAGAGATTCCAAATGTGATTAGGGCTACTGTCATTAACGATAAATCACAATAAAAATACTAGCACATCTGTCCCACTGTTCATCAATATACTGTTCTTCTCTTAGTTTTACCTGTAAATGCTCTTGGCATGACCTAAGTTGGGCATTATACAAAACCTTCTGCAGATTTGTCTTCCCCTCCATACCTCTTTGTTGCTTTATAAAGTGGGACACAATATTCTACTTTCCAAGTTAAAAAAGTAGCTTCATGGTATTTTTCAATAAGCATCAAGCAGCACAGCATGCCATTTTTTTAAAAAAACAATTTCCTTCTAAATGAGGGTAGCAATTATCTCAGTCTTTTATATTTACTTAATTGGGATCAATCAACTCTGAATTACCTACCCTATCCAGAGCTAAGAGTAGGCTATAAGAAATGATGATTATTGTTCAAAAAGTAGTTCCTACAAGTTAAAGGACATCATAAGACGAATAATAAATATATTGCTGATCGTATTATGTTAAACTTGCAAATGAATAAACAACAAAATATTCCAAACCTTCATTTTAGAAATACTAGAGATAAAACATGCTAATCATGCTTCTGATTATGTGTATGGAGTGTTTTCTTCCCTGTAAAAGTTAAAAGTTTTCAAACATATATTCTATCTGAAGATATTCAGTGTCCTCTCACTCTGGGAAATCACTACTATAAGGTGAACAAAATGAACTAAAACAGGAAACGAGCCACACAATCTGCATAGAAAAGCATAGCTTCCCATTCCTTTATAGTCATACTGGGAACAAAACATTCAAGATGTGACTCACTATGTCAATGTTGCAGTTTGATATTGGCAACTATCTCTTGAGGTTTCTCTACTGAAAGGATGACAGAAAGATGCAAATAATGACATTCTAGTGACACTAAGAGTCAAAGAAAAATTCATTAAGCTCAATTGCTATGCCTGGAAAAATTCTAGATCATCTCATGAAAAAGAAAATTGATGAATACTAAGAAAAGGAATTAATGATCACAAAGAACTTGCATGGCTTCTAATGCATAGGTCATGCCAGACAAGCTATCTCTCATTTTGAGCTGCTACTATATGACTGATCAGAGAATGTTATAGATATACTTCACCTACGTTTTAGCATAGCATTTGAAAGTGTTCCATGCTATTCTGAAAAATACAGAGAGATGATGGCTAGAGAACATTGTAAGTCAATGGATTTGTTCACCCACCAAAGTAGTCACTAAAGTTCCAATGTCCAATGGAATACCTCAGGGACTGTGCTTGCCCCTGTTTTTTAATATTTAAATCAATGATTCAGATAAAAGCATAAGTGGATTGCTTATCAAATTTATACATGGCACAAAGCTGGAAAAGACAGCTAACACAATGACAAGAAACAAGATTGAAAAAGATGCCAACAACCAAAAACACTGAAATTTCTTTTAAAGGTGAAGCTTAACAGGTACGACTTTCAAGTTCTACTCTTGATTCAAAAACATCACATTCATAAATCTAAGACAGGGGAAGTATGGTCAGAAAATAATTCAACACAGAGACAACAAACCTTGAGTCAATACAGTAATTATACCATCATAGTTTGTCTATTAGATGTTTATTGGGAGGTGTTTCCCATAGAGTCAAAATGGTAAAAGTAGCTCATTATATCATGATTATTAATGGCAATTATTATATTATTGGTTGGATGGTTGTCCTTTGTTCTTGAAAAGGACAAAATGATATCACTATGTTAGAGTCAAGTTATAATGTGCCCAACTATGGCTGATCAGACCAGTAAGAGATTGGAATGCTCTGCCACAGACTGGGCACAAGTAGTCCATGTGAACATTTGGGGCAGATTCTCTAAATGTATGCATTTTGCGTATCTTTTGAACTACTTCAATTCTGCTTTGTTCACAAGGCACAGCACCTTCTTTGATGGGGGCACACCATGCTGTGTAGTCCTGTGCCAGTGTCTTGAATATTGTGTAATCAATTTCAAAATTCTTAAGAGAGACCTTGAAAGTGTCCTTATATCACTTTTCCTGACCACCATGTGAGAGTTTGTCTTGTGTGAGTTCTCATAAAATAGTTTTTTGGGCAAGTGTACATTTGGCATTCAAACAACATGGCCAGTCCATCAGAGTTGTGGTCTCTGTAGCAGTTTGAATGCTTAGCAGTTTAGTTTGAGAAAGGACTTCAGTGAATGGCAATTATTATGGTATTAGTCTTGTATTGATATACTATACTTATTAGTTGGAAACAAATTGTTAGGCAGCTTTTATCTTCAGAGAATATATTTTATAGTCAGAGTTATCTAGGTGTTTGTTGAGATGTGTCTCAAAACAAAACGTACCAAAAATATTTTTGAATCATTTGTGTAGCCCTCCCTTTAGCCTCACTTCTCCTCCAGAGCCATCTGAATCCAGTGACTAGATATTCATCAGGATGACTGCAGATGACCCAGGATGGGGCAATTGGGGTTAAGTGACTTGCCCAAGATCACACAGCTAGTGAGTGTCAAGTGTCTGAGGTGAGATTTGAACTCAAGTCCTCCTGACTCCTGCACTGGTGCTCTATCCACTGCGCCACCTAGCTGCCCCTGTCTTTAAATTATAGACTCTCAAAAGGATTTTGTATAAATAGAAAAAGTCAGAATATAGTCAAAATAGTCACCAGCTATTGGTGTCCTTACAATCATTTTTTTCTTGGTATTAGTAAGCTTCAAGATTTTTTCCATGTTCTTTCTCAGATTATCTTGTACATACATCCCCTAAATGCACTCATAATATTTTTTTTACTCCAACAAAGATTTCTAAATGTACTTGATCTATTTTGGCTATTTCTCCCATCTTTATTCTTTTGAATGCCATTTTTATCTGCACTCTATGACCCTCAGGGACTGTGATTTAATAAGTGGTTAAACTGATCAGAAATAAATCAATGAATTCTGGTACATCTTAACAACTCTCTCTTCTTTTTAGGTTTTAAAATGTCAGTGCAAAGTTACAATTTGTTCAGGAGGCTAGAGTTTTACATCTTTGAATTCCACTGGTATCTGAGATGGAAATAAAGGGGAAACTGTATCTAGATCAGCAGATCTACTATTCACCCATCAAATTATTAGACCATATGTCAATCACTTGAAAATCTCAATACCTTTTGCTCTCATATAATGAGACTATGTTTGTTATTTTACAAGGACATAGGAAAAATAAATTATTTCCATATAGTTATGTGGGGTTTGCTTTTATTCTGTTAGCCTTGGAAGAAAATATTGATTTTATTTGTTTGTAGCTCAATTTTCCTGTATTTCTTGAATAGGGTTTAGATATCAAATACCATCAGTGGCTGTCTTTAAATGATTTGTCTGGCAAACTGTAAGAGATGTGTCTATAAACTTAATGAAATATTATGGTTGTAGGATATTAAAAACACTAGAATAGGAAGTGAAAAATGAATTTTCTAGTCCTTGGTCTTCCATGAAACTATTTGTGTACTTCTTTGGATAGTGATTTAATTTCTTTGTTCTTTAGTTCTTTCATCTCTATAATGAAAGGATTAGATAGGGGATACTCACATTTTCTTGTACATATTAAAAACTGATTAAGAATATTTATCACCATACAAATAGGATGCATATAATTTAATTAAATGTTTTAGTGACAGTTTCTGTTTTTAATGCAATCAGTTCCCAATTAACCATTCCCCTCTAGTGTTATATTGTTTTACCCTGCCATACAAAGAATAAGCAAAACCATGCAACAGAGCAACTATAATTATGAAAAATATACAAGATTCTTTACCAAAAGTCTATCAAACCTCAAAAGAGAGAAAATGTATTGAAACATGAGTCTTTTGGATCATTATGTTGGCTCTGAATTATATTTTCTTGTAATACTGTTTTCATTTATATTATTATAATCATTGTGCATATATACATGCATTTTTTGAAAACTAAAAGTTTAAGAATCTCAAGGGAATTTTTTTCTAAAATAGGAATGAAGGAGAAAAAGAAGTTATATACCTTAAATTATATAATGTAGCATCAGCAGAATTATTTGGTATAAAAAAAAACCCCTGAAAAGTAAGTAGAATAGCCTACATAAACAGAAATCTGAAACTTTCTAACTAAATAATTCAGTATTGCTTAAAACTAAGTACATAAATTACTTGAGAAAGAACTGAACTGAGTTAAGAAGAAAGCAATATAGTATAAATTAAATTTAGACTAACTTTTTATATCACATTTCACAATTAGCATACTTCACAATAAGCAACTTGAAAATCAAGTCATGCAATTTTAAAATGACATAAGAATTAAGTACCTTCTATACCTATGAGAAAGAGGTAGGAAGGTTTATTAACTAATAAAAGAAAAAGGCAATCATGAAATAAGTAAAGCTTCTGCACAAACAAAATTAATGCAAATAAAATAAGGGAAGCTGTTGACGGGGAAAAAACATTATATCAGACAAGAATCTGATAACTAAGCTATGTAGGGAATGACTATGACCATAAATATATATACATATGTGTAAGATTAAGAACCATTCCTCAGTAGAAAAATACCCAAAAGATATGCCTAAAGAGTTTACAAGAGGAATTATACACAATTAACAACCAATCACTCATTCATACTTCAAATCATAAGAAATACAAATCAAAATCGACTTAAAGCTTTCCCTGACACCTAACAAATTAGCAAAAGTGATCCAAAAAATGGAAAGTGAAAAAAGGATGAGCTACATAAAGGCACAATAATAAGCTGCTGATGTAGCTGTAAAATTAGTCTAACCATACTTGAAAGGTATTTTTAATTATGCTCTTTAGAAAAGGATGATAAAAAATACTGATAGCCTTTGACCCAGAGATGTCAATGTTAAGTATGTACATCAAGAAGGTAAAAAGGAGAAGGGTCCCAAAATATTTCAAAATATATCAAAATATCCTGGCAGCACTTTTGAAATTGCAAAGCATTAAAAAGAAATTAGATGCCCATTGATTAAAAATGACTAGAAATGTGGTACATGAAAAAAAATGGATTATTGTACCATAAGAAAAAAACAGCAAGACTTCAGAGAACCACGGGAAGACTCCTCCAACCGCATATGGAATGAAGCAAGCAAAACCATAATTAATGACAGCAACAATGTGAATGTGAAGAATCACAACAACCAAAGAAACAGAGTGTTTAATAAGGATAATGAGCAAGTCTGACTATACATAAGAGTTGAGAAAATGTACTTTCCTTCTGCTAAAGAACTGTGGAACTATGTGAAAATTTGCATATACTTTCAGGCAGTCAGGATATACGAACTGATTTTCCTAAATGTTTTTCTTTATTTTTCTAATTTTAAATATCTTTAACAAGGGAAGACAATATAGAGGATATACAGATACATACAACAATTTTGAAAAAAACTAATAAGTATTTGTTGCCTACTATATATAGTACTGTGCTGATACAAACATTATCCCATTTGATCCTCACAACAACTTTCAGACATAGCTACTAGGATCCCTATTTGACAGATGAGGAATCTGAGGCAGACTGGTGAAGTGACCTGCTCAGGGTCACAAAACTAACAAGTCTCTGAAGTTAGATTTGAAAGCAGGTCTTTCTAACTCCAAATCTAGGGCTCCATTCACTGCACCATTTAGCTATAATATGAAAACAAAAGGTGTCAATAAAAATATATTTTTAAATCATTATTTTCTAATTCTAGAGAAAGGAAAAAAGTACAATGCATAATATCCAACAAGCTCCTCCTAGAGAATTCTTTGATCATCCTGACAATAAAAACAATAAACTTTTATACAGCACTACAAAAATTTGTGTCTATTACCTCATGTGATCCTCGCAGCAAGCCATTGATATAGATAGTATAGATATGATTCATTACACAGAGAAAGAAACTGAGGTTTAGATAAAGTTGCTTTCCATAGTCATACAACTAATAAGTGTTGAAAGTAGGATTCAGGTTCAGGATTACAAATCTCACACTCTTACACACCAGGCAGCCTCTACCTACTGACTTGTTACATGAGATGTAAAATTGTGAAAACTTAAAATATTATTATTATTTATTGATAGGTATTAAGGACTCCAACCACGGAAAATCAACTTACTATATATATAACTTATACATATATATGTATGTGTATACATGTGTATGTATACACATGCACACACACAGAGTAATCTTAATATCTTAATAACAGGAATTCAAAGTAGGCCCTGAATAATTTATTTGCTAACTATTCTTCTCTGTTTGACTAGAACATTTGTTAAGAGAAATTCCATTTAAAGTTATTGTAGACATTATAAAATATGTCGGAGGCTACCTGTCAAGACAAACCCTGGAACTATATGTATACAGTTACAAAACACTTTTCATACAAATAAAGTCAGATCTAAATAACCGGAAAAATACCAGTTGCTCATGGATAGGCTGAGCTAATATAATGAAAATGACAATTCTACCTAAATTAATTAACTTATTCAGTACTATACCAATGAAACTACCAAAAACTTATTTTATAGAGCTAGAAAAAAAGTAACCAAATTCATCAGGAAGAACAAAAAGTTCCAGAATATAAAGGATATTAATGAAAAGAAATGTAAGAGAAGTTTTAACTAACTAGCTGTCCCAGATCTTAAATTGTATTATAAAGCAGCAAGTATCAAAACTATTTGGTACTGGCTAAGAAATAGAGTGAAAGATCAATGGAATAGGTTAGGTACACTATTTGATAAACCCAAAGACTCTAGGTTCTGGGATAATAACTCACTATTTAAACTGCTGGGAAAACTGGAAAATAGTATGGCAGAAACTAGGCATAGACCACCACCTTATACCAAATACCAAGATAAAGTCCAAATGGGTATATGATTTAGATATGAAGGCTGATACTATAAGCAAACTAGAAGAGCAAGGAATAGTTTACCAGTCAGATTTATGGAGAACAGAAGAATTTATGACCAAATAAGAGATAGAGAACATTAGGAAATACAAAATGGATAATTTTGATTATATTAAACTGAAAAGTTTTTGCACAAAGCCAATGCAACCAAGAGTAGAAGGGAAGCAGAAAGCTGGCAAACATTTTTTTCAGTCAGTATCTCTGATACAGGACTTATTTCTAAAATATATAGAGAATTGAGTCAAATTTATAAGAATGTAAGTCATTTCTCAATTGATAAATGGTCAAAGGATATGAACAGGCATTTTTTCAAAGGAAGAAATTAAAGCTATTTATAGTCATATGAATAAATGCTCTAAATGACTAGTGATTAGAGAAATAAAAATCAAAACAACTCTGAGGTACCATATCACAGCTATCAGATTGCCTAACATGACAAAACTGAATAATGATGAATGTTGGAGAAGATGTGGGAAAACTGGAACACTAATTCATTGCTGGAGTTATGAACTTACCCAACCATTCTTGAGAGCAATTTGGAACTAGGCCCAAAGGGCTATAAAAATGTGCATACCTTTTGACCCAGCAATGCCACTTCCAGGGATGTATCCCAAAGAGATCACACAAATGGCAAAAGGACCCATATGCACAAAAATATTTAAAGCAGCTCTTTTTGTGGTGATTAAGAAATGAAAATTGAGGGGATGCCCATCAATTGGGGAATGGCTGAACAAGTTGTGGTATATAAACTTAATGGAATACTATTGTTCCATGAGAAATGATGAGTAGGCAGACTTCAGATAAACGTGGAAAGACTTACATGAACTGATCCTGAGTGAAGTGAGGAGAACCAGCAGAACACAGAACAACAGCAACACTGTGTGATGACCAACTTGGATAGACTCACCTCTTCTCAGGAATGTAAAGATCTAAGACAACTCCAAAAGATTCATGATGGAAAATGCTTATCCATATCCAGAAAAAGAACCATGGAGTCTGAATGCAGATCAAAGCATACTATTTGCTCTCTTTTTTCTGTTGTTTGATTCTTCTTTCTCATGGTTTCTCTAATTGGTTCTAATTCTTCTTAACTACATGACTAATGTGAAAATATGTTTAATATGGATGTATATGTAGAGCCTATATCAGACTGCACACTGTCTTGGGAAGGAAGAGAAGAAGAGAGAGAAAATTTAGGACTCAAAATCTTATGGAAGTGAATACTGAGAACTAAAAATAAATTAATATTTTTAAGTCATACAGGACAAGTGTGTGAGTTCAAAAACTTTGAGAACACCTATTCCTATCTAACGCCAACATCATCACCTCCCCTTTTCTGGAAAACTTCATACTCAAAGTTATCTAGCCAAGGTTCTCTTTACCTATGTTTCTCTTCCAGTTAAAGTGTGAGTTTTTTTACAGCAGGGACTGTTTAGCTTGGGATTTTTTTCCTGTAAGCATTTAAAGCACTTAGCACAATACTTGACACAAAGCAAACAAAAACACTTTTGCATTAATTAATTTACTGACGAGAGTGGGGGCATTCCAGTGGTCAGGGTCTGAGAGAAGTCCAAGAAAGAGTACCAGAGAAATATCCCAGGGAATCCCTGAGCAAGTGCTGAGTGCATGAAAGAACTTCTGGCAGCTCTCTCACCCACCACTAAGTGCCTGGCTACAGATTTAAGGAAGAAGACAATAATTAAGTGCAGGCCTTACCTGTGTATGGAGCATAAAACAAGTTCCAGGAATCAAATGATAGCTGTATAGCTTTGATCTTAGGAGGTGAACACAGGGTACCAAAACAAAAGAGAATCACAAATGTGATTCTGAATCTGCAGAGCCTCTCAGATAGCTAACAGTGGCTGAGTCAAGCAGAAGTCTGATGAAACTCCATAACAGAGACAATCTGATAAGACTCAAACCTGGATCAGGAACTAAAGAACTCACAGCACAAGAGTGGAGGAAAAACTGAACGCTGAAATCTTGCATATCCTGGGGTAGAACTGTGAAAATAGTAGAAGGAAGCAGAAGCAAGAGCTCAGATCAGACATCATGCCACTGCTGTTTCCGGTCCACCTCTTCCACCCCAGCAAAGTGTGCAGAGCATAAAACTAACATAAAGTCATAAGTCAAGAAATGGGCTAGAAGAATGAGGACCCAAAAAAAGAACCCAATCATAAATATCTATTATGGTGACATGAAAGCTTTAGACACAAGCACAGATGAAACAAATAAATTAAAATACCTACAAGCAACACCCCATAGGAAAAACCAGTTTGGACACGAAACCATCAAGAATTCCTAGAAGAGTTATGGAAAGAGTTAAAGAAAGAGTAAAATCATTTTAGAAACCAAATAAGAGCAGTAGAAGAAAGATTTGGAAAAGGGTAGAGAACTAGAAGAAACATATGAAAAGACAATTAACAGCTTCAAAGAGACAAAACATGATCAAAGAAAATAACTGCTTGCAAATTACAATCTACCTAAGAGAAATTAATAATACTATCAGAAATCAAGAAAAAACGAAGTCAAAAAAAGGCTGAAAAAATAGAATAGGTGGAATGTCTCAAAGGAAAAAAACAACAACTGGGGGAACGTATCAAGGAGAAATAATTTAAGAATCACTGGACTACCTAAAAGCCATTTTTTAAAAAGCCGGAAAGTGATGGTTCCAGAAAATATAAAAGATTTCTGTTAAGACCTCTTAGTACCAGAGGGCAAAATAGTCTACCAGTTAGCACTTTAAGAAAACTCCAAAATAAAAACTGTCAAAAACATTATATCAACAAACCAGACATCATAAGTCAAGAAAATAATAATGCTAGCAGTCAAGATGAATGCATTAAAATCCAAAGACACCACAAAGAAGAGCACGCAAGATTTAGCAGCTACCACTTAACGAAGCAGATAGCTTGGAATAATATTCCAGAAAGCAAAGAATCTAGGCTTATAATCAAAACTAATCTACTGAATAAAATTGAGTATTAGCCCATAGGGGATGAATGTCCCAATTATCTCAATAGAAGAATGGAAATGATGGGGTTCAGACTCTGGGAGCCTCCTTAAGCTCCCCTTGAATCTTTCCACTTAAACTGCTCCTTCGCATTCAAATCTAATCTTCCCATTTGTTCTGGCAGTCTCAAGTAGCCCGTGAGCTTTTCATTATCTCATCAAAACACTATTCCCCAGGCTGCGGACCAATCCCATTAAGAGCTGTATTCATTCCCATACCACCCCTATCAAGGTCTCTGGATTGCCCCACCTACTTCCCACCCAAGCCCTCCAAGGTCAGATATCTCCAGATTGCCTCCAGCTGTTGCCAACCCTAAACCAGTCAACCCCTCATTGGACTTCTTCTCAAGACCCTCCCTAAACCCCTTGTCCCATCAACCTAGACTATCCCTCTATAGTCTTTTCTGTATTTAGTTCCATCTCACCTTCACGAAGGCGCTCAGATTCAATCTAGCTCAGACTCTGTCTAGCTGAGATTCTATCTGGCCCGCTTGTATCACAAGCGTTACAAATGCTTGGGCTCCTTAAGAGCCAACCCAAGATGGTGAATCTTTAATAAACTTTGTTTTTCCTTGGATTTAAGAAGGCTTAAGTAGAATTCACTCGAGCAGGACCCGGAATGTAGGTATTTCGGGGTCCCCAGCACCCCTAAACGTCATCAGAACGAGTAAGGAAAAAGAATGTACTAGGAGAGAGGGAAAAGAGAGGAAGAATGGAGGAAAGTATCTTACATAACTGGGGTGAGAAAAGAGGAATTTATACAATAAGAAGGGAAGGGGGAGCAGACATTTGAACCTCACTCTCATTTAATTTGGTTGTGTGTGTGTGTTTGTCCTTCGTTGCCAAAGAAGACCATGCTATCAGAGAAATAATAACTTGACTCGCATTTGACTTTGTTTTTGAGTGAGGGAGGGCTATGCAGGTCACCAGCCTCACTTTCTCCACCTGAGCCATCTGAATCCAGTGACCAGGTATTCATCAGAATGACTGGAGATGACCCAGGATGAGGTAGTTGGGGTTAAGTGACTTAAGATCACACAGCTAGTGAGTGTCAAGTGTCTGAGGTGACATTTGAACTCAGATCCTCTTGACTCCTGCACTGGTGCTCCATCCACTGCACCACCTAGTTGCCCCTTTGATTTGGTTAAAGGAAAAAGGGATTTGCATAAACACACTGATGAGTACAGAAATATATCTTAACAAAAAAGCAAACAGGAAAGAAAGTGGTTAAGGGAAAAGGGGTAATATGAGGGAGGGGATATTAAGGGAGGCAGTGGTCAGAAGCAAAATAGCAAATTAAAGGGAGGAGGAGGGAAAGAAAAGGATAAGTATAACAGAACAGAACGAAAGGAAATACACAGCAATCATTACCATGAATGTGAATGGGAGAAACACCCATAAAATGGAAGGGGATGGATAGCAGAATATACTAGAAAAGAGAATCCAACAAAATGCTGTTTACAAGAAACATACTTAAAACAGAAGGCTATATAAAATTAAAATAAATAGCTAGAAAGAATCTATAATGCTGCAGCTGAAGCTTTTTTTTTAAATGGAGAAGAAATCATGATATTAAAACAAAAAGACAAAATTAAAAGAAATAAGCAGGGAAATTACATTTTGCTAAAAGATACTACACACATATACATACGTGTGTACATATATGTATACGTACATGTTTGTACATACCCTTATTCCTGTGTTATATGCATTACATACACATGCATATACATGCACATACACATTCACACATATACACACACCAAATGGCACAGCATCTAAATTCTTAAAGGAAAAAGTTAAATTAATTACAGCAAGAAATAGATAGAAAAGCTATAATATTGGAGGTTGTATTTATCCCTCTCAGCCCTAGATAAATCAAACCAAAAAAAAAAAGAAATTAAGGACCTGAACATTTTTTAAATAATTTTTTTACAAATGAGAAATACTTGATCTCTAGCATATATCTATTTCTCAGATGTGCAAGGCACCTTCATGAAAACTGACCATGCATTAGGGAATGAAAACTCACCAACAAATGTAAAAAGCTGAAGTATTAAATGCACCTTTTGCTGACCATAATGCAATGAAAATTATATTCAATAAAGGACCTTTGAAACAATGATAAAAGATTTATTTGAAACTAAGTTAAGCCTAAAGAATGGATGAGTGAAAAAGCAAATTATAAAAGTAATCAATTTCATTGAAGATAACAACAATGAGAGACAACATACCAAAATTTGTGGTATTCAACCAGAGTAGTGTTCAGGGGAAATATTTTATCTCAAACTCATCAACAGAAGAAAAAAGAGGAAACAACAAATTAGGAATGAAATTTTAAAATACTAGTCTTACTAAATTTCTTCTATATGACACAAATAAGGCCTTGATATAGAAGCTGGAGAATCAAAACAGATATAGACCAATTTCCCCAATGAATATAGATGCAAAAATTTTAAATAAAATATCAAGAAAACTATAGCAATATATCACAAACACTATATACTATGACTAGTCTGGATTGATATCATGAATGCAGGACTGGCTCAACTAATATTTTCTAATGGTAAATACAAACATTAAGTGACCATATTAACAAAAACAAAAATCATGATTATTTCAACAGACACAGAATAAGCTTTTCATAGAAATGCAACATCCATTCCTGCTAAAAAAAAAAAAAAACACTAGAAAGTAAATAAAAGAAGCAAGTTTTCCTTATAAGTAGTATTTATCTAAAACCAAGAGGAATCATCATTTCTAACTGGGATGTGCTAGAAGCTCTTCAAATTAGACCACTGGGACGAACATGCAAAAGGATGCTCATCATCACCATTACTACTCAATATTTTACTAGAAATATTACCTATAGAGAACAAATAAGAAAAAGATAGGCAAAGAAAACAAAACTATCTGCAGATAAAGTGATGGTTTGCTTAGAGAGCCCTAGGGAATAAACTAAAAGCCTAACTGAAATGACTTCATCAAAATTACAAGTTATAAAAAAATCTATATAAAATTTCTGTATATTTATGGATAAAACCTAGCAAGAAAAGATAGGAATATAAATTACATTGAAATAACTAGAAATAGTATAAAATGCTTGGGAGACTAGTTGCCCAAACACAACAGGGACTGTGCAAACCCAATTGTATAACATTATTTACAGAAATAAATAATTGGATAAATTTATGTAAAAAAAATTGGAAAAATAGAAAATGCTTATGGGATAGGCTGAGTCAGTATAATAAAATGACTTATTCAGTGTCATACTATTTGCCAAAATTAAGTTACCAAAGAATTACTTTATAGAGCTAAAAAACAAAATTCATCTGAATGAACAAATGATCAAGAAAATCAAGGGAATAAATTTCAGAAACTAAAGGAAGGGAGTTTAGCAGTACTAGATTTCAAAATAACAACTAAATTATAAACATCAAAACAATTTGGTGCAGAGTAAGAAATGGAGAGATTGAAAACTGAAACAGATTAGGTACACAATACCCTTATATAAGCAAATGAGCAAAGTAACCTAATGCTTGATGAAAAACCAAAGATCCCAGCTGAAGGGGAAAGAACTTACTATTCAAAAAAAAAATGCTTAGAATATTGGAATCCAGTAAAAACTAAATATAGACCAACATCTCACACTGTGTACCAAAATAAGCTCAAAACAGGTGCATGATGTAGACATAAAGAGTGACATCAAAAGCAAATTAGTGGAACATGAAAGAAAATGTCAGATATATGGATAGAAAAGAGTTCGTAACCAAATAAGAGAGAGGAATACAGGAAATAAAAATGGATAATTTTGATTATATGAAACTAAAAAGTTTATGCACAAAACCAATGCAGCTAAAATGAAAAGAAAAGCAGGGAATTAGAAAAAATCTTTACAGCAAGGTTATCTGATAAAAGTCTCATTTCTGAGCTCTATGGGAGTCAACTTTACAAAAAATAAGGGACAGTCTCCAACTGACAAATAGCCAAAGGATATGAAAAGGAAATATTCAGAGGAAGAAATACAAGCTATCCATAAATATCAACATCAAATTGGGGCCTGTCGGAAACAGAGCAGGGCAGGGTACCAATTTTCAGTTGCAAATTACACAAGGAGGAGACAGAGAAGGGCCAAGGCCAATACTAGATGCACTGAGCCACTAAAAGAGAAGGCAAAAGCCCATTACTGAAGCAGAGGATATAACCCCATCCAAAACTGCAATAGAAGAGGAAAAAAAACCAAATGATCTACAGATCTCATAAAAGATTACAGGAGAGGGCAGAATCATGCCCTAGCACAAAGTCCCAATCTAAAAACAGGCCAGAAAGAGGAGCAAACAAGAGAAAAAAAAACCTATCAAATATAATGAAGTAACACTATGGGTTAAAAGAAGCCCAAGCAGAAAAAGATGACATCACAACAAACATAAAATGAGGGGGTGGGGGGAGAAGGGGCAGGGAGACCAGGACTCCAAGGGTAAATGTAAGAAATGAAACTAGAGATAACAAGTGAAGTTAGAACTCTTGAAGGAAAAAAAAATTAAAAGGAAAACAAATACCTTAAAACAGAGAGTGGAAAACATGGCCCAAGCAGTAGATTTCCTGAAGAATACAAACAGTACTCAATGATTCCATAATATAAGAAATATCAAAAAACAAAGCTAAAAGGTTTAAAATTAGAAAAGCATGTGAAATAACTTCTATCAAACTGAATAAACCTAGACAACAGGACAAGGAAAGATAAATTAAGAATCACTGGAGTCTCTGAAAACCATGAGCAAAAAACCTCCCTGATACCATGTTTTAAGAAATTGTAATAATAAAACTGGCCAAATATTAGAATCAGATGGAAAAGTGAGACTAGAAAGAATCCATTGACCATATCCTGAAAGAAATCCCAAATGAAAACACTTAAGAATGTTATAGCCAAAATACAGAACTTCCAAATCAAAGGAAAAAAAGGAAGGAAAAAATAATTTTAAGTAACAGGGAATTAATATTTGAATCACATAAAAATTACAAGCTCCTACCTTCTCCTTTTGATTGGTTCTTTACAAAAAAAAGTAAGAAAACTAAACAATCTACAAAAAATGCATCTTATCATTAAAACCTAAATGGAATGTATGTTTTATATTCATACATATAATTATATTGTTATACTATATATATACATATACATACATATATAAATAATACATGTATGTGTGTGCATATATCTATATGACAAAGGAAAAAAGGGAGTATGTGTGATGGGATACAGGCCCAAGCTGAGACTTTTGTCCCTCACCGCAAAAGAATTTATTTGAAGGTGGAACGACAGGGTAAGGATCCTAGAAACTCCTCCCTGAACTCTCCTAGAATTTTCCCACAAAGTCACATCTCCAGCTCTGGCCTGAGATATCCACCCATCCCAGTAATCCTCTCAACTGGCCCTTCATTGTGGCCTAAACCCAATCTCCTAATTCTAGGTTACCCCTAACTTAGCCTAGCCCTTCATTGTCTGTTACTTCCAGATCATGACCCCTCACCCTTTTCCACCCATGATCCTATCTAGACCCCATTATCCCTTGGTCATGTGGTTCAGGTCCTAGAGCACCTAGTCCTTTTCTGTTACCTCCTAGTCACCTCACACTACTTGGCCACTCCTAGATTCTTCCCATAGTCTTTCTGTATAGAAGATCCATCTTGTCTCCACTAAAGTGCTCTGAATTCCTTAAGAGTCTGGCCAATATGGTGGATTTTCAGAATCATGTCCATCCAAACTTGTGTTCTAATAAACCTTATCTTTGGCTGAAAGAAGTCTCGGGTCAAAATCACGCAAGGCAGGACCTGCATGTTGCTATTTCAGGGTCTCATCACCCCTAAACTTTAAAATGTGGAAGCAGAAATACTCTTCCAGACTCCCTGCTCAATTCAAGACAGCACCTTAATTTCCTATATTTGTCGAATGAGTGGGACAAGACCTTTAAATTCCTTGCACCTCTAACATTTGAAAAGTCTTAGAGCTCAAATTTTAAGTGCAAGAATTGCAAAGATCACCCTAAAGAATTACTCTTTGGTTGCAAAGTATATAGAATGAGGTCAAAACAGAACAGGAGGGATAAATGAAAAAGCAAACACTCTATAAGTACAATGCACAAACATGGACTAAAACTTCCAAAATATTTCCATTCCCTAATTTTCAGGAATATAAAGAGTGTATTTAGAGTAGTCCTTTCAATATTTTTATACTAATAATGACTTAAAGTAGAAATACCACAAATCAATGAAAATGCCCAAAGAGAAATACCAACTCAAATGTAAAGGAAAATAAGAGTAACAGGGAATGTATCTAATTTCTCTGACACAAAATGACAATGTCTTATTATTTAGAGAACAAAAATATTTCAGTAGCATCTTACAGATTTAAACTTCCAAAGAATCTGGATGGTGACTTAGAAATCTTCAAATTTTGGAGGCATGTAACTTTGTATAACAATACTCTCTAAAAACTAAGATAAGCACTAATTGATACAAAAAAACAGGAGGGAAAGCTTTTGATGGAAATTTGGATGCTAGCATAGCATATTAACCAACAGTAATTACCAGAAAAACTTGTACATTTCATTGCCCATTCTTATCAATGATAAAACTACAAGCATTCAAGGCCTTATGCAGAAAATTTAAGCAATATATTTCCTTTCTTATTCCCATCTTTATTTTCCAACCTTAAGACTGCATATTTGTAAATGTAAAGCTTGGCCTAAGAGAAGAGTAGAGAACATGCAACTACATAATTTCTTGTTAACAGCTAAGGACTAGTGATGTGGAATTTCTCTTATACAGTCAGACAAGATTGATGTTTTGGTTGTTTTACTGAATCACTCTTTCTTTTCTTTCTTTTTCATTCTTTTTTACAAGGGAGAACTTTGGTTAAGGAATGGGGGTGGGGCTGTGAATATATTTGAAAATGAAGTTGATATTAAAACTAAAGCCAAAAACACTTTAAATTAAGCAAAAAAAGAATTCAATATATTGAATCTACTTAGCATGATGAAGAACTGAGAAATTAAGTAAACACTGTCCATGGTTAATTAGTTCAACTGTTCTTTATCTTCTGGAACACTGCAGCCTTTCCTGGATAAGATCCATAACCACTTAAATAAAATCTGGCCTCAACATTCACACAAAAAGTGAATTGAGAATATCTATTGTTCAGAGTAGAATATATACAACCTACACAATATAACGTATAGATATCCAAATAAATATTTCAATTAGACAGATTTTTCAGTATTTTAGAAAGACACTGGAAATGGACTATAAATTGGGTACAGAATTGATAAGGAGGAAGAGAATGGTTGAGTTTTTTCTGGGAAGCTGCAAAGTTCTTTCAACTTCAAACATTACACTGAAATAAAGGTCCATCATTTTAATACAAATATTGTGTCAGTGGGATTGTATATCTGTGAGTTCCAGAATACCACTGTACTCAAATAAATGAAATAGCAGTATTAAGGTGAAAGATGGGTATGAGCACAATGCAAAGCAAGACATTCCAAATGAAAAATGAAGGAAGTCTGAAGCAAATCATCATCATAGAAACGTACAAACACAAAAGAAAATGGGCTAATCACATAGCAAGAAAAAGAATGACTAGTAATCCATATGCTTCACTGGCAATTTCAAGATTTCATAAGAAGATTTCAACAGCAACCTTATGGGAGAATTTGAACAAAAGTGACTCAGCTTGGGTAGACATGGATGGATTGTGATTTGCATCACTGGAGGAAACAGCCACATCAATAAGATCACAAAACTATTTCATTAGTTGAGTTCATTCTTCATTTTACCTTTTTCTTTTCTGTTCATTAACAAATATTTAATATTAGGTAAATTTGGAAGAAATGGTTGAATGTTTTTAAATAATAATAAACTATTACATCAGAACAATTAAATCACAATAAAGACTGACATAAAACTAGTAAAAGAAATTAGAGGTCTGATAAAGAATACAATTTTTAACATTTTGCCAAAATTACTACTACCATTAAAGTAAAAAGGGAAAATAAAAATCTTAGTAAGGAAACAACAACCAAAAAATGTTTTTGAACTATTCGGTGACAACTAAAGTTACTGGCATATTTTTGTATTCTCACCAACCAATACAGTGCCTTGCACAAAGTACACATATTAGTGCTTGGTGAACTATATTGAACAGCGTTGTAAGTGCCTTTTTAACACCAACAATCTATGTTGAGAAAAGGCACTCTTGAATCACTGAACTTTTAACAAGGAAGAAGTTTATTTAGCTCTAACACAGCAAAGATATACATCAAAGGGAAAGAAACACTTGGTTTCTCTAACTTCCACGCCCTTGTCTTCACCTGTCTGGACTGTCAGTCTAAGGTACAGAGATTCCTGTGTAGTATCCACCAAGTTTGAAAACCAAGAGCACACATGGCACAGTCTTTTTATTGTTCCTTAGTCAGGAAGGTACCTCAGAGAAGCAGAAGCCAATCAGGTTTCATGACGGAAGGAACCTGGGTGAAAGAAAGCTATGTCCCAGTTGTGTGTGGTCAGAAAACTGTTAGGATAAGGGAAGCTGCATCAGGAAACTTTTACCACAGAAAGGAATGCTATAGCCTTAGTTTATCCCAGTATGCCAGTGGTTTGTTTTTGGAAATGGATTTCCAGTCCTAAAAGGTACGTTTTGAGAAATGAGAACACCTCCCCCCAATTACTACAGAGGTAGAAAGGGAAGTAATGTTTTAGACATCCCATGCTGAAAATCTCAATTCATTTTTTTTCATAGAAATGTTCCCCCACAAACTTTCTATTGCATCATAATGTCAAATGTTCAAATACCATAATATATGTGTGATTTCACAACTCTTTCATTCCTTCCCATTTCATGTGACTCTTACCTACAAGAAAGCTATAATAGGAGAGAGGTTCCCACTTTACACGTTGGTGGGTCCTCTACCTTCTCCAGATGTCCAGAGATATAATTGGAGCACTCAGTCCCTTGGTTACCCTGTGAATCACACTTTAGGTAAAAACAAAAATTTGTGAGGGACAGACTAGGAAGCCAAACATCATTTACTGTTTACAAAGAAAAAATATCTATGAGTTCTAAGCATAAGAACATCTGGAACACCTGGAAACAATCAGCACAGGAAATTTCTTTGATTATTACCATTCCAATTATTCCAATCTTTTTGTGTACCCAGTAAGTAAAATTACAGGAAAAATAGATATAAGATTTACCATTAGTTAAAACTGTTCTTTAACTGTACACATGGCAAAGTGATATTCCAAAAGCGCTGACTATTTTCATTTAAGGAAAAATGCATATTTCTAGACAAATTCTATTTCTTCATTGTCATTCCAGAAATTACAAATCTCAAGCATTTGAATAAAGGATATCTCATCAGTACACTTTTTAAACAACAGGTAAATCCACTAATTCTGAAACTTCTTTTGCCTTCTGTGAGAGTTTTAATTTTTCTCCTCAAATTGAATTGTTTCAAGGTAACCAATTTACTTTTTATCTAGATATAAATGTCCTCTGGTTTTTCCTATCTGCAAATAACACTTAATTGACTTCAGCAAGCACTAATGCTATACTACAAGATTTTCTCAAAGAGAACTGTATTCATTCAAAAGAAATTGCTTCAATTATAAAATTTTGGAGAAAAGTACCTGAAAAATGTATTTTGCCTAGATTATATCAATCAATAATTACTATAGGAGCCTACTGAGTTATTTCATCAGAAATACATGTTAAGAACAGGCATTACTTATGTAAGATGGGCTAAACCCAGAATTAAGGAGGTAAAATAGATTAAGCAAAAATGCATTTGGGAAATGGCACCATACTTTCATCAACTGCCTCAAAAGTTTGTCTTCTAATTCTAATTTTCTCTTAAAGATGACACAAAAGGAAACCATAGACTCTAAAGTATAAAACTGGCATGTGATCCAAGCCTTTATCAATGATTTGGATAATGACATGTTTGTTCACTTTGCAACTAACACAAAGCTGGGAGGTAAAGTGAAGCCATTTGGATATTGCAGACAGAAGCCAAAAAACAAACAAGACAAACAGACTGAATCTAATAAAGTAGACTTTCAAGATATCTAAAATCAAATACTTGAAATTAGTAGCAAGATAATTAGCTGTATAAATTCCTCTGGAAATAATCTTGGTTGTTTCAGATCTCAATCTAATTTGGGCCTCATCTGACTACTCAATTGTAACCATTTTCCAATTGATTCAACTCAAAATATCAGTTCAAAGAAACTTATCAAGCACCTACTATGTGCAAGAGAATGTGTGTGTAAAGCTAGATACAGCAGGTCCTGCCCTCGGAAAGTTTCTCAACAGAAAAACAAGCACACAAATAATTAAAATAAAAAAGGGAGCAAGATGAAATAGCCAGGCAAAATGCAGACATTTCTGGTACAGAAGAGATCATTTTTTTCACCTGAAAAGGTTAGAGAAAGTTTGATAGCAAAAGTAGTAACTAAAACTTGAAGAAAAGTAAGTCAAAAATATTTTGGGGCAGGAAAGTTCATTACAGGCATTATACACAAGACAGGAGATTTGGGCCTGGAGCACAGAAAACAAAGAAGGTAAGTTGAAGTCAGATTATGGAAGTAATCTATTACTCTCCAGCAGGCAGTGGAGGAAAAGAATTTCAGTGGGGGAAAAAGTGACATAGGGGTGCAAAAGAAAGACAACTTGTGAGTAAATCTTCATTTCCCCATCTTCATTTGCTCTCTTTATATCAAACACAAAAAAGAGAATACCACAACTACATCCCAGCTCTTAGCACAGTGCCAGGCACATAGCAGGTGTTTAAGAAACATTGATTGGTTTGAGAGCAAAGGACAAACAACAACAACAAGAGGTTCTGCACACGGTCCCCAAACGCAGAGGAGGGCTTCCACAGCAGGTGTGGTAAGTTATATATATTTCTTCCATATGTGCCAAAGTATTATTTTGGTGTAAGTTTATTCCAATCATGGAAGCTATGTGTATTTGTACAAAGGAGGGAACCAGGTTGTAGGAGAATGTATCATATTAAATGTTTTAATCACACAGCTGCCCTATGGTAGGGGTCCAACCTACCAAATCTAAGCAGAAGCTGAAGAACGCTGTTACGATCTCCTCCTCCTTCTACTTCGCTTTCCCTAACCAAATGTAGCTTCCCTCCTTACATGTGACTGTTCTGTCCATAGGAATGTAATTGATGGTCATTAATATTTTGTAAGATATTTAGAAGTTTAGGGCCCAGATTTTAATTTTTTTTATTCCAATTTATTATTATTTCTTTTTCAAAAAGTTGTAACAACTTGCTTTTGTCCTGCACAGTTTTCATTTATATTTTCTTGAAATACAGCTGGGGGAGGGGGGGGGGTGTGGCCAAGATGGCAGAGTAGAAGGATGGACCTGCTGCAGCTCTCCCCCTATAACCCATAAAAATACCTGTTAAAAAATGACTGTAAACAAATTCTACAGCAGAAGACACAACATGACAGAGTGAAAACGATTTCCAGCCAAAGATAGCCTGGAAGGCTGACAGGAGGGGTCTATCATAGCCAGCTCTGGGCAGAAAGCCGGCCAGCCTGGGCCAAGTGACACACACAGTACTGGAGCAGAATTGAGGGTGCAGAATCACAGATAACAGCTGCATTTTCCCATATTTCTCAACCGACAAATGCCAAAGACAGCTTCAAAGGTCAGTAAGAAAGCTCTTTCACCTGGGTGACAGGAGAGCATGATCTGGCTCTAGCCCTGGCTCCCTGATGGCAAGCAGCCACAGCAGCCACAGCTTCAAGTTTTGGAACCCTCAGTCTGAAGATCTTGGAGGAGCTCAGCAGCCAATCTGGGTTTCAGTCCTGAGTGGTGGTCCTGGGGTGAGGAGGAGTGCTGGTGGAGCTGGTGGTGGTTGTGGAGAAGGAACCCTACTCACAATTCCAGGGCATTAAAGAGTGCTTGTGGTTGCTCACATACCAGAGCACAGGCCTTCTTACCTCTTTCCTCATTGGAAAGAGGAGTAAACACCTCTTCCTTGATTGTGCCACCTTGGAGAAACTGAGAACTCACAGGTCCCTAGAGATATCTCAGAAAACAGCTGCACAAAACTTCTGAAGCCTAGGGTAGTATACCCTCCACTTGACAAAGGACTCAAAAGTCAAGAAACAGGCTGGGAAAATGCCAAAAAAGGAGGAAAAATATGACTATCAAAGGTTACTTTCTTTGTGAAAAGGTATTTTCTTCCATCCTTTCAAATGAGGAAGAGCAAAGCATATCATCAGAGGAAGACATCAAAGTCAAGGCTTCTGCATCCAAAATCTCCAAAATAAATATGCAATGGTCTCAGGCCATGGAAAAGCTCAAAAAGGATTTTGAAAATCAAGTAAGAGAGGTGGAGGAAAAATTGGGAAGAGAAATGAGAGCAATGAAATAAAGTCATGAAAAGCAAGTCAAAAGCTTGATAAAGGAGACCCAAAGAAATTTTGAAGAAAATAACACCTTTAAAAATAGACTAACCTAAATGGCAAAAGAGGTCCAAAAAGTCAATAAGGAGAAGAATGCTTTAAAAAGCAGAATTGACTAAAGGGAAAAGAAAGTTCAAAAGCTCACTGAAGAAAATAGTTCTTTAAAAATTAGAATGGAGCAGGTGGAAGGTAATAACTGTATGAGAAACCAAGAAATTATAAAACAAAACCAAAAGAATGAAAAAATAGAAGACAATGTGAAATATCTCATTGGAAAAACAACTGACCTGGAAAATAGATTCAGAAGAAATAATTTAAAAATTATTGGTCTACCTGAAAACTATGATCAAAAAGAAAGCCTAGACATCATCTTCCAAGAAATTATCAAGGAAAATTGCCCTGATATACTAGAAGCAGAGGGCAAAACAGAAATGGAAAGAAGGCATCAATCAGTCCTAAAAGATCCCAAAAGGAAAACTCCTGGGAATATTGTAGCCAAATTCCAGAGTCAAGGAGAAAATACTACAAGCAGCCAGAAAGAAACAATTCAAGTATTGTGAAAATACAATCAGAATAATACAGGATTTAGCAGCTCCTGCACTAAAAGATCAAAGGGCTTGGAATATTATATTCCACGAGTCAAAGGAGATAGGATTAAAACCAAGAATTACCTTCCCAGCGAAGCTGAGCATAATACTTATGGGGAAAAAATGGAATTTCAATGAAATAGAGGACTTCCAAGCATTCTTGCTGAAAAGACCAGAGCTAAAGAGAAAATATGACTTTCAAACACAAGAATCAAGAGAAACATGAAAAGGTAAACAGGAAAGAGAAGCCTTAAGAAACTCATTAAAGTTGAACTGTTTACATTCCTACATGGAAAGATGTTATTTGTAACTCATGAGATTTTTTAATATTAAGGTGGTTATAAGGAATATGTATGTGTATACGTATATACATATGTATGTGTATATATATATGTATATATGTGCATGGGTGTACATGTGTGTATGTATATGCATATGTGTGTATATACATATATACATAGGTGTATGGGTATGAATGCATGTATGTATGAGTGTGTTTTATATATAAAACACAAATATACACATATATGTACACATATACACAGGGGGTACAGGGTGAGCTGAATATGAAGGGAGAATACTTAAATAAAATTTACTATTAAATGGAATATACAAGTAGTAAGAGAAAGGGAGAGGTAGAATGCAAATCATCTCACATAAAAGAAGGAAGAAAGAGTTTTTACAATGGAGGGGAAGACGAAAGGAAGTAAGTGAACCTTAGTCTCAAGGGATTGGCTTAAGGAGGAATAACACACACTCAACTGAATATGGAAATCTATTTTACCCTGCAGGAAGGCAAGGGGGAAGGGGATAGGAGAAGAGAAGATAATAGAAGGGACAGCAAATTGGGGAAAGGGATAATCAGAAGCAAACACTACTGTGGGAGGACAGGTCAAGGGAGAGAATGAAATAAATGAAGGGCAGGATAGGACAGAGGGAAATGTGGTTAGTCTTTTACAACATAAATATTATGGAAGTGCTTTGCATTGTTACACATGTATGATCTATATTGAATTTCTTGTTCTCTCAATGAGGGTGGGTAGAAAGGGAGAGAATATGGAACTCAAAGCTTTAAAAATGCAAGTTAAAAATGGTTTTTGCATGGAACTGGAAAGGCAATGACGTATAGAAATCTATTTTGCCCTATAGGAAAATAGAGGGGAAGGGGGATGGAAGAAGGGTGAGTAACAGAAAGGAGGACAGACTGGAGGAAGGGGTAGATAGGGTGCATGCTGTCCTGGGGTCTGGGGTGGGAAAGATGGGGAGAAAATTTTGAATTCAAATTTTTGTGGAAGTGAATGTTGAGAACTGAAAAACAAATTATATATTTTTAAAAAAAGAAATACAGCTCTGAAAAAAGTCTTTAAAAAAGGCCAATGTGTTTCAAATGGCATCAAGGTCACTGCCCTCAAGAAACATTCTAATGAAGAAAACAAAATGCAAAGAGATGTGCATTAAAGACATATACAGTGTAAATGGAAGGAAATCCCAGAGGGAAGACAATATTCTAGAGTGGGGAAGAACGAGGGAGCAGGGAAAGAGAGAATGAGAATATTATAAGCATGAGGAACAGTCAGTGAAAAGGCAAAAACTCAGATGGGAATTTTGTATCCAAGGGATAGTAAGAAGGCCAGTGTTGCTGGAATCGTGGAGTCTGTGGAGATAAAGTTTAAGATTGTAAAGATATAAAGAGGTCAATTTTTCAATAGTTTTAAAAGCTAAATAGAGGATTTTATATTTGACTCTGGAAGCATGTAAGAGACACTAGAATTTACTGATTAGAGGAGGGACATTGTCAGAAGAGTGATTTAGGAAGATCACTTTGTCCGCTGATTAGAGTGAGGAAAGAGTTGAGTCAGGGAGACTATTCAGAATGCTATTAAAAGTAACTGGCTACAGACAGAATATATGGAATAGGTAAGAATGAGGGGTTGAGGATGACAATTGGATTGCAATTCTCAACTCCTAGGAGTATTCGGTTCTGCATATGTTGAGTTTAACACATTAGTTACCAGAATCTTGATTATGTGAGTGAAAAATTTGGATTAAATGAACCTAAAAGGAGAAGAGGTTACAGACTGATAGTGATTATAAGAGTTTGGAAATGGCAATGGGAAACAAGGAGTATTGTGACTCAGCCACCATGAACAGTGATGGGGTATAAGTGAAACTATAACTGGTACTGAAAAGTATGACCAGGCATACTATAGCATCAGGATGGAGTGAAATCTTGGTAAAAGCAAAATAGGGACAGAATGAGAACAGAAAATATTAAAGATTAAAACAAGCATATTAACTATGGAGCAGGTAATCCAGATAGCAAGTAGAAAGGGAGAGTAAATCAAGAGGCTGGGAGGATGGATATGGAGTGGGGCAAAAAACTATAATATGTAAACAAGAACTAGGTACTCAGAATCACTGAGATGAGAAAAGTAAAAGGGAGGGGGAGTAAGCTCATCACTGAGGAATAAGCACAGGCAGATTAATAGTGGCTAGACATAGGCACCTTGAGAGTATCAGGCACAAACTGTTTTAAGGCTTTTGCTCAATGCTCAGAGTTCAATTTCATGGCAGATTGTGTCCTGTGAGGCACAGGAAGCCAGATGCAGAAAATAAAATCAGGCAAAGGTATGTCCTTGTAGGAATTCAGGCAAGAGGAAGGAGCTACTCATTTTGGGTGGGTTCTATAGAAGAAAGGCCTGGGGATCACTACAGAACACTCTAGGGAAAAGACAGAAGGCAAAGGGAGGTAAACTAAATCAAGAGCTGACTAAAAAAGCTCTCTAGCGTCTGAGAGACTTAAACAAGTCACTGCCCAAAGGAAACTTAAATTATTCTAAGGAATTCTCATTGTCTAATATGGAGGAAACAAAGTATAACGACAGTGTTTGGCCACCCTGATCATAGGGAAGTAAAGAAGAAACTTGTGCCCCCTACCTCTGGACAACCACATTGTTAATGTAGTTTTGCATAATGGAAAGATCTTTCCCATCCATTAACAGGCCCATGTGACCTGTTTGAGTCACATAAGTCTGGTGGAAGGACCTTGCCACATGGGTGGAGCAGGAAAGGTGGAGCAGACCTGAGAGGAAGTTGGTCACAGCAGTTAGAGTAGAGGGAGAGAGAGGAAGCAGGCAGCGAGTTGCAAGTATTCTCTTGTGGGAAGGCCCTAGGAGGAGGAAAACTTGGGTATGGTGGGACCCCCGGCATTGTTATTGTATATAGATTTCTTTGTTGCTATGATGGATTTAGCTTTCTGGTGTTGGGATTCAGCTTTCTGCTATTTAAATACTTTGGTTCTGTCTTCCATGCGGACAGTCTGTTACATTTTGAGATTCAGAATTACACTGGAATATTCATATCCACCAGGCACTGTGAATATTGCATTGGTACTACATTTGGCGATAAGGATGGGATCGCAAAATATCAGACCTCTATTTGGAAGCAGAAGGGCTTTATAGAAAGAAATGGATATCCCAGGATGGAAGGATTTACCTTATTCCTCCTTAGCAAAAGAATGGGTTAAAAGCACAGGGCTCAGTGAAAACTGGGAATTGAGTTTATGGAAGGGAGAATCTAGAGTTTTGGAAAGATGTTTGCAAGGAAACCAATAGAACCAGGGAAACAACTTGCAGGAGTGTGTAGGAAAGGCTCGGCCTTGCTAACAAGTTATCACCTTACTTGTAAAAGCGGGAAGAGAAAGCTCAAATGGAAAGGGAGTTGGCTGGTTTGCATGGGAATCTTTCTATGCTACAGTGTTTGGGCTCTCCAGTAGAAGAGTAAGCTGGGAGTCTCAAGTGGTAGAAGAACATACTGCTGTTGATTTGGTTCTCAAAAACAATTGAAAAACTAACAAAAGGAATGCGAATTCAACCTCTGCATAAACTAGGTCTAGTTGGGGCCCTGGCACCTGCCAGGAAGATGTGAGGGAAGAGAATGAAAAAAAGTTAAATGAGGAGGCTGAAGTTCATCCAATACTAAGAAGAAAGCAGGAGAACCAGGGAGTCACACAGTGTTTACAGAGATAATTGAGGATTTTACTCTGCTGGAGGTCATAGATATTTTGAGTCGGTTCACCAAAAGGATGGGAGAATCGTTAGTGTCTTAGATTTTGAGAACTAGTGATGAAGGGGCCAGAGGAATACTGATAGATAACAGACTGCTTGAAATTTATAGGTATTAGTCAGAATCCTTTTGTACAGCAAGCTTTTAGGGATTACCATATGCAAGTACATAATGCAATCAATCTGTTAGCCTTAGCTGTGAATGGATATTATTATTAACACATTTTAATGGAATTAATGTATTTTTAATGGAATGGGAAGCAGGAACGTGACTTGCTTCCATCATGTGGAAGCCTGAATCACATGAAGCCTGTGGTGGGAGGAGTTTGCTGAACAGGTGGAACAGGAAGGATAAAACAGGAAGAGGCAGAGCCACAGAAGAACTGAGAGGAAGTTGGTCAGACTAGTTAGAACTGGGAAGGACAGAGAAAGCAGGCAGCTGGCTGTGAGTGAGAGAAGAGAATTTTGCTTAGGGGAGTGTTTGTAGGAAGGCCTCATAATGTGTATAGACTTCTTGGTTATCGTGATGGATTTCTCTGGTGCTACAAAGGACTTCGTTTTCTTTTGTTGGAATTTGGCTTTCTGGTGTTTGAATAAATATTTTGGTTCTGTCTTCCATGTGAAGTGTCTGTTATATTTTGCGATTCAGAACTATGTTAGCATATTTTCACACTGGCACCTCAATGGATTCAACAGGCAATACCCTACTGACTCCATGTAGCCTAGTGGAGATATTCACTTGGTATTCACTTAGAGACTCTATGAGAAAGTCAAACGAAGAGGTAATGAAAACGTAGTTATGACTGGAGATGCCAATTATAGAACCTACTTAGCAGTTTCTCACAGAAATATGATAGTGAAGATGGCTCCTCCTGCTTGCAAGCACCTAATTCTGACTCAACTAATTGTGGAAATATGGCACTCTCTTTTGGAGGTGCTAGATAAGATTTCAAAGTTAAGTGACTTAAGGAAATGGGGAAAGATAAATTTCCCCAAGAAAAAAAATAGCCAGCAGATTCAAAGTCAGAATAGACTGACAAGAAAAAAATTGTTTACTGCTCTACTGAGAGCAGAGATAGATTTTGGAAGAATGGATGGCATTCCAACTAATGAACTATATAAAATGTACCAAGAAAAGGGGCTTAATATTAGACAGAATAGAGAAGTAAGAACTGCCCCCTACAGATTCTCCTTAATCTTTGTATCCAAATTTGTCACACCTGCAGGGAGAATAGAAAATTGGTCAGGTCTTAGATCAGATCATCTCAGCCATAATGATGACCTAAATCTGAAAATTAGAAAACAGTAAACAACAATGAATAAGACTATAATAGTAGGTTCACCAACTCCAAAAGCAAGGCTGCCTCTATATCTACCCTACATCTGGTTTCTGTTTTCATATTTTGGGTTGCTTGGGTTTTTTTGGCTCTTTGCATGTTAAAATTGTTTGCTAAGATTTGTTTCTTGCAGACTTAGAACCCTCTACCTGCAGATACCTGATTGCTTATGCTGGATGTCATTCCCTGTCCACAACTATGATCTCTGGACCTGGTGTCAACCAAGCTCCAGATGCCAACTAAGGAAGTGACCCCTCGAATAAGACCTCTTGGGGTGGGGACAGCTCTATGTTCAATCTAAGCAGGAAGTAGTCATGGAAGAAGAGATCTTCACCCCTTACCCCAAGATTTTAGAACCTATTCATTCGAGGGGAAATAATGGGGTGCATGTGCTCAAGCCCTACCCTAAGATAGTTTTATGTGCTTGTTTCATATTATCCCTGTTATAGTGTTATAAAGTTCTGTTGACACTAATTACCCCTAAACTCCCATTAACCTATGTAAGGATATAAAAGATCTTGGGGCTGAATAATTGTCGTATAATGGGAAGATCTTTCCCATACGTTAACAGGCCCATGTGAGCTGCTTGAGTCACGTGGAAGCCTGAGTCTGTGGTGGGAGGAGCTTCCTAAAGTAGTGGAGCACAAAGGGTGAAGCAGAGGCTGAGAGGAAGTTGGTCAGAGCAGTCAGGACTGAGAGAGAGACAGAAAGAGAGAGAGAGAAAGAGAGGGGGGGGGGGAAGCAGGCAGCGAGCTGTGAGTGTTCGTGGGGAAGACTCTAGCAGGGGTAAAGCTCAGGGATGAACTTTGTTATTGTATATAGATTTCTTTGTTGCCATGACAGATTTGCCTTTGTGTTGCTGAGATTCAGTTTTCTGATATTTAAATAAATGTTTTGCTTTTGTCTTCCATGTGGAGAATCTGTTACATTTTGTGATTCTAGATTATACCAGCATATTCACAGCCACCACAGGTGCTGTGAATATCATGCTGGTGCTACATGGAACTCTGAAAGTAATATTCCAGGGTTCACAGTGATGTACTGGCAGACATGGGAGTGTCTAGTGCAAGGAGAAATAAAATAAGCCATTGCTGATATGCTGTCATGTCATGTCATGTCTAGTGTGGCAGGGGAAGGCTGATAAGACAAGTGTGATCATTTGGAAATCAGTCAGAAATGGCAAATAAGATGGAGGACTAGATATTTACTCTAATCCTCATGATCTTTAAAAACTTAAACTAAAAAAAT
Source organism: Bettongia penicillata ogilbyi (assembly GCA_023548195.1). Lineage (NCBI taxonomy): Eukaryota > Metazoa > Chordata > Mammalia > Diprotodontia > Potoroidae > Bettongia > Bettongia penicillata. The sequence continues at coordinate 6,042,767 of JAJHZJ010000245.1, read as the reverse complement.
GATACAAGAGAATTGCACAGAACTTCCAAACCCAAAAAATGAAATATCAATGGAAAGAATTCACAGATCGCCTCCAGAAAAAAACCTAAGGCTGCAAACTGCAAGACAAATAGTGGTTAAATTTAACAGTTCAATTAAGAAACAACTTTTGTTGAGTGACCAGAAGCAAGATGTTCAAATACAAGGGAAGGAAATTCCAGTACTACAAGATGATTCTGAACCCATCTAAAACTGGAGGAAGGAACAGGATAATGAAAATCAAGATACAGCCTAAGGTGACCCACCTGCAAATCTGAGCATAACAACATGAAAAATGATGAATGTTTAATAATGAAGAGGCATTTGAAACATTCTTAAAAAGAAAACCAGAAATGGAAAAATTATTTGCTTCTCAAACAGCTCAAACAAAGAAATGGGAAGAGAAATGAATGAATACAACAGTCAAGAAAAGCGAGCATCAGCAGAGAGACCAATAAGACACTTTTTTTCTAATTGTACACAAGGCAACAGGGATGAAGGCACCTTGGGAGTAGGGAAAGTTGGAACCTCTGGGGGCAACTGATACCTGAGGGAATGGGAAAGCGGAGACCCAGAGAGTAGAGATGCTGAGAAAAATAGGAAAATAAAGGTAACCAGTGGAGACCCACATATCAGTGGGGGACTACATAGTCAGGGATCTGGTGAAAGAGAGGCCCTAAAATGGGGCAGTACCATGACACCTGCATTAAATGGCATTGCTCTGGGAATGAGGCCCAATGGAAAAGAGGAATGTAAGCAGCTAGCTCTAGAAGATAGTGGAAGAAAGGGCCAGAATAGCTACCCAGGAAATTTTGATTCATAAGAAACAGAGAGAATAGAAAACAACTAGATAATTATAGGAGTTGTGAACTACTGAATAAGGGTACAGACAATTTGAAGAGGAGGAAAGGAAGGAGAAATCTATCGATTTACTCAAAGGGAGAAAAAAGATGGAAAAAAATTAAACGACCAGACAAAAAGCAGGAAAGAAAAAGAAACTAATAAGCAAAATTCCAAAGGGAAAGGATAACAAAGAGGAGGGAGTATGAAGAGTGAGGGGAGGAGAATCAGTAAGAATAAAGTAACCTTAAGAAAACACTATGCTAAAGTAAATGAAGAAACAGAATACTGTGTTTACAATGGAAGAGGAGGAAAAATCTTAACTTGAAAAAACAATGTTTAAGACAAATGGAGAAAACTATAAACCTAACTCTCATAATTTTAAATGTGAATAGATTAAAATTCAATAAAATGAAAAAGTAATAAACTGGATAAGAAAGGAAAATTTTGCAATCTGTTGCTCTCTAGAAAATAACTGATAATAAGAGTAACAGGAAGATTGTAAGAGTGCTCACAATACTAATAAGGTTACATTTAGGGAATCTGATTCTCCTCATACTCCATCTAAAACTGTGATCCACCAAACACTAACAACTGAACACAGAACTAAAAAACCGCAATGAATATCAAAGAAAAAAACTTTTCTTAAAATAGTCAAAAACACTGTTTATATCTCAATAATGAAAAGAATCAATCATCAAACTATTTAGATATTAGTTGCAGTCATTAATCCAAGAAAAATATGAAATGCTTCAGCAGTTCATAAAAAGGATGACAGTTAAGAAAAGGTCACTGGATTTAGCAATTAACATATCTTTGATGATTTTTCATAAAACAGCTGGTAGAATATATCTTCTCATTTTGTGGATAACTTCTTTTCCTTCAGTATGCTTCATTAAGCCTGTAATGAATGATTCAAAGTGAAACAGTACCAAGTGAAGGCAATGGACATTTTGAAAAGTCCTTCATTGCTAATTGCCTATACCTTAATTTCTAAAATTAAGATATGCAACTCATATTAAAACTCCAATTTCTCACCTGCAATCCTTATTTTTTCTATACCACTGCACCACTTAAAAGAACAATAACAACTAATTTTTTCTTTTGTTTTTGTTTGGACCTGTGATTCACTGGTATAAGAAATGACAGGTGAGGATGCTCATCCAGGTAGCTATCTGATTAGTAGCTTATAGTCTTAAGAGAGTTGACTAGGGCACTAAAAAGATATAGGACTAGCCCAAGATTACAAAAACACATGGGGTAGAGACAGGACTTAACTCCAGGTCCTCTTGCCTCTTTATCAAGCAGCCAACAAGCATTTCTTAAGCAACTACTACATGCAAGTCATTGTTCTAGATGTGGAAATAAAAGTACAAAATATGAAACAATCTCTATTTGCAAGAAACTTACATTCTAATGACAGAGACAACTATATACATAAATACACACAGCACAAATATAAAGTGAATAAATACAAAGTAGTTAAATAAAAAGTAGTATGGAGGGAAGGCACTGGCAACTGGGAGGATGGGGTGGGGATGTGAGTGGATGGAATTCCAAAAAGCTTTCATACAAAAGATAGTGCCTGAGCTACATTTTATAAGATATAGAGGCAGAGATAAGTTAGGAGTTCATTCCAGGAGATTATCAGTACAAAAGGCACAGAGACAGAAGAGGTGAGTAAGACTATATATCCAAAGAAAAACAGTTCTTTCTAAAGTATATTTTGTATAAAATGAAATAATCTAAGATAACTTTTTTAAACTATTAAATTTGAATCAAATTTCTTACGTTCACAATTGACCATTCATAAACATTCAGATGTTATTAAATTTTGTTCTGAAGCTTCAAGAAGTTTATCTACTCCCAAATTTTATAAAGAGTCATTTCTGTCTTAAACTAGTTAGGTAAGAATTTCTTTGATTTTTTAACAACTTGAATATGAGATTTTATAACCTTTCTCAAAAACTCATTCTAATATTTAATGATCCTATAAGGAAACTTTTCCTTTTATCTAACTTAAGTCCCTTATTTGTAGCAACATTTCTATCATTTCTACCTTCTTCCCAGTGCTTACCTCAACTCCATCCCTTGGTTCCCTAGGTCCTGATAGGTTAGCTTTTGCCATATTTTGTCAGGGACCCAGGAATCTATGCACCACCACTTCCCTTCCCACTCTACATCATGCCTACTTTAAGGGGAGGAGAAAGGTTTTATTAAGCACATCTTACATGCCAGGTACTATGTTAAGCTCTTTCAATCCTAACAACTCTATTAGTTGAGAAAACTGAGACAGAGGTTAAGTAACTTGCCCAAGGTCACACAACTAGCTAAGTATCTGAGGAAGGATATAAACTCTACTGAGTTATCACGTCCAATCTCACCACAAGTAACTTAGACTCCATCACCGGGTCCCTCAGCACTGACAGGGGAGCTTTTGTCTCAATTTCCCCCTCCCTTTTGGAATATAAGCACCCAGAAGCCAAGGACTTTTACTTGCCTATATCTGTATCCCTGACACTTAGTACAGTGCTTGGCACACAGTACTTAATAAATGTTCTATATATATGATGGGGTGTCTGGGTGTCTGTACTTGGACTCCAATTCTAAAATCACATTTCTCTCCAAAAATTACATTTTTCCCTAGCCTCAAAACGCTATCTCAGGCAATTTCTCTCCAGCTGAAGGATGATATGCCACAGCAAAATACTTCTCTCTCTTCCCAATACAGTAGCCAGCTGCACCTAAAGAATTTGTTAGTTTGAACCAGCTGTGTACTCCTATCATATGTATCCTACACTTAGACATATGTATACTCCCTTACATTGATCTTGTCTAAGAAGACATTAATGGGGGCAACCTGGATATCTCTCAGTCAGCCCGGTCCATTAGCTGACTTAATGTTTTAGACCTAAAGCCACACCTCCCTGTATCCCTCCTCGGGCTATTTCCCAGTGAATTCCAGGTACAACCCAGTAGTAACTAAATGTGCATGTTCCTTTAAGAACTAACCCCTCCCTAATCCCGCCCTGAATCACCTACTTAGCATATTTGACACTTTATACTATAGTTTAATCTATATAAATTTTACCTGTATCCCTTTCAAATCATAGGTTTCCTAAGAACTATTGTCTGCTGAAAAATCTAACAATAAATCTTTGCCACTTTGATTTCAAGAATGCTTGAGTCTGACAATTCATTCCAGGCGGCACTCCCCTGTACTCCGGTTGGTTTTTTTTTTTTGGGGGGGGGAACCCCTGAATTCCCACCCTTTCCAACCCTCATCACATCTATCTTCCTATCTGTCACCACATATTGCTACTCAATTCTCAATGAAAATGACGAACTGTTAGCCAACCCTTGTTGATATTAATTCTTGTTATGCTATACCTACTCCTTACTGAACAAAATAATTTTGTTTCTTTTATATTTCTCATATATTTTTACTACAGCAAGAAAATCAAACTGATATTGTCTCCATTTCTGTAATTATTTGTATCCTATATCACTGCCAACACTGTGTATAATTGCCTCAGTCACATTTCTTTGTCTTCAAGATCAAAAGTTCATAGGTTCAGAAGTTCAGCCTTCCTGAGATAAATTTAAATGTTCAGATTTCCTTGAAATCATTTTAATTAAAAGAAATCTGGGGGCAGAGCCAAGATGGCAGAGTAGAAGGACGCACGTTTACGAGCTCCGAAACCAAAAGCCCATAGAATTAATGTAAAAAGAGTCCCCCATAACTTCTGGGTCAATACAAGGTGTGCAGAAGTAGAGTGGAAGAGATTTCCGTTCCAGGGAGCCCTGGAGACCCATCCCCAGAGTCCGGCGCGCCCCGGAAAGTGGACCCCACCCCCAACGCTGCCTTGGCCGTGGCCCCAGAGAAGCTGATCCGAGCAGGCTTCAGAGAGGAAGCTCCGGCAGCCAGGAAAGTCCCTCCGCCCACAGAAGCTACAGGTCAGTGAGAAAGAAGGCCGGGCTGGAGGAGAGGGGAAGCAGGGCGTCTCCGTGACTCGGGCCCCCTCGGGAGGAAGCCGCGGCGGCAGAGACGGGGGCAGGAAGCGCCGGAGGCAGAGGTGTGGGCGGCGGCTGAGGCGGCAGAGGACCGGGACCCAGGAATCCCCCAGCGGCAAGCAGGATCTTCATTACGGAAGATTCCTGCATAGGACCTGACGGAGTTGAGCCTGGGAGACGGCCCTGCCCCCACCCCGCTCTGTTACTGAAGGCTTCTGCTTAAAGCCCCCAAGGGAGCGGGGGTTTAGGAGGCGGGCCCCCCACCCCGCCCCCACCCGCTCCATTCCTGAAAGTCTCTGCATAAAGCCCCTGAGGGATCAGAGTCTCGGAGGCGGCCCTGGCCCCACCCCAGCACCTGAACTAAAGCTCACTGATTGACAGCTGGCAGGAGGAAAGCCCATTTAAATCTCAGAGGCCAAGCACTAGCTAGGTGGATCCAGGCGGGGGTGGAAAGGAATCTCAGAAGTCAAGTAACTGGCTGGGAAAATGCCTAGAAAAGGGAAGAAAAATAAGACTTTAGAGAGTTTTTTCCAACAAATGCAAATGATCCCGACCTTCGGATCTGACGATAAGGACGTATCCTTGCCATCAGGGAAAGACATGGAGGGCGGGGCCTCAGTACCCCAGACACCCCGGAGGGGGGGGTGGGTGGGCTCAGGCCCTGGAACAGCTCAAAAAGGATTTTGAAAAGCAAGTTAGACAGGTGGAGGAAAAACTGGGAAGAGAAATGTCAGAGATGCAACAAAAGTATGAAAACCGGGTCAATACCTTGGTAAAGGAGACCCAAAAAAATGCTGAGGAAATTAACACCTTGAAAAATAGGCTCACCCAATTGGCAAAGGAGGTTCAAAAGGCCAATGAGGAGAAGAATGCTTTCAAGCAGAATGAGCCAAATGGAAAAAGAGGCTCAAAAGCTCACTGAATTTAATAGTTCTCTCAAAATTAGAATGGAACAGATGGAGTCTAACGACTTTATGAGAAACCAAGAAATCACCAAACAAAACCAAAAGAACGAAAAAATGGAAGAGAATGTGAAATATCTCATGGGAAAAACAACTGACCTGGAAAATAGATCCAGGAGAGACAATTTAAAAATTATGGGACTACCTGAAAGTCATGATCAAAAAAAGAGCCTAGACATCATCTTCCATGAAATTATCGAGGAAAACTACCCTGACATTCTAGAACCAGAGGGCAAAATAAGTATTGAAAGAATCCATCGATCACCACCTGAAAGAGATCCAAAAAGACAAACTCCTAGGAACATTGTGGCCAAATTCCAGAACTCCCAGCTCAAGGAAAAAATCTTACAAGCAGCTAGAAAGAAACAATTCCAGTACTGTGGAAATACAATCAGGATAACCCAAGATCTAGCAGCTTCTACATTAAGGGATCGAAGGGCATGGAATAGGATATTCCAGAAGGCAAAGGAACTAGGACTGAAACCAAGAATCACCTACCCAGCTAAACTGAGTATAATACTTCAAGGGAAAATATGGTCTTTCAATGAAACAGAGGACTTTCAATCATTCTTAATGAAAAAACCAGAGCTGAAAAGAAAATTTGACTTTCAAACACAAGAATGAGAAGAAGCATGAAAAAGTAAACAGCAAAGAGAAGTCTTAAGGGACTTACCAGAAGTGAACTGTTTACACTCATACAGGGAAAGACAATATTTCTAACTCTTAAAACTTTTCAGTATCTGGGTAGTTGGTGGGACCACACATACACATGTACATGCATGCACACACATACACACATGCACACACATACAGAGATAGAGAGCACAGATTGAACTGAATAGGATGGGACCACACCTTAAAAGAAACTAGGGTAAATGGTGAGAGAGAAATGTAGGGGGAGGAAAGAGAGGGAAAGGGAAGGGGGTAACTATATGTCATTTAAGAGGCAGGTAGGAGTTTTTCTTAGTGGAGGGAAAAAGAGGAGAGCTGAGAAAAAAAAAAAAAAAAACAAGAAGCTTTACCCTCATCACATTTGACTAAACGAAGGAGTGAAATGCACACTCATTTGGTATGAAAACCTATCTTACAGTATAGGAAAGTGGGGGAGAAAGAGATATTGCAAGGGGGGGTGATGAAAGGGAGGGCAAAGGGAGGAGGCAGCAATTTGAAGTCAACACTTGGGGAGGGACAGGATCAAAAGACAGAAGAGAAACAATAAGGGGCAGATTAGGAGGGATGGTAATCCAGTTAGTCTTAGTCTTACACAACACGACTATCAGGGAGGTCATTGGCAAAACTACACAGATATGGCCTATATTGAATTGCCTGCTGTCCCAAAGAGAATGGGTGGGGAGGGAGGGATGGGGAGAATTTGGAACTCAAAGTTTTAGGAACAACTGTTTAGTATTGTTGTTGCAACTAGGAAAGAAGACATACAGTTAAGGAGGAATAGAAAGTCATCTGGCCCTACAGGAGAAAAGAGAAGATGGAGACAAGAGAAGGGAGAGATGACAGAAGAGAGGGCAGATTGGAGATAGGGAAAATTAGATTGCTTGGGGTATTGGGGTGGGGGGAGGGGAGAAAAGGGGAGAAAATTTGGAACCCAAAAATTTGTGAAAATGAATGTAAGAAAATTAAATAAATAAATAAATTTAAAAAAAAAAAGAAAAGAAAAGAAATCTGTTTTCCCTATTTCACTAGTTGTCCTTCAAAGAAGTCTGGTTTGTTATCAATGTACTAACAATGTAAGTCAATGCAATAAATCAGCAATGAGATGGAAGGAGGGGTAGTTGCTAGCCCCATATACCTGATGTCTAGTCAATCATACTGTCCCCCCATATCTATGATGCTTCTGACTTTATAACCAATCATACTACTTTTCCCATCTATGATGCTACCTACTGTTTCTTGGATGATCCTCTTTCTGTCTGTAAAAATTATCTGTCCTCATTTGGGGTCTTTTGGCTTGCTGAGGGACCAAAGATATTTCTATTGGTAACTGTTAGCCTGAGCTTTGTGTCTCAGTTTACCTTCATTTCAATCATGACAATAGTTTTCTACCTTGAGATTTTTAAGGGACAGAGAAGAAACAATAATTACTAAAGGAATGGAAATTCAATCTCATAGAAAAGGTTAAAGTTTGTTTAGTATTCTCTATTTTGCCTAGGGAAAGAAGGGTTAAATGGTTACTGTATTTGAGCATATAAACAATTGTCATATACTCAATCTAACAGCAAAATGGAAAGGATACAGAAACTGGAAATATGAAGCAGTATATTTTAGTTCCAATTTCACCACTAGCTATATAAGTTTCTGTAAATCTTAATATCTTTGTTCTTTAGTTTCTTCATCTCATAGTTCCCACCAACCTGGAAAGCCTTCATATAAGACCCCAATGATGTATGATACCTCTTTTGTTTAATGATCAGCTTATTGAAATTTGAGGAGTTATCACCAGAGTATCTGTTGGGTAGTGAATTTTTTAGCCAAGAATATGATGAAATTCTAGCTAAGTTAGTGCTAGATTTAGATAAGTACCAGTGGAAAAAAAAAAACTAATAAAATCCCAGATCCCTCAAGTACTCAGTTAAATCTGTATCAGTACTGAAAATGAGAAAGAGGAGAAGTTGATGAGTTAAAACTCAAACCATGTCCAAGACCGTTCTGTTTTCCATTGCTCCATTGTTTCCATCTGTAAGGGCCAGAACTAGAGACATAACAGGTACATAGTAAATGTTCAATCAAACAAGTGACTGGTCCCTCTGTTCCTGAAACGGTACTAATATTGGGATACCATGACTATTCCAGGTTCCCTAGATCTCTGGAATGTGCAATATCAGAAAAAAGCTGGCATCAGAACTCAGGGTAACCTATGTTCAGCACTATTTCATCTACTCCACAGTGCCTTTTAAATTTTAGACCTACAGCTTTCAGTAATTTAAGACATGGTTCCCCAACTGTTCCATTGACCTTAAGCCTTACCTAGCTATCTCCAAGCCAGGGGCCACTATTATAAACACTCCTCCAAATACAGACTCTCAGGGAGAATATAATGTATTGCCATTCACACTGTCAAATATTTTGTACTTCCCACTCTTCCAAATTTAAGACACTGGGAAAATCAAAAGCAACTTTCTACAAAGAAAAGGCTGTAGATTCTTGTTATAAAATAACTTTATGTAATAATTCCACTGCTATAATTTCTGCATGACCACTTTACCACATACCAAAAATTAGCCACTCAGGGTTATGGTTAGTCTTCCTTTCATTTTAAAACACTGAAATGCAAAAATCTGCATAACATTATGTTACTTATTTCATAGTTTCATCTTGAAGCAAAAACTTAGGGATTCCTGGTCTTCAGTGTAATTGCTGTAACCATTATACACTCTTATCATTTAATGGTCATTCCCTAAAATGACACAACACCTATGCCAATGCTGTACAATGCCTATAGGAATGCAACAAATACAATTCACAATTTGTGAATTACAAAATAATAACAGCAAGAAAAACACTGCATGTTCTAATAACTTGCATATTTGTTACGTTTGGGGGCCAACTCTAAGTACAACAGTGGCTTGGCTTAAGCAAATACTAACTTCAGCAGCCTCTGATCTACCCACAAACTGCCCCTAGTCCAGGCTGGGTATTCATTCCCAGCTTAAAATTCTAATTCTCTACTCGAGCCCATTAAAAATTGTCTGTCTCAACCTCTGGGTCTTGCTTATTCCTAGATCATATCTAAACCAATAACAATTTATTTGCTTCCCTTGAAGCTGAATTGCTCTCCACACTCCTCTCCCAAAAGTGAATTTTATAAACTTTCACTCGAAGACATTATTCTAATAGCAGAAATTTTAGATAGCTCTAAATATATGAGAGCAGAACATTAGCCAGGCAGCAAAAGGGGACATGCAGATTTCTATTTATATTCTCATCCTACCCCATCCCCAGTGCCAAGAATGGGATCCCCAGGACCTTCATCTTGGTATATCGGAATCCTTCCCCTTCTTCAAAGTCTAATTCAGATATCACTGTCTCTTCACTTTCGAATCTTTTACATACTTGTCCTGAGCCTTTTCTTTACACTTTTCTCCCTCTCTCTTTTGTCACAGTTAATTCTGCATGTGTGTGTGAGTGTGTGTGCGCATGCAAGTGTGTGCACACACATATCTTTACCAAAACAATGCAATCCCCTCACAGATATATGTATTATATACACCATTATGTTTTCAGCACCTAGGACAATGAATGTCCTATACCCAATAGATGCCAATTGAAAAGTTTATTTAATTTTAATTTTCTTTGTCTTTAAGGTGGGTACTTTCTCTATCAATTCAGGTCACTCACACTTCTAGGGCTAGTAAAAGGTCATGAGTAGGCAGAAAAAGATCTGGTAAGCAGTTTCATGACGAATCTTACTGAATTTAGAATATTTGGTACTCAGAAAAAATTACATACATGTACACACACATATTTAAAGTGTGCACCTGTGTATATGAGATATATATATAGGTGTGTATATATGTACAGAGTGAGTTATATGCTTGTGTTACATATGTGTGTCACACACATTGAGTCACCAAGTATATACTAGAAGCCTTTCTGGCTTGCTTAATAATGCCTAAACAGAGGATATGCTCTACCACTAGAACTGTAGTAGTGTTTCCATACCACACAGATATCTAAATCAGTATTTACTGATTGGCAGCTTTAGTAAAAGTATTCATTTTGTTCATATGTGAATAATCTTATTCTCTCTACCACCCTACAATATCAATCCCATTCAATCAATTCAAAATCTGTTTCAAAATTTAACATTCTGTCTGCTGTACATTATTTCTTCTATGTCCCTTATTTGTCTCCAGTTTCAAGTCCCATATTATATCACCTCAATCATATCTACCACCCACTCACATCCCTCCTCCACAGTAAAATAAAATTTTCTTAGTCTTTCCCCCTACCTCCTCTCTACCAATTCCTCTATATTCTGACTTACCATCATCCATCCCATCTGCTTTGAATCAGCTCCAAATTAATAACTACCAATCTTATATACTTCCTTTGTTTAAAAAAATTATCTCAAAATTTATTACAGAACCAGAGTGTTAGCATATTGCAAGGAAAGAGCAATGAATTCTGGAGTCAAAGGACCTAGGTAAATCACCTATTACTTGGGTAAATCATTTACCAACCTGGGTCTCAGCTTCCTCATCTATAAAATTAAATGGCTGGACTTCAGGGGTGCGGAACCTCGGGCCTCAAGGCCACATGTGGCCCTCTAGGTCCTCAAGTGCAACCCTTTGACAAATCACTTGCACTTGAGGACCTAGAGAGCCATATATGGCCTCAATTCCACAAGCACTCCACCCCTGAACTAAGATGTTTCCCCCAGATCACTTCTAGGTCTAATTCTATGATTCTATGAAATTCAGTTGGTAAATACCTAACAGTAAATTTCCAAGAATAAATAGGCATCATCATATTTTCTTTCTCTTTCCTCTAAATTCATTCATTTGTATAATTATCTACAATTTTTTGGTCCAGAATTATGACTTTTGATATGAGAAATTTCTTTTGTAAAAATCCTTCTACTAGTGAAAATTTGCATTGTCTTAATGAATTACTAAAGTACTGAAAGGTTAAGTGACTTGCACACAGTCATAAAACTAACACTTGTTAGAAAGAGCACTTGAGCCTAGGTCTTCCAAATTGCAAGATTTGCCCTCTATCCACTATGCCATACGATCTCAAATGACCAATCAATAAAATGGAAAATAATAACTTTGTTGCTTGCTTCTTACTTATTAAATGTTCTAAGTCTGTCATCAATATTCAGTAAGCAGAATTCCCTCCCTCCCACACCCAACAACAAAATGTACTTAAAAAATAATTTTTATATGACTGTTGGAATCAAAGAATCTCAGAAGTTATTTAGTCTAATCAGTAACTGAATAATCCCCTATACAACATATCTAACAAATCATCATACAGAATTCACTTAAAACTTTCCAATGAAAAAGAACCCACTAATTCCTCCTCGAAGGGAATACATTCAAATGTTAGAGAGCACTAACAGCATTTCCTAAAAATTTATTAAGCCTAAATATGCTCTTTATCAACTTCTTAACAATTACTCCTAGTTCAGACCACAGGAGCTAAACAGGAGAAGTCTATTTTTGATTCACATGAATCACTTCTAAATAAATGCAAATTACTATAATATCCACCCTATGTTTCTTTGTTTTCAAGCTATGCTTCTCCACAACATTCAACCCATCCTCCTATGCCATTATCTCTAGTTCCTTCACCACCTAAGCTGCCTTCCTCTGGATATTCATATCCCTGCTAAAATATATAACCCAGAACTGAATCCACATACTCCATACGTGGGATAACCAGAATTGACTAAGGAAAACCATAACCTGCTAGTAGGAGCCACCATCCCTCTCACCAAAACATAAACATGAGCTTCCTTGGGGTCTGTGGCCTTTTAAATATAACATTACTTCAAATGATTCTTATTTTTAAAAAGAACTACAATTCCACTCCATTTCAATCACCCTTTGAGGAAATGGCTCTTGTCTGTACCCTGCCCCTCAAAAAAATTCCTATCCCTAGTTGAGACATATTTTAAAAAAGAAACTGCATTGGTTCGTGCTCCATTTTTCTCTTTTTTATTTTTAATTTGGGAATTTTTAATTATATATCTCTTCAGACTATACACAATTATCTTTTAACACAGTCACAAAAAATAATTTTAAAACTCCATTATCAAATCACATTATTTTTCCTTGGTAGAAGGGGATAAAACAATTGAGTCTCAATCTCTCAGATGTTAGGCTTCTTGAGAGCAGAGATCATGCTATTTTCCCCTAGTTGTTATAAAAAGAAAGTGTAATACTGTTTACCAATGAATAAATATTGTTTGAAAAAGAATACAGTACCTCAGTTTCTGGAATAAAAACTCTCTATTTGACAAAAACTGCTGGAAAAACTGGAAAAGAGTATGGCAGAAACTGGGCATAGATCAACATCTTAAAACATACAGCAAGATAAAGTTCAAATGGATACACACTTTAGATATAAAGGCTGAAACTATAAACAAACTTAGGAGACCAAGGAATAACTTACCTGTCAGATTTATAAGGAACAGAGGAATTTATAAACAAACAAGAAACAGAGAACATTATGAAATGCAAAATGAATAATTTTGAATACATTAAATTGAAAAAGTTTTTGCACAAACAAAGCCAATGCAACCAAGATTAGGAGGGAAGCAGAAAATTGGGAATTTTTATAACCAGTGTCTCTGATAAAGACCTCATTTCTAAAATATACAGAGAACTGAGTCAAATTTATAAGACTACAAATCATTCCCCAATTGACAAACAGTCAAAGAATATGAACTGGCAGTTTTCAGAGGATGAAATTAAAGCTATCTATAGTCATATGAAAAAATGTTCTAAATCACTATTGGTTAGAGAAATGAAAATTAAAACAACTCTGAGGTACCACATCACACCTATCAGATTGGTTAACATGACAAAACAGGAAAATTATAAATGCTAGAGAAGACGTGGGAAAATTGGAACACTAATTCACTGGTGGAGGTGTAGTGAACAGATCCAACCACTATGGAACTAGTCCCAAAAATGTGCATACCCTTTGACCCAGGAATACCACTTCTAGGGCTGTATCTGAAAGCGATCATACAAATGGGAAAAGGGCTCACAAATATAAACATATTTATAGCAGCTCTTTCTGTGGTGGCCAAGAACTGGAAACTGAGGGGATGCCCATCAACTGGGGAGCAGCTGAGCACGTTGTAGTATACAAATGTAATGGAATACTATCATACTATAAAAAATGATGAGCAGGCAGATTTCAGAAAAACCTGAAAATATTTATATGAACTGGTGCTGAGTGAAGTGAGTAGAACCAGAACACAGTACACGGAAATAGCCGCATTGTGCAATGACTGAATTTGATAGACTTAGCTTATGTCAGCAATGCAAGGTTTATAAAACAACTCCAAAAGACTCATGATGGAAAATGCCATAAACATCCAGACAAAGAAATATGGAGTCTGAATACAGATCAAAGCATACTATTTTGCTCTCTTTTTGTTTTTTCTCTCATGGACCTTCCCAATCATTCTAATTCTTCTATACAACATGACTAACATGAAAATATATTTAATAAGAATGTATATGTAGAGTCTATACTGCACTGCATGTCATCTTGAGGTGGGGGAGGGAAGAGAAGGGTAGAAAATTTTAAATTTATGGAAGTGAATGCTGAAAACTAAAAATAGAAAAATTTATTTTAAAAATGAAAATTAAATTAAAAAAAGGAATACAGCAAGGAGGCAGAGTCAAGATGGTAGAGTAAAAAGTCACAACTAATAAATCTCCCCTAAAACCTCTCCTGTAAAATGAAACAATGAATAGAATTCTAATGGGAAAAACAACAAAAAGTCACAGCAAGTAATTTTTTCCGCCCAAGACAACTTAGAGAGAAAGAAAAAAGAAGTCTACAGACATTGGGGTAGGGGCTTGCCAGCAGTATGGTGCTGAAGAAGAGGCACAGAGTAGTTACAGCATCAAGCAGGTGATGGTGGGGAGCAATGGTGAAAGCAGCAGCAGCACCAGTGTATATGGGGGAACTACAAACATGGTTAGAAAGAAATCCCTTGTTCTGACATTAGGAGCAAGGTCAGGTGCCATTTGGCAGCTCTGTCACATATTACCCATATGAAGGCTGTTGTTGCAGAACAATAGGAATCACACGGTAATAAGGGCCCTACCTGAATAAGAGCAGAGCATAGCCTAAGAGTGCTGTGACCACACCTCTCTGTGAATCACATCACTTAGGAGATAACAAAAATTTATCGGCATCCCAGATCAAGAAAGCAGAAGGATGATATAGAGAGAATCCCAGGCCAGTTATCCCCACAAAAGTGAGAAAGGCACAACTTAACATAAAATCCAAAGTCAAAAAGGAAGCTGGAAAAATGAGCAAACAACAAAGAAAGAAGTTAACCATAGAGAGGTATTATAGTGAGAGAAGCTCAAGACACAAACCACAAAAAAGACAATAACTTAAAAACATCTATAAGTAAAGCCTTATAGAAAAATGAGCATTCAACACAAGTTCAACAAGAATTCTTAGAAGAGCTAAAAAGAGTTTTTAAAAAAGCAAAAAATTATTTTAAATATCAAATAAGAGGAATAAAGGAAAAACTGAAAAAAGAAATGAGTGCTATTCAAGAAAAATATGAAAAGAGAATTAAGAGCTTGATAAGAGAGACAAAAAATATTGAAGAAAAAAACTTAAAAATCAGAATTAACCAAATGATAAAAGTACAAAACTTTACTGAAGAAAATAATTCACCCCAAATCAGAATTGGTTAATTGGAAGCTGATGACTTCATGAAAAATCAAGAAATAATAAACAAAGTCAAAAGACTAAAAACAAAATAGAAGAAAATGTGAAATATCTCATATGAAAAAAAAAAACTGACCTGGAAAATAGATTGAAGAGAAATAACTGAAGAATTATTGGACTTACCTGAAAATCATAATTTTTTTTTAAATGAGACATAATATTTGAAGAAATTACAAAGGAAAACCACATGCATATCTTAGAATTAAAGGGCAAAGTAGAAAGGGAAAAAACTTCACCCATAACCTCCTGAAAGAAATTTCAAAATGAAAATTCCAGGAATATAGAGACAATTTTGCCAACAGTCAAAGAAACCATTCAAATTCTGTAGAATCATGGTCAGCACCATACAAGACCTAGCAAATACTACTAAAAAGATTTTCTGGAAGGCAAAGGAGCTAGGATAACAATCAAGAAGAATAAGCTACCCAACAAAACTGAGTATAATGTTATGCTACAGAGGGAAAATGGAAATTTAAATAGAAGACATGATGAAATGACCATACCTGAATAGAAAATCTGACATTCAAAAACAAACACTCAAGAAAAGAATATAAAGATAAACATGAGAAATCATAATGATTAATCAAGGTTAAGCTGTTTATATTGCTATATGAAAAAAGGCTACATTTAAACCCCAAACAGCATTATCATCATTACGACAGTTACAAAGAGTCTCTTAAACAGAAGGTATAACTGTGAGTCTATTCTGTGAAGATGATGTCAGAAAAGACAAAGGATAAGAAAGAAATGCACTAAGAGAAGAAGGAAGTGAGAGAAAGAATGGAGAAATTTATCTCATACAAAACAAGCGTACAAGGAAGAGTTTTTACAATGAAGGAGAAAATGGGGGGAGGGAATACTAGAAACTGTTATCTGAACTGCTTCAATGAAAGAAGCCTATAAATACACACAACTGGGTATAGAAATTCACCTTACCAGAAGTAGGAAAGGAAGGTTATAAAAGAAAGGGGAAGGGGCAGAAGAAAGAGGGTAGACTAAAAGAAGCATCAGTCAGAAGTAAGACAGACTTTTGAAATGGGATGGTGGGAGAGAAGGAGATGGCAAGGGAAAAAAGGAGGGGAAGGGAGGAGAGGAGAGGAGAGGAGAGGAGAGGAGAGGAGAGGAGAGGAGAGGAGAGGAGAAACAAATAGAAGAAATAGGATAGAAGGAAATACATAGCAATAATAGCTGTGAATATGAATGGGATGAATTCACCCACAAAATAGAAGAGGACAGCACAACGAATTAGAAACAAGAACAGAGCAATATGTTGTTTACAAGAGACACTAAAACAGAAAGAAACACAGAATTAAAATAACGTGCTAGAACAGAAACTATTATGCTTCAGCTGAAGTAAAAAAAAAAAGCTGGGGTAGGAACCATAATATCAGAGAAAGCAAAAATAAAAACAGACCTATGTAAAAGAAATATTCAGAGAAAATCTAAAAGGGACCATAGACAACATATTAATATCAATTAATATCAATACTGAACATATATGAACTAATGGTAGTATATCATCTAAATTCTTGAAGTTAAATGAATTGCAGGAGAAAACAAACAGTAAAACTATGATAGTGAGGGATCCATTTTACCCCTATCAGATCGAGTATATCTAAAATTAAACAAAAAAGGAGAGAGATGAACAGAATTCTTTAAAGTCTTAAATAAGATAGATCTCTGGAGAATTTTGAATGGGAATAGAAAGGAATATATAGCTTTTTCTCTGCTATGCATGAAACCTTCACAAAAAATGATCACATATTAGGACACAAAAACCTTCAAAAATTATTGCAGAAAAGCAAAAATATTAAAATCAGCTTTTTCTGACCATGATGCAATAAAAAAATACATTCAATAAAGGGCCTTTGAAGCATAATTTAAAAATTAATTGGAAACTATATAATCTAATCACAAAGAATGAACAAACAAAAGAACAAATCATAGAACATATGCAATAATTTCATTAAAGATAATGACAACAATGAGACAACAGAACAAATTTTGTGGGATGTAGCAAAAGCAGTACTTAGGGGAAAATTTATATTTATAAATGTTTACATAAATTCAAGAAAGATTAATCAATTGGGCATTCAACTAAAAAAACTAGAAAAACAACAAATTTTAGATCCCCAATAAACACCAAAAGAGAAATGCTAAGAATCATATGAGAGATTAATAAAACTGAAGGTTAAAAAAATCAATCTAACTAATAAATAAAACTAGGAGGTGCTTTTATAGGAAAAAAATAAAATGGATAAATCACTGGATAATTTGATTTTTTTTAAAGAGAAAAACAAATTAGCAGTCTCAAAAACGAAAAGGGCGAATGCACAATTACTCAAGATGAGATTAAACTTATTATTAGGAGCTATTTTGTCCAACTTGAGGCCAATAAAATGATAATCTAAATGAGATGGATGAATTTTCTCTTTATTTTTCTTGCTTTTTTTCCCCATATCATAACTAATGTGGAACTGTTTTACATGACTTTCTAAGTATAATGGGCATCATTTTCTTGCTTTCTCAATGAGTGGGGGAGGAGTGGAGGAGGGCTATTTAAAACTTACAATATTCAAAAAAAATTGATTTTTAAAAAAACGTACTATAACACTGGTAGAATTATGAAGTGTTCATTGTATTATAGAATACAATTTGGATCACATAAGAAAAGTAACTAAATTGTTCATTTGCTCAAGAAAACTACTGGGCATATAAACTAAGGATATCAAAGACAAAAACAATGGTCCTATATATACACCAAAATAGTCACATCAGCAATTTGGGAGGAGGAAACCAAATAGATACCCATCAATTGGGAAATGGTAGAACAAGCTAATGAATGAATAGAATAACTCAGAAATAGTTGAGGAAAACTTTTATGAACTATTGCAGAATAAAATAATTAAGCAGAACCGAGAGAATACCCATATTAATTATGATTTTTAAAAAAAAACACTAACAGACAACAAATTTCGGACCAAGGCAACTATCAATCTTGATTTATCACATACTTCAATGCTGCTGGTACAAAGGTATTGGTTATGGTTAAAAAATGTTGCATGAACTATATGTCCTGATTTGTACAATGATTGATTTTGATTGGTGCTTCTTTGTTATAAGGCACAATTCTACAGAGGAAGGAGCATTTTTTAAGTAAAATGTGAAATTTTTAGATTTTATACTGAAAATGTTTATATTTGAAAGTGTTGATATAATCCCTTCAATACTACAATATTATCTACCTGATCAAAACCATTAGTTTAAAAACAGAGAGGTAGATAAAAGGAGTAGACTAGAAAAGGGAAAATCAGAAACAATGGAATTCAATAACCCAGTGTTCAAACCAGAAAATATAAAATACTTAGGGAATATCTCCCTATTTAACAAAATCTCTTTGGAAAACTGGATAGTAGCCTGGCAGAAATTAGGCTTAGAGCAATATCTTACACCATCTCACAATACATTCAAAATGAATATATGACCTTAATAATAAAGATCATACCATAAGAAAAACAGAAGAAAGTCACACACCTTTCACAGCTATAGGAGTCAGGACATATATTCTTAGAGGCAATTACTACTAAGGGTATAATAGATAATCCTAAGTATGTTAAACTGAAAAGCTTCAACATGCAAAAAAAAATATGAATATACCTAAAAAAAAAAAAAAGGGAAGTGGTCAAACAGGGGGAAAAACTTTTGTTTCTGACAAATTTCTCTGAAAAGAGTTTGGTATTCAAGACATATGAACAATTAACAGATATATACATATATTTGTATATATCTGTTAATTGTTCCTATGCACACACAAACATATGATCAAAAGCCATTACCCAATACATAACATTCAAAGAATATCAACAATCCTCGAAAGAAGTACAAACTAGGGAAAAAATGGTACAAATAACTGATAATAAAAATTACAATCAAAACAATACTAAGAAATTGGCACACTGCATACCATGTAAATTGGGAAAAACTACAACAGGAATACTAAATATTAGAACAATTATAGGAAGGTAAGTACTCTAGTGTATTTTTGCTATAGCTGTGAATCAGTATAACCATTTTTGAAAGCAACCTGGAGTTATGCAAATCAAGTGATTAAAATATACATATTCTTTGAACCAGAGATTGCACTATGAAGCTTACATCAAAAGACGATTAACATGAAAAAGGCACACAAAGATATACACACACAAGCATACATATATGCATGTGTGTATCTGTGTGTATGACAACACTCTATAGAAAATAACTGGAAACAAACTGGATGCCCATTGATTGGGAAATGACTAAACAAACTGTGGTACATGAAACAATGGAATATTACTATGCTATTAAGAAATGACATATGTGATGAATACAGAGAAGAGTAGAAAGATCTATCCAAACTAAGGCTGAGTGAAGTAAGCAGAGAAAATAATATATACAAAGGCTACAACAACATAAACAGAAACACATGCAAAAAAAAATCAAAAGTGAATGTGGCAAAATTACTAAGAATAAGTATGACATCAAAGAAGATACCCCAACTTTACACTTTTTGAGAAGGGGGGAGGGGTCTTCAATATTTTTCCACTGGAACATTTTTCAGGCTTTTTAGATATATTAATCAGTTTGCTGCTATTTTCTCTTTTTTGTATTTTTTGTCTATTATATGGGGTGGTTTCTCTTGGGAGCAGGAGGGGGTGGGATATTAGGGGCAATTTTGGTAATGTAAACAAAAATCAACAATCTTTGCTTTCTAAAAAAAAACACCAATTTTTTTTTTAAGAATGAGAAAAAACAATTTTCTTCTTTTATTATTTCTCTGTCACAACTAATTCCATTTTTACCTACTTTCCTCAACACCATCAATCCATCTAAGTAAATAAAAATTTGTGACACAAAATTCATGAGATTCATGATGCAGAAACTGCCAGATTGTATATAGAAAACTTTTATGTTTAAGAGTATTGGTCTCTTCATTTCAATTCCTGCAGTAATTTCCCTCACAGGAAACAATATTAATTGTGCAAAATGATGACTTCTGGTCTCTTCAAAGTCACCGCCATGGCTACAATCTCCTTCAACAAGTCAAAAGTTTTATCACTGACATTACCAATATACACAATGGAAATTTGCTCCATGTTGATGCAAATTCCAAATATAACTGCCTTTAAGATTAATGTCATATCTCCAATACTGCCAACTTGGAAAACAATAATATTTAAAGGAATAATTTCAACTCAGAAATTTTTATACTCTAAAAGTATAGAGAAATGGGAGATACATTTATGAAACTTTTTATAGACAGACCTGCAGAAATAGTTTAAGCTACAAAATTTCTGAGCACAATGTATCAAGTTTCAAGTTCTCTGAATTTCCTTGTTTTTTACAAGAAGTCAAAATTCTCTTGATCGTTCTCTAGATTTCCTATTCTCATGCTTATTTCATTGTATTTTTTCACCTTAGACACTTGAAAAGAAATCTGACAAACCAGAAGGTCTGATAACAATACTTTTAGTATGGTATCTAGAACCACTACAAATTATTTTCAATTTATTGACCTAATAAGTCAACTTTTGTAAAAATATCTGTTTATATACTCTTTTGTTCAACCACTTTAAAAAAAAATTGCTCTAGTTAAATTATGTGGCAAGTTGTATGTGCACTGTGCTTAATTTCTAAATTTGATCATAACCATGTTTTCCCCCTTACCCCGAGATTACAATAAAATGCTGGAGGGTAGCAATATGAACTAGTCAGTTAACAAATTATTTTTGAATACCTCCTTTTCCTACAATATACTTAACCAAGAAACATTTCAGTCATTCCTAATTTCTCTCTCAATGGCATTCATTCACTCTATTCAACAAGTTTCTTTACAGAATTCATGTAGATAATATATTAACTGCTATCAATATCAACCAATCATGATCCTTGTTCCTATTACCCAAATCTCTAATAACAGTTGGTACTTATCTTCCTCACTACCGAACCTCCTTCCACCCCCAATCTTCATATCCTCTCATCACCACCATTTTACTGGCACCAGTCACAGGACATAAGATAATTTTTTCTTCAGAAAACAGAATGTTTTATATCTTACGGCTAGACACAGACCTGAAGTGAGAGATGTGCAAGAAACAAATCTTATGAAACTGATTTTAGAAAAAAATCATGTCAAACTCTAATCTCCAGAAAAGGACAACAAAATTCCCACCATTTTCTCTATTTATTAAGCTGTGTTTTTTAATCACATAAGAAATTTATGCAGCATCTTAGTCTAAGGACACATACCCACCTCCTCATTCTACTAATTAATTCTTGAAAGTGACATTTTGTCTTTATATACTACTTCGTTAAATTAAATCCCCATTAAGAATACATTATATCTTCAAGCATTTTGCCTAAGGTATTTTATTATTTTTAATTTTAAACTCATGTTTCTGCAGTTTAAGAAAAGCATGGAAAAATATAATTTACTCCTCCCTCCTAAAAAGCAGCTTGCTATTCAATTGTAAAATGTCAATATTCAGTATATGTTAAATAAATGTTAGAAGAAAACTTTGAACACGTAATATTGTTTACTATACGTATTTCTGGTAAACAGCAGCAAAACCTTCATTATTTATATATTTATTATACTAAGTAATCATTACAGTTTTATTTCAGTTCCAAAACAAAAATTTCTTAGTTCTACTTCATATCGCATAATACTAAGTAAATGTGAAATATCTACTTAAAAGTATAATCATTTGACTGACAGATGAAATAATTGCTTTAAAAATACTTCTGAGTCATTTTGTCCTTACCTGCAGGCATGAACCATTACCGCATGCAGTGACTGTTCCATTTCCTAGCACAGACTTGAAGAAGCATCATATCTATCTCACAAAATGTGACTAATCTGTGGGTTTGCAATTCCTAAGCTATTTACAAAGGGCACTCCCTTTCCATATAACAACATATTTAACACAATAAAAACCCCATTTTTTCAATCTAGATTTAACAAATAACCTTAGTAACTGCATACTAGTCCCCCCAAAATAAAGAAAAAAACCTAATGTTAGCATTTTTTGAAAGAAAACAAGGAATTCTTTATTGTTAAAAAAAAATTTTTTAAGGTTTCAATGACTGCTATACATAAACCAGCAATATGCTATATAGTCATTTGCATGCTGCAGCTGGTTAGATTTCACTATTTGTTTTAAAAAGGAATCCATAATTCTCTATAAAAAAGAATAGTTTAACCAATATGAATATAGCACAAAAAACCAGCATACGACAAAATACATTATATTAAACTTGACAAGAAAAAATATATACTGGTTTGCTTCTTAGCAGTGCTACACCATTAATTGTTCATGCAAGAGATGTAGCTGTACCTTTCTGAAGAGGACGACTTCTCAGAGTTAACTGACATCAGCAGCTCAATCTTCTGCTTGATTTCTGGAAAAATCAGAAAATATTCACAACCAAGATTGCCTGCCCTTGCTATCCAAAGTCTTTTATCAAGAGATTTTTCTTCTCTAATCCCTTTTGTTCAGAACGAGGCCACAAGATTCGCAGTACTTCTGCAAAGACTGTGATTCAATGGTGCTATAAAGGAAAAAAGCTCCAGAGGCATCAGGCCTTGCTAAACTATGCACATGACTGTTTATGAAAGCAGGAAGTACCATTTCTTTTAAGCAGAGGGGTGTTTTCTCTTTTAAGGTTGAACTGACATATATTTACAAGACAATTCTGGTTTCTGAAAATTTAAGCTCAAAGGACAAATTGTGAATTATGCAAAGACTCGACCAAATAGCTCCCAGACACTAAGTAATTAAGTAGCAGAAAGGAACGGGCATATAGTCATCCCTAAGCTGCCTCCATTTCACAAGACCTGAAAAATATGGCTCTGTGAATCATTTTTGTTGCTTAAGAATAAAATATTAAATCAGTATTCCAATTTATAGACTAAAAAATAAAGGATGAACAATGATTACAGTTCCCTGTTTGTCCACAATTAAAAATATGTATAGTATAACATTTTCAAGCATACAAGCTGAATGATTTCTCATTTTATACCTTAAGAATTCTGCCCCCTCCTTCTGGCTCAATACAGTAAAAGGGAACAGGAAGCCCAAGTAAATGATCTGATATATTATACTCTGCCTTTTAGGAAGAGACTGACAATGCCATTCAGAAGAGAAATGTAAATGCTGGTTCAATTTCATTTAAAGATAATTCCTTATCCTGAATTGGGAAAGGGTAGGTAGAGAACAAAAACAAGCAAAAAAGGGGACGAAAAACAAAAAAATCTACACTGTCTTGCAAGAAATTCATTTAATTCAAGCATGTGTATATATATATACACACAATTAATTGATTTTCACTATATAGTAGGTTTATATGTATCTATCAATGTATATTAGATATAGATATATGGATATGTATTTATTTTTCCATTTATTCTCTATACAGATTACATATATTAATATGCATCAATAGAGAGAGTAAAAATAATTAGACTGCATATATAGATAGAAAAAGGAAGCAGAGAAAATAAATTTCATATAAACATGCCCAATTGTGTTCAGTGAATAATTGTGTTATATATTATGTACTGAACTTTAATATATATTATACAGGTATAGTTCTAGATTTTTTGTAGCATATACTATGAAACTATGAACAAGTTGCTTAATTTCTCTGGGCCCCAGTAACTACATAAATAATTTCCTTCCAAAAAAATCATTCAAAGTGTATTTTCATAATATGAAGATCACAAACAACATTCAACAGCATTTTACTGAAATATTTTAAAACTTCAAAGTAGATCTCTCAATACATTATCTTTTATCAAGTCCTGGGGAAGGAAGAGAAGTTTAGAGGAAAACAATCCCCACAAAAAAAATCTTAAAGCTTTCAAAGATATCTGAATCTGGAGTCACACACTCTAAAGAAAGATTCAAGAAGAATGGGGAAATAAATAAAGACAATCATTGCAGAATTGATAAGATTTCCTATATGGTATTAAAATTCAGGAGTATAAATTTAAACTCAATTATATTTACATTATTTTTCATAAAAATACCCAAATTTTCTTTCACTTTCAAGATAGTGACTAAATATAACTTCAAAAAAGGAAGGTCAAACATTTTTAAAAGCTTTAACATTTTTTTTTCATTCTGATAAAGACAAAAGATTTAAACCAATGTAATATGTATAAGTTACATATATATGTGTATGTGTGTATATATATGTGCATATATAACTGGCATTATCAGGGAAATTCCTGATCTGCTCTACAGGGACACAAGGCATGGTCATGGATCTGTGTACCTTAGCTCCAATGGGAGGAACATATTCTGGACCCTTACAAAAAGACAAGCATAACCAGGGTCCCCTTGTTGGTCCTCAAGTATTCCTATAACCCACTGAGCTATCAAAGCTGTTTGACAACAGTGCCCCTCAAGCCCACCACATGGGGCATATACAGAGTAAGGAAAAGAGTTTCCAATTTATCTGTCAATATAGCTAGCCTCTTGAACTTCAACACGAGTCTTTCTTCACCACACCCCCATACTCTTCCCTGTCACCAAACCTTAGCAATACTAAGCACACTCATGTGAGAAAAATAATACATACTTGCCTAAGCAAATCACAGACAACACCTCCTGCCCCTGGTTGTCTCTTCTGTTTTGTGTTTCTTTTTGAGCCCAGGTTACCAAACAGAGATCCCGGAGTTGTGTTTCCCAGCCCTCTGTCAGTTACAGCTAAATTCAACAAGTGAAAAGGGCTGGTTGCCCAGTAGGTAATGTTCAGAGACCATTCTCAGAAGGGCACCACTGCTAGGAAGATTCGGTAGCTGAAAAGACTGAAGAGCCATGCCAGGCTGGCCAGATGACCCTAACTTTTGGGTTTCTTGTACAGAGCAGATCTGAAGTGCAGCTCTACAAAGTTGTCTTTACCTCCCTTACAAAGTAGGATAGGAGTGATGGGATACTGTTTCATATTTTCACTATTTGTCAACATGTGCTTCTAAGACTTTTGTTTAGAGTATTTCTTTTGGGATAGAGTAATTAAATATCTGTCCCATGCCTAACATCTAGGTACCCTGAGTACCTTTCTCTAGAAGGGACTCTGCTAATTCCTATATGATGAGACACCAGATATAAACTATTCAATTTTTATTTAAGAGATTTTTTTCTGGAACTTGGGGGGTAGGGTGGGGATAGAATGAACCAGACAGTGAAAGAAAAAAAGCCTTCTCCCCCCTTTGTTTGGGTCCAGGCTCCCTCCCATAGGAGTAACACATTTACCTGGGCCCAGAGCAAGACCCCTTTTGTGAGAAAGGAACATTCCATGAGTAACAAAAGAAGAGTAAAATATAGCACAAAACACAGTGCTAGGTTCAAGTCTTGCCTCCAAAACAGGCTTTGTAATCCCAATCGAGTCACTCAGCCTCCTAAGTGTTCCAGGAAATTCTCTAAGATTATAAACTGCAGAACAGTTTTTGTTCTGTAATGGTAGAGGAAATTTCCTTGCCTCAGGTTAGCTCTCTATAACAATGAAACTACAGGTCCAGATCCTCCCTAATCCTGACTGAAGAATGTAAATTATAAAAGTCTATAGAAAAAAATAGATGGCACAGTCACACTGTAATTCTCAACCTTACAAATGCTAGAAAGAAATGCTCTTATCTTAAATCCCTACCATCCAATCTGGCATATAGTTATAACGACTGCAACTCGGCAACATGTACAATGCACATTGGGAAGCTAAAAACCAATCAAGTATTTTAAAAAATCCAATAAACACAGGATGTGGCTGTTCAGTGCCCCACTGGTATATATTTTCATTATGGTATCCCTCAAGAAAAAATGGGAGTACCCAGGTATATATATGAAGATGCTCATCATATTTATACTTTTTGATATCCTTTGTAGTCACTGCTATGCCCCGCTCTATTCATGTTACACTTTAATAACAGTCTAACTTGAATTTCTGTCCTAGTTCATTTCTTTAATATTAACTGACTGGGCAATTATAGAATCATGTGATTCTATAAGGAAAAAACCTTACTGATTTTCCAGGGATGGGTACCAGCAATCTCAGAATTAGAAGGAAACTTAAAGATTATTTGGCCTACCCTCTTCAACAAGTAAAATAATCAGCCCAAGTCAGCCACTCACTCAACAGGTACTGGAGAGATAAGAACAAAACCAAAATGATCTCTGCCCTTAGGGTTCTATGAAGGAAAATGTACGCACAAGCATATATAAAGGATAAACAAATAAGAAGTAAATAAGGGAAGGAAGACATTAGAATTAAGAGGGACTGGAAAAGACTTCCTGTAAAAGATAGGATTATAGTTGGGACTTAAAGGAAGCCAGGGAAGTCAATAGATAGAAATGAGGAAAGAGAGCATTTCAGGCATGGCAGACAGCCAGAGAAACTGCCCAGAGCCCAGATATGGAATGCTTTGTTCATGGGAGAGCAGAAAGGTTAGTATCACTTTACTGAAGAATAGAGGGAAAGCTCTCCTACTCTCCCCTGAATCAGATCACTCTGGGAGCAATGACAGTTTGCAGGTTCCTAGTCTTTCCTTGAGATCCTGCAATAACAAAACAATGAGGAAAGCAGCAACAAGAAGTACACAGTGTCTCACTGCAACATCAAGTTCAATCATGAAACTGGCTAGAAAAATGAGCAAAAAAAAAAATTGCTCTGTAAAAAGCTATTATGGTGACAGAGATGCTCACAATTCAAATCCAGAAGAGAATGACTCAAAAAAAAATTTCAGCAAAGCCTCAAAGGAAAACACAGCTTTGACAAAAATTCAAACAGAATTCCTAGAAAGGGTAAAGCAAGACTTTTAAAAAGACTTTTAAATTGTTATATAGATAGAATGAGAACACTTGAAGGAAAAAGAAATGAGAGTCATGGAAGAAAGAACTGAAAGTAAGAGCTTGGCACAAAAGATTCAAAATCTTACCTAAGCAATAAATACCTTGAAAATCAGAATGGACCAAAAAGAAGCCAACAACTTCATTTCACAGTAAGAAATATTAAAACAATATTAAAAGGTTGAAAAAATAGAAGAAAATAAAAAGTATCTCATAGCGTAAAAAAAAGAAAGAAAGAAAGAAAGAAAGAAAGAACTGCTCTGGCAAACAGATATGGTTACAGGGATGTTCAAGACACCAATATGAAAGATGGCTCCAGAACATCTACAAGCAAAGCTTCAAAGCAAATTACAACTTGGGAAAATCAACTAGAATTCCTGGAAGAGAAAATCTGAAAATTTTTTAAAAAGAGTTTAAAATTTTTTTAGTTTAATTTTTTTAAAAGAGAGAATAAGAACACTTGAAGGGAAAAATGGAAAAGAAATAAGAGCTATGAAATAAAGAATTAGAAAGGGGATGAACAGTTTGCCATAAGAGGTCCAAAACCTTGCCTAAACAACGAACTCCTTGAAAATTAGGATGGACAAAAAAGAAGCCAATGACTTTATGATGCAATAAGAAATATTAAAACAAAGTCAAAAGGCACAAAAAAAAAACAAAACAAAGTATCTCATAGCAAAAAATATCTGACCTACAGATCGAGGAGAAACAAATTTATGAATCATTGGACTATTTGAATGATATGACCAAAAAAAAGAGCTTGAACAATCTATTCCGAGAAATCTCAAAAATGCCCACATCTCTTAGAACCAAAGGACAAAGTAGAAATAGAAAAAAAATCAAGTTCACCTACTGAAGAAACCTAAAAACTCCTAGAAACCTCAAATTCAAAATTCAGAACTTCAAAGTAAAAGAAAAAAAAAATACACCAACCTTCCAGAAAGGGAAAATTCAAGTATCAAAGAGTTAAAGTCAGAATTATGAAGTAGTAGCAATCATGAAGTGGCAAAGAACTTGGAATATGATATTCCAGAAGACAAAGGATATGAACTACAGTAAAGATTAAATTACCCAACAAAACTCCATAGAAAACTACAAGGGGAGAAAAGAACTTTTAATGAAAAAGAGGACTTCCAAGCATTCCTGATGATGAAAAGACCAGAGCTGAGGAGAAACTGTGAAGTTCAAACACAAGAGTGAAGAGACCCATAAAAAAAGGTAAATATGAATGAACAATGATAAACTGCTTACATTCAAACATGGGTAGATGATACTTGTCTTCCCTATTAGACAAGACATGGGTAGGATTTTCTTACATCTTCATGATCTCAAGAATTGAGAGAAAGAGGAAGAAGAACTCAGTGAGGAGTGGGGAGAAGGAAAAAAAAGGTTAAGGAGAATTATCTCACATGATCAGGGTACACAAATAAACACCTATACAAATAAGGGGAGTGAGGGGAACAGCTGACACGTGAACCTCACTCTCGAAGGAAGGAAGGAAGGGAGAGGGGGAGGGAGGGAGACAGAGAAAGTTGGGTACAGAAATACAATTCACTCAACAGGAAAATTAGGAGGGAAAAGGTAAAAGGAGGAAGATTGAATTAGTAAGGTAGATTAAGAGAAGGATTATTCCTAAATGAAACATGGATATACAAAATATATAGCTTTTTTGAGGAGGCAAAGAATGGGAATCTGAAAGGTGCCCATAAATTAGGGAATGGGTGAAAATATTAAGGTATATAAATATGATGGAATACTACTGTGCTAAATTCTCATCAACATAATGACTGCCCAGGATTCCAGAGGACTAATTAGTTAAACATGCTATTCACCTTCTGATATAAAGAGATGAAGGACTCAAAATGCAGAATGAGATAAACATCTTTGGGGACATGGCCAATGTGGAGACCTGTTTTGATTGACAACGTACGTTTTAATGGATTTGGTTTTCCTTACATTCACATTTAGGGTAGAGATTGGAGGGTGAGGAGTCAAATTCTGGCTGATTGTAACAAATTTTCTTAAAATTTTAAATCTTAATGGAGGGAAATAGAAGATCAGAAACAGTATTACCTCATAAAGCAAACGAAAATCAGTAGAGGAAAAAATATGTTTACAAGAAAGCTTGGCATTAAAACTGCTTTACAATCTAGTTCAATCCACCTCTCTAAACACATTGATGTGAATAACATGAATAATAATAGTACCTAACATTTATATAGCACTTTACAGTATCCAAATAATTCGACATTATTCCATTTGTTTATTATATATTACTCCTCTTCACACATTCTTCAATTCACCCAAATTAATTTTCCTGTATTCCTCACACATAATCTATCTCCCATCTCTGTACCTTTACATAGGCTGTCTATTGGATAGATAACCCCTAAAACTAACTCATCATTATTTGTGATATCTTGGTAGAATATTAAAATTAAATAGGACAGCAATCCCGATTGTCCTTGAGAAATTAGAAAGTACATTTACTGTCATAAAGTTTAGATCTCAAAGGCTTAGTCTTTTTACATCAATATGTCATATACCTACAAGTCACAGAGTATCATTGTGTCTGGAGAAATAAAGTTGAAGGTCACCAAAAACATAATACAGAGGAATACAACAGGCATAAGAAGGCTAAAACATACTACCAATGAAAAACCACAGAAAATAAATGGCAAAAAGACTATCATAAAGATATATAAACAGAAAACTAGATCAAGCAATAATGTAATAAAAAGAAACAGCTTATGAACAGCACAACTGTTCCAAATATATTTACATAATGTTGATGATGATGATGATGATAACAATAGCTAGAATTTATATAGAGCTTTGAAGGTATGCAAAGAACTATACATATATCATTAGATCTTCACCACAACTCTATAAGGTAGATGCTATTACTCTGCTGTTTTACAGATTAGGAAACTGAGGCTGAGAAGGATTAAGTGGTTTGCCCAGAGTTACACAATAAGTGTCATAAATATAAAGGAAAACTCTCAGCGTATTGAGTAGATCCTTGCCCCCATAGAAGATTCACAAGAGGACATAAATAAGATTTCCCCAGGGTTACAATATGAACCACTGCAGAGAACACAGTGATGAAATCACAAAGTATCTAGCAGCATGATAAAAATCTAACATAAAACTACTTAGGAATTCACACAAATTTCTAAGAATAAGATATATACCCCAACATCAAAAT
Source organism: Bettongia penicillata ogilbyi (assembly GCA_023548195.1). Lineage (NCBI taxonomy): Eukaryota > Metazoa > Chordata > Mammalia > Diprotodontia > Potoroidae > Bettongia > Bettongia penicillata. The sequence continues at coordinate 6,012,387 of JAJHZJ010000245.1, read as the reverse complement.
GGTCAAAGAATATTAAAAGCAGTTCTAGAAATTAATGACACAAACTACTGATAACCAACTGAAAAATTATTAAGATACCCTAGTAACTAGAAAAATGTAATTTTAAAAACTGAGATATCACATGACATCCATTAAATTGTCAAAGGTATTTATAAAAGAATAAAAGCACTGGCAAGCAGTATAGTATATTGTAAAGAAAGCCAGTCTCAAAGTCAAGAACCTTCTCTTGACATGTTAACAAGTCACTTTAACCGTCAATGATCCAGGTAATCTCTAGGACTCTAAGATCCCATCCCCATTAGTATATCTCCAGCAACAGTGAAATGATAGAGAAAAAAGAGCAGAGAGACAGTAGGAGAGGGGGAGAGTAAGAGCAGGGAGACAAAGAGAGAAGTAGGAAAGAAGTGGAGGGAAAATAAATAAAATGGAAGAAACTGCAGGGCAAGGGTAGGGGGGAAGCGGGGGAAAGAAGGAGGAAGAGGAGAAAGAAGAAGAAGAGGAGGAAGAGGAGTAAGAGGAGGAGAAGGAGTAGGGGGAGGAGGGGGAGAAGGAAGAAGAAAGAAGTAGTAGTAGCAATAGCACCAGCAGTAGCTGTCATCATCATAGCAAGCATTTATATAGTGCTTTAAGGTTAAAAATTACTTTATAAATATTTTCTCATTTTATCCACAAAAACACCCTGGGTGCTATTATTATCCTCATTTCATACATGAGGAAACTGAGGTGAAGAAGTTAAGTGACTTGTCCAAGGTCCACAACTCAACTGTCTGAGGAAGTATTTGAACTTCAGGTCCAGAACTGTATTCTGCCAACTAGATGCCCAAGTGGGGAGAAAGGAAGAGGAAGGCTGGAAGAGAAGAATAACAGGAAAGGGGAGAAAAATTTAATGCTGGCAGAGCTAAGAGAGAAAAAATATCAAATGATATATTGCTTACTAATAGAACAGGGGATTGTTCCAACCTTTTTTTGAAAACAACATGGCATTACACAATTATACCCTCTGACCCAAGAAAGTGAGCACTAAACTAGGTCATAAGAATATTAATAGGAACATAATACCTATCTATACAAACATATTCACAGTATTATTATTTGTAATTTTTTAAAACCCTAGATGTGTCAAGTAATTCCAAAAAACTGTGGTATATCAACATATCAAAATTATATCATGCCATAGGTAATTATAAATCATATACAATGCAAAGAAAGATAGTATGACATATGAAATTATACCAAATGAAGAAAGAATGATGAAAATAACATACACACTGACTTAGTCATAAAGTAAAAATATTATGTATCATTGGATTACTGTCTGAGAATTGCCTTTGACTCAGAAGGAGAAGTTTCACTCTATCTTCCTAGGATCTAAGCCTCCATCTCACCTTCTGATTATCACCAGCGCCCAGACATGCCACTACACATCTAAATTTTTAGTCCTAGCTTTTGTTATTTTCCATCTAACTGGCACTACATAGTTCTGTACAGTTCTAGCTCTCTCTGTAACTGGGGTACAGGGGGAATCAGCCAGTGAGTCTAGTTCTTATGAGCAGTAGGCTCAATTGATGCAATCTCCATGAAAACTTTGGAATATGCACAGACATTCTGTAACTTATCTTGTTCTAACCATGAAATAACGAGGAGGCTTTTGACTGATGAGGGAACCCGAATTTGGGTGCATTCACAATGTACTAAAACCAGTCAAATCAAGCCTCTTCCTTTTGCTCTTTTCTCCCTATCAATATTTGTGGAGACAAAATTTTCTCTAAGTCTCTAGTTGGGGACGAACCCTGGGCTCTCTCCATCCAAGGTTGACACATGGCCCATGAAGATGGGTCTCTACTCTTTGTGAATATTGTTTTCTGTTTTAAAAGTGTATGACAAACAACTATGACCTCGTGAGCTTAAGGTCAGAATGGTAGCCGCAAGAGGTCTGGGACTACAGCCTACACTGGGTTTTGTAAATAGCCCTGGAAAAACAAACTTTGGGACCCAGCTCAGTATTAGTGGAGAACTCATCCCAAAAATTATGCTGCATTTGAGAGTGAACCTGGTGGGACCAATAATACGTAAAAATTATTTTAAATTTGAGCCCACTGTCCCCAGAGACTGAGGCATACAGAGGGAAAACATTTTGCTGTTCCCCAAGAGTTTGTAGAAGGGGATGTTTATACTTTAGTTCTTGCTAATCAGTGTTAATTTGCTAAACAGAACTTAAGTATTAATCACACCAGAATGAGGACCAGAAGGGATGGTATTAGAAAAGGACAATGCAACTATTCAGAGGTACACCAAAAGCCTAAAACGAAAATGTACCTAGCTTTACTCTGGAGAGAGTGAGTTCAGAGTCCTGTTTCATCTTGATGAGTCTTCTTGTCTCCACCACCACCACCACCACAAAAAAAAAAAAAAAAAAAAAAAAAAGATTCCTTTTTTTGTAAGGACTCCTCATGTATAGTTTATTAAAGGACATAATAACTGGCATTGTACACCAGAGCATACAATGGCGCTATCCATAATCACTCTACTGTACATAAATTAAACCAAAAAAAGTAAAGATTATTAAGTAAAAATTCAGGGTATGGAGCCAAGATGGCAGAGTAGAAAGATGCACCTACTCTATCTCTTCCCTCATGGCCCATAAAATACCTCTAAAAAAAAAAAAACTCCAAACAAATTCTACAACAGCAGAAGCCAGAAAATAACAGAGTGAAAGAGATTTCCAGCTCAAGGCAGCCTGGAAGGTTGACAGGAAAGGTCTATAACATGGGGCATGGAGCAGAGCACAGCCCATGGAGCCCAGCACAGGCTACATGGCACCAGTAGAAAAAGATTCCCAGATCCCTCAATCCACGAAGGTGAGACAGCTTCAAAGGTCAGTGAGAAAGCTTTTTCAACTGGGTGAGAAGGAAGCAGCACCCTCCCATATCCCTGGCCACAGGCAGCAGGAGCAGCAGCATCCATTTTGGGAGTCCTCATCCTAAAGACCCTGGGGGAATTGAGATGTTGATCTGGGTCTCAGCCCTGAGTGGCAGTCCTGGGGTGAGGAAGAGTGCTGGCATGGTGAAGCTGGGGAGGCTCTGGAAAGGGAATTCTATTTGCAGATCCTAGGCAGAAAAGTTTTTGGTTGCTTCCAGACCATAGCACAGGCCAGGAGTGGAGTAAACTTCTCTACCTTGATTGTGCTACCTTGGAGGAACTGAGAACTTACAGGTCCCCAGAGTATACCATCCTCTTGACAAAGGACTCAAAAGTCAAGTAACTGTCTGGGAAAATGTCCAAAAAAGGGAAAAAAATAAGACTATAGAAGGTTACTTTCTTGGTGAACAGGTATTTTCTTTTGGATGAGGAAGAACAAAACATACCATTAGAAAGACATCAAAGTAAAGGCTTCTGCATCCAAAACCTCCAAAATAAATATGCAATGTCTCAGGCCATGGAAAAGCCCAAAAAGGATTCTGAAAATCAAATAAGAGAGGTAGAGGAAAAATTGGAAAGAGAAATGAGAGAAATGCAAGAAAATCATGAAAAGCAAGTCAAAAGTTTGATAAAGGAGACCCAAAAAATGCTGAAAAAAATAACACCTTTAAAAATAGATTAACTCAAATGGCAAAAGAGGCCCAAAAAGTCAATGAGGAGAAGGCTGCTTTAAAAAGCAGAATTAGCCAAATGGAAAGGAAGGTTCAAAAGCTCACTGAAGAAAATAGTTCTTTAAAAATTAGAATGGAGCAGATGGAAGCTAATGACTTTATGAGAAAGCAAAAAAATTACAAAACAAAACCAAAAGAATGAAAAAATAGAAGACAATGTGAAATACTCACTGGAAAAACAACTGACCTGGAAAATAGATCCAGGAGAGACAATTTAAAAATGATGGGACTACCTGAAAGTCATGATCAAAAAAAGAACCTAGACATCATCTTTCATGAAATTATCAAGAAAAACTGCCCTGATATTCTAGAACTAGAGGGCAAAATAAATATTGAAAGAATCTAAAGTAAATGCCCACAGATTAGGGAATGACTAAACAAATTTTGGTACATGAATGCAAAGGATTATCAAGAAATGAGCATGATAGATAAAAAGACATATGGAAAGACAAACATAAAGTGATACAAAAAGTAAAGTAAGCAGGGTCAGGAAAATATACACAATGCCTACACAATGCAAATGAAAAGAATCACAGAATTACTGAGTAACTGTTGAGAGAACAATTGGCTCCAAAGAAGAGATATAAAAATACAATTACCACCCCTTTGATTCCCCATTTTGTAGAGGTCACAGCTCTCTGACATCAGACTTTTTCTTAATGTGTTATTCAGTTTTATTGAATTTTTCTTATTGCTCTTTAAAAAACTTTTTTTTGTAACAAGTATTGATTCTTTGAGGGGGGAAGTACTTAAAGGGAAAGCTAGATGAGCTTAAAAACAAATGATATCAACAAAAATCACCTTTTAATGTAAAAAAAATCAATCCGTAATATAAAAATGTAAATACTTGGTAATGTAATTAATTTGCTCTGCAACTTGTTGTAAATCCACAGAACCACAGGTTAAAAAGATTACAAAGGCTATCTAAGCCAAAGCTTCCATGGAAAATTAAACTTCTTTCTACAAATAGGCAACAAGTGGCATTTTAACTTCTACTACAAGTTCTACAGTAATGTTGAAACATAACTTCACAAGGCAATCCATTCTATTTTGGAAAAGACTTTCATACTTATTAAAATTATCCTTATAATGTACAAAAACCTGGGTCCCATAACTTCACCTGCTCCTATTTTTACCCTTCAAGATCAAGTAGAATGTCTTTTTAAAAAAAAAAAAAGCTCCCCTCCATATTACAACCCTTCAAATACCTAAAGACAGATATGATTTCTCCCCCTAAATTTTCTATAAGCTAAATATGCCTGTTAATTCCTTGAATTAATCTTCAAATGGCATGATTACAAGTTTCCTTAATCATCCTTGTTACTATTTGCACTTAACATCCCTTCAAAAGTGGCACTGGATAGACATAATACCATCCTCCCCTCCTCATATGGGGTACCCTGCCCTTACCTGAGGGTATGACCAGGTATATATAGTATGGTATGACTAGCTTATTCCTTGCTCTTGAAATTGTACTTTTTTAAATGCAGTAGTCATCTCTTCAAAAACAGTTTATAAATGTTTTATAACTAACAACTTCACAAACTGTTCTCTCCATGTATGCTAAATGCCCTGTCCTATACTAGTGTTTTGTTACTTTTAGTGTTTACATAGACACTCAAGACCCTTTTCCATTTGCTGTGAAGACCTTACTATACTAAGCCAAATTCTGATATTCCCAGAGGAAAACTGGGTGGGAATATCAGAATCAAAAATAAATTCTAGATTAAAAAGTTCTGAAGATTGAATTCAAACTATGACAACACAAGAGCTATTCTTCTGTAGTTCTGGACACAATCTATATTTAAAATTAAATTTATTTTAATTTACAATTTATGCATATAGTAAAACACTGGTTTTGAAGAAGAAATTTCTGCTTACCAAATACTTTAATCTATCAGAAATTAGCCAGTAATTTTTTCTGTTTCAGATTCAGAACTTAAAACACTGAAAAAAATAAGCATTTCCACACACAAATATTAAAACAGGAAGAAGGCTCTATATGAAATCACGAATCTCGATTTCATATCACATAAGATTTTTTAAGGATATAATAAATTCTACACATTACTCTCAAAACTGTCCTGCCTGTTCATGCTTCCTTCTAAACTTGCCTTCAGTGTTTTTTTTAAATGTTTTAATGGTCTTTTTTTAAGGTTCCTAATGCCATCCTCCCATCCCCAGATCTTCTTCTCCACCAATTAATAAAAGAAGAAAAAAATCATTTTAATAAATAAGCATAGTCAAGCAAAATTAATCCACAGAGTAAGACATTAAAGTTTTGAAGGGACCTTGTTGTCTCCCTGTTAGAATACTGGCATTACATATTCATACAACTTCTTCCCATTCCTCAAATAAATTTACCTTTCTCATTTTCTCTGAACTCCTTTGTGACGTATTTCAGATGTACTACTGAGCTCTATTCTTTCTATTCTTTCCATCAGAAATAACTGAAAGTCTCCTATTCCACTACAGATCCATGTCCCCCCTTGATTTTAAGTAGTTCATTTTTGGATAAAGTTCTCTTCGAGGCTACTTATTTCTCATCCCAATTCTTTTTCCTAGAGTTGTTCTATAATTTTTAATTTTCTTTTCTTCTAAGAATTTATATAGCTCTTGTTAAAAAAAAAAAAACCATTTTTTTCTTTGCATCTTACCTTACAGCTGTTTCTGAATTACTTCTTCTTTAGAGATTATCTCTAAATGTACAATAATTTTTGATATTTTTCATTGTTTTCTTTGATGTACTCATCTCCCCAGAGTTAATTCCTGAAATGGAGCTTTGTATCACAGTTAGACTCTGCCCCCTGCTGAGCTTTTGGATGGCATGGTCAGTTCTGCTTGGTCTTCCCCTGGGTCACCTAGATCCTTGAGCTGACCTTCACATTCCAGGGTTAGTGCTCTCTTTCCTCCCCATATCTTTGAGGTTCTAATTACTTGCCCAACAATCGTCCAAGCTCCAGGATATTTAAAGTAAAAACTGTTGTCCTTAATCAATAAGTATATGTGAGTTTGAAAGAAAATAAAAAATACCAAAATATTATTGTGCAGGAAGTAGACATAAGCCCTGTTTTTTTACCCACATAGTTTAAATGGTCCTACACAGTTCTTACCTCCTGGTTTAAATGTTTAAGATTTAACAAAATGAATGCTAATAGATGATATGGGCCCAATTTCTTTCAAGTACTGATAAAATAAGTCTGGAGAAATGAACAAGTGAATGCTTTAGAAACATAATAGATTTAATAGCAAATTTCAGAATTCTTATGATGTTTTACCAAAATGACAAGACCACTAAGGTTTTTATGAAGTTCATCACACAAAATGCCAATTTATCATAATCTTCTTTAGAGCTTTGTTCCAATGTAGAATTCCTCAGACATCCTGCCAGTAAATATTTATCAAGTTTGTAAATTCTCACTTTAAACAATTTTCCTCTCATTTCTTAGCAAAAAAAAAAAAAATCACGGAAGAGAATTGTAGTAATATTTCTAAGTCTTTGATACTTTTACAAAATATTATGAAGTAGGGGGAGGAGCCAAGATGGCGGAGTAGAAAGACACACATACGCTAGCTCCCGAAACCATAGCCTATAAAATACCTGTAAGGAGAAACTCCTGACAAGTTCTGGAGCAGACGAAGCCGCAGAACGATGGAGTGGAGGAGATTTCAGTTCCAGAGAGACCAGAAAACCCGACACCAGGGGTCCATCACGCACCAGACCCAGACTGGAGCCCAGCCCTGCCCTGGCCTCATGGCCCCAGAAGGAGCGGATCCGGGCTGGCTTCAGGGACAGAATCTCCAGCAACCACGCGGTTCCCTCCACCCAAGATCGCAAAGGTCAGTGGGAGGGCCTGTTTGGCTGGCCAAGAGGGAAGTGGGGTGGCTCCGTAGCTCGGGCCCCCTCGGGAGGCAGCAGCTGACAGGGGCTCCCAAAGCAGACAGGAGCCTGGATCCATTGTTGAAGATCTCCACATAAACCCCCTGAGGGAACTGAGCCCTGTGAGGCAGCCCTGCCCCCACTTGAGCAGCTGAACTTAATCTCACACTGAATAGCAGCCCTGCCCTCTCTGAAAGCCCTGAGGCTGGGAAGCAGCATTTGAATCTCAGACCCCAAGCACTAGCTGGGTGGATCTGGAGGTGAGGTGGGTGTGGAAAGTAATCTCAGAAGTCAAGTAACTGGCTGGGAAAATGCCCAGAAAAGGGAAAAAAAGTAAGACCATAGAAGGTTACTTTCTTGGTGAACAGATATTTCCTCCTTTCCTTTCTGATGAGGAAGAACAATGCTTACCATCAGGGAAAGACATAGAAGTCAAGGCTTCTGAATCCCAAACATCCAAAATAAATATTCAATGGGCTCAGGCCATGGAAGACCTCAAAAAGGATTTTGAAAATCAAGTTAGAGAGGTGGAGGAAAAACTGGGAAGAGAAATGAGAGAGATGCAAGAAAAGCATGAAAAATGGGTCAATACCTTGCTAAAGAAGACCCAAAAAAATGCTGAAGAAAATAACACCTTGAAAAACAGGCTAACTCATTTGGCAAAAGAGGTTCAAAAAGCCAATGAGAAGAAGAATGCTTTCAAAAGCAGACTTAGCCAAATGGAAAAGAAGGTTCAAAATCTCACTGAAGAAAATAGTTCTTTCAAAATTAGAATGGAAGAGATGGAGGCTAATGACTTTATGAGAAACCAAGAAATCACCAAACAAAACCAAAAGAATGAAAAAATGGAAGAGAATGTGAAATATCTCATTGGAAAAACAACTGACCTGGAAAATAGATCCAGGAGAGACAATTTAAAAATTATGGAACTACCTGAAAGCCATGATCAAAAAAAGAGCCTAGACATCATCTTCCATGAAATTATCGAGGAAAACTGCCCTGAGATTCTAGAACCAGAGGGCAAAGTAAGTATTCAAGGAATCCACTGATCACCGCCTGAAAGACACCCAAAAAGAGAAACTCCTAGGAACATTGTGGCCAAATTCCAGAATTCCCAGGTCAAGGAGAAAATACTGCAAGCAGCTAGAAACCAGTATTGTGGAAATACAGTCAAGATAACACAAGATCTAGCAGCTTCTACATTAAGGGATCGAAGAGCATGGAATAGGATATTCCAGAAGTCAAAGGAACTAGGACCAAAACCAAGAATCACCTACCCAGCAAAACTGAGTATAATACTTCAGGGGAAAAAAATGATCTTTCAATGAAATAGAGGACTTTCAAACATTCTTGATGAAAAGACCAGAGCTGAAAAGAAAATTTGACTTTCAAACACAAGAATGAGAAGAAGCATGAAAAGGTAAACAGCAAAGAGAAGTCATAAGGGACTTACTAAAGTTGAACTGTTTACATTCCGACATGGAAAGACAATATTTGTAACTCTTAAAACTTTTCATTGTCTGGGTAGTTGGTGGGATTGCACACACACACACACACACACACACACATACACACATGCACGCCCACACAGAGACAGCGTGCACAGAGTGAAGTGAATAGGATGGGACCATATCTTTAAAAAAATGAAGGTAAACAGTGAGAGAGAAATGTATTGGGGAAATAGGGAGAAATGGAATGGGGCTAATTATCTCTCATAGAAGAGGAAGGCAGGAGACTTTTTAGTGGAGAGAAAAAGAGGGGGAGCTGAGAGAAAAACATGAAGTTTACTCTCATCACATTTGACTAAAGGAAGGAATAAAATGCACACTCATGTGGGTATGAAAACCTATCTTACAATACAGAAAAGTGGGGGAGAAGGGGAGAAGCAGGGTGGGGGGGGATGATGGAAGGGAGGGCAATGGGAGGAGGGAGCAATTTGAAATCAACACTCCTGCGGAGGGACAGGATCAAAAGAGAGAATAGAAGCAATGAGGGGCAGGATAGGATGGAGGGAAATATAGTTAGTCTTACACAACACGACTATTAACGAAGTCATTTGCAGAACTACACAGATATGGCCTATATTGAATTGCCTGCCTTCCCAAAGGGAATGGGTGAGGAGGGAGAGATGGGGGGAAGTTGGAACTCAAAGTTTTAGGAACAACTGTTGAGTATTGTTCTTGCTACTAGGAAATAAGAAATACAGGTAATGGGGAATAGAATGTTATCTGGCCTTACAGGACAAAAGAGAACATGGGGACAAGAGAAGGGAGGAATGATAGAGGAGAGGGCAGATTGGTGATAGGGGAAATTAGAATGCTTGGTGTATTGGAGTGGGGGGAGGGGACAAATGGGAAGAAAATTTGGAACCCAAAATTTTGTGAAAATGAATGTAAAAAGTTAAATAAATAAATTTATTAAAATAAAAATATTATGAAGTATAAAATACTTCATCAAAACAAATGAAAAATATGCTTTTTATTACTGATTTGCAATTTGTGAAGATTCTTATTACTTATTCCTACAGGGTTCTCCATGATAGCATCAGTTAAACAGAAAAGGTCCTTTCTCTGTTGCAGAGAATTAAGATTAAAATTAAGATAAACATACAAATATATGAAATGCCAAACTAGAACTAAAATCATAGACTTGAGGAATCCATTATGTGAAGAAGCATCTTTATAAACTATCTAGGTTAAACCTCTCATATTAAAGAAGAAAAAATTGAAATTCCAAATCATACTACTAGTCAGTAGAAGTGTCAGGAGTTGAATTTATGTTTCTTAGGTCCAATTATGTCTACATTAAATCAATCAACAAAAATTAATTAACTACTATGTTCTAGACACTGTTCTAAACAAGGGGTTTAAAAAAATGAAACAATCCTGGCTCTTTAAAAAGTTTACCTGTTATTAATGAAACACTAGACATATGCAAATATTCAACTGAGTACTTTTTTTGGAGCCATTCATAGATGTGACTAATTCCACCAAGTCAATGAAGAGTAGAACCACCACCATCACTTCAGCCTCATTATATACATTCTCTGTATGTTTTTAAATAAATTCTCATTTGAAAGTCTATCTAACGTACCTCTTGATCTTTTAGTATTTCAAAGGAATTGGAAGACCATAGAAGGAAATCGATGCAACTGTTGTCTTTCATATCACAACATGGCATACCTCACTGCATCATTTATTCCTCTTTTAATCCAAAAGTATTAATTGATAACATGTAGCATCATGATTATTCACATTTTGTATTGTTCCTTGTCTTGCAGGTTACCTGTAATTTTAACTTCTAAGATCATGGAGATTCCATAATTTATAGCCAAAGAGGATCAAAAGGAGAATGATATGAGAAAGATGAGCTTTTGTAGCAGAACAAGCAACTAGGGATTACTGAAAATATTGTAGAATCTCCCAAATGTTATTCAGCCAAATCTTTTCCCTCATTTAATTCTGGCCCTGGCTCACAAGTCATATATAACATTTGCACAACAGAATGATACTGATTGAGTAACTTCACACTGGTCATGTGACTACATGGCATTGCTGGGCAACATGCATTTTTAATAATTTTCTTCCTCCAATATGGCCAGACCACTCTCTTTCACTAAATGACTAAGAAAGCTTTGTACTCTTTCTGCTCAATAATTGCATAATGCAATCTATAGATCTGTGCATTTGAAGAATCACAACATCAAAAGACAACTAGTGTTTTGTTTTGACTTAACCCAGACAATTTCCATAACACATATCTCCAAAGTTCAGCACCTCATCTGAGGTCAATATTCAGAACAAAGTTATAAAGGTGGTTATTTCTATAATTGTAGTTATCATAGATTCTTATGTGATATTGATAGATACACATGGAAGAAACCTCATCTGAGAAGAGTTTGCTCTGCATAATGCTCTTAAAAATTACATCATATCTTAAAATCAAATAAGCAAATTAAAAATAATAATACATAAACACAAACATATTTTCCCAATTTGCTAGAAAGTTCACTATATTATGAATATGGTTAGATTCATTTCCAGTTCATCAGGTTTCAGATATTCCAGAGATCTTTAAATAAGAGTAGGGGGAGGATGAATTGGAAGATAATGATTTATTTTATCCATGCTGTCTCAAATCCCTTTAGCCAAGGCTATTCCCAAAAGCAGTGCTTTCAATTTCATTAACTCTAATCATTTTGGATTATGTTATGAAATCATTATTTTATTCATAACTGTGAGATACAGATTTGAAATAGGGATGTAAACTCCCCACATACTATGGACTCACGATACTGTAAAGTATTTCATTCTTTTCAAAGCCTGTTTATATTGTCCTATATTTAGCCCCACAATCACCCTATGAAGTGGGCAAGACCAACTACTTTGGTTAAGTGAAACTAAAAATCAATATGGTAACAGTTCCATTTTCATTCAGTTTCTTATCTATTCTCTTCACTTTTCTATTTTGATTAATATCTTGAGGCAGAATGGTATACTATAAAACAACACTAGACTAGAAAGCAGGGGAACTAGATATTAATCCCAGCTCTATCATTTACAACCTACACGACTTTGGATAAGTTACTCAACTTCTCTCAGCCTCAGTTTTTTCCCATATAAAATGAGGAGGTTGTGCTAGATTAGGGGCTTTTAATCCAGGGTCTACAGTTTCCCCAAAGGTTCATAGATAGCATTCACAGGTTTTGTGAAACTGGGTAGAAAAAAAAGGTTTATTTCAATATTTTAGTTTTATTTGTAATCCAATGTATTTTACTGTAAGCATTTAAAAATAATATTCTGATAATGAGTCCATAGGCTTCCCTAAATTGCAAGGATCCATTACCACAAAAAAAAAGTTAAGAATCTCTGAACCACATAATTGCCAAGAGTTATTCAAAACAGAAAATTCTATGATTTCTAAGAGGCAGCTTGTATGGTGGAAAGAACACTGGATCTGGAATAGAGAAGGCTCCAGTGGAGGACATAAGAGGAGAAATTTAAAATTTTCTATAAGGTCACATGTATAAAACACTGTATCATTGTATGTCTACCTGTGCCTTGAGTATGACTTATTTTCTTGGTTCTACAGAAAGAATTCTATATCTTTCTCATTTCCAAAGTTTATTTCTACAGTTATTCCTTCCTGCCTACAAAGCCATTTCAATTTGCTTTTTATAGTCTCCTCTTCCATTTTCAATGTTAATCTTATTCAAAAATATAACAGCAGGCCACATTTACGTAATGCTTTATATCTCACTGTATTTCCTCATGCCCAATAAAGAACTAGTATTTTAAATATTATGATCTCCATTTTATAAACGAGGAGACTGAGTCTCAGTGAGGTCAGCCAATAAACATTCATTTTTTGAAATATCAAATGCTGTGCAAAGCGCAGAGGATGCAACAAAAGACAAAAACAATCCCTGCCCTCAAGGAGATCATGGTCTATGAGAAAGACAGAATGTTAAGTAACTAGGTTCATAAAAAATATATACAAAGAAGGTTGAAAGTAATGTGACAGAAGAAAACATGAGAAGAGGAAGAGGATCAGGAAAGAACTCCTACACAAGGTGTGAATTGAGCTGTATCTTGTGGGAAGCTAGAAAAATCAAGAGGTAGCGATGATGGAGTAGAGCATTCTAAGCATGAGGGAACATTCAACTCAAAAACATGGAAATGGGAGTTGTGTGTCGTGTTCCAAAAAGTACAAACAAGTAAGTGTAGTGGGATCATAAACTACACGGACGGGAATAAAGAATAAGAAAAGTGGGAAGGTGCCAAGTTATGAACAGCTTTAAATCAAAGAGGACTTTATGTAAAATCCTGTCAGTAATAGAGAGTCAATGGAGCTCAAAGACTAGTGGGGGTAACAAGATCAGATACATATTTTAGAAGTGTCACCTTGGCAGTTGAGTGGAAGACAGATTAGAGTAGAAAGAAATGTGAGACAAGGAAACCAGTTCAGCAATATCCTAAATGGGAGACTGGTTGGAAAGTAATATACCTTAAAAAAAGAGGAAAAGGACCCATATGTACAAAAATATTCATAGCAGTTCTTTTTGTGGTAGCAAGGAATTGAAATCTGAGGGGGAGTCCATCATTTGGAGAACATCTGAACAAGATATGGTACATGTATGTGATGCAATGTTATCGCCCTCCAAGAAATGATGAAAGGGATGGTTTTAGAAAAACATGGGAAGACTTATATGAACTGATACAAAATGAAGTAGGCAGAACCAGTCAGTCAAGAAACATTTATTAAGTGCCTACTATGTGCTGAGTATTATGCTAAGCAATAGGAATACAAAGAAAGGCTTGCTCTTGGGGAGGTTATAATCTACTGGTAGAGACAATAAGCAAACAAATCTCTACAAAGCTATATGCAGATTGAATAGGAAATAATTAACAAAAGGAAGTCACTGGAATTAAGAAGAAATGGAAAAGGCTTGCTGTAGAAGGTAGGATTTTAGCTGGGAAACCAGTAGAACAATTTTTAAAATAACAACAAAACTGTAAAGAAAAACAACTTTGAATGATTTAGAAACTCTAATCACCACGACAGAGCAAATCATAGTCCCAGAAACCTTTATCATGAAACATGCTATCCACATCTAGATAAAGAAGTGATAGATTCAGAATGTAGACTAACGAATATTTTTACCTAGTTAAGGGAGAAATTTGTTTTAATTGATTATATATATATTTGTAGAGATTTTGTTTTTCTTGCTTTCCCAAAGAGCAGGGAAGCAAGAGGGAAGGGAAGGGAGAGGAAGAAAATATGGAAATGAAAATAAAATTTAACTTTTACAAAGAAGGCTATTGCAGTAATCCAAGTGAAAAATGATAAGGACCTCATTTAGAGTTATGGTTGTATAAGTGAAGAGAAAGGGATATATTTGAGAAATGTGAAGATTAATTAGAGAAATATCTAAGACATTAATGTGCTAAATGACACTGCCCACATTCCTACCTGTGTATGACAGAGGAAGGACTTGGACCTAGATCCTCCAGATTCCAAAGCCAAACTTCCATCTACCACTCTTCATTCAGTACAGTGCGCTCTAAAAAGCTGCCCCAGAGCTGAGTATACAACTCCAGAAGTTGTATAAACAAAGCAAGGTAGGTAAAGCAAGCCTATGATATGACCTCCCCAGTCCTGAACATTAAGTTTCTCTTGAAACAGCCTAAAAACTTCATGACTGTTCTTGGTTGCCATATCTCACCACTGATTCATAGAGCTTAAAATCAAATAAAACCACAGTTCTTCAGATGAACTATCTAGTCATGCCTCCCTTATTGTGGCTAAGAAGTTTTTTTAACCCAAATATAAGACTTGACATTTATTACTATTAAATTTCCTCCTACTAAAATCACCCTAACCATGTAACCAGCAATCTTTTTAGATCCAAACTGGATATTATCCATCCCCTTACAACTTTGAGTAATCTTCAAATTTAATAAGTATGCTATCTCCATTTTGATCAAAGTCATTAATAGAAATGTTAGACAGCTCAGGGTCAAGTATAGCATGCCAATGGTGATCTTCCAAATTTACATCAAACCATTCAAAACCACTGGAGTAATTGTCCTGTAGTGACAAAAGAATCACAAATTCCTTACCTAGGAAATTCCAGTTAAAATAGATTCTTCTATATGAAACATATCTTTCAAAATTCCCTCCATAAAAGACTACCACACCACTATAAATTGCCAAAAAAAAGATAATTAATTTTCATATAAAGTTCATAGCATAACAAAATAAATGTAGTTTACTTGAGTTTTAGCAAAATAAGAATAGCATGATTCTCATGTCACTGATTAGTTATAGAAACAAAAATTCCAGGGTTTGTACAACTGAGTTAAAAAAATTTAATCAGATTTTATAATCAGTATTTCCTTTATAATTTCATTACTACTTATAACACTGAGGAAAACTTTCTCCAAAATTTGACGAAATACAATTCCATCCAGATACATGAGTACTCATTTGTCAGTCAAGAAAATACCAAGTCTCCACTCTAGAATGAAGTATAATAATAATATAGTTAGCAATCACATAGCACTTCAAGGTTTACAAAATGCTTTGCATATTTTATTTCATTTGGTCCTCACAAGAACCCTGTGAAAGTGGACGTAGCTGCTATTTTTATTCCCATACTACACATGAGAAAACTGAGGCTAGGAGAGGTTAAGTGACTCCTAAGTAAGTTAAGTCTCTAAGTCTCCCAAACAGGAGTTGCACTTAGGTTCTCTTAACCTCAAATCTGGTACTCGATACATTGCTGTCATTTTTATCAATTTCCCCTGTTCTTTGCTGTGTTATGGATAAGTGATACTGCTGGTTACCAGAGTTTTTCCTCAATCTTCATTCTTCTTGACAGACTCTGACAATGCTGATCACTGTTTTGTCAGTCCTTGTCCTTCTTAGCAGCACTGATCCTGTTGATGACTCTCTTCTCCTGGACAATCTCTTCTCTCTAGATTTTCATTATGAGTTGAATAGGTTTAGTGAAGACTTCTCAGATTGTAATTCTTCTCCCAGGGGTGAGGTAAGACCGAGAGGCTCAAGGTTACAATATTTTTAGAGTGGAATAATTCCATATAAGGATATAAAACTGTGTAGTACATTAGGGTCTCAATGATTGGATGAAACTTACATAATTCTTTGATGTCTTCATTTCAAAAGGAATTGGTTAGATTTTGTTTCTAGAATGTAAGATCATATTCTCAGCTAATGAGGATAATGATCAGTGGGGAGGAGAGGGACTTGCATTAGGGTCTCTATAAATCACTGCTTTTTCTTTGTCTTCAGCTTTTCCTGGTAGAGGAACTGCCCGCTTCTTGAGAATCGAATAAATAAACTTTCTGTATACTTTGAGAGGCCTCTGAGTAATTAATTTAAGTAGGAAATCTTGTCATCCCACACAATTACATACTCTTCTATTTCTCCTCTTACCTGACTATTCCTTCTGTTTCCTTTGCTAGATCTTCATCCACGTTAACCATAGTGTCCCCCAAGGTTTTACCTAGACTCTCTCCTCTCTATACTATTTCACTTGGTCAGCTCAGCAGCTTCCATAATTCCATAAATTATTGTCTCTATGTTGATGATTCTCAACTCTACCTAATCAACCCTAACTTCTTCACTAACCTCTATATATCTCAATTGTCTATTACAAATCTCATAATGGATATCCCATAGACATTTTAAATTCAACATGTACAAAACTGAACTCATTACTTTCTGCCTAACCCTTCCCACTTATTAATTTCCTTATTATGGTTAAAGGTGCCATCACCCTTCCAGTCACCCAGGTTTGCAACCTAGGTTCCTCTTCAACTCCTCATTCTCTCAAATTCCCATGTCTAATCTGCTGCCAAGATCTGTTCATTTTACCTTCTCAATAGCTATCTCCTTATACTACCATTACCCTTAGTACAGGCCCTTACGACTAGATTACTACAATAGCCTGCTGGCTGATCTCCCTGCCACAAGATGCTCCCCACTCCATCTTTTCAGCTGTCAAAGTGATCTTCCTAAATCACAAACCTAACACCTCCCCCACCATCCCCACTCATTAAATTCTAGTGGCTCCCTACATTCCTAATGGATCAAATATAGAATCTTCTGGCATTCAAAGCCCTTTACAACTTCTCCCCACCTCCCTTCCCTGTCTTATTATATTTACACCCCTTCCCGACACCACATATTCTGTAATTCAGTGACACCAGCCTGCTTGCGTTCTTTGTACTATCTATGCCATCACTGTGCCTTTGCTCACACTTCCCCTATATCTCCCATTTCCCATGTATCTGTTAAATTTCACCTCATTCTTTAAAGCTCAACTCAAATGTCACGTCTCCTAAAATCAGCTTGATCAGCCTCTTTAGTGATGACACTTTCCCACTTCTTGAACTATTTTGTTCATTTCTAATGCACTCAAGTGTCTTAGTTATCTATGTCCTTGACTTATCTTCCTTACAAGGTGGTAAGCTCCATGAGAACAGGGTCATATTAAAACTTTTTAATCTCCTCCACTGCATAGCACAGTGAATTTCACATAAGAAACATATGGCATCTTTCCCATTTACAAACTACATGACTTTGAACAAGTAATTTCATCTCTCTGGCCCTCATTTTCCCCATCTATAAAATGAGGGAGGTGGAGTAGATGATCACTAAGTTCCCTTTCAGTTCTAAATCTATGATCCTATGTTTGATGAATTCCCTTAATCTAAATCTCTTTGAATGTGGGGTGCAGGGGGAGTCCAGATCTGTGATTTGATCAATGTAGGGAACACACATAAAGACAGAGATTGGCAATTCTTCTATAATTTACCATATTAGAGAGTTGCCCAGGACACTGAAAAGGCTGAGAAATTTGTCTCTAAGTCCCACAGCCAGATTCTCAAGAGTGAACTTGAGCCCAAGTCTTCCTAATTCCAAGTCCAGCCCTCTAAGCCATGCTGCCTCTCCTTTATGAAGCATTATCATTAAATATGACATTTGTAATTTTAAATGATATTCTAAATGTATATTAACACAAAATCTCAAAATATATTTTCCTGTGCATTTTCTTAACTATAACTATACTACCACAATTTATTTAAGGCTTAACAATGGTTAGAAACCATGACATCAGCAGCCTGATGGTGGGAACTAGTTACAAGTTCTAACCAAACTTAAAACAGATCTGTATTTATCACTTGGAAAGGACAGAAAGGAGCTGACCATTCATCCACCAAAAATTTCCTTTCTTGAAGAGGTCATAAGGGTTTAATCCTATCCTCATTAAGAGCAACCTGTTCAATAAGTGCTTTTCAAAAAATTGCATATTAAGCTATAGTTCTCTTACTTAATACTGAACATATTTTCATATTTCAATTTTCATAACTCAATTTTCAACTTGATGTATGGTTTTATAATCTACCTAGCACTATCATAAATTAAGGATTCAAAGGAAAATAAAAAGGTTGAAGTTCAATCTAGACAAGATGAAAATAGCATTTAAACAGAGAGGGAAATAAGGGTAGCAGAAGATGAAATCTGGATCATATGTAACACATAACACAACACAACTAGGAGAATTTTTTTTAATGGTCCTATCTTGAAAAAGAGCAAATAGGAGATCTACAAGAAATTTTTCACATCAGTAAAATCTAAATAGAGAAAAGCACTATTTCCTAGTCCCCTAGTCCCCTAGGATATAACAAGGGTTTAGATGCTTCAGGAGGTTCCCTTAGGCACATAAAGTAAATCCTTAGATATCTTCCAATAAGAAACAGTGGTCTAAGACTCTCAAGCACCTTTCCTGGCTTTCCTGGCCCCTTAATTTGTAAAGAAGAGAATATACTTCTTTGTGGAATCTATAATAGACTGCAGCATAGTGTTCTAACGGTGTCATGGTACAAGCACCTGTGTAGTACAACAAAAGTCCACTGCAAAGGAGAAGCCTAACCACCTATATGGTACAAATCACAATCTGACACAACTAAAAGTTAAGCAACATTCAGATGCTGTCAAACTTACTCCCCTCACCCTAATCTCACTACTTCCCACAGAAGGAATGCTACCAAAACATCCTCAGACAAACTCTGAGACAAGCTAACAAGTCACCAAAGGTCAGAAGCTAATTATAGCCTTTTTCAACTGAGAAATAGCTAAGAATTTCCAGCTTTCCATAAACTTAGAGACAAAAGAAAACTCAAACAGTAATTCTTCCACTCTACACTAACCTGATCTGGAAATACTACATGAGAATTCTTGCTGAATTTCAATTTAGCTTCAAAAATCACATATAAACAATTCAAGTCACCATAGATAATGTATTAATGTAATATGAAAAATGAAATATGCCAGAACTAAAATGTGAATTAGCCGTGAATAAGATAACAAAGGCATAGGATGTGCCATACTCTAGTGCTATACTAAACACCTTAACTAAATGTGTCATATAATCTTCAAGTAAAAAATAACAATCCTATGTGATACAGGATGTGGCAAGCATATTATTTATTTTAAAGCAATTTATATTTCTTGTCTTTCCTTCAGTTTCATATGCAAATATTCTTTAGGATGCCCTAGCTTATTTTGGTCTCATATCAAACTATACTGGCTCATTTTCCAATCCACTGCTTTTTAATATTTTTGTAAAGAAATGATACCCATAATTCTCCTCTATAACATTTTATAAATAAAGTTGTACTATAAATAAGTTGCCCTTGGCAACAATGTATCATTGCTTGGCAAAGAATAATAAAATCATAGATTGGAACTAAAAGAAACCTCCAAGGTCATCTAATCAGATCCTATCATCTTATAAAGGAGTGATATCCCCACTATGTGGCTAACGAACTTGCCCAAGTTCACACAAATAATAAATGGCAGAGTCAAGATTCAAACTGAGTTCTTAACTTCAAAATCAAGTAATCCTTTCTTTGCACCAAACTGCTTGGTGTTTACTGTCTGACATTGTTTCTGGATGTTTGGGGCCTTTTAAAAAAAAAATTATAACCAATTTATTAAAAGTGATAATTAGGCACCTATAAGTGACTTCCAAGTCTATATACAGCTCAATGCTGTTAGAAATACTGTTTAACAAACTAAGAAATACTATGCATATCAATGTGGCATTTGTAGATTCTCATATCGAACCAATTGTAAGTCACTGAATCTTGAAAAGAAATTTTCTAGTTATGATTCATAATGTTGTAGTGGGCATGCACAAAGGCACTTTCTTTACTTTAGCTCCTCTACTTAAGTTAAAACAAAAATAAAGAATGTTTAACAAAAAATTTCACATCATTCTTGGGCAGGGGCCATATTATCTTCTCTGTATCTTTCCAATTTTAGCACTTGGGTTGCCAAAATGAGTACTTCCAGTCTTTTATTTCTGAAAGAAGCCTTTTCAAAGGTTAAACTTCTCTACAACATGTAAATAACTAGATTCTATTTATTTTGTAATATTGCTATTTTTTTCAAAGTCAACAGCTTTTGAAGACAGTCATGATTGGAGATGTTATGATGACATGACCTCATCATAAATGTTTCTTCTAACATGGGGCTAGTTTTCAGCTTCACTATAAGAAACAGATTACTGTACAAAGACTGATACTATAAGCAAATTAGAAGAACATGGACTAGTTTTCCTATCAGATCTACGGAAAAGGGAAGAATTTATGAACAAACAAGAGCATTATGAGATGAAAAACCAATAGGTTTTATTACAACAAATCAAAGGTTTTGCACAAACAAAACAAATGCAACCAACACTAGAAGGAAAGCAGAAGACAGAAAAAAAAATTCACCTTGCAATTCTCTTCTCAAAATAAGTATTTGTATAAGACTTCAAAGCAATATACAAATTTCTCTGGCTTCTTAATCCTGAACCATATTTTCCAACATCTTTTTCACTGCAAAGTCTTATCTAATGATTCATTACAAGGAAGCAATCCTGGGTTTTCAAGAGGAAGTTCTACCATATTAAAAAGCTTAAGTATAAAAAAAGGATTGTCAAATAGCAAGATGGCAACTTGGTCATTCTTTACCTTTGGCAATCTACAAAGCAAAGTGGGTTAGTTTCCTAATAAAATGGCCCCTGGGCCTGTTGCCCTTCTGTTTAGGGTGGCAGAGGAGAAAAAGAGAGAGAGCATAGAAGACACTAGGAATTATAGTTTTTAAATAATTGATAAATATTTACTTAGCTATTATTGCCATAAATCCTTTGAACAACAGGAACTGAATTGTACCAGTACTGACGTTTACACAATAAAAGAAACAAGAAAAACTGCATATAAATGAAATAACTTCCAGTTTTTCTTTTGAGAGTTTAAGAAATGGGTGGAGTTGTGTACAAAATCAACAAGAACAGTGATTTTTGTACTAAAGAGTTCACAAAAAGCATTTTCAAAGAAGACCACCATGGTGATAATTTCAGTTGACATCGGCTACAAAAGATGCTACTTGATAGAGGGATGAAGCTAGAGTACAGGAATCCTGGCTTGGAATCCTGATCCCACCACTTATTAGCTGTTTGACCTTGAATACAATACTTAATCAGCTGGCTGTAGTTTCTTCATCGGTAAAATAAGTTTCTTAAACTAGATGACCTCAAAGATTGCTTCCAGCTGCAAATCAATGTAATCAATGTAAAATCTCTTTAGAACTCAACAAAATATTCCAAATTGACTCAGTCTATCCATAAATTAACATATACTTTAGCAATATGAGATTTCAATACAAAGATGAGGGCAAGGGAAAGGGGCAAAAAAAATACTTTGAAAAACATGACTTAGCAATGGAATACTACCTGTGCTATAAGAAATGATAAAAGGGTGAATTTCAGAAAAAAATGTTAAGACTTATATGAAATGAAGCTGAGTGAAGTGAGCAGAACCAGGAAAACATTGTACACAGTAACAGTAACACTGTGCGATGATCAACTATGAATGGCTTACCTCTTCTCAACAATATGATGATCCAAGACAATTCCAAAAGACTCATAATAGAAAATGCTATCCACATCCAGAGAAAGAACTGATGGAGTATGAAGGCAGATTGAAGCATACTATTTTCACTTTTTGGGGGTTTTTTTAATGGTCTTTTCCTTTTTTCTATTCTTCCACAACATGACTAATGCGGAAATAGGTTTTACTTTATTGCACATGTATAACCTATATCAGATTACTTGGCATCTTGGGGATGGAATGGGAAGGGAGAAAAATTTGGAACTCAAAAGTATTTCAATAAAATGAATGTTGAAAATTTTCTTCACATGTAATTGGAAAAAAATACTACTAATTTTTTATAAAGAAAAACATGATATAAAAAATAATAATAGCAAATCACATTCGAGGTTTGCAAAATGTACTATATAAGAAATGAATAAAGGCTCATATGCTTATACTCATTACCATAAATAATAAATACTTCACTGAAGAAGAACATTAGAAAGCAGTTAACATGGTGAGCACCAAACAGTATCACAAAAATTAAAGTGATTATATTTTAAACAGACAAGAAACAACTAGTTATAGATGTGGGTATACAATTAGGCCACCAAATTTGTTAAAGCAAAGATCAAAATCAACACTAAAATTGAAGAATAAAAATCAGATGTGGCCTAAAACTAGTACAATTCTAAACTATTCTATTTAAAATGATGATAAAAAAGGGAGAAAGGGACGGAAATATAAATACAAAATGACAATAACTATCATTTATATAGTCTTTTAAGGTTTGCAAAGTGCATTTGTTACAAATATTACTTCGTTCGATCCTCACAACAACCCTGGGAGATAGATATTATTATTCTCATTTTGCCAGATGGGGAAATTGATTCAAGGGGAAACTGATTCAAGGTCAAATTTGAACTCAGGTCTTCTTGAATCTAGGGCCACAGCTAAATCTACTGTGTCATCTAACTAGCTAATGCAAATCATTTGCTACCATAAAGCCAAAAAAATCTAGAAACTGCCTCAGCCAGAAAACATGAGGGCAATACAGCTTTGGAATACAAATTCATTTGGGAGATTTTCTGGGAAAAGATACTGGAAGATTCTAAGAAGAAGCTCAAAAAAACCCAGTAAAAACTAAAAAAAGGAAAGAGAAACAAAAACAAGTTGAAAAGAACTAGTCAAAAAAATCTAACCAAGCTTGCATACAAAATAATACATAAAGATTTCTACAGCAAATTCATTTCAACTTCAAGAATGAAGTTTTGACTATTGACAATTTTGACTATTATAGTCCCAAGTGTTTTGTCCAAAGCAGATATGGCACCAAAAATGGAACAAAGATGGAACAAACTAGAGTGCCACGCAAAAGACGTTTTTATTACAGAGGCGAACACAATTTTGAGGGCACTTAGGGATTAATCCTGAAATTATCTGAAAGCGAGAAGGGTACTAAACACTTAGAGGAAAAAAGTAGGAAACTAGGTAGCACATGGACAGTGTTGGACTTACAATTAGAATGACTTTAATTTAAATACTGCCTCAGACAGTATCTCTGCAACCCCTGGCAAATAACTTATCCTCTCTTAGTCTCAATTTCCTCATCTACAAAATTGGCACAATGTCACTGAATTGAGTGTTTAGTTGTTAAGGATCAAATGAAAAAATGTTCATTTGCTTTGCAAATATTAAAGTGTTCTAGAAATGCTAGCTATTAATATTTTTAATCCCAACCTTATTACCAAAGAGAAATGAAGAAAACTCTATAGGATTTTATGAGAATAATTTATACAGCATGAATCCTCAAAGGTTTGAAAAAGGAATAGGGAGCCCCAGGCTTTTAACAAATTATACACATCCACAGATTCTGCAGGTGTGAGTATGGAGCTGGACAGGTCACTAGGTCCAATCCCCTCATTTTACAGATAAGAAAATTTAGGTTGAGAAAGGTTAAGTGATTTGTCCCAGAACATAGAGCTGGAAAATGTATGAGAAAGGAAACTTGAGTCTCCCTGATGCTCAGTCCAGTACTCTACAGTAGCACCTAGTTGCCTAGTTACACAGCTGGCTAAAAGGGATAAAGAATTCAAGATCCCACTGGACCTGTTTATAGATTATTTTAAAAAGCACTGGATTTTATATAATAAAATATTGCATTAAGAGATCCCCTCCAACAAGTTGCCTCGCATATATATTTGTATATATACATATATGTATTAAAATCATACAAAATTCCCTGAAAGATATAACAGAAATAACTTTAAGAACCTTCTAATTATTCACATCAAGTAAGAAATGAAGCAGGGAAATATAGGCTCAATTAAGGTGTGATAATGAAGAACAAATGGAGGAGCTGAAATGGAAAAGATATTTCCAATAGATGGTTAAATCCTCCCAAATTTCCTGTTAGCATATCACGTTGTGTTGACAGTATTACTCTACAGAAGGAATCTTCTGCAGGTGCCATCCATCTTGTAGAAATCTTATTTACTAGTAATTTACATGCCCATTATCACCACTATTACTTACGATTGTACTAGAAATATTATTTATGGCAGTAAGAAAAAAATGAAGGAATTAGAATAGACAATGAGGAAACAAAAATATCACCCTCTGCATCTGATAGGATGGTATACTTAGCGAATCTGAGAGAATCAACTAAACAACTAGATGAAATAATTAACAACTTTAGCAAAGTTTCAGAATATAAAATAAATTCACATAAATCATCAGCATATACTAACAAAATCCAGCAGCAAACGATAGAAAGAGAAATTTCATTTAAAACAACTGTAGACGATATAAAATATGCCAAGAGAAACCCAGGAACTATATGAACACAATTACAAAGCACATTTTACAGGAATAAAGTCAGATCTAAACTACCGAAAATTATTAACTGTTCATGGACAGACTGAGTCAATATAATAAAAATGACAATTCTACCTAAATTAATTTATTTAGTGCCATACACCAATCAAACTACCGAAAAAATTATAAAAGCAGAAAAAAAATATCAAAACAATTTGGTACTGGCTAAGAAATAGAATGGTGCATCAGTGGAATAGATTAGGTACAAAAGTAATAAGTGGATAGAGTGGCCCGCCTTGCAGTTAGGAGGACTCAACTTCCTGAGCTCAAATCTGGCCTCAGACACCAGCTGTGTGACCCTGAGCTTAATCCTGTTTGCCTCAATTTCTCATTTGTAAAATGAGTTGAAGAAGGGAATTGTAAACCACTCCAGTATCTTTGCCAAGAAAACCCCAAATCAAGTCATGAAGAGCCAGATATGACTGAAACAACTGAACCAAAACAAAAATCTAGTTAACAAATCAAAAGATCCAAGCTTTTTTTAGACAAGAATTTACTAGTTGACAAAAACTGCTGACACAACTGGAAAGCAGTTTGGCAGAACCTAGTCATTGACCCACATCTCACACCTTATCACAAAATAAGGTCAAAATTGGTATATAACTTAAAAAGGTTGATAACAAATTAGGGGAACATGGAATAGTTTACTTCTCAGATCTATGGATAAGGGAAGAATTTATGATGAAACAAGAGCATTATAAGATAAAAAAACAGTTTTCATTACAAAAATTAAAGGAGTTTTGTACAAACAAAATCAATGCAACCAACACTATAGAAGGAAAGCAGAAGACTGAGAGAAAAATTTGTAGCAAGTTTCTCTAATAAAGGCCTCACTTCTAAAATATACAGAGAATTGAGTCAAATTCATAAGAATATTAGTCATTCCCTAATTGATAAAGGATATGAACAGTTTTAAGAAGTCATATGAAAAAATGCTCTAAATCCCTATTGATTAGAGAAATGCAAATTAAAACAACTCTGAGGCACCACCTCACACTTAATCAGATTGACTAATGTAACAAAAAATAAGAAATGTTGGCAGGTACATGTAAAAAATTGGGACAGTAAAAGAACCATTCTGGAGACCTCCAAAGAACAATAAAACTGTATATGCCCTTTGAACCAGTAATACCACTACTAGGTCTGTATCCCAAAGAGATTTAAGGAAAAAAATGAAAAGGAAAAGGATCTATACGTACAAAAATATTTATAGGTGGATAGAGCACCAACCCTGGAGTCAAGAGGACTTGAGTTCAAATCTGGCCTCAGACACTTGACACTACTAGCTGTGTGACCCTGGGAAGTCACTTAACCCAGAAAAGAAAAAGAGAAAGGAACTATGTACAAAAATATTTACAGCAGCTCTTTCTATGGTGGTAAAAAATTGAACAGTGAGGGGATGCCCACTGGCTGAGGAATGGCTGAACAAGCTATGGTACATGATTGTTACAGAATACTATTCTGCTATAAGAAATGACATGGGGGATGGTTTCAGAAAAACTTGGTAAGACTGGTATGAACTGACGCAAAATAAAGTGAACAGAACCAGAAAAACACTATACACAATAACAAGAATATTTTAATGATCAACTGTGAAAGACTTAGCTATTCTAATCAATACAATGAGTCACAATAACTCCAAAGGACTCATGGTGAAAAATGCCATCTACTTCCAGAGACAAAACTGAGGAACTCTGAGAGCAGAATGAAGCATTTTTCCCCACTTTATTTTCTTTGCCTTTTTTTTCAAAATGGCTAATATGAAAATATTTTACATGACTTTAAAGTATAATGGGTATCATACTCTTGCCTTCTCAATGGGTAAAAGTCAGGCAAGAGGGAGGAAGGGAATTTAGAACTCAAAATATAAAAAACTGATGTTAAAACAAGATGATTTCAAAAAATCATGGCCATTATAAACTGATGAAGAGTGAAGTGAACAAAAACTGAAAATTTTTTACCAAGATATTTTAATAAAATCAACTTTGATTAACAATTCTGTTAACAATTCTGACCAGTGTAATGACTAACCATATAACGAAAGATGTTACCAATTTCCTGAAAGATAAGCAATGGACAAAAGGTGTAGAGGCATACATTTTTTGGAAATGGCCAATGTGTAGATATATCTTTCTTGCCTATCATTTTTTATGATTTTCCCCTTTTCTGTCAGTTTTGATCATGTGGGGGAGTAATTTGAGGAGAATGTTAATAACAATAATAATGATAAGAGAGCCACTGAAACATTTTTTTAATTCACAGAATGGGACAGAAAGAAGCATAGATAAGCAAGACAATTTTGAAAGGAATATATTGAATTTGTTTATATACTTTTTAAGAAAATCAAGCAGGATGAAATGATAATTCAAAGTTTCATATGTAACTATGTATTTGTGTTTTGCTGTGAGGAAATACTTTTTAGTATTTATGTATGAATTTTTTTTAAAATCACTCAGCAAGACTTTTTAAAAATCTCAATTAGGAAAGAAATCTTTATGTTAAGCATCTAAAATCTCTATGTAATTTATACATATTTAGAAAAGGATGGTCCCATAATAGATGAAGCATCAATGTATGTGAAGAAAATTTTAAAGAAGAAAAACTCAAACTATAAACAGCCATTTGCAAAAAATGCTCAACATCATTAATAGAGAAATGTAAATTAAGTAAATGAAGTACCACCTTATATGTAAAATGAAAAATATGATAAAAATGAGGAAGTTCAATGTTGGAAGAAAGTATAAACATATTAATTCCTTGCAGGTAAAACTTGGAAAACAGTTTAGAATTAGTCAAGCAAAACTGTCAAACTGTTTATACCAAAAATCCCCAAGGGAATCAATAATAAACATAAACAATCTATTTATTTACCATATACATATACACACAGACATACATCCACAGAAAAATTCAGGTAATGCTATTGTGTTTTTTCTCTTTATTTTTAACATTTTTTTTTTAAATTTTGGGTTCTAAGTTCTCTCCCTCCTTAAAGCCCCTTCCCCCACTCACTGAGAAGGCAAGCTATATGATATATATATATATATATAGTCATTCAAATCATTTCCATATTAGCCATGTTGCAAAAAGAGAGATAAAAGAAAAAAACAATAAAAAGCAAGAAATACAAAGCAAAAAAAGTATGCTTCAATCCGCACTCAGAGTCCATCAGTTCTATCTCTAGAAGCAGATAGCATTTTTCATCAAAGGTCTTTTGGAATTGTCTTGGTTCACTGTGTCAAACAGCTGTCTTTCGCAATCGATCAATGTCACAATATTACTGTTACTGTGTACAATGTTCTCCACTCACTTCACTTTGTATCAGTTCATCTAAGCTTTCTCAGGTTTTTCTGAAACCACCCCCTTCATCACCTACAGTATTCCATCACAATCATATACCACAACTTGTTAAATCATTCCTCAATTGATGGGCATCCCCTCAATTCCCAATTCTTTGCCACCACAAAAAATAGGGCAGCACTATCTGTAACAGCAAAACCTTGAAAACTGTATTTTCACAAATTGAGAAACAACTATACAAATCATAACATAATGAAATAGAATACTACTGTGCCAGAAACAGTAAGAAATAATTCAAAGAATGAGAGGAAAGTACACACAAATGCAGACTAAATAAGCAAAGAAGCAACACATACAATAACTACAAAACAGAAAATGAAGACAACATTGAAAGCCAACAAAGCAATGTAACATACAATGTTTTGCATCAAATTATTAGTTAAAAGATGTATTTTTTTTCCTTTTTCTTATGCAAAAGTACAAAACAAGGAGCAGTAGTTGGCACAGTAAATAAAGTATGGTCCTGGAATCAGGAGGACCCAAGTTCAAATCCAATCTCTGATACTTACTAGCTGTGTGACCCTGGGCAAGTCACTTAACTCCAATTGCCTCCAAAAAAAAAATACAAAATGACAAGGACTTTTATTTGTAATCATTCTATTAGGCAGCTTTACTTGATTTTGGGAAATGTTTATTTTTATCAAAACACAAGGTGTTTGTGTGTATATATGTGTGTATACATAGATACATATGCATAGCATGCACATATACATGTATATATATATATATATATATACACGTAGGATGTGAATATATTTTTAAGAATTTAAAATTTATACTTCTTTTTCTCTGTGTCTCTAAGCATTTTCCAATCAAATTCTACTCTAGTACCACTTCCTAGCTTGGAGGTGATCCTCAATTCTCTAAAGTTATGTTAGCTAACAGAAAGCTGGAAAAACTTTGGGTACAGGATGCTAAGGAATTCTGTATCTATTTTCTAAAAACCAATCAGCTTAGTCAAGTTCAGTGAAGCTTACCACCAGACATATGACTACCAGGTAAGACTTTTGACTATAGACCAACGAAGACTGGGATAAGAAGGGGTGGAAATTTGCCTCAATTGAGAGTACCTACCCTAACTGAAATAACATTTTACGCATTATGTCTTTAAATTACCATATTATATCTCCTTCTCTGTCTTGTTTCTCCTTTTTTCTTATTTATCCCATCCTCTTTATATTTTATTTCCCCTTCTACTTTTCTCTTTTATCAAATCATATTACAAAATTAAGGTCTTTTAATTTTGTTTTGTTGTATTTGTAACTCTTGTATCAGAGGTTGCCTCCTGACATGAAGGTCCTACATCTTTTTTTCCCCAATTACATATAAACACAATTTTGAACATTCATTTTTTTAAATTCTTAGTCCCAAATTTTTTCCCTCCCTCCCTCTCCTCTCTCTTCCTGTAAGTAATTTTATATAGATTATATGTGTGCAATTATATAAAACAGACTTCCATGTCAGTCATGTTGTAAAAGAAGCAAACCAAAAGAAAAAAAACATAAAATATTATGCTTCAATATGCATTCAGACATCATTAGTTCTTTCTCTGAATGAACTAACTCCCTCTTAAAAGTATACTGAGATTCATAAGGATAAAAATATGGAACAGTTTTATTTACAAATCAAAGAACACATATGAGAATTCATAACTAATATCATGTCTCTTCCTCTGTCCCACTCGTCCAATAAAGACCTGTACCATCTCCAAATTTACTAAAGTACTGTTCAATGCGAAATTCTAACAAAAGGGAAAGCCAAGTATTACCCCTCTTCTCTATGCCCACACTTCTCCCCAGGGTTCCTTTAGATATGCTATCCACTTTCTCTGCAGGTATTATTGGTTGCTGCTCTCTCTTACATACAAGCTTCCTAAAGCCCAGCTCTCTTGATGATTTCTGAAACTCTGCCAGTCGCCAACAGATGTCATCACCTTTACATATCATCACTTCTTAACCAGATACTCTGAGTTGAGATCACTGTAGAACTTTTGACTCACTAAAGTCCTAAATAAACACTAGAGTCAAATGGGTTATAAATTTTGGGTGTCAAACTTTTATCAGAGATATTCAGTGCAACAGATTTTCCCAAATCACATCTTCTGATTCTAGCTACACTGATTTTATTTATACAAAAACTTTTCAACTTTGCATCACAGTGAATTTAGAGTCAGATAATCTGAGGTCAAGTCCTAGCTGTGCCATTTACCTACCTCTGTGGTCCTGGACAATTCATAACCTATCTAGGTCTCTATTCCGCATCCGTTAAATAGAGGAACTGAACTAGAGCTTTAAGCTTACTCTTCTAGTTCTAAATTTATGATTCTTTAATCTGGTTATGTTTTGAAGGGTTTGTTTGTATGTTTAGCAATGAGTTAAAATGAAATGCAATATTTTAGTTTATTTTTAAATTTAACATCCCAAAACTGCCTAGCTCTGAAAGCTTAAAGCTAAAATAATTAAAATTGGTTATGTCCATACAGCATGTTAAACTTTACAAAGCGTTCTTCCATATTCCTCTAGTGGTCAATATAATACCATGAAGGAAAAAGTAAAACTCAGAAAAATTAAGTGACTTAGCCAAATCAATTTGTCAACATATCACACTGCCAACCCTAAATAACATGTTGGTTTATATACAATTTATCTCCAGAATCATGTAATTTTGGGGGATAAAACTCAGTAGCTTTGCAGATGTGGAAACTGAGAGGCCTAAAGATATTAAATGACTTGCTCAAACATCACAGACTTGGTTAGTGAGAGAGTCAGAACTGATACATAATGTCTACAAAGTACATCTTACAAGGACATTTTACAATAACATATGGAACATGATATCTTTAGAATCAATTCTATTACTGTCACTTTACTGAGATGATCCTTGGAGATAAAATAGTTTTCTAGGCAGAATTCTGGAGACTTCCTCATATAAGCCAGTTTGGAAACACTAGACTTGGACTTGGTGACCCCAGATCTGCTATGTTACACCATGTAGTTTTATGCAAGATATATTCCTCTCTCAAACTATAGTTTCTCATATGTAAAAAGAGTACACTAATATCTATGCTACCTAACTTACAGAACAATTTTAAGGAATAAATTAGAATATTTACAGAGTACTTTGTAAAGCCATAAGACTTCACATAAATGGAAACTTTGCTATTGCTATTATTCTCAAACAGTTAAAAGCAACACAATTTCATATTAAAATATAGTTAAATTGTAGTTTATCTTATTTTAAAGTCAAATAAACATGTTTATAATTCTGGATTTAATTATAAAATAAAATTATCAGTTCCATATTCAAAGTAGAAGTGAATTTTATTTGAAACTGATAATCACTGTTACATACAGCTTTCTGTTCTTCTTAATTATATAAGACTAATAAATAACTTACAAGGTTGCTCTCTTTGTCTGTTTTCTCCTACCTTTCCTTCTGACTTTTTGATTAGCTCTTCCTTACAGAATCCTAGAGTTAACTAAAAAACTAAGTGAAACAATAAACAACCTTGGCCAAGTTGTAGATTATAAAATGGTCTCAAACAAATCTTCCGTATAATTCTGTTTATCACCAAAATTTCTAAATTTTATTAACAAAATCACCAGGAAGAAATAGAAAAATTCTATTTAAAATAACTACAGATTATACAAAATACCTGGGATCTACCTGCCAAGACACAGAATTATAAGAATACAAATATAAAACATTATTTATACAAATTAAGGCATACATCAATAATAGAGTAGATATTAATTGCTTATAGGTAGGCCAAGCCAATATAATAAAAATGGTAATACTATCTAAATAAATTTACTATTTAGTACCATATCAATCAAGCTGCCAATGAATTGCTTGGGAGAGCTGGGAAAAATAAAAAATTCACTTATAGGAACAAAAAGGGGGTCAATGGGATCAAGGAATCATGGGATCAAGGAAAAATCAAGGGATCAATGAAAAAAATTGGGAAGGAAGGGGGTATATTAGTACCAAATTTCAAGCCATATTACAAAACTACACTCATCAAAACAATCTGGTACTAGGAAGAGAAGATGATCAGTTGGACAGATTAGTTACACAACATACAGAAGCAAATTAGCACAATATCCTAGTGTTTAATAAACTCAAAGAATTATAGCTAACAAGATAAGAACATACTATTCAACAAAAATGTTAAGAAACACTAAAAAGCAGTCAGGCAGAGGCTAGATATAGACCAGTCTTTCACTCACATACCAAGAAAGTTCCAAATGGTCACATGATTTAGACATAAAGGATGATATTGTTTGGTCATAAATTCTTCCCTTCTGCATACATCTGACAGGTAAATTATTCCTTTCTCTCCTACTTTGTCGTTTGTCTTTAACAGGTCTGTTTGCCTGAGGCAAAGTCAATCAGTGATTAAGCCTTACTTAATACAATGTGTTCCTCTTTGTTGCCAAAGAAGACCATGCCATCAGAGAAATGATGACATGACTTGCACCTGACTTTTGTTTTTAGTGAGGGAGGACTGTGCAGGTCACCAGTCTCACTTCTCCTCCAGAACCATCTGAATCCACTAAATGAGGCAAAGAAAGACCTCTTTAAAAAAAAAAAAATAGATCTAGGAGGGCAAGTTCCTCAGGATTTCTGACCAAAACAGAAACAACTGCTATTTACATTCACTGTGGGTCAATTGGGGCCCAAACAGTTACCAAGTAGGATTTGGCCTGGGACCTATTACTGGCCAATCAATGAGAGCCAGAGTGATCTGGGGTTAAGGCTGGTCTTTAAGAAAAAAGGAAAAAAAGTTTCAGACATTAAAATTTTAAATTCCCAACATGTATAACCTATATCAAATTGCTTACCAACTTAGGAAGAGGGAGAGAAAAAATTTGGAATTCAAAAACTTATAAAAATGAATGTTAAAATCTGTATTTACATATAAGTAGAAAATATAAAATACTACTAAATTTTCCATATCAGTAAAATGAGGAGCTTGGACAAAACAATTTCTAAGTCCTTCCTCCTTCAAATCTGTGACCCAATATAAGTATTAGCACCATTTTGAAACTATGAAGGCTGAGTTGAGATCAGATAATTTGAATTTGTAGAGAGACACAGAATAAACAATGGAGTGACACCCAGGATTGAGGATTACCAAAACATATCTCAACAGCTAAAAGACAAGGGGTCAAGGAATTCAAGTATAGCTTTTTTGAACAGGTCAGTTACAGGGACAACACTATGAAGGAAAGAAAACACGGCCATAACAAAGGTAAATGATTGAGAATAAACTGGAATTAGATAATCAGAGATCCAAGTGAAGCTTAAGAACATGTTTAAGGGGAGTGAGATAAAAGGATATCTGGAAAAGCAAGAGACTGTAAACAGAGAATTTCAGAGCTTCAGATTTTAAGGGCAGAACAGTTTAGAAGGATGATGAGTCCTGAGGAAGGAATGATGACACTTGTGTAGCTAAGGAAGAAGAGAGAGGATGATCAAGTGAGAAGGTGAATGTACAAGGAGGCCAAGATATCTGAAAGGTCATCAGTGTAAATAGTCAAATCGTAAAGGATGAGCACAAGGTTTGATGCAGATAGAAAAAATGGCTAACACTTTTATACAACAGTTCAAGCAACACAACAGGAAGTTAAATTGAGCTCCTTCACACAGAGAGAGAATGTTCAAAAATATGATTTAAAAAAAAAGCATTTTCTAAAATTTTGTTATATGCCTACAAGCTTAAACGGAAAAATATTCTGAATAAGTCTGAAAAGCAACAAGGTAAAAGAAGTTGTATTCTAGCAGATGACAGGCTTTACAAAGCTCTGACACTAATTTGATTAATGACCCTGAATATTTGCTAGATAAGAGGAGATGTTAATGTTAATACAATAATAACAAATATAAATTTCTCATTTTATAATCTTATTGTAATCTTCATTGTTTCTATCAGCAAAAATATGACTTTTTTGTGCTAAACTACAGATAACAGGGCAAACAAAGGGAAGAGTTTAGCTGACTAAAAACAATGTATGTCCATAACTAATGTGACATACAGAAAGAAGCCTTTAAGTATTGGGAATGTAAGAAAATTATCAACTGAAGACATATGCCCCACCTAGTCTAGGAGGCCTTCTCATTTTTTCCTGTTTGTGAATGAAAGGAAAAATTTTGAAATTAACATTTGTAGTGTAATGTGTGCTCTCTACTACATCTTTAGCTACAAAAGAATTGGCTTGCGTTACAATCTTCTCATTTTTGCTCTAAGTTATACCAGGGAAGATCAAGATAGTGATGAACCACAAGTATT
This sequence comes from Bettongia penicillata ogilbyi, assembly GCA_023548195.1. NCBI lineage: Eukaryota > Metazoa > Chordata > Mammalia > Diprotodontia > Potoroidae > Bettongia > Bettongia penicillata. Next base: position 5,977,878 of record JAJHZJ010000245.1, on the reverse strand, counting down.
TAATGGATCTGGATTTAATTCCTCTGAAAAGGGGGTTAGGGTATAGTTAAGAACCAACTGGGGGGGGGCGGGTTTTAGTCCATTTGCGTCAAGTAGTAAAACTTTCATTTTTACATTAAAGCAACTCCTTAAAGGTCTACTATGCACTCATATAAGTATTAAAGGAGACATCTAAAATGGCAGTTTGAGGGAGCTAGGGGAATAGTGGATAGAGCACTGGGCCTGAAATCAGGAAGACATGAGTTCAAGTGTGCCCTGGGCAAGTCACTTAACCTGTCTGCTTCAGTTTAATTGACTGTGAAAGGGAGGTAATAAAAGTACCTAACTCACAAGGTTGTTGTGAGGGATCAAATGAGATATTTGTAAAGAAAAATAAAATGGGCATTTCTCACAAATGCTTATCCCGTTCTCTCCCCGAGTTACAGCCAAAATAGTTCAAAATTTTTAATTAAAATGTTGCTACAATAAGAAAAACTATTCTTTAACAAAAATCACTAGTATTTAAGTATAAGAAAGATTCTAATTATATCAGTTCCAGATTATAAAATGCCACATTGGAAATCTCTAATTTATGTAAAACAGTAACTTACCCCACTAACTTACCCCATCCGTACTGTTTTTAAATTTATATATTTTAATCAACTGCACAACGTGCTTCTTACATACAATATAAAATGGGTTTCAATCAAAACAAAATTATTTGTTGCAATACTTAAATCACTGCAGAATGCAGATATTCTGTCTGTAGGTATTCAGGGATTTAAAGACATTATATATTATTTCCTTATTTACTGTCAGTGAAATCACAGATAAAAATAGTACTGAGGTTCATTCACTTTATATAAATAATCCTTGTGAATTCTGACAATACAAGGGTTAATAATGACTATTCTCCTTAAAAACTTTATTTTCAACACCTATCCTAAAATTTGACCCAGATAATAATATAGTATATATATATATACATAAAACTCCTCCTCCTTCTTTATCCTTTCCCTCCTTCCTCCTCTACCTTCTTTTGCAAGGTGTTTGTCAAACTGAGATCTTTTCAAGACCTTAGCTTGAACAGGCCAAGACTCCAGAACAAATGGCAACCTGTACGAGTAGAAAAGGAGCTACCCAGTAGGTACCAAACTGGAACTGGCCAGTTGAGCAACCTGGCTTCCTCCCTTTCTTCTCCCCTCCCCAGACACTGCTCAACACTTCTCACTTTCTTTACTCTCACACAAAAACAGTTACATTAACTAAATCTTTTGAAAAATACATCTGCCAAACATTTTTCAAAACTGCAAGGCTTGAGTGATAAATGTAAACTCAGTAAGATATAGCTTATGTACAAATATAAGTCTATGACAGAAATGTTTATTTTTCATGGGAAAACATCACTCACAGGGGCTCAGATCCATTGTTGAAGATCTCTGAGTAAACCCCCTGAGGGAACTGAGCCCCCTGTGGTGGCCCTGCCCCAATCTGAGCAGCTGAACTTAATCTCACTCTGAATAGCAGCCCCACCCCCACTGAAAGCCCTGAGGCTGGGAAGCAGCATTTGAATCTCAGACCCCAAGCACTAGCTGGGGGGATCTGGAGGCAAGGTGGGTGGGGAGAGGAAACTCAGAAGTCAAGTAACTGACTGGGAAAATGCCCAGAAAAGGGAAAAAATAATAAGACCATAGAAGGTTACTTTCTTGGTGAACAGATATCTCCTCCCATCCTTTCCAATGACGAAGAACAACGCTTACCATCAGGGAAAGACATAGAAGTCAAGGCTTCTGAATCCCAAACATCCAAAATAAATATTCAATGGGCTCAGGCCATGGAAGACCTCAAAAAGGATTTTGAAAATCAAGTTAGAGAGGTGGAGGAAAAACTGGGAAGAGAAATGAGAGAGATGCAAGAAAAGCATGAAAAGCAGGTCAATACCTTGCTAAAGAAGACCCAAAAAAATGCTAAAGAAAATAACACCTTGAAAAACAGGCTAACTCATTTGGCAAAAGAGGTTCAAAAAGCCAGTGAGGAGAAGAATGCTTTCAAAAGCAGGCTTAGCCAAATGGAGAAGGAGGTCCAAAAGTTCACTGAAGAAAATAGTTCTTTCAAAATTAGAATGGAAAAGATGGAGGCTAATGACTTTATGAGAAACCAAGAAATCACAAAACAAAACCAAAAGAATGAAAAAATGGAACATAATGTGAAATATCTCATTGGAAAAACAACTGACCTGGAAAATAGATCCAGGAGAGACAATTTAAAAATTATGAAACTACCTGAAAGCCATGATCAAAAAAAGACCCTAGACATCATCTTTCATGAAATTATCAAGGAAAACTGCCCTGATATTCTAGAACCAGAGGGCAAAGTAAGTATTCAAGGAATCCACCGATCACCGCCTGAAAGAGATCCAAAAAGAGAAACTCCTAGGAACATTGTGGCCAAATTCCAGAGTTCCCTGGTCAAGGAGAAAATACTTCAAGCAGCTAGAAAGAAACAATTCCAGTATTGTGGAAATACAATGAGGATAACACAAGATCTAGCAGCTTCTACATTAAGGGATCGAAGGGCTTGGAATATGATATTCCAGAAATCAAAGGAACTAAGATTAAAACCAAGAACCACCTACCCAGCAAAACTGAGTATAATACTTCAGTCTTTCAATGAAATAGAGGACTTTCAAGCGTTCTTGATGAAAAGACCAGAGCTGAAAAGAAAATTTGACCTTCAAACACAAGAATAAAGAGAAGCATGAAAAGGTAAACAGCAAAGAGAAGCCATAAGGGACTTACTAAAGTTGAACTTACATTCCTACATGGAAAGACAATATTTGTAACTCTTGAAATTTTCAGTATCTGGGTAGTTGGTGGTATTACACACACACACACACACACACACACACACACACACACGGCACAGAGTGAACTGAATAGGATGGGATCATATCTTAAAAAAATTAAGTGGTGAGAGAGAACTATATTGAGAGGAGAAAGGGAGAAATGGAATGGGGCAAATTATCTCTCATAAAAGAGGCAAGCAAAAGACTTTGCAGTGGAGGTAAAAAGAGGGAAGCTGAGAGAAAAACATGAAGCTTACTCTCATCACATTCGACCAAAGGAAGGAATAAAATGCACACTCATTTTGGTATGAAAACCTATCTTACAATACAGGAAAGTGGGGGAGAAGGGGAGAAGCAGGGTGGGGGGGGATGATGGAAGGGAGGGAAGTGGGAGGAGGGAGCAATTTGAAGTCAATACTCTTGCGGAGGTACAGGATCAAAAGAGAGAATAGAAGCAATGGGGGACAGGACAGGATGGAGGGAAATATAGTTAGTCTTACACAACACGACTATTATCGAAGTCATTTGCAAAACTACACAGATATGGCCTACATTGAATTGCTTACTTCCCAAAGGGAATGGGTGGGGAGGGAGGGATGGGGGGAAGTTGGAACTCAAAGTTTTAGGAACAACTGTTGAATACTGTTCTTGCTACTAGGAAATAAGAAATACAGGTAATGGGGTATAGAAAGTTATCTGGCCCCACAGAACAAAGAGAAGATGGGGACAAAGGAAGGGAGGGATGTTAGAGGAGAGGGCAGATTGGTGATAGGGGCAATTAGAATGATCAGCATTTTGGGGTGGGGGGAAGGGAGAAATGGTGAGAAAATCTGGAACCCAAAATTTTGTGAAAATGAATGTTAAAAGTTAAATAAATAAATTTTAAAAAAAGAAAGACCCATCCCAGACTTACTCTTCTCAGGCTATCTACAATGTGCAAATACGATAAGACATATCCTTTTTGGCCTCAGACAATAAAAAAAGCAGGTGCTTTAAGGAAAAAAAAGGCCTATGTACAGATTTCAACTAGATTTCTAGCAACTCAAACTATCCAAGAGTGGAAAAAATTGACTGCCTTAGCAGATAGCTAGTTAATCATCAGTAAAGTCTTTAAACATGGTTTAACAATTAAAAGCGCCCTTTAAAATTTGCATTTTCCATGTCTGACTAGTGATTTATACTATCTTTAAAACCATTTTAAGAATAGGTTTTACTATAAACATATTGCCACCTAGTGGCTCAATTCACATTTAACAAAAAAAAAATCATCTCAAAGGTTCAACTTTATTTTCAATTAAAAAAAACACCCTAAACATTAAATTTCTATATATTAACCTTTTTCTGTTTCAAGTTTCTCTAACTATAGTAGCAAAATGAAGACTGTTTGAAAAATTGTCAATGCTGGAGCATCTTTTTGGTAATCTAGAATTTTTAACAACACCTTCAGGCATCAGACTTTATTAGATTTTTAGGTTGAATATTTATGACTATGCTTATTTTTAAAAAATCTTAAAACATTAAGAGAAATATTTTCCATATCAGAATACCTCTAAATCATCTACCTAACTTGAAGTTAAATCTGTCTACAAAATGTTAAGAATCTGCAAGACATTCTGGCCAACTCTTTAGCAATCTGGTTCCCTCACATAAACTACTCCACTTTTCCCTGTGATCTTCACTTTTATATGCTATCTGGATTGTAAACTTTGCTCAAAATGTTATTAACACTGCATTGAATCTGTACAGTGCTATTCATAGGATATATACAACAAATATTTGTTAGCTAAGTGAGAATTTAATAAATTTATAAGAGTTCCAGTTTATGTGAGAAATAAGATGGAAGGCTAGACATTTTCTCTGATTCCTATGATCTCTTAAAATCTACAAAACAGAAATTATGCATCAAAGGTAAAGCAATTTCATCTATCTCCATGGTCTAGGGGATAACCAAAATCTAAAGGAAAGGAAAGAAAAAAACCAAAAACGTATGAATTGATGTTCACTGACTCTAAGCTCACTCAACGCTCCTTTCTCACTTCACATGCTACCAACAGCAAGGATGAACTAGCACATGACTTCCAACCAGAGACAATTCTAACCACTCAAATGTTACTTGGGGGCAGAGACCTAGCCTGTGGAACAGTGAGTTAACCATAGTAAAAGGAAGTAGAGACATTCTGAGATGTAGTCCCCAAGGAAACTACCTCCAGAGGGGAGTCGGGAAATGAGCAAGAGAGGAAAATAAGGAGAGGGAAAAAAATGAAATTACCAAAAATTTCAGAAAGAAGAAATCTCAGACTTTGAACATACACAGATAAATCAACAGGAAAAGCACTGAGAAGGAAATATGGCCTTCATACCTGGTAAACTAGAAAACAGAAAGCCTAGAGACAACCAAAGGATACTGGGTCTCCCAAAAGAACATACAAGGACAAAAAAAATTTCAATACCATAATGAAGGAAATAAAAGAACTACCCAAAACTTCTGAACATAGAAAATGAAATGCTAAATGGAAAAATTCGCAGGTTGACTTCAGAAAAAACCCAATACTACAAATGCTAAGATACACAGTAGTTAAATTTAAAAATTCGATTCAGAAAAAAAAATTCTACAAGCAATCAAGAGAAAGGACATCAAATAAATATAAAGGAAATTTGAATAATATAAGACAATTCTGCACCCACTAGAAAAGATAGGAGGGAATGAAAAGTGTTTCAAAGACTGACAGAATTCAGGTTGCAGCCCACAGTAAAGTACTCTTAAAATATAAACTGAATCATACATGGGGAAAAAAAAAAGGTGGTTGTTCAATAATAAAGAGGCAATACAAATTTGAAATATTTTTGGAAAGAAAACCAGAACTGAAGAGATTATTTGCTTCTTGAGTACACCAAATAAGAAAAATAAAGGAGTAAATACAAATAGTGGCCAAGGAAAGTAACAGAGTGATAGTAGTGAGACTAGTAAAGTAAGATAATTTTTTCTAAACGTACATAAGGAGACAAGGGTAAGGGCAGAAATCTGGTGAAGGTACCAGTGAAGAGGAGAGAGAAGGCATTATGGACAGAGTTTGAAACTGCCCTGCCTACAGTGAATTGATGGGATTTTTTGTTTTGTTTTATTTGTGGGACTACATTACAATATGAAAAAATGGTACATGAAAGGGAGAGAAGAGGGGGAAAAATGTGATGTTGCAGAGTAAAATCAAGAACTAACAATGAGAGGAAGGTGACCTCTGTGGCCCCACAAAGAAAGGAGCCTATAGGGAGTGCATGAGGAAGAGAGGGGAAGGATTGAAAAAGGAGAGAAAGGAAGGAGGCCTTACTTTGGTGGTGGAATGAGGTTCCATTGATAAATGCTTCTATGGGTGAAAAGAGTTGATCTGTAAAGCAATATGGGAACCTTGCACTGGGTGTGGCCTGGAGTATTTGGTGTTTGAAAAGTCTACTCATTCAACCAGCGGTGGAGAATTGGAACCACAGATACCTGGAGGAGTAGGACTGCATGGGGCCACGGAGAGATTTTAAAGTAAACAGGGAAAGTTTAACAGGATAGGGTATATATCAGTGGTGGACTGTATAATTAGGAACATGAAGGGGGAGGGACCTACCATGGGGCAGCATCTACCTGCAATAATTGGCACTGTTCTGACATATAACAGAAAAGAGGAATCCGAGTCTAAGATGGATATCCTGGAAGTTTTGAATGCAAGAGACACAGAGAAAGAGAAACCAGAGAAATTATAGGGGTCATGAATCAGAGAATGAGTGTTCAGAGTAGAAAAGAGAGGATGAATAACCAAGGGATGAGAAAAATTCTTTTTGGAAAGGGAAACAAAAACTGAAAATTTTTAAAAATTAATGAACAGGACTTGTGGCATGGTGGAAAGGAATAATATACTTGCCTGAAGGGGGGAAAAGTGGGAGAAAGAAGAATTATATTATGGATAAAAGCAGGAAAAGAAAAAAACTACCAAGCAATACATTGAAGGAAAAGGGATAACAACAGAAGGGGATTAAGAGTAGAACAAGGCCACCTTAAAAAAAATTAAGGTAAAGTACCAAAGGAACATAATACTGTGCTAGCAAGAGGGGGAGAAAATCACAACTTGAAAAAAAACAGTAATAAAGATAGAAAAAATATAAACCTGTCATAAATTTAAATGCAAATGAATTAATTCAATAAACTGAAGACATGACAGACTGCATAAGAAATAAAATCCTACAATCTGTTACGTACAAGAAATACAATAAAGCAAAGACATCACAAAATAAAAGAGGATGGAAAAAATTTTACTATGCATCAAGTAAATCCAAAAAAGTAGTAGTTGCAACCATATTTTCTGTCAAGCAAAAACAAATATTACAAAAACAGAATGGGATAAACAAAGAAATTGTATTATGCTAAAAAGCATAGGAAATAAACAGCATCAGTAATAAACTTATTTACTCTAAATGCCTTACTATGTAAGTTCACAAGGAAATGTTATCTAAACTCCAAGACATAGACAGTAACACAATAATGACAGAAAATTTTTAAATTTGTTTTCTCAGTTTTAAATAAATCTAATAGAAATAGAAACAAAAGGAAAAATATGAACTGAACTGCTGGAGAAACTAAAATTTTAAAACTCACAGCATCTTGTAAATGGGACAGTGAAAGAACATATATATTTCTCTGCACCACACGGAACTTTTACAAAAATTTATCATATACTAGCATATAGAGATATCAAAAACACGCTTTAAAAAAACAGAAATAGTTAATACAGCCTAAACAGACCATGAGGCAATAAAAATGCTCATTGGTTCAGGGATCACAAACAAAAGATACAGATCCAAATGGAGATTTAACAATGAAATCCTAAATAATGAGAGGATCAAAAAATAAATCACAAAAACAATTCATAACTATAAAAAGAAAAATAATGATGAGCCAACACACTAAAATTTCTGGGATACAGCTAAAGTAGCCCTCAAGGAAAAAATTATATTTTTATACATATACATTAATAAAACAGGATGAGAGGATTAATAAACTAAATAAAAATTAAATAAAAAAACTAAAGCATCCACACGGATACAAACTAGATTATAGCACCCGTTATTCTTGGACCTGACAGTCTAGTGATGGTGTTCATGCTGGCACTCAGGAATTGGGAGTGATGCCAGGGGCACATGGGAGCTAGGATTGTGGAGATGACTGATCTGAGAAAGCACTGGTCAATGTTGATGGCTCAAGACTTGGATAAAGCATAGGAATGGTGAATCTGCATGCTTCTTTCTGTTTTCATCCTTGTAACCAGAGTCTAGGAGTGAGAGAGGAAAGGAAGTATGATAGTATATTATAGTCCTTAAACATTTAACTATTGTTTTGCTGGCCCAGGTCAATGTGGCTGAGCTTTCAAGGTCCTAAAACATCTGTGAAAAATATTTCTCACGTTTTCTCAGCGTTGCTTTATTGAGTGAAGGTCTTAACCAGAGATAATGCTAACTCAACAACTTACACTCAGAATCAAAAAATTGAGGAAAATGACATACATGCCCAGAGGATATTTTTCCAGAGCTGAAATTGTGACAACTGTCTCTGAAGTATCTCATCACTCTGTAGCAAGGTTATCATGGCCATTCTAGAAAAGAGGGGATAAGGAATAGAAGGAAGACCTCAGTGTCTTCAAGCTTGTCAAATACATATTACTGCCCTCTTTCCCTATGTCACTACTATCAAGGAGGTAAGATATTTGTTTTGTGGGACAAGCTGCTGCTAGGAGTCCTGAGAATGGCACCAGCCTTTCTCCCACTCTAAGGCTGCCTCTACCCCAGGCTTCTGAACTGGTATTAGGACAGCCCATTTATACTGTGATGGCTGAGCTATGTGTGTTATGAGGAGAACAGGATGAGGCTTCTTTGTGACAGGGTAGCTCTGGGGATTCTGGGAATCTGAGTATTTGTGTATCCCGGGGTTTGGGGGCAGTTAGAGGAGGGAGAAATCTGATGTGTAGGGCTGTGCCCTCTGGTGTAGTCTGTGCCTGAGACCTAAAGACACTTTTCTTTTCTTTTTTGAGGCAACCGGGGTTAAGTGACTTGCCCAAGATCACACAGTTATTAAGTGTCTGAATCCAAATTTGAACTCAGGTTCTCCTGATTCCTGCGCCAGTAATCCATATACCATACCACCTAGCTGTCACTGCCCCTGCACTTTTTTTCCCCAAATGTATACATTTTTAATATTTGAAATAATTACATGGTAAAACCTTTTCACATTTCCATTTAAGAACAGAGTTTTCAAAAGTCCCCTCAAAATAAATCTAGTAAAACAGGGAAGCATAGCCAACAAAAGGTTAAAATGAGACAAATTCCGGCCAAAGACAACTTAGGAAGTCAGCAGGAAAGGTGTGTGACCCTGATTGAAGTGCACATGGTAGCAAGACAAGAAGTGGATCGTGGAGGCAGCAGCGACTCCGTGACCTAAGTCTAGAGATGCTAAGGGGGTTAGTTGAACAACTGGTCAGAAAGAGATTATAAGGACCCTTTGCTTGCAATGGGCACAGGACTTGAGGTTATCAACTCCACTGCCCATATGCAGTTTCAGGCCAGAGCTAGAAGAACAAAAATAAGAGCCACTCCTCAAGTGATAAATGGTCAAAGGATAATAGTAAACAGTTTTCAGAAGAACAAATCAAAGCTATGAATAAGCATACAAAAAAAATTCTAAATCATTAATAGAGAAATGAAAATTAAAACACCTCTGAGATGCCACCTCATATTCATTAAACTGGCCAACATGACAGAAAAAAATGACAAGTGCTACTAGCATAGATGTAAAAAAATAGGTACACTAAATGTATGGCTGATGGAGCTGTAAAATGGTCCATTCTGGAGAAAAATTCAGAATGTGCCTGAAAGGCTTTAACACTGTGCAAACCCTTTGACCCAATAACACCACTACTGAGACTGTACCCCAAAGAAATCAAAAAGGAAAAGTACTCATATATACAAAAATATTTATAGCAATTCTTTTTGTGGGAGCAAGGAAGCGGAAGGAATTGAAAACTAATGAGATTCTCATCAATTGAGGAATGGCTGAACAAGCTGTGGTACATGATTGTTATGCATTACTATTGTATTGTAAGAAATGATGAAAGGGATGGTGTTAGAAAAACCTTGGAAGACTTGTAAACAAAATGAAGTAAGCAGAAGTAGGAAAACACTGTACACAGTAATAATAATGTTGTAATGATAATCAATTGTAAAAGACTTACCTATTCTGATCACAATGATTCAAACAATTCCAAACAGAGATTAATTCTTTATATTTGTATCACCATTACCTAGTACTGTTCCTGGCATATAGTATAGACTTAATAAATGCTTGAAATTGATTATTAAAGTATCCAAATTATTCTGACACCACAGTCCCTCAACTACAGAAGATGGATCAAAAGTAAACATCATTCTCCCCATTTTGCAAATGAAAGCCAGTCTTATAACTTTGCTTAAGTCAACAGGCACAACAACTGAATGATCTAAGGCCAAGATCAAAGAAATCAAGTATGAAAACACATTTTCAAGTTGACCATGGAAATGATAAGGTCATTCAGGGACTAGTATAAAAATTTTAGAAGATATTTTGCAGTACTGAAAGAAAATCTGAGAAGTCCTAGATTCTACTTCCCCTTTAAAAGTTCTCCTTTCTCTTCAATGCTAAAGTTACCTAAAATCATTAAGAAATTTCTTCACATTAAATACAGAAGAAAATAAGAATATTCTGGACAACCTAAAAAATTATAAACACATTATTTATATCTAAGGGTGATGAGGAATTTCCCCAAGTGAGTTTTGTAGGTGACAGAAGATTTGCCCTTTAAGTACCAAAACAATTGTTTTGGTACTTAAACAGAATTATTTGGAAACTGAATAATTCAATTTACCTGTACTCTCAAACAACTACCTGAATATAATCTAACCTTTTCTTAATGATTCAGAGCCACCATTGTTAACATCAGTTTTTGTACTATGAACACTACATACTAAATGGCCTCAGATTACTATGGTATTTAAATTCCCTTTTTCTATATCCTCTTTCAAAAATTACTTCTGGATGAATGTCCCTTTCAGTCTGATGTTATTACATCAACGAGTTGGGAAAAGAAGGCTTATTAGAATTCTGGACAAAATAAGAGGCAAAAATAAGACTAATAAGAGATCTCCTAGATATACATGAGCTTTGACAACATGGATTTTCAAATATATATTTGATTCCTTGGAGGCTTTTTCCCCCTTATTTTTTGGTCTCTGTTTTCTCAAGCTACTTACTAGTTAAGTGGCATACAGGTAAAGTGATGTTTTACCAAAATTTTTAATCAAAGTACAGTAGTTTTCTTTAAAATAATTATAACAGATAATGAAATTTCAAACAAAGCATACTATGGCCTTGGTTCTTGCTCCAACCCTTTCCCCCATTCATCAAGAAAAAATTCTGATCCACATTAATTTCCATGGGAATAATTCCATAGAATGTTTAAACATTAGCAGAGATACATCATGGCACTCACATAAGAAAACTTAAGTTATCTTTTTTTTAACAAGTCATGTTGCTTTCAAAAACTGATGCTACAATAGGTTTTGAGTACATACAAGCATTATGGAAAAAGTTACTTAACATTAAAAGCTCATTTATAATATATAGATCTTCATGTTAATGTAGTTCAATGCATACTATATAATCTTAACAAATATAAGCCTAAAACTTTAAATAACTATTTTGCAACAATGATCTTCTAAAAACACACCCTAAGTCTATTGAGATCTTTAAGCAATAATACATTAGTTCTACTTAGATAAAAGTAATAAAATTTAAAGAAAGAGTTTTTCTGTAGTTACCTAGGAAATTCTTAGTGACAACAAAATGGATGAGATGGCATGGAAGGAAGATTTCATTTTCTGATTCTAATAGAGTTCTAGACTACTCCCACTCAGGTTCCTCCTTACTCCACCTAGTTCCCTAGGTTGAAAGTTATTTCACCATTACTTGGAACTCTTCAAGCAGCCATAACAAGACTAACCAGATTCTTGTCAAACCTCTTCCAAGCAAACCAGAAAAACTCTAAGTAACCAAGGCAAGAAAAAAGGTGGAGAGGGGAGCACACATACTCCACCAATCATAGAAGTCTCCATCTTAAACTTTTTTCAACAGGAGTCACAGATTGCTTTACCATCTTCAAACATAGGACTTTTGAGGGTGAAATTCTTGTTCAATTACAATACGGAAAAGTGAGGTTTTGTTTATTGTTTAAACTTTCCTTTGTCCCAGGGTTAACTGTTCCAAAATTTACTCAACTGGGTAACAGCAATTCTCTGTAAACAGCCATATGAAAATGTACTACCTTTCCAACTCCCCACGGTGTAATTTTCAATAATTGACTCCTTTTTTAATATTCCAGTACTACAACGATGATCTCGTCCCCATCCATGCTTGCCTAGATTAGGCCATTTTTATCCATGTCCTGGAAATTTGCTACAGAGGTTCTTCCCAACAAGCTAAGGCCTTTTCTGCATGTTCTTCAGGAAGCATGGATAACCAGAGAGCATTTGAGCTGTTTGCCCTTTTTATCTCCCACTACTTATCTATTTCTCTGATAATAGCTATTACAGTGCTACTTCTTTATAATTCCTCATTCATAATGTACTGTTGCCTACATTCACCTACCATATGCCTCTCCGTTGGCTTTTGGGTGATACTAAAGTTGAATTCTTCAACCAAAGTAATCTTTACTAATAAGTATCCAAAAATGCATCTGAATATAAGACTGATAAACTGACACGGCCAAAATTATACACAAAAAAATATATTCCAATATGCTGTTTCTGATGGCTAGATCCTAAAAGTTATCATTAATAGCTCAATATTAACTCAGAGGGTACAGAGTTTCTAGGTGATTCCTCCAGAGATTTGTCCTTGTCCCTATGCTAGCTGAAATTTTCATCAGTAACTTCAATGAACCAATGCTTATCAAATTTTCCGATAATCCAAAGCTCAAAACTCAAATCAAAATGGGCCACTAAACCTTACATAAGGATTTCTCAGGCCACATACTGACTTAGAAAATCACATATTAACATGATCTATGTTCTTCTGTGTTTTGCATTTATTCTATTAATCTGATTCTTGTCTCCTCTCAAGTGTTGCAGCCCTGCATTTGACACCTTTTTCAGATAAGAGAATAAAGATCTACAACCATCATGATCACCTAAGAAGATGGGCCAAATGTAATAAACTGAAATATAATATAGGTCAATGTAAAGTACAGTGTATTTATTTGTTCAAAAGTTACTAATAATCTCTCAGTTGTCAAATCTAAAGGCCTTTTCTCTATTCTCATCTTTCTTGGCTCCTCTATAGCCTTTGAAACTGGCTATCACTCTCTCCTTGATACTCTCTTCTCTCTAGGTTTTCTTGACTCTACTCTCTCCTGGTTCTCTTCCTACCTAACAGTTCCTTCTCAGTCTCCTTTGAATACTTATCCAGGTCAAGCCTGCTTCTGCTTCTGTGGCTAGTCTCCTTGCCACAAGTATCTCTCTACTCCATCCAGTCCATCTTCCATGCAGCACCAAAGTGACTTTCCTAAAGCACAGGGTCCCATCATGTCACCCCTTTCTTTACTCAATAAACTCCAGTAGCTCCCTGTCAACTCCAGCTGGTGTTCAGATTTCATAATCTGCTTCCCTTCACTTCTCTAGCCTTCTTATATTTTACAGTTCCCTTACTGGGATATTTGTGAGAAAGGACTGTCTATTGCCTCTCTTTGCGTCCCCAGCATTTAGCACAGTACCTGGCATATAAATGGCACTTATTGTTTATTAACTAATTATCCATCTCTATGACCTCAAATCTCTAGCTATCTATTGGACATTTCAAAATGGATGTTTCATAAACATCTTAAACTCAACATATGCAAAATTAAAATTTTCTTTCCTGCTAAAACTCCTCCTCCTCCTAATTTCTCTATTATTGTCAAGGATACTACCATCCTCCCAGTCACTAGGCTTACAATCTATGTGGTGTCCTTGACTCCTACTCTCTCACCTCCCCACCCCACATCCAATCATTTCCAAACCCTAAGATTTCTTATCCTTCCCATATATCCTTTTATCCTCTGACACTAAAACTTCCCTGGGGTCCTTCATCCCTATACTATTGTAGTATGGCATGCTGGTTGTTTCCCCTGCCTTAAATCTATTCTTATTTTAACCCATCCTTCCTCCACTCAGTTGTCAAACAGTTCAAATCTAATCATGTCATCCCACTATTCAATCAATTCCAACGGCTTCCTATTACCTCCAGGGTCAAATACAAAATCTTCTGCTAGGATGTTAAAGTCCTTCAAAACCTGGACCCTTCCTACCTTTCCATTCTTCTTACACCTTTCACTCTCCATGTATTCTGTGGTCTAATGACACTGACCTTCTCCTTCATCTCCCAACTCCGGGCATTTTCACTAGCTGTCCCCCATGCCTGGAACTCTCTCCCTCCTCATCTCACCCTCCTAGATTTTCTAGCTTCCTTCAAGTCTCAAAAGAAATCCTAACATTCCACATGAAGTCTTTCTCCATCAACCTAATTCCAGTAATGCCTTCCCTCTGTGTACTATCTGTAATATGTTCTGTGTATCTTGTCTATTCATAGTCATTGCTCCTTAAGAGCAAACTGTCTTTTGCCTTTTTCTGTATCCCCAATGTTTAGCACGGTATCTGACACATAGTAGGAGCTTCCTGACCTGATGACATGGTTTAAAAAAAAATCAGTAACACAAGTTTGAGGTGGGTGGAGACATAATTAGAAAACTAGTTCTCTAGTTTAATAACAGTTTATATGAAAAAGAGGTATGACACTTTTAGCAGATTAAAAGCTTAATGTAAGTCAACAGTACAACATATGAGTCAAAAAACTAACACAATCTTAGACTTCATTAAAAGAGGCACAGTGTTCAGGACTAGAGAAATAATACTCTTTCTGTACCCAGCTCCAGTCATACCAACTTCTAAAGCAAGGATTCTAAACCTGGGGTCCATGACTTTGCTTTTTAAAAACATTTTCATAACTATATTTCAATGTAATTTGTATCCTTTGTAATCCGATATATTACATTATTTTATGCACTTGAAAACATTCTGAGAAGGGGTTCCATAGGCTTTAGCAGCCTGCCAAGAGTGTACAACATAAAAAATATTAAGAACTCCAATTCTGGAGTATTGTGTTCATTTCTGGGTGGCCCATTTTAGGAATAACACTGACAAGCATAAGTGTCCATCTGAGAATAACCAGGACACTGGTTATAGACAAAGACATATGAGGATGGGTTGAAGAAACTTGGGATGTTTAGTCCAAAGAAAAGATTTACTGAAAAAACGTGATATCCATTGTCAATGATTTGGTAAGTGGTAATGTATAAAAAAGACTAGCCTTGTACAGTCTGATTCCAAAGGGCAAAATTAACAACAAAAGTGTGAGCTATAGAAGGGCAGATTTCAATTTAGAGTAAAGAAAAACTTCCTAAGAATTAAGAGTTTCTCAAAAGCAAAATGGGATGCCCCTCACAAGAGGTCACCAAACAAAGGCTAGGTGACAGAATCTTCTAGATAATATTCCTAAACAAGTGAGAAATGAATTTGATGGAGTCTGCAGTCCCTTCCAACTCTCAAAATCTATGACTTTGTGATGTGCTATATATACATCACTCAGTATTTTTAAAAATTGAGAACTCTGGGTTTTTCACAAATACTACATATAACCTATTTGGGTGAAAAAGTTAGGCATGCATTAAAATATTATGAATAAATTGCCAAAATCTCCCTCAATGTTTTTTGTTTATCTTCAATAACATTCGTGAATGGACAGAAGTAGTGCCCCAAAAGTGATCTACATTTAGCTTTCCAAAGTATAATTTTTCTTTAATAATTATGTACAACTCATCTTTCTAAAAATACACAACAGTTCAAACAAAATATCAGAATTACTTTCCATAAAGAACTGATTGAAGAAGCTCTAAAATATCATCTGGCTTCTTTATTGTACTACCATACACGTAATTAATCCATACTCTCCACACTATGACAAACTATAGACAAGACTATAAAGTAGTACCTACCTAAGCCTTCTCTCTCTTTCCAGAGTAAATCTTTCAGTGGAAGGTAGAAAGCAAACTGAATATTTTGGTTACCAAGGTCCTTCTTATGCTGCCAATTACTGGCTAATCAATCCATTTAAAAGCACTTACTGGATATCTATTGTGTAGTAGCACTGGGGATACAAAAGTAAAATAATGACTTCCTCAAAAGAGTTACTCAAATACTCAAAGGGATCTGCGATTTCCTCACTTTGAATACTTTCAGGAATGCAGATCAGAAATCATTTATGCCTGCCCATTCTGTGCAATTCTTGTCCATGTCCTCCCAAAACTCCATCTCAGGATCTGTATGCTATATTCTGGGGACCTGTCTCAGTTTCTTCTAACACAAAGCAGATGCCCACAATCCATCTGCTATCCCTCATCCTTAACCAATCTTCTTTTTCCATCATACACTACCAAAATGACAACCTTTACTCCAATTTTTCTAAGTCTCTTATTTGGTATGTGCTACGGCTTCCATATGCCTGTCCACTAATTTCACTTGTTCAAGTCTCAGTGTTCTCAACTATAAAATGAGGGTAATACTACTTGTATTACCTACTTCATGGGGCTCTTGTGAGAAAATAAAATCTAAATCTTAAATATCTATAGAGAAAAAAAAAGATTGGCCTTGTTTTTGAGAGTAGTTTGAGGTTCATTAAAAGAGTTTTGGAAATAATTTCCCAAAGTCAATTCAATTTCCTCTCCTGTTTAATTCTAGGCCCATTTGTACTGTCTTTCTCAGTTATACACAAGCTGATGCTAAAGCTTTATATGTTATCCAACTAAGCAAATGTCATAATCTGGGCAAAGACTTTCTTCATCCACTTCATTTTCCCTATGTTCATGGCTAGATCATGAACATGTTTAGACCAAACTAATTTGAATAGTTACTGAGTATAAGTTATATCTTATCCAGGAGGTTTTAAAATGTCCTGGGGTTTGATGCTATTATAAAGTCATTTGCAAATAGAAACATCTGAAGAATTTGATTATCCATAAGGAATCTCTCTTCACCTTTTGACTCCATGAAGGATCTCCCCCATCACAGTGTCAAACACTTTTGTTGAACATTCATCTCCATTTTATATTTTGCCCATCATTCATGATCAGAAGTCAAGCAACTGATTCATAAACTTAAATACCTACTATGTGCTAGGCACTGAAGGTACAAAGATAAAAGTAAAAACACTCCTTACCTTCAAAAGAATCTAACCAGTAAAGGTGACACATATATAAGCATATGCAAAATAGATACAAAGTGATTTTGCAGGAAAGGCCTTTGAAGCTGACGAAATAAGGAAAAGCCTTCTATAGAAGGTATCACTTAAGCTGAGCTTTAAAGGAAATTATTTTTTAATATGTAGACATAAGTAGGGAATGCATTCCAAGGATGGGGAACAGCTAACACAAAGGCACAAAGGTAGGAGACGGAGTGCCATGTATGAGGAACAGCTATTTGAAAATGTGCTTCACAGGAACAGCAATAATGGGCAATAAAATTGAAAAGGAATGATGGGGCAAGGTTGTAAAGATGTCAAACATCAGAGTATTTATTTGATCTTAAAGCAGCAGTTCTCAAACTTTTTGGCCTCATGACCCCTGACCTTTTTGCCCCTCTTAAAAATTATTGAGGACCTCTAAGAGCTTTTATTTATGTGGGTATTATCTATTGATGTTTACTGCAATAGAAATTAAAACATCTTAGTATTATTATAAAAATAATTTTGACCTCATAGACTACCCTCCCCCAGAAAAGGATTTCTGGGAGTCCCTGAACCATGCTTTGCGAACCACTGCCACAGTGATAAACGGGAAACACTGAAGTTAACTGAGTAGGATGGTTACATGACTACTATATACAGCCTTTAGGTCCTCTTCCAACAAACTCTCTTCTACCCATACATCAAAATCATTCAAGATTACCTTAAAGACACAACAACACCATGACTATAAACAACTCACATTTATAAAAGTACTTTCAGGTTTACAAATCATTTGGACACAACCCTATGAAATATGGTTTATACTTATACTATAGAGACCATTTTACAGATAAGGAAACTGAGGCTCAGGGACATTATTTTCCATGGCCACATAATTACTGTCAAATCTGATATTAGAAAACATATCTTCTTACTCCAAGTCCAGTACTCTTTCTATTTTAGCACACTACTTAAATTCAAACAAATGAAGGAATATACTATACAGGTTGTTCTTGCTTTAAGTACACAGTAGCAACTTTGAGAAATGATAAGTGTTCTATTCAAAAGACAGTTTGAACCCTTAAACTTAATAAATGTTCAACTATGTCATATGTTTACAGGAAAAGAGGCCATAGTCTATTTATATCAGTGTTAATAGTCAATCAAAATTAAAGAGTCTAAATTTCTAAATCTAAATTTTGAGTCAAAGGGTATAAGTGTCTCGAGTTATTAGTAAAACTAAAAAGAAATCACAAAAACATAGAGGCAATCATCTTAACCAGCAACAAATTTCCAACTCATTCAACTGGAAATTTTTCATCCCAAGAAAAAACAACTCTGAATTTTTAATGGAATCCAAAAGGAAAGTTGGATTCATTTCACAGAAATTTGCTTTAAAACATGGCTGGAAGTCATTTATTCTATAAAATGAAAGGCAATAATAAAGTAATACTCAAATTTTATCCAGTTACCAAAATGGGAACTTTCATATTAAATTGAAAGTTTGTATACACAGCAAACACAAACAAAAACAACCAAAAGTTAAAATGTTCATCTCTCTGTCCTGAACACGAGAACAAGGAAAAGATGTTTAAAGCTGACTTATATCCTTTAATCACAGGACAATTTTGCCTTTTTTCTTGTTAAAAAAAAAAACAGAGATGAAGGCTTACAAAGATTTTGATAGTATTACATCTGGTTTTAATCTTCTTAGCTGTTTACTCACTTCATATATATATGCTCTGTATTTAAAAATATATAAGTATGCTTATATAACTTTTATATTAAGAAAATAATGGCACATATAGAGTAAGATTTTAAGAATAATTTATCATAACTATTTTCTTTCTCATATGCTAAACATAGTCCTACAGCATCTAATGTATGTATGTACATTAATGTAATGTAATGTATGTACAAAATATGTGGTAATATAATTAAAAGTATTATAAAATTTAACATCAAGTTAAGCAAAAAATGTTTATAAAAAACAGGACTTGGGGGAATGAGAAGAACATTATATCTCCTTTGGAATGATGAAAGGAGATGGTGTTGTATACTGTAGAATTTTAAAGTTAACTAGACTCAGAATTTTCAGAGAATAGGGTTACAAAGCCTAAAGTCCTCTACTAATTTAATCACAAATACTGCAAATCACTCATTAGTGGAGCAAAGAATAAAACAATAACTGTTTTCTTGTCAATAGTTAATACTCAAAAGCTCACAATATTGAGAATTGGGGTAGGGAAAGAACAAAAGAACTATGCACAAAAATAATTTAAAAGAGCTAATCTTTTAGCAATTTAAAAATTCTAAGAAAATACAGGAAATTACATGAGTAAATATGCACATAAAATCTCTTTATCAATTATCAATAATTTCATCAACTATCTGAAAATCTAAGTTCAATTATCTAAGTTCAATTTCTACAAAAGAAGCATCTACTTCCTAACCTATTCGAGATTAGCTGTAGAAATTTCTTCCTGTCTAACAGTCTATTACAATATCATCCTAACTGGTCTCTTCCCTCTCCAATGCATCCTTCACAAAGTTTCAAAGTAGTATTTCTTAATACCACAGGTGTGATCAGTATCACTCCCCTTCAAAAAGAAAAACTTTCTGGCTCTCTGCTACCTCTAGGATAAAGTCTTCTATCATTTAAAGCTTTTCACAATCTGGCTGCACCCTATTTTTCTAGATTTTCATATTACTCCTCCTCCTAACTCAATGCATTTCAGCCTAACTGACCTACCTGCAACTCCAGATACAGAATATTCTGCTTCTTCATCTCCTGATTAGCACAATTTTAAGTGTTCTCCCTCTTCACCTCCACCTTTCAGAATCTTTAGCTCCCTTTAAAAATCAAGTGCCAATTTGAACTGTTTCCTGTCCTCCCAGTTGTTAGTCCTCCCCCCTTCACCCCCAGCAACATACTGTATATTTTTTTTTCCGTGTTTATTTTGTTCCTCCAAGTAGAATTTGTTCCTTGAGAGGAGGGACTCTTGTATTTTCATTTTTCTGTCCTCAGTGCCCAGTATAGAGAAGGCTCTTAATAAATGTTTGTTTAATTGAATTAGAGGGGGAAACACTGGGAAGAAAAATGGCGTGGTATAGTTCTGTGAAGCCTTTAGGAGTACTTATGATGTTCCCTTCCTTCCTTCCAAGGTCAAACCATTAGGCACTGATGTAGCATTCATGCAACACTAGAAGATTCCATCCTTTCTGATAATGCTTGACTTTTGGATTCAATGTGGTTCTCTATGCTTTCTGATACTGAGCATGATAAGAATAAAGGCTTATGTTAACAACTGCTTCCAAATTTTCTAAATGCAGTGTTAGTGGGGGTGGGAAAGTCATCATTTCTGGTTTTCTTAAACTGACCTCAGAACCAAATTTATAACCAGGCTAGACTTACAATCTTCCATCTCTAAAAGCTGGGAAGGAGATGAGATTGTATGCTTGGAACCAACAGATGCTGGGAGTGCTTGCAGATGTACCCTCTTGATTTTACAATGTTATTTCTCAACTTTTACTATGAGATGAGGCCAAAATAATTTTATGTCTAGATATAAAGTAGGAAAAAAGCTTCTACTGAGTGGGAACTGAGTCAAGAAAATATCGAACCAGAGACCCAAGTACACACTCTGGGTATAACAGGAAGGCAATACTTGGCAAGACTGTGCACATCATACACAGAGCTGCCTTTTTGTTATTGCTGATGGCTATCAAGCTTATAATTGTTTTAATTATATTTTTATCTCCTTGCCCAAGAGTTTTTGGATTTACCTTACAGGATAACTAATACCCCAACATAAAGTACCTTATAAAATATACAAAGCATATGAAAGTGCTGCTGTCTTCTACTCAACTCCTAGAACAGTAAATAGGTCAGACATTGGTGAAAGAACATCTGCTCTATTCAGAAAAGCAGTCTGTAATAGTAATGGGATTCTATATCTGACTGCTCTTACTTTGGGTCCAAGATATTAAGCCTACTAGTATTAAGAAAGTGAATGTGCTCAAAAATACAATTCCAAGTCAAATCCAAGCATAACTTCATTCCTACTTGTAGCTATCAATAAACTTGTCATAGCCACATGACTGAGCAGGTGTGTGAGTCTCCAAAGTAGACAACTACTAACGCCAAAAAGGAATCTAAAAATGCAGATATCAGTTCTCTGGATTTTGCTAGTAATTGAAGGGAAATGGTAGAAAACAAAAACAATTCTAAACTGAGTTTAACATTGGGATTGAATATGCAGAGTGGGAGCAATGCAGATAAGAACAGGAGGTTAAACTCAAAGAAAATGGTAAAAGTAACATCACCAAGGCGAATCCTTAATAAACTTTGTTTTCTTTGATTTAAAAAAAAAAAGTAACATCACCACTGTTTAATCTTTAACAACCAATTCCACTGGAAATACAATGGATTCGTTGCTATTTCAATGATTAAAATAAGAAAAAAATCTAATGAAATGGAAAATCAGAATTACCTAAATAAGAAATTTAGTTATCAAGACAAAATTAAGTTACTTGGGCAGGAAATTGAACTCAGTTACAACTCCATGATTCTAAAATAACAATCACACAATTAACTAAAGTAACAGAAACTAAACAGAACTGTCTTGTCTTGCATCATCATTTCAGAAAATCTGTAATTATAGAGTAGCAGAAAAATTAAACTGCTTTAAATACAAATTTCTAGTATCTAAATGGAAATATTGTATATGTAGTAGAAAACTGAAGCAATGAAGCTCAAGGGAGGTGTGGGTCCTGAAGCACCTTGCCAAAATGAATTAGTGACAGAGGATCAAGGACTGAGGTTTGGGGAACACCAAAGTTCAGAGTAAGAAGGTTGAAGAGGACTCAAATAATGGAGATAAGTGAGGCTGAAATGTCACCAAAGCCACAGAGAACAGAGTTTCAAAAAGGAGATAACAGCATCAAATGTTCCCCAAAAATTAAGGAAAATGATGTAGTATTTTTGCCTGGCCTATTCATGAATGAACTTCAGTGTAAACATTACTCTTTCTAAATACAATGAATCCAGTTCTTTAGTATGTATCTTGGAAAATATAACAAGTATTTCACAAACATTCTGATATCAAAGGAAGTAATTTAATCCAACTCAACATTATGTTGAATTATGTGTAAGGCACTGCGGTTGAAATGGACACTTTGATTAGTAGTTTTGGAAATACAAAGAATTGAAGATGCAAGAGACTGAGTCTGGAAGGCTGGCAGCTGAGGGTACCTATCTAAGGAATTTGCTTGAGGGGAGGGGTGGACAAGGTGAGCCCTAAGACTCCATCTTCTCCCAGGAACCCCTTTCCTCCCCCAAATCTGATGTTTATCTCACTTCTTAGTCCATATTCCCAACTCCTCAAACCATGGCATCTCCCAAGTTCATAGGTCCTCTTGATTTTCTATCCTTATGATCTTGGGAGAATATGAAAGTCTTTTCTTATCTTCCCTCTACCGGTGGCTGATTATCATTCTTCACACATCATCCTTGACTATCTTGCCAATCCCAACTGCTGAGGGAAGTGGAAATTAATTAGAAGACCTATTTCATTAAGCTACTTGAGAAGCCTCATGGTAGAGAGAAAAGAGGGGACCTGGGTTCAAATTCTTCCTTTATCACTTACTATAGCTACAATCTTGGACAAGCCATCTAAACTCCTGGAACTTCAGTTTTCTCATCTCTAAACTGAGAGGGTTGTACCAAGTGGTCTCGGAATTGACTTCCAGCTGTGATCCTATGATCTATTGGTGTAAACAAGGAAGCAATGCTACAAGAAATACATTTATAGAATGACTGTGTATTCACACACCTAGGCAAAATCTAACCAAAGGATCTGGTGGCATTGGTTAATGTGCCTTTATGAAGTCTTCTGAATAACAGAAACTTTAACTTGCTCACACAAAGCAGTATAAATTTATAATAGCAAATTAGACTAGAGAAAATTTTTCACTGGACTATTATTGCCACAAACTCACCATTAGATTTAACCCTAGCCACAAAAAATTCTAGCATTTAGAGTAATTTATTGGTTAGCATCTACTTTTAGCTACTATTTACTTACAGAGCTTTAAAAGCTTCAGATTTAACTAAATCAAGATCAAAGTTACATATTCAACTTACATGAACAATTAAGTACCTACTATGCGCTGGACATTAAGGATGAAAGACAAAAATAAAACAGTTCCAGCCTTCAAGAAGCTTACATTCTACTGAGTAAAAACTACATGCACACATGAAAGTATAATTTGGGAGGGAGGGGGAGCACTAACTACTGGGGAATATCAAAAAAGACTCATCGTAAAGATTTGTAAAGAGATACGGGTTCCAAGAGATGGAAGAAAGAAGGAAAAGCATTCCAGGCACAGAGATCAGTCTACACAAAGGCACACAGGCATGGATGAAGAAACTGGCTGCACAAAGACCACTGGGAGTAGAAGAGTTCTAGCAGACTTTGCCAAAAGTGATTTTTATTATTTCAAACAATGCTCTGTAATATCATGTAATTTAAGTTTTTACTAGGTATAAAATAATTAAGTCTAAAATTAGCTCCTTTCTTTGGATGCTGTTCTGCAGTCTGTCATAGCCTTGGGCATTTTCTGTTCACAAACCAAAGAGCTAG
Organism: Bettongia penicillata ogilbyi; assembly: GCA_023548195.1. Lineage (NCBI taxonomy): Eukaryota > Metazoa > Chordata > Mammalia > Diprotodontia > Potoroidae > Bettongia > Bettongia penicillata. The sequence goes on along the minus strand of JAJHZJ010000245.1, from coordinate 5,954,036 downwards.
AGACTGCAAGCCCAGTTAATCCAAGTTTTAGTACCAGTTCTGACACTAAGCAAGCTACTGAACCTCTCTGGCCCTTAGCTTCCTTGTTTGTGTGGGGAAAAAAAAAAAAAGACAAGCTAGAGTCTAGATGATCTCAAAGTTTCTGTCCAGCTCTAAAATTCTATTATTATTATTTTAACATAATTTCTGATTTCAAAAGTAACAATATTTATGATCTGTATAAATAACTGCTCAGACATATATATACATATATATATATGTATATATATATACTTTTAGAAAATGTCTTGATTATATCATGCTACTAATCCTCACAACAATCCTGTGAGACAAACAAGACAAAGGGCATTGTCTCCACTGTCTCCATTTTACAAGTAAAGAAACTGAGGTTATACAAGGTTAAACAACTTGTCCTAGTTCATAACAAATAAAATTCATTAATTCATTCAATAATGAATTGAATTGAGGCAGCTAGGTGGTGCAGCAGAAAAAGCACTAGTGTAGGAGTCAGGAGGACTTGAGTTCAAATCTCACCTCAGACACTTAACAGTCACTAGCTGTGTGACCTTGGGCAAGTCACTTAACCCCAACTGCCTCATCCTGGGTCATCTCCAGTCATCCTGATGAATATCTGGTCACTGGATTCAGATGGCTCTAGGGGGAAAGTGAGGCTGGTGACCTGCACAGCCCTTCCTCACTCAAAACAAAGTCAAGTGCAAGTCATGTCATTATTTCTCTGATGGCATGGTCTTCTTTGGCAACGAAGGACGAACACACAAGCATGCATTAAGGCACTGCGTTAGGCTCGTGAAGCAATATTGAGAATGAAGTCATCTTAATTTAAGGATGAAGCAAAGGGAATATGAAAGGATGGGAAATCATGGTCAAAGAGAAAAATTTCAGAGCTCTTGATCATCCAAGTGTAACATTCACGGGAGATAAAATCAAGGATATGACCATCCTTTTATCTTTGTATGTGGCTAAGATGGAGTCAATGTGGATGCCATGCAAGCTGAGATTTACTGTTAGGCAGGCCAAGGTGTTTGAGGAAGAAACACCAGTATGGATACTGATGTCCCCAAGTCCAAAACAGAGTTGATGTGGATGTGTAAGGTTTAAGAAAAAAGGGAAAATGACCTGTTGGTCAGAAGATAACTGCCACCAAAGCCAAGGCTATCTCCACTCTGCTCCGCTGCCTAAATATGAAACAATTTGTATTAATATCCACATATAGAAATTGGCACTTCTCAAAAAAGGGCCTGCCCAAGTATGCCAAATAATTTGTTTTCAGTATTTATGAAAACTAAGTTTATTTTTTTTAAATATATAGTTTGAATTGGGAAACAAACAGCAAGAAATTATCTTTTCTGACCAAATAAATTTATTAATTTCATTGCCTAGCTATTACAAGACTTTTTAATGATCAGGTTTTTAAAAATAATTTTAGTTCGATTCAAACACACTTTTAAAAATTAGTACTTGCCCTCAAGGAGTTTAGTATTCTACTAGAAGCCCAGAGTCAAGCTCTCCATACATGGCAGGTCTCATCTGCCATAAATGTACTAATCTACTGTCAAAGGAATTGACTTTCTCTATATAATTCTTACACAGTTTGTGCACTATGGAAGAGATAAGGACACAGAGGAATAGAAAGGGGATATATTTTTGTCAAATACTGATTATTTCCTAAGCACAACAGATGGAAACTATGCAACACACCTGCAACAATAACAAAAATGGAAATAGTTCTGTTACAGAGATTCTTAACCATTTTTTATGTCATGAATACTTTTGGCAGAATACCCCTTCTCATATGTATTTTAAATGCATGAGATAAAATACATAGGATTACAAAGGTGACAAACTATATTGAAAGAGTTATCAAAATATATATATTTTTTGAATTCACAGACCCTAGGTTAAGTATCTCAGCTCTAGAAATGGATTACTAAAGCCCATACATTTCCACTCATGAGATTAGAATATGCATCTAACATAATCTAGTGGGGATTTTAAAATATTTATATGACATACCCCCAAGTAGCCTTTTTTCCAATCCCAAATTACTTTTTTCAACATAAATAATAAGATTTAGAGTAACAAGAGACCTTAGAGATTAACCAGTTCAACTCTTCATTTTACAGATGAGAAATCTGAGGCCCAAGAAGGTAAAGCAAATTTTCCAAAATCTACCTTGTGTTGTCAATTACAAAAACAAGTTACATAAAATAAATCCATTCAGTTCTAATCCACACTAAGTTCAAAGCCAAAGGCTAATTTTTACATTTACTGTCTTTCAAATTTCAGAATACTTTTTGTCTGGTTTCCTCACTTTTTAAAGTACTTCATGTATAATTTGTGTAATTCTTGGTATACTTGCTGAACTCAGGATTCATTGTGAATGAATAATTTTCAGTCATATTATACCACCTCATCCATTAATAATGATTTAATGAGCTTTCACAGATGTCACTAATAGGTATATTAGATTCTTCTAAAAGAAGCATGATAAAGAAAAACCTTGGGTGAGTTACAGGGAGCCTCTCAAAGAAAAGTCCTAACTTAAACTAGACATTTTATAATTTCATTTAAATTTTAAATTCTTAAAACATTTACCACAACACCTCTATATTGCCACCCAACCACATTCCAGAAAATATTTTTCCTTAAAAGGAATTCTTAAGCATATAAAAAGAAAAAATGGTGAATACTGGTCAACGAAAAATCTTCGCTGATTCCAGTGCTTCAAGTGCCTCAAAAGATACATTCCAGGACAGGGAACATAGCTGAACCATTCTGCTACACTACCAATTATAAATCCCTAGCCACTGGTTTAATTCTGGTCCATTTAAATTGTATGTTTATATTAAATTTAGATGTAGTGGGGGTGGCAGCTTGGTGGAATGCACGTTTTTAACATGATAACACCAGTCATCATACTTTCTAAGGCAATGAATGGTTGGAGCTTAATCAAATGCCAATCTCTTTCACCATAAATTATACGCCCACCTACTGGATGGCTTCTTCAAAGCAAAAGCCAACCGAGAAAAATATCCAGCAGCTAACACACTGGAAGTTCATTACCCTACAATAAAGTTTCGGGAGAAAAATGAAGAACTCCAAAATACAGAAACTGTGAAAACTCAACTCACACCAACACAGAGCAGATTTATCCAAAGCAAACCAATACAGTTTTCGCAGAACGCCGATTTTCGACGCAGCAATATAAATACCAATACTATCTACTCGGGGCGTGGGAGTGAATAGGAAGGATAGCTGAAGAAGAGGAGAAACAAGTGAGAAACCGGGATTTCCTTCTCCTCCAATAAATAATTCCCCGGGTAGGAGCCGAAGACCGGGGAAAAGGAAGAGTGGTTGCTTGGTGAATGAATGAATTCCAGTACGTCTTCTACACCTGCAACTACAAACTTAGACCTCCTCGCGGAGAGGAAAAATGCGTTCGAGGCTCACTAAGACAAATATGAAACGAGGAAGGAGGGTTAAAAGAAAAAGAAAAAGGAAGGGCACGCGCCGGCCTGAGCCATTCACCCCAACACCCCGACGGCCGCTCTCCCTCCCCCACCCAAGGAGGCAGAGGTCTGGGAGAGGATGCAGAGCCCCGGTCTGAGCCAAAGGCGGCGGCGGCGGCCGCGGGAGGCACGCACCCACCCCTCCCCCCAGCCCCGGGACAGCGACCGGCCGCCGCCGGGAGCCCTCGCCTCGCCCGCCTTCCCCGGGGCCGCGCAGCCCCAACCCCGGCCCCAGGGGACGGGGTGTAGCGTGGGAAGGGGGGGCGCGTCCGGTGGGAGGGGGGAGCGTCCCGCGAGAGGGGCGCAGCCGGGTGGGGGGGACGAAGAAGAGAGCATCCCGGGGGGGGCGCCCGACGAGGCCCGCCCCGCCCCCTGCCCCGCCCCCAGGGGGTCCGGGCAACTTTCCTCCGCGGGAACCCGGCGCCCCCCGAGCCTCCCCGGTCTGGCGGGGCCAAGGGGGTGGAGGCGGGACGACGTCGGGGAGTCCGGACTCACTTTTTCAGATGTTTCTCTCTCTTCGGCCTCCGCTTTCGGGCCTGAATGGCCAGCACTGTGGGGGGTGGGGGGGAAGGGAAGAGAGAGAGACACACATTAACGGTTGGGGACGTTGTGGCCTCCGGGGGACGGGGCGGCGGGAAGGGCAGAGAGCTGAGAGGGCGCACACACCTTTCCGGGAGCTCATCCCGCTCAGGGAAGGGGAGGTGACGGGGAGCCGGAGCCGAAGCCGGAGCCGGAGCCGGAGCCGGGGGCTGCAGCCTCCTCCACTCGCTCCGCCAGTCCAGGAGGAGGCGGGAACCGCGCCTGCGCCACCGGCCGCCGCTCCCCGCGGGGGCCCAGCGCAGGACCCGCCCCCCCGGGTCCGGCCCCGCCCCAGGCTCCGCCCCCGTCCCGGCCTGGGGGCCCCAGCCGCGGGCTTAGGTCTTGTCAGCTCCTGACACCCTCCCTCTGTATTCCCTCACTCTAGCTGCGGAGCTCCTCAACCTAAGCTGGCACAGAAGCATCCTCCCCCAACCCCAGCCCCCACCTAGAGCGCTGCGGGGCCAGCCCCGCCCCTCTCCCGGCTCCGGCCTCCTCCTCCAATGGCTCGGCCCCGCGGTCCTCCCTCGACCCGTCGCCCCTCCCTTCCCCCCGCCCCTCCTCCGCCCGCGTCGCTGCCCCCGCCCAGCCCCCATCCTAGGACTCACTCACCTTGTGTCGGGTTCCTGCCCTCGCGATCCCCCCATCCCTCCAAACTCCCGGGAAAGGACGCTCCCGCATTTCTTCCCTCTTCTCGCTCACCAGAGGAGACTTGACTTGGTCTGGCACCATCTTGTCTCCTCCCGACGTGGCTCCGGTTCAGACGACCTCTTTTCTTTCCACTCAAGCCCCTTTTCCCCTTTTCCTCCATCTTTTCATCCCTTGGTCCCCAAGTCGGTCCCTCCTCCCACCGTTCTCTTCGGATCGATTTTGATCCCTTCTCCCTGGGACCCAGGACCCGCTTCTCCTGCTCCTTTTCACATGTATCTAAATGTAAGAAGCGGTATTACACTTAGAGAGCTCGACATCAATGTACACCTTTGGTATACTATTGGCACAACTTTGATAGCCTTTTCAAGGCCCAGCCAAGTCACTCAGGTGTGAAACAACTTTTTTTTCTAACTCTCCTCAAAGGCTTAACTTGAAATATCGAAAAGACCGAATGTTGTTACTGTAGTTGAAAGAGCACTGGGTTCCAAATCTGATGGCAATCTACATTCGAATCTAGATTCTTCTCTTGGCCTGAGTGACCTTGGAAAAGTTACCGTACTTCTCTGGGCCATCGTATCTTCACTTGTAAAATGAGGATCTTGGACTAGGTGGCCTTTATAACCCATTCTCTTAATCTATGATCCTAAGCTCTCCAAGATCCCTTCCAAATCTGTTTCCTATCACAGTTTAACCCTGTCTTTGCCATGGTATGAATTTAGACAAGGAGATGATCTCTAATGTTTCAGTTTCTAAAAACTATGAACGCAAAAAATATATAACCTCACCAAGCATGTTTCCTCATGAGTAAATATGGAAGTCTTGATTTCTTTTGTGAGGAATAAGAGTATCGTATCTTGTGAGACTTCTCCTTATTGATGTATGTGCATGTGTGTGTGTGTGTGTGTGTGTGTGTATGTTCTCAGTGTAGAAGTGATCTTCCCAAAATGTTTGTTTTTAGTGGAAAGTACTAGTTTAGGAAAAAAGAAAGAAAGAAAAAGAAGGCTGATTATCTGTTTGAAATGTCCTTCCATTTGTGCCCCAAAAGATCCCTTTTTTTAAATAACTTTGAGCAACATTAACAAGAACGCTTTAATAATATCACTGAATACTATACCAAAAATTTTCAGAGATGTGCTAAAATCCTTAAATGTAGTCTTTTTAAAAAAAAAGATTAAATACAGCCCTGGCACATTTATTGAAGACCAGCAGAAGTTAAATGACCTATAAATGAAAAGTTAAAAGAGTTAAAGCAATAAAAATATCAAGAAAATAAAAAGGCAATATTATTATCCTGCTCATTCAAATCACAAGATTTAGAACTAAAAATCAACATTAGTCAAGGCCTACTATGTGGCAAGTACTATACTGAGCATTGGGGTACAAAGAAAAGCAAAAGATAATTCCTGCTTTCCAGGAATTCACAGTGATCATTATAATCCAATCTCCTCATACAGATGAATGAATAAAGCATTTTATTACGTTGTTTTTTTTGTTGTTTATTGTATTCTTTTTTCAGTTATGTCTGACTTATTTGTGACTCTATTTGGGGTTTTCTCAGCAGAGATATTGGAGTGGTTTGCCGTTTCCTTCTCCAGCTCTTATTACAGATGAGGAAACTGAGGCCAATGGGGGTTAAGTGACTTGCTATGGGTCACATAACTACTAAGTGTCTGAGGGCTGATTTGAACTCAGGAAGATGTATCTTCCTGACTCCAGGGCCTGTATCCACCATATGACAATCACTGTGCTTATCTCTTTAGACAGAAGTAGAAAAAGTTAACAGCTCTTACCATCATGTTCAGTTCCAATTAGGGAAAGACAATACAGTGTGGACAGGAAGGTTCTGAAGATGTAAGGGTACAGTTTGAGGGCAGATGATAAGATCCAGGAGTCCTTAGATAGAGAAAAACAGAAAAGGAAACCAAGGCCCAGGGAAAGGCTTGCTTGAGATCACACAAGTAGGAAAGTAGCAGAATTAGTATTCAAGCCCAGTACCTTTGACACTAAATCCAGTTTACTAAGCTGCCTTCATAATTGGCTACAATGAAGTTTTCAAAAGTACATCAGCTATTTCATTGTCAGAGAAGTTTTATAAATGTATCCTTACCTCAAGGTTGACTAGCCATAACATTTATGAAAACATGTAATGTTATAAAGGATACTATATAGCCTGAATGTATCTTTTGGATGTAAAACTTGAATGTGTTTGTTCTTCTGACCAAAATGTGTGTACATTTCTATAAATTAAGGGAGGATAATACTTGTGACACAGTATTAATAGTGCAACATTTGCAAAGGGCCTTGAATTTCTTTAATAAAACTATAACTTCATCATCATCAAACAGCATTTATTAAATACTTAACCATGATATTTGTCTTATTGCTATATAAAGTAATAGAGTCAGAATTTGGGGGCTAGAAGAGACACAGGGAACTCCAAAATATGAATAATAATGATATCAAGTCATATTTTATAGCATTTTATGGTTTCCAAAGTATTCTTCTTACAACAGCCCTGTGAGAATGGTAATATAATCCCCATTTTACAGTTAAGTATCCTGAGGCTTAAAAAGCTTAAGTGACATCTAAGGCAGCTAATTGGTAGAGTACTGGGTCTTAAATCAAGAAGATCTGAGTTCAGATCCAGTCTCAGATATTTACTAGATGTATAACCCTAGACAAGTCACTTAACCACTGACTGCTTCAGTTTTCTCAACTGTAATGTAAAAACAATAATGCCACCTTCTTCACAGGGCTTTTATGAAGATCAAGAGAAATTATCTTTGTAAAGCATTTAGCATAGTGTCTAGCATATAGTAGATACCTGTCAACCAGACTGGAACCAGTTTCTAATCTTCTTGTTCCCTTTCCTTTCCCTCAAAAGTTTAATGGAACTGGGTTTCAAATTCAGATCTAGATTGAATCCAAATCTTGTACTTTTTCTTTCTTTTTTTCCATTTTACTATAGTAACTCACTAATCTGTACAGTTTAGGAGTTTACTCCCTATAAAGCTAATTCTTATCTTCGCAAATGACAAAGCTGTTTGAAAGAAGACTTCAGGGAACACGCAAATGAAAAGCAATATAGTAAGAAAAGCACACATTTCCTTTATTTTAAAATGAAATAAAAGGTTCTAGCACCATATGATAAAACATATCAAGGATGATATATAGTTGGATAGGCAAACCATAGAGTTCATCCATTAGTACATATATCCTGGAAAGATACTACCAATGAACAATGAGTTAGGTCCACAATTGAACAGGAGGAGGAAGGAGAGCTGGAAGGCCTGTGGAAAACTGTGCAGCTCATTTAGTGATCCCAAGCTTCTCCACAAAAACAAAAGCCCATCTTTTTGACATCAATAGTTTCCCAGTAATATTGCATGCCTTTGAGTAATGAAACACTATGGTCTCTAAACAACTGAAATTAGGGATTCCCAAAGAATAAAGGACAGATGCATTGTTTGTGGCCGAGATATAAGTGGCAATACATTACAACAGAGGACTTACACAGTAGAAACTGTGTAACAAATGTCATCAGAGAAATTTATCACTGGAAAAAGAAGATGGGTCAGTCACATAGCAAAAGCAAAGAAAAACTGAAGGATAGCACACATGTTCCAATGTCACAAAAGTGCAAGAAAGTGCTTACTACAGCAGCACATATGCTAAAATTGGAATAATAAAGAGATTAGTATGACTCATGTTCAAGGTTGACATACAAATGCATGAAGCAGTCTTTAATGTTATTTTGTTTATTTTTGCAGGGGATGGGAAGAATGATTGTTTTTTATTTGACAATACTTATTTGTTACAAAGTGAAGGCATTTATTTTGGGGGGAGGAAAGTCTTAGGGAGGGAGTTGGGGTAGTGGTAGTGATGACAAAAAATGAAGAAAGGAGTGTAAATTAAACATATTAAAATACAGTCAAAGAGCAGAAGGCACAGAAAACAGGATAGTGTTGATGCTTCTCTATTAAATTTAACATACACTTGTAAAAAACAGTATATAATGATATTAAGGTGACGATTTCATATGCACATTTTTTCTACTTTTCTTTATAATCAGAAACTTTTATGTTTGTTGGTATTTGTCAAATTTGTAATAAAAAATATTTCAAAGAAAGTGTGAGGAATACTACCAGCATATTGGGAGTAGCTATTATGGTGGATTTATTGAAGGTTGATAACAAGTAGACTAGGATAGGCAATTATGAACACATTGCTATTCTTGATGAGACTACCCATATTGACATCACAGATTCCATTAGAGCATAATCAGGGATCACAGAATGAAAGATTGAGAGTTCGAAGAGACCTTAGATATCATTTAGTTCAATCCACTCATTTTACAGAGGAAGAAACTGAAGTCTAAGGAGCTCAAGTTCACTGAGTCAGTGCAAAGTTTAACCGAAATTCCAGAAGACTAATGATGAAACATGCTGCCCACATACTTCATAGAGATGTGAAAGATTCAGAGTATAGAATGAGACAAATACATTTATATGTGTGCATGCTTACATATACACATGTTCTTTTTCTTTTGGACATGGAAAAGAAAGGAATTTGTTTTGTTTGACTATACATGTTTGTTACAAGGAGGAGAAGATAATGGTCATTCAGCCTTAGTTAGCATACCTCCAATGAGGGGGAACTTACTATCTTCAAAAACTGTTTATTTCAAGATACATATGTATACGGTACACTGAAGAGGAAGAAGTATTAATTTTTTAAATTATGCATTATGCTATCTAAATAATACTAGTGGATAGAAAGAAAAACATTTGGAGATCATGCCACATAAAAACCACTTGGAAAAATTTATAACATCTAGACTACAGAGAGAAGACTGTGATCCTAGGATTTAAGGATGACATTATCTTATCCTTAAATGTTTAAAGGGTTGCCAAATAGAAGAAATATAAGAAATATTCTGTTTTGCCTAAGAAGGCAAAACTCAGACCAGTGGATGGTAGAGAGAAATTCCAACTCAATATAGGAAAGAACTTCCTAACATAGTCAGATCTTCTCAATCATTAACAAAGCCTTTCCTTCATTCTTCTAAACCCCAGCTAGCTATTGTCCTATTTCTTTATTCTCCTGAACTAATACTTTTTTGGGGGGAAACTGTCTATACTTGATCTTTCCAATTGAAAAAGAATCATTCCATTGCCTCACTACCCAATCCATTCTGAACCAGGTTTCTGCCTTCTCCAACAGACTGAAACTATTTTCTCTAAAAGCAACAACAGAATGAAAACCGAACATTGTAATCACAATGACCCTGAGAGCTTGACGCTGGGCAAGAGTTGAAGAAATGTGCCTCCCTCCCTTCACTGGAGAGGTGACAGGTAATCAATGCTGAACATTGCACATAATGTCGGTCTCAGCTGATGTGCTGGATAATTTTGCTGAACTATTGGTTCCCCCTTTTTCCAAAGAAAGGAAAGACATTCAGGAATGGATGTGATATAAATAAATATATATGTGAACATTTAGCATGTGAGTTTTTGCAAATATTTTTATGTGTGCATGCTTTCTTCTTCAATAGAATGTAAACTTCATAAGAGTAGGGTCTGCTTCATTTGGTCTTTGTATCCCTCACACAGTGTCTGGAACATAGCAAATGATTAAGTGATTGTAAAATGGATTGTTGGTCATTTATTGTAAAAAAAAAAAAAAGACAACAATAAAATCAGATATTTTAAAACTACTATCTCTAAAGTTGCCAGTGATTTCCTAATTGCCAAATTCAAAGACCTTTATTCAGTCTTCATCCTTCTTGACTTCCCCAAATTCTTGTAATTTTTTTGACAAAGCTAATCCTTTCCCTTCCACTGGATACTGTCTTTTCCTTGGCCTCAGATACTTTTCTTGTCTTAATTCTCTGACTTCTCAAACTATTCCTTATTTGACTCTGTTCATTCCTCATTCTCTTCTTAATGTGTTGTATGTATTCTCCATAGTTCTGCCCTTTTTCTTGTCTTTCAACTATCTCTTTTCAGATACTATTTCTACATACCAAAGACACCGAATTCTCTATTTCCAAATGTGACTTCTTTCTAAGACTTTAGACCTGAATTTTTAACTGCCTTTAGGACTTACACATCTGGATGCTTTACTAGCATCTCAGTCTTAACATGACCAAACCTAGTTGATTACCAATTCCCCAAACCTATTCCTCTTTCTACTTCATTCTTTCCATCTGTTTCAATACCATTCTTCAAGCTTCCAACTTTACTTTTTCTCACCCCTCCTATCCATTTAGCTGCTAAGTTCTATTGCTTTCATCTCAGCATCCTTTTCTTTCTATTCCCACTGCTACTATCCTAGCACAAGCCCCAATTTCTGTCCAACTATACTGCTGAGATAATCTCCTAAAACATCTCCCTCCTATCTCTCCCCTATCTAATCTATATCTTATATTACTACCAAAATAATCGTTTATGGATTCATTCAATTAAAAAAAACATTTATCAAGCACTTCCTATGCACAAGGCACATAAGTTTGATCATATTGATTACATCAATATTTCGCTCTAAAAAAATTCTTCAGTGACTTACAATTGCCTTATAGGAATTCAAAAATTCTTTGCTTGTCATTGAAGGTCTCTCTATATTGTTCCACCATGCTTTTCAAACCTATCACATACTAATCTCCTCCAGTTTCTCTATTTATCCTCCCTTTTCCATGTCTGTGCTCATGACATTTCCTATAGTTATGATGTCCATTCTCCCTTTCTTTGCCTTTTCAATCCTTTGCTCTTTTAAAAACCAACTCAGATGCTGTCTCCTCCATGAAGCTTTCCCTGATCTCCCTGAATGGTAACAACTGCCCCTCCCACCTGCCTGATCCATCAGATGGTGCTTTATTTTGCTAACTTCTAATGCACTTATATAATGTTATATATCATAGTTATCTGTAACATATTCCTCTGTTAGACTATGAGTTCATCGATGACAGGGACTTTCCTTTATCTTAATTTTCTACTTCCTACACCCATAGCTCACTGCTCTGCATGCAGTGCTTCCTACATAAATTTTTGTTGGTTGAACAAATCAATGAATAACAATTAGATTCTGGGGTCTCAAAGGCTCCAGCAGTTCTTGTCAAGTGGAAAAACTTAAAATACATGTTGTGTATCTATTCAAGTCCAGCAAATTCAGAAAGATTCCTCATTGGATGGATAGCTTATCAGGTGATGAATTTTTTCTTAGCCATGGTAACTCTTGAAACTCCTACCAAGTTATAGAGAGATTTCTGTCCACATGGATGAAGGTAGTACCAACCTGATGACATCATAGACCTTGTCAAGTATTAAACTATAAACGAGAAATATAAACTATAAACAATTAGAGCTGTCCCAAAATGCAATGGTCTGCCTTGTAAGATTTTAAATTCATGGCTCATCGATTTAGCGTTAAAAGCCTTAAAAAGACCTCAGAAGTCACTTAGCTCAACGCTCTCATTTACAGATGAGGAAACTGAGGCTCAGAGAAGTTAGGTGACTTGTTCGAGGTCTTACAGAGTATTCCAAAAGTTTTAGTGTAGTTTTAGGCTTTAATAGCCACACAAGCTAATGATGGACCCACAATATGGTTTAGTTCCAGGCATGCCTCCTCAGCACCTGAAGTTGGCCTTGGGTTGTGATGGTCCACATCACCAAACATATGCTTTTTTAACACCCCCATACACATGAAGTTAATTTCTGGTATTCTTAAGGTGTATTAGGGTAAAATTGCCCCAAGACTCTTGGGATACCCAGTTAAAGGAATAAATGGCAGAGCTGTGATATAAGCCCGGGTTCTCTGACTCAACTTTCAGAATTCTTCATCATGTTGTCTCCCTATTCTCTGATTGGAGAGATTTTTGAGGAAAGGCTAGATGATCATCTGTCAAAAATTCATGCTTTAGGTGAAACTGTCCAACATTTCTTACAGGTCAGCAATTCTATGAGTTTTGTAGTAATCATAAATACTATATTTCCATGACATAAGAAAAACATGTTTGAATCATCACAAGACGAGAGGCATTGTATTTTCTATTGATGGCCTATATATTAGTAATTACTTCTCTCAAATAGTGCAGAGGAATTCATCTCTTCACCTTATTTAGTTCTCAGTAGAGAGATGTTTCAATATATTTAGAAACAACCATATGCATATATTAAAAGAATAACACATTCCTTACTGTAATTTTTTCTCTGATTTACACATTCAGTAAGAGCCTTTGGAGTAGTGTCCTCATTCTGCTTTCATTTGATAGAAAGTCACAAATGGTAGGAAACTTTCTGCTTATATCTAGACAAAAGGAAAGCCAATCAGAACTATGCAGATCTCATTATGAAGACTATTAGTATAAGCGTTTATTGAATCCCTCCTGTGTACTTGACCTTGCCCTAAACCAGATCAACTTGTATAACTGATCACCTGTGGATGGGACAGTCTGTCTTGATATTGGACCACTCAGTAATATGCTCTGAAAAGAACAGGTGGTCACAGGGTGTGGCCATAAAATGTCTATGTTCCTGTGAGCACAAAGTTCATGGGGAATTCTTAGAAACAGATTCTCTTCCACTTGGTAGGAGAAGTTGAGGAATAGTTTCCATTCCTTTCCTCCCTGCTGCTTCTTTTTGAAAGCATCAGATGCAGCAAGGACACTATACCTAGGAACTTGCAATTTGAACAAATGTTAGGGTCATCTCTGGGTAAATGGTTCTTACAGAGAGATAAGTGATTATTGTCATGGTGGAGTTGAAAGAGGTAGGTGAAGCTTAATTTTAAAAAATATATACCAGGGCTACCATGCTCACTCTTCTGTGAACCCACCATTGAACAACTTTAGGCTCCTGGCCTTAAGCTTTCCTAAAACTGCCATTTAACCTTCCCATACATACAATCACAGGGCTATCTAGTTCAACTCCCTGCTTTATAAGGAAGGGTAAATGATTTGCCCAAACTCACACAGATAATAAGGATTAGGGGTGAGAATTCAATCCAGAGGCCTCCCAGGGTACCATGACATCTCCAGTTCTAGAAGCATTTAATGCTTTTAACCTATAACTGTAGCTCATGCTCTAGATTCACTAAGACTTTGTCCAACAGGTAAGGCACAAGGGTGTGAAAAGAAATTAGCTCTGTTTAGTGAAACTAAGGAGTGGCTTTTATTTTAAATAGTTCACTCTAAATGGCATTTACATATTCTCCACCAAATGTCTGGTAGCCTGGAAATGTGGTGAGACTAAAGGAATGTAGGAAAACAACTCTATTTCTCTCTTTCACTTCATTCACTTTCAGCACCTGCCAGGATGTATAGGATGCCTTTGGTTGAGATCCATAGGTCATAAAGGTCATATGTCTACTTTCTTAAAAAATTTTTTGAATATTATTTATTAATTTTTAGCATTCTTTAAAAAAGAATTTGAGTTCCAAATTCTCTCCTGCCCACCTGCCCCTCCTCTACCTACATAGAAGACAAGTGACATGACATCAATTATACATGTGAAATCATGCAAAACATATTTCCATATTAACCATACCACAGAAAAGTAAAAAAAAAATTAAGAAAGTAAAAATGTATGCTTCAATCTGCACTCATAGTTCATCAGTTCTGTCCCTGAAGGTGGATAACACTTTTTGTCATGAGCTCTTTAGAACTGTCTTGGATCATTGTTTTGCTCAGAGCAGCTAGATCTTTCACAGCTGACCATCATTACAACACTGCTGTTGCTGTGGACCTCCTGGTTTTACTCATTTTACTTTGCATGAGTTCTTATAAGTCTTCCCAAGTTTTTTCTCAAACCATCTCCCTTGTTATTTCTTACAGCACCATAGTACTTCATCACAATCACATACCACATCTTCTTCAGCCATTCCCCCAACTGATGACCACTTCCTCAATTTCAAATCCTTTGTCACCACGAAAGAGTTCTAAACATTTTTGAACTTTAAGTTCTTTTCCTTTGATTTCTTTAGGTAGAGACCTAGAAGTGGTAGAGCTGGATCAAAAAGTATGCACAGCTTTATAGCCCTTTTGACATAGTTCCAAAACATTCTCCAAAAGGGTAGGTAGGACCAGTTCACAACTCATTAGTGAATCTCTTTTCCCTCATCCCCTCTAGCATTTGTCATTTTTAACAGGTATGAGATGGTACTTCGGAATTGTTTTAATTTGTATTTCTCTAAGTGGTAATATTTTTTCTGAATGGAACAGATCACTTCCAGGGGGTTAACAGGTGCCAATATCATGACCCCATCAGCTGTCATATAGTGTGGATAGCATGGTTTACCTCCAGGCATACCTTTTCTGTTCCCAAAGAGTGGGCCTTGTGACTAAGGTTATGCTGGCTCACATCATCAAAGGCAGTATTCTAAACACCCAAGTTTAATAACTTTAATTGTTGGTATTTTCCACATGTCAGATTCTTGTCCAGTAACTTAGGAGTTGACCTAATATTGGAAGAATTAAATGATATCATTGTGGATTTCTTGCTACAAATGAAGATAACATACATAAGGAAGTTGAAGTTATATGGAAAGATGACTTATAGGAAGTGGTTTCATTACACACCCAACACTAATAAGAAACATCCTTTATTGGGACACTTGGTCATCTCATCTTGCAGTGTTCATCATAAACATAAACAAAATGAACACCATGATATTCAGCAGAGGCTTCTCAACAGTGCTCCTAAGGCTGCTACTGCAATGAGATGAATGTGATTCTCTAGTCACAACTTTCCCATCTCTGGCCTCCCTCAAGCTCTCATGTTCCTGTAATACTGCATCCCCATCTACCCTTACCTCTGCCTCTTGAAATCTCCAGGTCCAACTAAGGTTAAACTCAGTTGCCATCTGCTCTATCATGCCTTTTCTATTTTCCCCACGTATTGGTGCTCTCCTATAGAAAATTAATTGTATTACTTCATATATATTTTGTATTTATTTATCTGGGTACATGTGGTTTCCCATAGTAAAATGAAAGCTCCTTGAGGGCAAAGACTGGTTTAATTTTTGTCTTTTTATCTCCAGAATCTGGGACACATAAGAGACATTTTAAAAATATTTGTTGAATTTCATTAATTGCAATGACAAAAAGACTGTGCCCCCAAGGCTTCTACAAAAAGGCTGTTTGTGAATATGAATTTAACACCTTTCAGTGAATTAACTAATGAATCCTTTCTTTACTGGGAAATGGGACTACCACATTTGGACTCAATCACCTGAATCTCCTATGTGCTATTTGAGAAAGTGGAACTGTCACAAAGACAGGAAAACAGAACAAACCAAAAGCAACAGAAGAATCTGGAGGTGGAGGGATGGAGATAAGGGACTTATATAATTCTGAAAGCATTTATCATTTTTTGAGATATTTGAAAAAGGGGAAGATACTGAAGGATTGGGGGGGTGGGAATCATGAATAATAAATGAAGCCTCAAGTGCATCACAATGAAGATTGGTTTTAACTTTAAAGTATGCACCCTTCAGTTTCTTTTTAATAAAAGGTATTTACAAAAATGATGGTTAGAATCCTTTTGGGTGGTTTTATTACCTTATTTTTCTGTGGTTTCAGTGTTTGTTCATGTTTATCAGCTTTGTTTAAACAAAATTTAATCCTAAAAATAAATTCAATTAAAAGCAATAAACATTTATTATTAAGCAACTCTTATGTATAAGGCACTATGCTAAACTCCAGGAATACAAAGAAGAAAAAATAGTACAATCTTTGCCTTCAACAAATTTATAATCAAAGAGGAAGATAGCATCCTCCCACCTGTACCCTAATCCCCAACTTCTCAGATACCCAATGATCTCATTATATACTAAGCTACCCATCGTAGAACTCCACCAAGACTTACTCTTACTTTACCTTTCAAATTGTTCTACATTCTATATTACCTTTTTACTGTCTCCACCAATCAAAACTTACTTTCACTCAGTGAAAGTCACAGAATCATATCATACAGATATGTCATATCATATAGATATGTTACATCACATAGCTGTAAGGAGAAAGGTAATCAGGTTAAACTGATTAATAATAATGTATAAATAAGTGTTTACATTTTATAAAAGATCTTTATTAACCAAAATGAATCTCTAATCAGCAGAATTCTAGATTACTGAAGAAAGTACAGTGGAAAAAAATAGGAGGTGAGAAAGGGAAGATATTTTTGGGAAGGAGGATAACCATTTAACTGGGTCAGACAGCCTAAAAATCTGCTCCCTGGATGAGCTTTTGCGCAGATTATTTCCTTCCTCTACTTCCAAGCTACAGATTCTCTAAAAGCTTCAAGAGTACTTCCCATTGGCTTTTATGAAAGTGGCAGTGGAATGTTTGGGGTGGGTAGAAGCAGATCTGGTAGCCAACGGATGTATAAACAACCCATATACATATGGGTCGTTAATACATCAGTGACTGCTGGTTTTTGAAACCCTGAATATTTAACTTCCAAAATGGGTGCATGGGGAAAGAAATAAACACTTATTAAGCATTTACTAAGGGTCAGGTATTTTGCTAAGTGCTTAACAAAGATTATCTCATTTGGTTGTCAAACAATTCTGGGAAGTAGAAGGTCCTAGTATGATCCCCATTTTACATTTCAGAAAACAAAGGCAGACAGAAGTTAAGAGATTTTCTCAGTCACACAGCTAGTTAATATTTAAGACCAAATTTGAATTCAGTTCTTCCAGACTCAGGTCTAACACTCTATCCGTTGTATTACCTATCTGCCCGAAAGTGGTCAGGACAAGAGAATAGCTGACTAGCCTAGGCATCCATGTTGAAAATCAGGAAGACTTTAATTTAAACACTTTCTCTGGCATTTCCTACCTAAATGACCCTAGGCAATTCACTCTCTCATTTCAGTACCAGCACCTACATGAAAAATGGCTTGACAGTGTTGTTCTGTGACTCAAATGAGATAATTTGTGTTTTGTAAACCTTAAAACCCTATATAAATTCAGCCTTGATTATTATTAACCCTGTAGCATATTGGGTATATTTATTACACTCTACGCATAAAGAATAAGCCAAAAATATACAGTGAATTTATCATTCCATAGTAAAAGAGGAGCCAATCTTCAGGTAGGGCCTTGCTTTGAATCTTTCAAAGTTCTCACTCTCTGTGCTTTAATTCCAGGCCAGAGGATTGATCAGTTATTTTTTCAGTTATATCTAACTCTTTATGACCCCATTTGGAGTTTTCTTGGTAGAGATACTGGAGCTATTTGCTATCTCCTTCTCCAGTTCATTTTACAGAAGAGGAAACTGGGACAAACAAAGTTAAGTGACTTGTCCAGGCTCCAGTAAGTGTCTGAGGCCAGACTTGAACTCAGGAAGATGAGTCTTCCTCTAAGCCCTGCACTGTACTACATCATTTAGCTGCCCAGGAAGGCCCAGCCAATCACAAATTGATTATGGTAATCTTAAAGGTAAGAATGTGCTGTTGGACAGCACAATCCCCCTGCCCTTCCAAAGTCAAGCAAGAAGCCTATGTGTACATTCTTCCCAGAACTTCAGATGGGGATGAACATTTTAGAGAGCAATATTGTAATAAGCAGTAATTCTCTAAAATGGTCATACCAAAGTAATAAAGAATGGAGCGAACAGAATGAGGAGAACAAATTATATGTTGATCACAGTAATGTAAATGAAAACAACTTTGAAAGGTAGAAACCTCAGATCAATGCACTGATTGATGCACTGACCAATCATGACTTCAGAAGACTGGTGATGAAGGATATCTCTTGAGAAAGACATGATAGACTTGAGATGTACATTGTGACCTACATTTCCAGACGTGACCTGCATGTTGCTTTGTTTTGTTCTACTATATTTATTTTTACAAGGAGGGAATCCTATTAAGGAAGTGGAGGAGTTAGTGGGTGGAGATAGAGATGCAAAAAAGCATCAATTAAATATTTAAAAACACACCAGAGAAGACAAAAGGAAGCTCAGAGATTACACAAACAAATAGGGCAATTCAGTTACTCCCATGCTAAATTTTTAAAAGAAATATGTTGTTTTATATAAAGTTCTCTCTTTTATCTTTGTGAATTGAAATGTTCATGCTTCATGATGATTAGGCTTATAATAAAAAGAAATTTTAAGAACTGACCATACTTTTTTGACTCTTGACTTTATCCTAAAAAATCTCATATAAAGGAAAAAAGGATTCATCAGTATAAAAACATGGATAACTGCTATATTTGTAATAATCAAAAGATCAGAAATTATTTATCTAATAAATAGAAAATAAGTGAATAAATTTAGATATATTAATGTAATATCATAGTATCATAAAAAATAATAACTATGAAGATCCATAAGGAAATATGGAAATTTCTATAAGATAAAAACAAATTCAGGAGAAACAGACCTGTATGCACTTTAGTTATAACTTTGTAAAATACAGAGAATAAAGCCAAAAGTAAAATCAAAACTGTAGCTAGGATGAGGTAACCATGGCTCTCCCCCAGGATGCCCACAGTCCCAAAGTGGCTCAGAGACTTCTAATCCATACTTCATGTATCAAGGTCCTTTGTTGTCCTGTACTTCATGCCCTATTTCCTCACTTGTCCTTGCTATCACCTTCAGATTCACGATGGCACCCATCTCCTGGAGCCTTTATTTACACACAGCCCCTATAGTGGAATAGACCAGATTCACTAGAGGATTATGCCCCCTACTTCCAGAGTGACCTTAGCTGTGCTCAGACTGCTCCTTTCTCCCCAATTACATTTGCAAATGAAAAGATTCCTAATTATAACTTTGAGACAGACTTGCAAGGAGATACAAAGCAAAAAGAATTTTTTTTATTCCATATTGTTAAAGTCCAAGGGTTTTTATGAAAGAATATATTTCTTATTTTGTGTACTTATTTGTTTTTGTTTATAAGTATTAAATATAAATTATAAATACAAAATATTGTCATAAGTATTATCATTAAATACCATTGTTATTATATAAGCATTATTTTTGTAATAATTGTAAAAATTACTGAAAAAACCCAACAACTAGGGAATAGAGAGCAATGTGTTACATGCCAGAAAGAGGAAAGAACCAGATACAGTCCCTAGCCTAAAAGGAAATTTGAAATCCTGTGAATCATAACTCACTTTATGTGTCTATAAAAGGTAAAAGTTCATTAAGCTTGTAGAAACCAGGTAAGGCAAACTGGGGAACAAAGTTAAATTTAGTAGTCGCCAAGTCACATGCTTATTCTCTGGCTGGAACAAACATTCTAGTAGGAAAAAAGAGAGACCTTCAACGATGTTCCAAAACTCAAAAGAGAGAACTGAACTGAACTTTCCTATACATACATACAGGTATATATATTCGGGGCAGTGGATAGAGCACCAGTGCAGGAGTCAGGAGGACCTGAGCTCAAATCTCACCTCAGACACTTGACACTCATTAGCTGTGTGACCTTGGACAAGTCACTTAACCCCAATTGCCTCATCCTGGGTCATCAATAGTTATCCTGATGAATATCTGGTCACTGGATTCAGATGACTCTGGAGGAGAAGTGAGGCTGGTGACCTGCACAGCCCTCCCTCACTCAAAACAAAACTCAAGTGCAAGTCATGTCATTATTTCTCTGATGGCATGGTCTTCTTCGGCAATGAAGGATGAACACACACACACACACACACATATCTATATTACACATCTAAATATAATTCTCTAAGTAAATAAACAAATGACATTTATATAGCTATTAAAATTGCTTACAAATAAATAAACTAAAAATCACTGGAAAATCATAGGAGTAAGTAACTTGCATAACATATTGAAACCAGTCAAGAGGAGAAAAGTGATCATGTATGGTTGTGGTCAGAAAATAAGTTATTCTTGAATGTACAAATCTCACGGTATTACAATGAGTGTGGCAACGTTTATAGAATTATAAATGTCTCTCAGTTTTCTTAGATAGGAATCCCATAATATATAGTTCTAAGTACTATAGTTATATTATGGATTTTAATTGCCAACAGCTTCAGAAACCTCATGTTCCTGCAGCACCTTGGACAGTGAATTTGGTGGGTTTCAATCCCATTAGCAAACTGCACAATACTTCATGCTTGGGAATTTTGTTTTAGTATCCTGTCATAATGTAATTTCAATTCCTAATAATCTTTGAAGACAGTGATATATAGGAATATAAGTATAAGAAAACTCTATATAATGTTTTCTCCTGAATCTTTTGTTCAGATGTTTAGGGTGGGTTTTTTTGGGGGGAAGGGGGGAGGGTGGGAGGAGGATATATTTGTAGAAACATATGCTTTAAAGATAACAAAGATCACATTTCTGCATTATTTTAAGTAGATTGCATAAGGTTAGGATCTGTTTTCTCACATCATTCCACTCTGTGGTTAGTTACTACTATCTTTTTAGTGCCCTAATCTCCAGCTTCTCCTTACTTAAAAGCATTTTGCATTAATCATATTTTTTGCCCATTACTTCTTGTTAGTCTGATACTCATAGCTTTAAGATAGCTCATCATGGACTCCCCATAGCTCTTCACTGAAAAGCATTAATTCCCCCTAAGATCTCTACCAGATAGTCCCAATCTAGCTCTTATATTTTCTCTTTGTTAAATCCCAGGAAATATATCTCTTTCAAATCAACCTACCCTTTTTGTGGCCCCTTACATTCTCTTGCTTCTAACCTTTTCCCTCAGGTGCCCCATACACATGGAATAAATCCTCTTCTGTCTACCATACCACATTTTTCCTCCTTTTAAAATCTCTAATCCATTCTCCTTCACAAAGCTCTCCTTCATTTACAGAACCATTTAATAAAAATTATTCTTACATAATGGTAGCATAAACTATTATTTACAGATTTAGGAACTCTGGAAAAGACCATGTAATAAATAATCTCACCTCCTAATGTTTGCCATGGTTCCTTAAATTCTAACATTAACTACTCATCTCTTTTGGTTAAGACCTAACATTCTTAGTACACTTGGAAAATATTTCTGGAAGCTAATATCAATTATTAACATCTTTTTGCCTGCTTTTCCAAAATATAGAGGGTATTTCAAAAGTCTCAGTGCAGTTTTAATCTATTAAAACTTAAATTATTAAGGCTAAAACTGCACCAAAATTTTTGGGATATTCTACAGAGGGAGTTAATACAAATATTTATGACTATGAGCCATGAATGAATGGCTAAATAGTCAAAGGCTATAAGCAACTATTTCTCAAAAGAAGAATTGCAAAACTACTAATAATTTCATGAAACACTAAATCACTAATAATAAAAAAGGTGTATATCAAAACAATTCTGCATCATTGCCTCATACTCAATAAACTGATGAAAAAAGGGGGGAATAGTGTTGGAAAGATTGTGAAGATACACACTAATGAACTGTTAGTGGATCACACTAATGAACAGTTAGTTGGTCTAGCCACTCTGGAAAGCAATTTGGAATCATGGTTTGTTGTGGGGTTTTTTAATTGACCAAAATATTATACTCTTTGGCTCATTGCTAGGCATATTCACTTCTCCACCTCAAGGAATTCAATGACAGAAAGATTTATATATACACAAATATTCATAGCAGCACTTGTTTTTTGTTAGAAAAGAAATAGAAACAATATATGTGCCCATTGATTAAGGGATGGATAGACAGAATGTAGTACATGAATGTAAAGAAATATTTTTTTTCCTAAGAAATAATGAATTGAAAAAAATCATGAAAAGATTTATATGAACTGATACAGGGTAAGGTTGGCAGAACCAAGAAAACAATATACACAATGACTATAATAATGTAAAAATGAAAAAAAAAGCTAGATTGTGGGCTATGTAAATTATGATGGCAAAGCTTGATCCTGAAAAAGACTCAAGAAAATAATAAAGTTTCCTACCTTAACTGAAGAAGCAGTGATTATGGGTATGTAATAATATATAGTCTGATATCAGAAATGGCTTATGTATATGTTGGTTAGTTTTGATAAGTCACTTATTTTCTCTTGTTAGAACATTTGTTGCAGGGGATGACTCAGGGGGAGCAATGGGTTTAGATATATTTGGAAACTAATGGGATACAATAATTAGTATCAATTAAGGATATTTTTTAAAAAATTATTAACACTTTTAAGATGATCAATTTATCAAATTAATTTCCACCATAACAATCAGATGAAAAGGAATGAATTGAGCCACAAGTTTTGGTATGAAGTGGCCTGATAAAATAGAAAGAGCTCTAGATTTTGCATCACATGACCTGGGTTGAAATCCTCATTTTCCTCAAAGTTCTTAAGTGACTAAGTCATTTAATCTAATCATAGGTTTCATTTTCCTCAGCTATAAAATCAGGAGCTTGAATTAGATGATTTTTAATGTACCTTCTAATATCACATACTTTGATCTGTCAGGGGTGTGCTACAGTCAGCTCAAAGCAGCTCCATAGAGTTGATTATTAAATTTTCAGTGTGAGCATTTATACCTCAGAAAAGAGAGGCCTACAAATCAAGGCTTGCTTTCTTGTTTTGCTGATTGACACTCTGGACTTATTAAGAAAGGGAAGGAAAAATGTTAATGCAGATTAAAACAAAAAGTGTATGCTGTGTACTTTATTCCCCCCAGAGAGCTGGTTGTTAAATATTTACCAGCATACTCTTATCTGTAGGTCTCAAATATCTGGAAAAGAAGGTGCTGCCCTGGGAGGATAGACCTGAATGTAGCCTCATAGCTGGGAATTCTGGACCTATCAGGAAAATTACATAATTTGGGAGAAAATGGTATTGAAAAGGGAAGCAAGGGAGCAAAGACAGTATTTTTTATTTAGAACTATCACCAAACTGTCAGCACAATCCTTAACCTTCAGTTATGCTTTTATATACACACTTCTGTTATCTCTTTGATAGCCTAATAACTTTTTAGTACCTTAAAAACAGAGACCAAAGCAAATATCCTCCTCAACTATCTCATATAATGACTCTAAACCAATAGTTGCTTGGTAAATATTTATTCACTGACTTATGATTTAACTTTTTTATTTTCAATTATTTTATAATTATAAAAATATATAATTGTAGTATACAAAATATGTCATAAAACATTTTATTTTAAAATGTATTTTTATCTTACATTTTAAATTATTTTCTTCTTCCCATCCCCAATAAAAAAAGGAAAAGAAAGACAAAACCTTTCTAACAACCATACATAGTTAAACAAATTAAATTCTCATGTTGGCTACACCCCAAAATATGTCTCATTCTATATATTGCTTAAAATTTTTTTCTGATGTCTTTTTAAAAAATGTGAAAGATCCCATGAAACAAAAACACCCATTGAGAATCCTTAATTTTCTTTAGCCTATATAACTATATCCAGCAGAAAGACTGATTTCAACACTTTATTTATTTATAGGGCACCATGCTTACCATCCTTGACTTCTCAAAAGAAAAGAGATGAATCCTAAACACTGTCCTCTTCTTTGTTAGGGATTAATATCCATAAATTTGGATCTTCCACAACTCTAGTCATGAGTTAAAATTTATGAATTCATTTCTCTCCTCTCCAATTCATAGTCCACAAAGTTGCCAAAATAATCTTCCTAATGCCCAGTTTTGCGTATGAGGGAGTCATTTACCTGCTCAAAGACCATCAGTGATTCCCTTTTTCCTATTGGATACACTATACTAGGCTGAGTCCAGTGTGTAAGGGCATCTATAGTTAAATTCCAATCTATCTTTGCAATTTTATTTGCAATTTTATTTCACACTCTTCCCCTTCACATACTCAACTAGTCATACTGCATTGATAGATATTCCTAAATCTTGATCTGCTCTGTTCTGCCTCTGCATTATTAGATAATTTGTTCCCTATACTTACAATGCATTTCTTCCTTACCTTTACTTTTTGAAAATTTTCTTTTCCTTCATGGTTCAATTGACTTCTCCAGAAATCTTCCCTGATATCTCTTAGGTAAAAGCCATCTCTGATCAAATCTTCTTACAGTACTTTTTCTGGGCCTTTTCTTTGCCCTTATTATGTCTTCCTTATATTTATTTCCACAAATATATCACACTCTCAGGATTAAATAGTAACTGAAAACAACAGTGCAGATGTAATCTCACTAGGACCTTAATCCTGGAAGCAATGTTGTACAGCTCTTTACATATGCTATTTATATATTTGTACCTTATGATAACCCTACAAAACAGCTCTGTTACAATTATGCTCATTTTACAGACAAGGAAACTGAGGCTCAGAAAGATTAAGTGACTTGCCCATGGTCACACAGCTAATAATCGTCAGAGGCAGGATTTAAATACAAGTGTTTCTGGCTTCAAGTCAAACATGATAGACTGTGCCAGAATGCCTCCCAGATGGCTGACTGGGTCTTTGGACTATGCTGCAGGAACTGACTGAGTACACACAAAGAGCCCAAGGCTGCTGCTTGATCCCTTCAAACATTCCCAAAGTGAGCTACTATTTGGAGTGGAAGGGAAGGGCATGCTTTGGAGCAACAGCTGTGGCTAAGGGCCTTTCCATAAGTGGGTACTCTAAGAGTCCTCCCCCTTTAGAATCCAATCATGCTCCTCTCAGGATATGAAAGGAAGCTGATACAGAAGGTTCCAGATAAATGGATCCACCTGAACATTTGTAGAACCTAATCAGCAGATCTTGTGATGGAATGTATGTGGTGACTGTAATAACCATGTTAACCCGAAGGGGCATAATGAAGCAGGTATGGAGTTGGGTAAGAATACAAATAGCTGACTGTGTTTCTAAACAGCACTGCCGCTGGACAGTAAAACAGGAGAGAGAATTAACAGACTGATATATAATAAAGACTTATAGGATCATAGGTCCAGGGCTAGAAAGGACCTCAGGAGCTATTTAGCCTTTTGTAGATGATGACCTTGAAGACCAGAGAGATTAAATAACTTGCCCATTTGTTTTGTAAATTCCCATTATTTAACCAGAAGTCCCCAATTTCTCTGCACTGGCAGTGATGATGCCACAGTTAAGCTTTAGGATCGCAGATATCCAGACATTTCAGAATACCTTCTATGTATTGATTAAGACCTCAACCTAATTCCGAATTACAGGCTAAAAAGTGGATATCCAGAGCACATAGATGTCACGGTAGATAGAGTGCTGGTGTTGAAATAAGAAAGACTCATCTTCCTGAGTTAAAATCTGGTCGCAGACACTTTACTAGCTGTGGGACCCTGGGCAAGTCACTTAATCCTGTTTGCCTCAGTTTCCTCATCTATAAAATGAACTGGAGAAGGAAATGGCAAACTACTCTAGTATCTTTGCCAAGAAAACCCCAAATGGAATCACAAAGAGTTGGACATGACTGAAATGACTCTACAACAACAGTGGATATCCCATTCATCTGCTCCTTACAGAGCAGAGTAGGTTCTGGCATACAAATTCATTCTGAAACCCAATATAAACAATGCTTGAATTATTTATGCTGTGGTCTTCCCCTTCCTACTCTACCATTTCCCCCCAGATAAACATGGCTAATAGTGAGTTCCATTTAGTATCGGTTCTTTGAAATGCATCTATAGCTATATGAATACTCAAGTTTCATGCATCCACATATCTATACATAAACACACACATATATCATGCTATCTAAATGCTTTTTATTAGAAGCATGTTAAAACCGAGTGACTCATTAGATAGAAAAAATGATTTTTTTTTCAAATTCCCAATTGGCTTATGTGAAATTCCTTAAGAAATATCAATGTCATCACAATACATTAATATTGTATCATTAGGTGACACCTTAGGATAAAGGATGTGCTCACTTTCTTATTTTGATGACTGGATATTATAATGTATACCATATATTTTATTATTCATTACTGGCTGGTGTGGTATAACTGCTAAAAGGCAAATATCTCCCTCTGGTGGCTACATTCACAAAGTGATAAAAGCTCCATTTTTCAATAGTTGATATTAAAGTTCAAGTCCATTGTCAGTGGAATCCTAAGACCACAGAGCTGAAAGAGACCTTAAAAATTATCTGGCTCAGCCCCAGAATCTTCCAAATGGGAAAAATTAGGTCCACTAAGGTCATATAATTTATTTGACATCCCATAAGAAGTTGATGGCAAAGCTGGTATTTGAAATATAGCTGTGGACAGAGTGCCAGGCTGGAGTCAGAAAGTTTCATCTTCCTGAGTTAAAATACCAGACACTTACTAGATGAGTGACCCTGGGCAAACTACTTAGCCCTATTTGCATCAATTTCCTCATCTGTAAAATGATCTGGAGAAGAAAGTGGCAAACCATTCTGGTATCTTTGTGAAAAAAAAAGCCACCAGATGGGATTGCAAAGAGTCAGACAGGGCTAAAACAATTGCACAACAACCACTTCTGTCTCTAGAGTTAAATGTCCTTTTTCCTGTAATACACATATATTAACAATATATTAACTACTCTAGAATTAGCCTACTTTAAAAATGGCACTTAGTTTCATGTTTTTATGTCTGTGCTATAACCAAAACATTGTCTCTAGTTTGCTCATAATTTCAAAAGACTCAGAATTATGAAAGGAAAAATTTGCTAGCTTAAGAAAGGAGAATTAAAAAACCCTCCCTAAAAAAGAAACAAAGTTGATCCATCAAGTTTGGACAGAGATACATTCATAGGTCAAAATGTTCTATTTTGGTTGAATTATCTGGACAGTTCTCTCTGTTATCTTCTGCGGGTAACTGGCCTTAGGCAGTAATATTTTTTTGTGGGATTAGAGAAAAAAAACTAAAAAAGTCTCAACTCAGCATTAATCTTCTAACTAGTGATTAAAACTAAATTTTTAAAATTTAAATTAATAAAAATTAAAAATAGTGAAAATAATGAATCATCCACATATGAATGTGTTGCTGTTTCTGTCATTCAGTTGTTTCCAACTCTACATTTCCCCCATGGGGTTCTCTTGCCAAATATGCCAGAGTGGTTTGCTATTTCCTTCTCCAGTTCATTTTTTACAGAAGAGGAACAAACAAGGGTAAGTGATTTGCCCAAAGTCACTCTGCTAATAAATGTCTGAGGTTGAATTTGAACTCAGAAAAATGAGTGCATCTTTCTGACTCTAGGGCCAAAGCTCTATCCACTGTGCCATCTAGCTGCCTCTCTATGAATGTGTAGCTACCAGCAAATAAAAGGAATTTGAAAATAATGAAATTAAAAGCAATAAGGTAAACCTGATATTCCCATAATTCATTGCATATTGTCTAGTTTTCTCTTTTTTAAAGCTAGATTTCACTGGTTTAAAAAAAGGAAAGATGTCAATATAAACAAATCAAATGTTTGATTGACTAGTTCAGGGTAAACATTTGGTTTTTTTTAGTATTTTTGTTACATTTTAAGTTCTAAACTGTCCTCCTCCCTCCCTCCCCACCTCTACATATAGATATACATCTACGTATAGATATATATCTGTATATGTAAAACCATACCATGCATACTTCTCTATATCTGGAGGCAGAGAGAATATTTATAATACTCAGAATATTGTAGTTACTGTATATAACATTATCTTGGTTCTGTTCATTGAACTTCATTATTTTATGCAAGTCTTTCCATATTTTTCTAAAATCAACCTGCTCCTCACTTCTTATAGTACAGTACTTCATCATATACCACATAGTACATATACCATATAGTACATTCTGTCATATACCACAACTTTTTTAGCCATTCCCCAATTAAAGGGCATTCCCTCAATTTCCAATTTACCACCACAAAAGGAGTTGTTATAAATATTTTAGAGCATATAAATTGTTATTTTCCCCCTGGTCACTTTGGGAAACAGACTTAATAGTTCTATTGCTGGGTCAAAGGGTATACACAGTTTACTAACTCTTTGGGCATAATTCCAGATTGCTCTCCAAAATGTTTAGATTAGGTCAGTTCCACCAATAGTATATGAGCACCCCAACTTTTCCACATCCCCTTCAACATTTGTCATTTTAACTTCTATCATTTAAGCCAATCTGATAGGTGTGAGATGTTATCTCAAAATTGTTTTAATTTGCATTTCTCTAATGATTTAGAGCATTTTATATGAATATATGTAGCTTTGATTTCTTCATCTAAAAACTGCTTATTTATATCTTTTACCATTTATCAGTTGGGGATTCACTCATATTAATATTCCATTTACATTCAGACCAAGGTAGAATGAGACCTCTACTTCCCTAATTCTGGATATTATATTTTGTCACTTGGGACTGGATTAGCTCTTTTGACTCCCATTTCTCTCTATTGACCTATGCTGAGTGTACAGTTAACTAAAATCAGTCTTTTCATATGAATTTCATTCTAGCCAGTGTTTCCTAAGCCTGTTCTTGGACAGCTATAAGATTAAATTGTAAAAGCTATTAATTATTGATCTGCCATTGATAGAGGGAGTTCTCAGTTGACATTTCTCTATTTCATTGAAACCATAAGTTCAGATAAAAAATGGAAAAATTTATTAAATAATGAGTCCTTTTCCCATTTTTATACCTATAAATAATAATCTTTTGTTTGTTCTGTTAGGTGCCTGGGATGTCTCTTGTATTCCACTCATCTATTTCTCTTTTTTGTAACAATTTTTATATTGTCTCTCCTCAATCTGTTTTCCAGGCTAGTTTTTATAATAAGATTTTTCACATTCTCTTTAATTTTTTCATTCTTTTGAATTTGGTTTATTATTTCTCAGTGTCTTATGAAGTTATTAATTTCCCCTTACACAATTCTAATTTTTAAGGAGTTATTTTCTTCTGGAAGTTTTTGGATCTCTTTTTTCCAAGTAGTTGACTTTTCATATTTTTTATTTTCTTGCATTACATTTCTTTTTTTCCTAATTTTTCCTCAACCTCTCTTCTTTGATCTTTAAGGTCATTTTTAAGCTCTTCCAAGAATTCTTTTTGTGCTAAAATGTGGTAATTTTTACATTTTTCTTTGAAGCTTTAGGAATAGTTTTTCAACTTCACTGTTTTCTTCTAAGTTTGAACCCTGATCTATTCTATCACCATAGTAGCCCTCTATGGTTAGACTCTCTCTTTTGCTTAGTCATTTTTGGTAGCAGCTTATTTCTTGGACATTAACTTCTGTCAGAGTTAGGCTCTACTCCTGGGGTATGAGGGAATAATGTCTCAAGCTTCAGGTTTTTCTGTAACGCTATTTCCTGAGCTCTATCTGGAGGCCTGACCTTAGGTACTCCTCCCCTACCCTAAGCCCAAACCAGGACTCTCAGCAACAGTGTCACTTAAAATGTTCCTATTCCCTGTAGCCTCTCTGGTGACTGCAAGCTCCAGCTCAACCCTCTGCCAAAGAACTGGAATCAGGAACTTTGTTCTCCTAAGAGTGATGACAGTCAGCAGGGTCCTTCTCCCCTTTTCTACCTGGCCCTCTGTGACCACACTTACTGGCCCATCCTTGCTCTTCTTCACCTGGAGGCTGAGCCTATGACCCATCTGGTCCATGCACCTAGGCCCAGAATTCAGAACTAGTAGAGGGTCATATAACTTTCTCCTTATCAGCTGCCTGACCCCTATATTACTCATGGCATGAAAGTTCCTGAATCTGAGGCTGCCCCCTCCACAGCTGCCCCCAGAGCTTGCTGATTTGGTGTTATCTGAACACTATCAGGCCACCACTCCAGGAGGTTAAGTCTTTCCTAACATCTTTCCAAGTTGTCTTAGGCTAGAAAACTGCTTTATTGACTTTTAATGATTTCTGCTGCTCTAAAGTTCACTTTGAGGCATTATTTTAAATTATTTGTGGGGGAATTCGGGAGAGTCAAGTAATTTCCCACCTTATTCAATCATCTTCCCAGACTCCTCCTGAAGAGTTTTTTGTATAAGTATGTTGGCATGATTTTGTCACTTAAATCATTAAATATAATGATAGTGGATATAATATAAAAAGTCTTGTTAGGAATTTCTTAAAAAATTGTGTAGTTTCCTTCTTGAAGATAAGCAAATGAAACAGTTTTATTTTGGGTTTTTATTCCTTGTACAAAGTATGACTCCCTGGGAAGAAGAGGAAGGATAGATATATTTGGAAAAGAATGTGATATAAAAATGAAAATTTAAAATTTAACTAAAGGGGACTTCAAAAAGTAATAAAGGGAAACAACATTTAAAAGAGAATCTTTTTTAAAAAAATAATATAAGGATGATCTAAAAGTCACAAGAAAAAGCAAAATTCTAATGTTTTCATTACTCTTTTTCATTGGATTTTTTTCTTTTCACTGAATTTGAGGAGTAGCCATTCTCTGTTATCTCTTCTCTCTAGTCACTCTAGTCACATATCTCATCACCTCTCATGCATCACCAGTTTTGGGCACAGAGAGGCTAAAGTTGACATTATGAAAAGGAAGTGACATGAGACCAGTAAATGTTGCATACTAACAAGGAACTGACTGGTTTGACTAGAATGGAAAGTGTGCCTCTCCCTTAGCAATATCATCTACTCCCACAACTTTACCTAACTCTTGGCAGAAGACTCCCAAGGGTTTATTTTCAGGTCTGACTGACTTGTCTTCTGAGCTCTGGGGCTATAATTCCAATTGTCTTCAAGACATCAATTGTAGGTCTCACTGAAGCAGCTCGGTGGTATAGTACCTAGAGTTCTGGGTCTAAAATCAGGAAAACCTTAGTTCAAATCCAGCCTGTGTGACCCTGGGCAAGTCCCTTAACCTTTATCCACCTCACTTTTCTTAATTATAGAATGAGAACAATAACCATAGCACCACCCTCCAAAGGTGGTTGCGAGGATTAAATGAGAGGTTTTTTTTAAAGAACTTAGCACAATGCCGGGCACATGGCTTAATAAATGCTTATTTCTTTTTTTCCCTTCCTATCACTGGCATCTGAAACTCCACAAATACAAGCGTAGTGTAGTGGAAAGGGTGCAGAATTAGAGCCAAGAGAAACCTTTCTTTCTGTCTCATCATTTTTCCTCTATTTTCTCATTTGTAAAGTAGCAGCTACCTCACAGAGTTATTGTGATGATTAAATGATATTATAAAGTGCTTTCTTTGTAAGCCTTCAATTAGAAAAATAATAGCCAAAATTCTTCTAAGTTCAAAACCGAGCTAACTATGTTTCCCACTGAAGCCCACTCTTGCTTCTGACTTCACTGTTTCTGCTTGGTTTTCCATTTTGTAATATTGTTGTTTTTTTAAGCTTCTTTCCACCCAACTCTTATATCTAGTCAGTTACCAAGTCCTGTCAATTTTGCCTCAGCAATATCTCTCAAATCTGTTTCCTTCTCTCTCTTCCCAATGCCACCTTCCAGTAATGTCATCTCATTAGCATCTGCCTTGAATATTACGATTGCCCAACAGGGCTTCCTACCTTCTCCTTTTCCCCTTTCCAATCCAACCTCATAACTGCTGGCAGAGCAAATGTGCTTAACTAGAGATGTGCTTATGTTACTCTCCTGCTCATAAATCTGCAGTAACCCCCAACTGCATGGTGAGCAAAGTTCAGACTCTTCTACCTGGGATTGAAGATCCTCCCCGACTAGTAGCTACCTTTCCTTTTCTGTTCTATTTCATTATTCTCTTCTATGTACTCTGCTTTCATTCCAGTTTATTTATCACCTCAAACATTCATTGCATTCTCAGATCTTAGTGATTTCGCTCCATGTTATTCCTGGAACAAGAATTTCATTCATTTCCATTGCCCACCGAATTACTCACTCATCCTTTAGAGCTTTACTCAAGTCTCAACTCTCCATTAAGTTTTTCCTGGTCCCTCACTGGTAATGACCTTCCCATTAAGACCACACCTAGCATTTAGACCTCGCGTGCGCGCGCGCACACACACACACACTTTATTTTTTTTCAACATTCACTTTTATAAAATTATGAGTTCCAAATTTTTTCTTTCCCCTTCTGTCCCCTCCCCCTTTCCCTAAGATGGCAAGCAATCTAATATAGATTATATATGTGCAATCATATTAAACATAAACACCTAGCATCTGGTTTTGTAACTCTCTATTGCACAATGCAATATTATAGCTGTGTGACATAAGAAAAACAACACATTAACACAGGGATTTAAAATTTATAAAGCATTTTCTTCATAACTTATGGAATAGTACTGCATATATTATAACCCACATTTCATAGAATATAGCATTTTGCCTCTTTCATGGATGATATTCAACATAGAGTTCAAATGGAAGAAGTTTTTTTAGGAACTTTAGCACAACGATTGCCCAGTATGTACTCAATAAATGTTTGCTGTATTTGTTGTGTTATATACTTTATTATCTTATTTTAAAATGGTTTATCAGAAAGATCATCAAGAAACTTCACATAGCATAGGTTTTCAAATGTCCTATTTATGGGTATTTCCAGAGCGCATACTTATACATATATATATATATATATATATATATATATATATATATATATATACATACACACTGTCTGTCTCTCTCTCTATATATATACACATACATGTACACACATATATACATATATGTGCATATATACATATACATGTATACATATACACTCATATATATACACATACATATATATGCACACACATATACACATGTATATATGTGTATGCTTTTGTATATACGTATCTAAAACACACATCAGAGAAATTTCAGTATAAGGAGTTAAAGCTCCAGTAAGAGAGACTAGAAGTTCAGAATTTTTAAAAGACCAGCACATATGGTTGTTTTTAAAAAGATATTGTAATTGCTCAAAAAAATTTACTTCTGTAATATTTACCCCAAAAAAGGTCATTGAAAAGTCTCAAAAAATTGTTAGTAGAAAGTATATTGTTGTATGTGTGTGTGACCAACTGGAAGAGAAATTCATTTACAATTTGTTGCCTCAATGGCAAGACCAACAGTTAATAACCAACTCCTAATTACAGTCTAATAGATATTAGTTTAACTGCTTCTAATTATATGGTTATTTAACAATAAATGCATAGTTTCTTATTTATCTGCTTTTACTTTGATGTATCAGTGATTTCATTATTTCAGATCAATACCTATTACAACCCACAGACATTTTATTTTGGGTAATTCTTATCCATATAAGACTGGTAGAATACTGGTATTAAAAGGAGTTTTGTGATTTCTTAAAGGCAATCTAGTTCATTATTATTCTCTTTCTGTTTATTTATGGGCCCTACTCATTTATTTTGTGCTGTGCATCCCAGATACATGGGCATTCCAACAGTCAGTGCATTTTAAAATTTTGATAACTTCTGAAGCATAAGTGCTACAAAATTACAAAACCCCATAATTTGAAAGTTTAGTCATTTAAATTTATTTAGTTTCATGAATTTTCAATAATAAATTTTAAATTTTAACAAGATAGGGCACTGTGTTTTGAAATAGTTTTCATGTAGCACATTCTCAGACTGGTAGATTGGAAGAGGAAGGTGCTGGGTCACCTTGATCATCTGAACTATTTCCTTTATACATTTTTTTGATGGGGTCACATCAGGATTATGGTGCATGCATCAAAACCTCATTCTTTGGATGATATTAAGGCTAAGATTATAAAGCTTAACCTTTCAGTCGCTGAATAGCAATTAATGAAAGTTTTTTCAAAGTCCAAAAATTGACTAGAGCCATGAATAGGAAAACATAGTGGTTATATTGAATAAGAAATGTGAATATTTTGAAATTTTAAAAAATACTATTTCAAATATGATTTTTAATAAGTTTTTGGCATTTATATTTCTGAAGTCATTAAAGTTGAAAACTGTACTAAGATTTTTGGGAAATTCTGTATGTGGGTGTATGTGTGTACATACACGCAGGCAGCCTTTAAAATGGCATTTTGCTCTACCACATCAAAAGTCTTTTAAAAATAATCAATATGCAATAAGCATAGTGGGATCTTATATTCACTACATCTTGTATTCAATTGTGTGATTGTAAAGACATATTCTGTTGTGGAGCATCATTTGCAAAAACTTCCTATCGAATGAGACATTATTAGACATTGCCAATATGTGAATTTGTTTTGTTTGATTCTACTTGTTAGAAGAGAAGGTTTCTATTTGATGGTAGAGATAGTAATTTAATAAAAGAAAAAGAAAAAGTGCCTGTGAAACACTGAAAAAATAGAAGGTACCAGAAAAGTTCAGAAGGATAAGCAGAGTAGTTTTATTACTATCATGTTAGGTTTAATATACACTTTAAAAAAACTGTACAGCAAACTTCACAGGATTGTGTGTAATCCTTTTTTATATTCTTTGTTTATTTAAATATTCATATTTGTTGATATCTATTAGGTTGATAAAAAGAAAAAAATTTAAAGCCTGCTTCTTCCCTAAGGAAATGTACATCAAGGATTCTCTCACTATGTATATAAATGATTTTCATAAAAATTTTACAACAATAGAAATATTGGCACATAAGTCAATAGTTATTGATATTTTCTAAGTTGCCTTTTTTGGATATTAATAAGGTCAGATATTTTCCCATGCTTTTGGAATCTCCCCCTACTTTATACACCTTGTGAATCAATTTCTCAATAATCTAACACTTGTGTAGCCTCCAAGGAAGAACCTCTGAATGAATATCTGGTCTAATCTATCTGCCTTTCCCATCTTTGTTCTCTCCAGTGCCACTTCTACCTCCCCTGTAAGTACATCTGAGGCTCTGATGTCATGTTCAAGGGCAGCAGTTCTTGGGTTTTTGATTGTGAAAAAAAATTTGTTAGAAAACACTTGGCAAAATCTTTTACACTTTTCTTCTATCTACTGTCCTTCCACTCTCATCTTTAAATGCTTTTGAGATGACTTTGTTTAGGAGGGTCTCTTGCTAAGCTTTCTTTAAACCAATTTGATCCTCCTCTGCTTGTTTCTGTTTAAGGAGGTGATACCACTCATAATCTTCCAGTATCTTTCTATGTAAGATAGAACAAATGAATCTGTTCTAAACCAGTATTGTCATTGACTGCCATCTCTCTCTGTATACCAAGTTGGCTAAGTATTTGGTGACTAAGTCATTTTTGGTCTCCTTATCAAAACAACTGTTTAAATGTATTATGAAATCATTATAGTCTATGTTTATGTCTTTTCTTCTATCCATGACCCATTTTGCATTTTCTATAACTTGTTTGAACAGGTAAAGATTATTTCAACGGTACACTCTATTTTCTCATTTTTATTCTTCTAGTTTCATACTAATTTTGATCTTTGCTTTTAACAAATGTGATTCCTACATTTGTAATGAGTCTTTTCTTGTCTGTTAGAATGTAATTTATCTCATTTTTTTGTGATATCATTTGGTGGTCTCCAAATGGAGTGCCTACCTATTCTCTTCTTAAGTTAAGCATTCATAATATATAGGTCTACAGTTTCTATGTAGTTTATTAGTCTTTGATCTGTTTTTTCTGATCCATAATTTTCAACGTATTTCTTACCATTTTCACTTATTTTTTAAATTACAGGCATTTTTACTAACAGACTATTAGAAAAATAATCACAGTAATCAACTTTAGTTCATTCCTCTAATACGAGCTGTTCTTCTGGACGTTCCTGCTACCAGCATTTCCACCTTTCACAAAATATTCAGTGTTTTTTTCCTATCCACCCAAGGAAAAAACAATTTGAAGGGCCACAGGAAGCTGTTAGCAGCTTTGAAGTGCTTGCCAAAAGTTTAACTCTCATGGGTCAAGATGTCCATGGAGATTTACCATGAGATTTTGCAATAAAGGTATTATCATTTAGGGCCATTTTCAGTTTCTCGACCTTGCCATAATCACATTTACAAATCTAGTCATTCACAGATTTCTACTTTGGGTGATCTCATGAAATGGATGGTTCCACAATCCTTGGGAGGAGCCTTGTTGAGTTTAACAAACATACCATTCAAGATTTTTAGAAAGATGTTGAAACAGCAATACCTTACAGACCTCTGAGCTGATGCCATTGATATCTCCAAATCTGACCACACCGACTAGTGTAAATTAAGTCACTTCCTCTAGTATCATTCAGCTGCATCAAGGGTGTAGTAAGCCATAAGCAGTGACAGAACAAGAGAGCAAGGAATTTAAGAGTAGAGGACTGTGTGTAGTTTGGACTAGTTAACCATAGGGCCAAGGTTATAAAGGATTGAAAATGAAGCCAGAACAGGAGAGATGGCCTGGCACAGCACTGCAGGGTAAAGGGTCTGGAGGTCAGGTTTTGGAAGAGTCAGGCATATGAATGGATAAAATAAGATGATATGGTAAAAGGAAGGACTTTCAGATTTCTTTATAATGAAAATGGAATATCTGGCAATAGTGGTGATTCCTGTGTGAGACCGAGGTAGAGGGAAGGCTTAGATCAAGGGAGAGGAAATTAATGAATTAGGAGGTGAGGGTGATTGAGGGAACATCAACTTGTATACTGGCATCCCTTAGTATAAGGGCAAGAAGAATTAACTAAGTACTGAAATCCTTGAAAAAGGAAGAATGATGGGGAGTCAAAGAGAGACTACTCATAATATTTTTGGGTTAGCTCTCTTATCCATATAATTAGTATGTGCTTAGGAGTTATACTTATTTCAATATTTGCCTAAGCAAAAGTAATTATTATTCAATAAATATGCAGCAAAAAGCTGATTTACTGCATTTCGAAGCTATATGTGTACACACGAATTATGTATGAGTATTTGCATTGTTCATTGTGAGTTTATCTGGACTACTGCTCCCTTCTATTAGCATACATAATTGAGTTACCAGTAAATCTAATCATTGTGGGGGAAATTGAAAATTTTTACTGTGTCCTAGAAAGCAACAGGTTTAAAATATGCATTTCTCTTAAATCTTTTCGTCCTTATTAACAGTTTAAAATGGCATTTTGAGATTTATAAAATGCATTCCTCACAAGAATCCTGTGATTTTGCCAAAAGTCATATTTAGGTTTGATGTAAGAAAATTCCAAACAATTAAATTTATCCAAAAGTGGAAAGTGCCATGGGAGATAGTGGGTGCTCTCACTAGAGATGTTCAAAGTAGATGAGGGCAGCTGGGTGGTGCAGTGGATAGAGCACTAGTGCAGGAGTCAGGAGGACCTGACTTCAAATCTCACTTCACTTGATGTGTGACCTTGGGCAAGTCACTTAACCCCAACTGCCTCATCCTGGGTCATCTCCAGTCATCCTGATGAGTATCTGGTCACTGGATTCAGATAGCTCTGGAGAAGTGAGGCTGGTGACCTACACAGCCCTCCCTCACTCAAAACAAAGTCAAGTGTAAGTCGTTATTACTTCTCTGATGGCATGGTGTTCTTCGGCAATGAAGGATGAACACACATCAAAGTAGATGACTAGATGATCGCTTATCAAAGATATTCTAGAAGGTATTCTTGTGCAGGTGTGGGTTGGAATAGACAAAATATAAAGGTCCCTTCCTATTCTTGAGGTACTGATTCTATATTATCCCCATTTTGCAGATGAGTTAACTAAAGTGCAAGGTGAGGAAATGTGTATGGTTACTGCTAATGTCACAGCAGAAAGGTGGACCTGTGCCTCTTGACTCCAAGTCCAAAACTCTTTGTACCATACAGCATAGGACTGAGAAAATATCATTAAATATCACATTATTTCGTATTTAGAGAATGTTATTTAATTGGTGGGAGGGCTCCCTTCATCAGTGCAAACCACTACTTGTCCACACCTTAGTAGATAATCTTTATGAGTTTCTGCAGACAGGAAAATAAAGTAGCATCTGGTAACCAATCCTCTGGTAATACTTTATTGCAATAATATTAAAAAAATACATAGTGAAAAAAATTTTTGCAAGCTTGTCAGCTCTTGCCAGTAGAGGCAGTGTCAAGGCTTTGAGCGCGACCTCTGGCAGCAGAGGAGAGAATGAGCTATGGATTCAGGAGAATCCTGGCAGTTGGCAGAGATCAAACCCAGTTAAGGTAAGGAATCTACCTAGGATAGATGCTGCCCCCAAACCAAAGCAGCTGGAGAACATCAGCAGATGAGATGGAACATGGGAGCCCTCCAGTGCTGGAGATATGAGTTGCTTTGTCCTGTGTATGGTGTACTCATTCTTCCCACTGATAATGTGTGTAGTTGTGAGAAAGCAAACTGTACGCATTACTACTATTATTGTTGGGCCTTCCCAGTAAATGCCTTTGCTTTGAAAAAAAAACCCCACCAACCCCTCACTGCCTCCCCCACACAGTAAACTCATTCATTATTCATAAAGTTAATATGGAAGGTAGGTTGATTAAACAAGGTAAATAATGTCATTTAAACAAAAACTTTACTGTCGTGAAAATTAGATGGCTCATGTGTCCAGGTCTGAGAGATTTTACATGCTGAAAATGGTTTTTGTGAATAGTAAGTAAAGAATGTAGAAAACTGATTAGCCTGGCCTAGAAAGAACAGGGGTGGGTGGGTGGGTGTCAGTCTGAGAAGAAAGTGGGGGTATTGTTCTCTACACAGTCACCATTTGTGTGAAAGCAATGCTAACTGGTTGTAGCTGGCGTTGTTCCAAAGAAAGAAAGAAAGCAGCCCCACGTGAACTAAATGCCTTTTGCCTTTCCCAGTCATTACTGCTCCGTAATGATCTCCACCCTATTCAGCTCCTGTTCTCAACTAATGACATTCCTACGCTTCACAACAAGCCTGGCTTGCCATGGAAATCGAGTCCTGGCTTGGGTTCTCACTCTGGACTGTTGCATTGTGGACTTCATAGAAGCTAGTTTACATGTGATTTCATAAAGATTAGCTGTTAAGCTTTTGCCTCTTCTCTCAACTGCATAGCCCATGGAGTTTTGTTTGCCTACTCAGACAGAACAAAGGGAGGAAGATGAAAGTACGACAGGAAACAAGGAAGGCAGCTCAAACAACACAAATCACTTTAAAAAAAAAAGATTTTATGGCTCATGAAACAAAGTCTCCTTTAGGAGTATGGTAGCTGAAAGAAAGATAGCTTAACAGTGACCAAGAAGAACTTCAAATTTGTATCCTGAATCATTCATGTGAGTTCTGGATAGAGACATTAACTGTCCACTACACTTAGAAATAGCATTAAGTTGTAGTGGATAAAAGGCTGTCCTAGGAGTCAGAAAGTCCCGAGTTCAAGTCCTACCTCTAAGGCATACTGCCTAGGTGATCGTGGGCTGAAAATCACTTAACTCCTCTGACTCCAGCAACTTTCTTAGGATGTAAGCTCCTGAGGAGTCCTTGATCTGCACCGGTAAAGGAAGTTACTACATGGGAAGTTCCTCAGATGAAACCACAAGTCCAGACCAAAAACCTCTCAAAAGCTATGTATTAACAGTGCATCAAATGAAACTGACCTGTGCATAAGCAAGAATGTGACAGTGTTTCAGTCGACTTTGAAAACCTATTAGCCCAATGCAGATTTTCCCTTACTTTAGAAACAATGATAAAGAGCCACACAAATATCTATACTTATCTATGGGCTTTGTTGATTTGTCTCATCTTCCTTTGTACGGTCTCCTGTGATTGACTCCAGGTTTCTAGGATTAATGAATTCCCTCAGTCTTATGATAGCATTTAGGGCAGGACTTGAATTATCATGTATCAACAATATTTAGAATGGAATAAGCTATTCATTATTTCATACCACCATAAAATGACATCATAGTTACTTGGTCCTTCTTGGGGACCAAAGAATCATACCCTACTTGGTCACCAAGTAAATGTATGATCTCATTTTATGGCAGTATGGATTCTACTCTGTGTATATATCCTCACAAAACAGAAAAATGTTAAGACTGCCTTAGATTCTTAAGTTCCTTCCCTACAAATTTAGATTTTCATGAGCATTGATGCATTTACCATAGATAAAATATTTAAGTTCTTTTAGATGGAAACAGTTAAAAGAACCCTATAACAAGCAATGGACCCAGAGTCAGAAAGTGACCATGGTTGTTGCATAATTCTCCTGAGCTTTAGCTCTCCTTTTGTAAAATGGGAATAAACACTTCTACTGGGTCTGTTGTAGACTGGTTTTGAGCAAACTACTGTGATACGGAGGTCATACGAGGAGCTAGGTGGTACAGTGGATAGAATTGGGCCTGGAATCAGGAAGACTTGAGTTCAAATGTGGCCTGAGACACTTACTAGCTGTGCTTCCCTGGGCAAATCACTTAAACCTCTGTTTGTCTCAGTTTCCTCTTTTGTAAAATGAAGATAATAGCAGCAACTACCTCCCAGCACTGTAGAGAAGAACAAAGGAGAAAACTGCAAAGTGCACAGTGACCTGGAACATAGTAGGTGCTGTATAAATGTTAGCTTTTATTATTACTAAGCTAGAAAAGCATAAGCTATTACTATAGATAAATACTTGATTAGTAACTACAAAGAAGGAAGGAAAACCTGTTATCATTGCTGCCAACAAAGATAGCCCAAGATGAGGTATTTTTGCTTTACTGACTTCTCATCAAGTGTTCACTATTGGGGGAAGAGAAGTGGTCAAAAGGGACCTTCAATTTACTTCAACAAACATAAAAATCATGGAGCCCTTCTCCCTGACATTACACAGGACACAAACTTCTCATCCGCAGTCCATTTCAGTTAATCACATGGTTCATTAAAAGAAACAGGTATTGACCCATTTGTTTAAATTTAAATGACAGAAAAATCCAACTGGAACATAAATGCAACATGATGCTAGCATGGCTAATTTATTCTTTTGCATCTTTTCGTCAGAAAACAAGTTTTCCATTGCCAGCAATGGCAACACCAAAATTGCTGATGACCAAAAATACAACAGTTGGCATGAACTCCTGGTATTTCTAGTTACCTTGCCCATCCTTATCTTTCTAAAAGTACCTGTCTCTATGGAAAGAATCCTCAACATAAAAATACATAAAAATTATACCTTAAGCTGATAAAAAAAACCAAAAACAGCTGACCATTTACATCAAGTTAAAAGCCTAGTCCCAGCAGAGTTCTCTAGTATACTGATATAGAAGCTTTTGTACAAATATGGAGCGATTCAAAAGCCCCTTATGCTGAAAATGTCTTACTTGCCTTCTGGACTGTACTTGACTTTTGACAAATAGGTGACTCTAGATAAAGGAATCATTGTTGTACTTAAGACCACTCAAGGGCCATTCATTGTGACTTAAGTACATATGAATTTATATTTATGTGTAAAGGAAGGAAGAGGGATTTTGGACTCATTCTTCATGTCCACCTATGTTAGTTGTCATTCCTACCAGTTTGAATAGTTAACTTTATAGCTTCTGGTGCTTACAATATCGTTTTCAACTCCTTTGGGTAGTAAAAATCCTTGCTGTCTCTAAGGAAATATTAAATCCCTAAAATCACTAACTTAATCCAAGACCATTTTTCTTACTGAAAGCAAATGCAATTGCCATGTTACCTTTTCATCCCATTCAGACCAGTCAGTTCACCTATGCACGGAACTCTATCAGGAAACCTCCTCTACCAATAGTACCTGTTGTAAAATGATCAGGTCTGCACTGAGTTGTTGGAGGGCACTGAGAAGTTATAGAGCCAGTACATATAAGAGGTGGGGCTAAAAACCATGCCTCTAGTCAGTCAGTCAATAACCAATAAATGCCTACTATGTGCCCAGGATACAAAAATAGGCAGACAATCCCAATTCTCAAGGATATCACAGTCTAACAGGAAAGACAAATACAAATAATTATCTACAAACAAGGCATATATAAGGTAAATTGTTGAGATAATTAACGGAGAGAAGGCACTAGAATTAGACTAGGAAAGGCTTTCTATAAAAGGTGGGATTTTTAACTGAGAGTTGAAAGAAGCCAGAAGATGGATGGGGATAAGGATAGAGGGCATCCCAGGCATGGGGGACAGTCAGTGAAGACACTCAAGAGTCAGGAGAAGGAGTGTTGAGTGAGGCCAGTGTCACTGGACTTCAGAGTACTTAGAAGGTAGAGGGTGGACATGGGTGGGAGGAGGGAGACTTAAAAGGTGGGGATGGTACCTGATCATGCTGTGAAAGAAAAATAAAGGTCTTCTTGATTCTGAGACCAGCATTACACTCATTATTCCTCATATAATAGTGATTTTTCCTCCATGCCTTGTAACCCTTCTTCCTGCCTCATTCTTGGTTTCTTTCAAGATTCAAGAGGCCAGTCACTTAAATCTTTCCCCTCTAAGCCTTCCTTCTACTTTATAAGTA
Source organism: Bettongia penicillata ogilbyi (assembly GCA_023548195.1). Classification (NCBI taxonomy): domain Eukaryota; kingdom Metazoa; phylum Chordata; class Mammalia; order Diprotodontia; family Potoroidae; genus Bettongia; species Bettongia penicillata. The sequence goes on along the minus strand of JAJHZJ010000245.1, from coordinate 5,911,156 downwards.
CCGTTACAGTTAAGCACTTATCCACATGATGTCTCCTTCATTGTTATGTAAGCCCCTTAAGGTGGGGAATTTTCATTTTTGCCTTTCTTTGTATTCCCAGGGATAGGCACAATGCCAGGTACACAGGAAGCACTTATTGTGGATTTACTGGTTACTCCTCTCATGTCTCTGTGTGTCCGTATGAGTGTGTGTGTGTGTAAAGACACACAATATAAACCAACCAATTTTTTGTTTTGAATTTTAGTTAGGATCTCTAGAATTTGTACATTTGTACAAACATTGCAAATTATTGATTTAAGCTACTAAAAACTTGAAAAAATACAAAGTCTTTTGCTACAAATTATCAAAACCCACATGGGGTTTGTACTAAGAAGATAGAATAGTGAACCGAGGCGCTTCCACTTCTCCCATACATGGATCTTCAGAGAACACATCAGCGCAGCCAAGTAGTATTCAGCTGTGTCTGGTTCTTGATACTCGTATCCATTTTGAGCACTTCTCGAATGGCCATTGTTGCATACGTGGAAGGAGGGAGTGAGAAATCCATCTTCAGGGCCCTGTATTTGCCTTCTGTCACCCAAGAAAGAAGAGAAGAGTCAGGAAAACAAAGGCAGCTGCAAACAAGCTGGAGGGCGATATAATCTCTAAACCAGACAAACAAAGATGGCGGCCATGCCTTATTCTTCCAACCATCAGCATATCCCTTTGTACTGGGACAGCCCTCAGGTGCTTCTGAATGAGAGAGAGATGTAAATATATGCTCTTAGGTGAGCATCTAAGGTAATTCTACCTATGAACTTTCCTGGCACCTTATAATGCTATCAGAACAAGGAATAAGTAGAAAACCAAAGAGGGTAAGGATGATCTTGTGAAAAATAACAGTCTTTCTTTTAACTGGGGCACAATAAAAAACAAAAAATTGATTCAAAAGGGAGAGATTCGAGGACAGTCAACTTTGATGTCAAGAAATGGAAATCCAGTTCCAAAAACTGGGCTCCTGGCCTTCCCCCAACATTTGTTGCTCTCTAGGGCAGATACAATTCTACCTCCTGTATCACTTATTTGTCCTATGCTATTCAACTCCTTTCTTACTGGGTTTTGTGTTAGTTCCAAACAGCTGCTTACTGGTCCAAATCACAAGGCACCCTGACATAGGAAGTACTGAATGGAAGGCCTTGAGAGAATATGAACCTGCTGACTATACTTATGGGATGGGATGCTTTAGAGGGTCTGATGAGTTAAATCAGAAATTTGGTCCATAAATATACTATGTCAGTTTTGTTCTTTGTTCTGCCATGATGGCACATTATGAGTTCATGGCTAAGCAGTATAAAGATGGAGAAAGAACCTCCCAGTAATATTCACACCCACATCAATTGCTTATTATTCCACTTACTTGGCACTCATCACTATTTTTTGTGTTTCTAAACCCCCAGAAAGGAGCCCCCTATTTTCAAAATGTTGATTTCATCTAAATAAGTGTGCACTTGGGCCCAAATGACTCCATTACAGGTAAAATGCTTTTGCATCTTTTTGTTTAGTAGCACAAGAGCGAACCTTCTAATCTTTGGTAAATCCGATTCTGAAATCTTGTGTTCCAAGCCTCCGATCGTTACAATGCTTAAAGACTCCAAAATACAGATCAAGGAGCAGTGGCAACAGATAATACTTTACTTCTGCTCCACTGCTTCAGAAGCCCTGGGGAAGTAAATAAAGCTGGCTGGCAGACTTCAGAAAACGAATTCATCTCACAGAAAAGGAGAAATCAGGGAAAGACATTTTCAGAACAGTTACATTCTTAAACATCCCAATAAGTTGCACTCAACTCATACTTTGGAATTTGCATTATCTCTGTTTCAAGCCCTCCTGAGGTCTTATTCAGCTGTAAATAATATCTTTCAAGAAATCTCATTTAGATATAAGGTGTAAGTTTTGTATATGAGTTCATTATCCTCTTCCCTCCATTGTATGGTGTGTAGCTTGACCTGAGGATCACTCATTGGGAGAGTGATCTGCCATTTAGTGTAGGAAAGAAAATTCTACAAACCTAAAAAAAAAAAAATCACTAATTCAATTCTGTGTTTCAGTTACTGATGTCTAAGCCAGAATTATGACTGCACAAGAAAAGCTATCACACAGGCTAACAAAAGCAGCAGACATCTTGATCATTTCACAGACACTTTTTTGATATGTGAGAAAATTTAGGGGAATGCACAAACTTGGCATGGTGAAAGAAGAGTCACCATTTTAAGGAAGGTAACCATGACACTGAAAGGGAGCTTAGGAGAGTGGAAACAACCAGGGAATTTGGCATGAAAAGACCTACATTCAAGTCCAGGTCTGATAATGTATGACTAATGTCAAGTTAATTAACTTTCCTGAGCCTTTGTGCCCCTATCCGTAAAATGAGGATAACTATACTATATCACATTAGGATCATGGGGGAAAGTGCTTTGTAAATGTTCAAGTTTTGTATAAACAGGGGTTGAAATGGAAACATTCTGTATCCAGCACAGCCAGATTGTAGGAAGAGAAGGTGTAAAGTAGGAACCCAAAATTAAAAACCTTAAGCCACCAACAGAGAAAGCTAAAATGGGGATGTTGGTAAGAGGGAAAGAACTTGAGCAAATCTCCTTGATTTATATTTGTAAGTGATCTCAGACAGGGATTTTGCACTTGACAAAATAGTCAGACTCCCAGAACATTCATGGCGGCAGGCAGACTCCAGTGGAGTGCCCCAGGAATCTGTGCTAGGCCCTGTACTGCTTAACATTTTTTATCAATCATTTGGATAAAGGCTTAGATGACATGCTGATCAAATATGCAGCAGACACAAAGCTGGGAAGGACAGCTAATACACTGGCTGACCGAGTGAGGCTCCAACAACTGATAAGAGTACAGCACAATTTTTTGCTCTGAATTTTAGTTAGGATCTCTAGAATTTGTACATTTGTAAAAACATTGCAAATTATTGATTTAAGCTAATAAAAACCTGTAAAAAATACAAATAGTCTTTAGACAAATGATCACAGCATTCAATGGAGGTGTAAATGTAAAAGTCATATTACTCTTTGGTTCAAAAAAATAACTTCCAAGTCTGGGGAGAGAATGTGTACTCTGAAAAAGATCTAAGAGTTTTGGTCAACTGGAAATTCAAGGAATCAGCAGTATGATATGGCAAACCTGCCCCCCACCAAAAAAAAAAAACCTCTAGTAGAGCAGCTAGGTGGTATAGTGGATGAAGCACCTGCACTAGAGCTGTAGGACCTGAGTTCAAATGTGACTTCAGACACTTGACACTTGGTAGCTGTGTGACCCTGGGCATTTAACCCTGATTGTATAACCACCCCCCAGCGCCCCCCCAAAAAATTCTGGGCCATATTAAGTGAAGTATAGCTTCTAGATGAGGTGAGAGTTCTTCTGCTCCCTGCCCTGGTCAGACCATATCTAGAGTATCATGTTCAATTCTCTGCAATAGAATTTAAGGACAATGATGAACTGGAGAACACCCAGAGGAGGTCAGTGAGGAAGAGGAAAGGCATTTAGTTCCTGTCATATAAGAACCTGTTGAAGGAAAGAGATGCCCTCCCCGGAGAAGATAAAGAGAGTATGAGAACTCTCTTCCCATACCTGAAGGGCTAATATGTGTCAGAGGGATTCGACTTATTTTGTTTGGCTCCAGGGAGTAGAATCAGGGGCAAAGGGTAGAATCTGCAGAGACCAAATCAGGCCTTATGTGAGGAACAACTTCCTAATCCAAAAAGATGGCTGGGCTGCCTTGGAGTTGGGGGCTGAGAGGATGCTCAGAGTCCTCGTCTCACTGGAGGTCCTCAGGCAGAATCCAAATGACCATCTGTCAGGGAAGCTGCCTGGGTCTGACTACATGGTCAATGAAGTTCTTTCCTACTATTAAAATGCTAAAATTCTGTGAAATTCCTCTCGTTCAACTCTTAAATTTTATGAATGAGAAATTATGTCCAAACATGTAAAGTGATTTGTTCCAAGTTCCAAAGAGTAACTGCAATAGGGGTAATGAGAGCCTTACTATATTTTTTCAGATTGCTATTTGTTAAAAGGGAGAGTGCTTTAAATTTAATATTAATTAATATTAGTAAATTTAATTAGTAATATTAAATTTAATATTTAAAATTAATATTAATAATGCTGTCCCTTGGATGTGTTTGTTATTATTATTAGTGTTTAATGTGGTCTTAATTTACAAAGCTGTAACAAGCATATTAAGTGTATGGGGAGGCAGGTAGTGGACAGAGGGGGCGGTCTCAGAGTTGGGAAGAGCCTGGACAAGTCCCCTGATTATCCTCTGTCCACTGGGACTTCGAAGATGCACAATAACTGCTGATTGGCATCTGTAAAGATTTCTTTGTCAGAAGCTCCGAAGCAGAGGAAATCAGGTCCAGACCAAGTAAGTATATAATTTGTTGGTCTTTTGATTTGGCTTCTTTCCATTTATAGCATTTAAATCAAGCCTTCCCATATTTTTTTGCATTCTTACATTGTTCTTTATGATTTAGAAAGACAACATTCATATCTGAGTGCTTTCAAGTTTGTAAAGTACAAGTTAACTCATCTAACCCTCACAACAACCTTGTGAGGTAGATCCCACAATCATCAACTTTTTGGGTAAGAGATTGAAAGAAGGTAAGTAACATGTCCAGGGTCACAGGGGTAGGTCGTGAGCACCTGAGGCAGGATTTTCACACAGGTCTTTCTGACTTCAAGTCTGGCACTCTACCCACTAGGCCAACCGAAGTCATATATGACCAATTAATCAGTACTTTCCTAATAATTAGAAAAAATAGTTTCCAGCCTTTTGCTGTTGTAAATAGTGCCATTATTGACTGTTTGTATATAGAAAGGTATTTCCTTCCTGTCATTCTCCCTGGGTATAAACCTAGTACTCATATTGCCAAATCAAAGGGTAAGAAGAATGTTGTATCTTTTCTTGTACAATTCCAAACTGTTGCCAAAATGGCTAGACTCTTCTTTTAATCACTGGCCTGTTCCTTCACCGACACCACCCTGGCTTTGTCCTGGAGGGGAAGTAGGAACATTTTTTTGTCTCCATTGGCACCTTCAGACTTTCTTTTTACCATCATCATATGTCTCTTCTCTGAAGTTCACAGTATCAGAGTTCTCCATCCGAACTAGCCCTCAGATCATTCTTTTTTCTCAGGGAAGTCAGCACCTGGGTCACCATTTTGTTCTTCTTTCCCTTATACTACATGACTTCAGCATCCATGTTATGTTTCCTTGTAAGCTCTCAATTCTTCAGTCTCCTTGTAAGCAGGACCTACTGCTTTACTCCACCCCAACCAGAGGGTGATGGTCACATAATGGATGTCACTATTACATATAAGTGTAACTCCTCTCTACTGAAAAACTCTTGACTTTCCTTTTTCTGACCCTAATTCCATCTCTATATCTCACTCACCCCAAACCCTTTCTTTGTCCTCACTGAAATCTTCAATCACAAGTCCCCACCTTAGCTCCTTCTCAAGGCATTACACCTGCTCTGACTTCCCTTCCCTCGCTCTCTAATCTTGAACCTGTAGTTGGCCAGTTCAACTCAACATTATCCTTTATGCTTATATCTCTTGTTTCTTTGTCCCATCCCCTCTTCAAACCTCAGCTCTGGATTATTCCCGCCATCTGCCTTCTGTGCTCCTACTCATGGAATACTGAATGGAGCCAGAGGAATAAATTCATATTATCTGACTTCCAAAAGGCCCTCACCACATCAAGACAATTCTTCTCTTCTCTCCAATTCCCTAGCTCACTCTCCACAAAAGCTTTTCCAAACATTCTCTTCCCTCAAGTCTCCTCTACTTCCCCTGCTTTCTTCTCTTTCAGCTAAAGACCTTTCTTCTTATTTTCTGGAGAAAAAAAAAGAGGGGGAGGAGCAAAGATGGTAGAGTAGAAAGACACACACAGACTAGCTCTTCCTACACAGCCCATAAAATACTTGTAAAGAAGGACTCTCAACAAATTCTAGAGCAGCAAAAGCCACAGAACAACAGAGTGGAGATTTCTAGCCCAGAGTGACCTGAAAGACCAACGGAAAAGGTCTGTTACACTGGACACAGAGCAGAATCCAGCCCAGCCTTGGTCGTGTACACTGGGAGGAGCAGGACCAAGCAGGCTTCAGGGACAGAATCTCCAGCTGCAGCACAGACCCCTCAACTCACAGGCTCTAAAGGTCAGTGAGAGGGTGTTTTTGGCTGGCTGAGAAGGAAGCAGGGTGTTCCCATAACTCAGTCCTCCTCAGGTGGCAGTAGCAGAGGCAGCAGCAGATGGGGGGAGGGGAGCACTCTCAAGGCAGGCAGCAGCCTGCATTCATTGTTGAAGGCGGCCCTGCCCCAACCTGAGCAGCTGATCTTAATCTCACACTGAATAGCAACCTAAAGACCCTGGGGGATTGGAGCAGCTCATCTGAATCTCAGCCCCCAGTGCTGGCTTGGCAGAACTGGAGGGAGGTGGTTGTGGAGAGGAAACTCAGAAGTCAAGTAACTGGCTGGGAAAATGCCCAAAAAAGGGAAAAAAATAAGACCATAGAAGGTCACTTTCTTGGGGAACAAGTGTCTCATACCATCCTTTCAGATGAGGAAGAACAAGGCAAACTGTCAAAGGAAGTCAAGGCCCCTGCCTCCAGGGCCTCCAAAGGGAACTTAAATTGAGCTCAGGCAATAGAAGAGCTTGAAAAGTGAATTAGCAGCTTACTAAAGGAGAACCAAAAAAAAATGCTGAGGAAAATAACACTTTTAAAAAGAGGCTAACTCAACTGGAAAAAGAAGTCCAAAAAGCCAGTGAGGAGAAAGAGGCTTTAAAAAGCAGAATTAGCCGAATGGAGAAGGTTCAAAAGCTCACTGAATAAAATAGTTCGTTGAAAGACAGAACTGAGTTCAGGGAAATGAATGACTACGAGGTAAAGCAAGGAGTTAAAAAACAAAACCAAAGGAATGAAAAAATAGGAGACAATGTGAAATCTCACTGGAAAAACAACTCACCTGCAAAACAGATCCAGGAGAGACAATTTAAAAATTATGGGGCTACCTGAAAGCCATGATGAGAAAAGAGCCTAGACATCATCTTTCATGAAATTATCAAGGAAAACTGCCCTGATATTCTAGAACCAGAGGGTAAAATAAATATTGAAAGAATCCACTAATCATGTCCTGAAAGAGACCTGAAGAGAGAAACTCCTAGGAATATTGTGAAAAAATTTCAGAGTTCCCAGATCAAGGAGAAAATACTGCAAGCACAGAGAAAGAAACAATTTGAGTATTGTGGAAATACAAATCAGGATAACACAGGATCTAGCAGCTTCAGCATTAAGGGATCAAAGGGCTTGCAATAGAATATTCCAGAAGTCAAAGGAACTGGGATTAAAACCAAGAATCACCTACGCAGCAAAACTGAGTATAATACTTCAAGAGAATAAATGGTAATTCAATGATATAGAGGACTTTGAAGCATTCATATTGATGAAAAGATTAGAAGTGAAGAGAAAATTTCACTTTCCAACACAAGAATCAAAAGAAGCATTAAAAGGTAAACAGGAAAAAGAAATCATAAAAGACTTTCTAAAGTTGAATTGTTTACATTCCGACATAGAAAAAAAATATTTATAACTCTTGAATCTTTTCTCAGTATTTGGGTAGGTGGAGAGATTGGACATACACACACAAACACACACACATACACATATATAGACAGAGAGTACAGGTTGTGCTGAATCAGAAGAGATGATATCCACACACACACACAAAAATAAATAAAAATTAAAGGGTGAGGGAGGAAAATACTGGGAGGAGAAATGGAATGGGGCAGCTATAACTAAAAAAAAAACATAGGAAAAATCTTATTCAATGGAGGAGAAAAGGGAGAAGGGGAGAGGGGAAAAGTGAAGCTACTCTCTCCACATACGGCTGAAGGAGGGAATAACATGCTCACTAAATCTGATATGAAAATCTATCTTATACTACAGGAAAGGAGGGAAGGAGGGGACAAGTGGGGTGAGGGGAATGATAGAAGGAAGGGCAAATTGGAGAAGGGAGTAACTAGAAACAAACACTTTTGGGAAGGGACAAGGTCAAATGAGGGAATAAAAAAATAAAAATAAAAATAAGGGGGGATAGACTAGGATAGAGGGCAATACAGTTAGTATTATACAACATGATTATTTTGGAAGTCTTTTGCAAAATGACACATATTTAGTCTGTAATGAATTGCATGCCTTCTCATTGGGGATGGGTAGGGAGGGAGGGAAGGGAGAGAAGTTGGAATTCAAAGTATTAGTAACAAATGTTGAGAATTTTTATTGCATATAACCGGGAAATAAGAAATACAGGGAAGATGGGGATAGGGGAAGGCGGGGGAGGTGTGATGGAAGGGAGGGTACGTTGAGGGAAGGAGTAATCAGAATGCAGGGTATTAGGAAGTGGGGTAAGGGGAGTGATGGGGAGAAAAATTGTATGTTACAAAGTGATATAAAAGCAATTAGTATTAAAACAATTGACTGAATTAATTACTGAGAATAAATCTAAGACATCTTTAGATTGGGGAAAAGAATTTCAGTCTAAATTTCTTAGAGGCAGGTAACCTCGGGTAAAATTTGGCATTGATGGAAAAGTTAAGGTTTTAATGGTAAATTTGATTTTATGATTGCTATTTAATCAGGAACTAGAACATGTCTAGAAAGGCATGTAAGCCAATTAAGACTTAACTCAAAAGATGTTCCTTAGCCAAAGTAAAATTATAGTCATATTTGAAACCTGGTTATTGGAACTTCCTATTTTAAGATGCTATGGGACTATTAAGTGACTGTTCTTCTGAGTCTAACTCCAGGTATGGATAGCAAGAATGGCGGTCTGAGCCTCCAATTCATGATGCCAGTAAGCTGGTGAGATGCTGGTATGAACTACATAAGATGATCTCATGGGAAGGGTGGGAGAGTGGCTGTTCAGCCTGGGCTGAGGTAGGATTCTCCTGACTCAATTTCCCCACTGACACCTGGCAGCCTTTAAGCCTGACTGAATGCAAGTAGACAATCTAATCCTGCCTGAAATTAACATGAAGCTGGGGAGATACTGGTTCCCTGCAATGTCCCTACTCTTAGTGGCAATTTCCTACAGTCAAAAGGTTTGTAAGCTTAATACCAAATCTATTAAATTATAGATTGTTGGTAAGGGAACATCCGAGGTTAAGTCTAAAATTAAGCTACTAGGCTTTGGACTTTAGACCTACAAGAGTAAGTTAGGGTCCTTTAATTCTTTGTAATATTGTGGAGACAATTAGGTCAAGGGCTTGTGAAATTAGCATACATAAAAATTATTTGTGTCTCAGTTGGTTAATGTTTAAAAAAAAATTCTTTTGTGGTCTATATTGTAAATGTTTTAAAAAGAAGTGTCACTTGACCAAAGGTTGGAATTGTTTTATGTGATATGAACTGTATTAAAAATGAAAAATAAAACTAAAAAAAATAGAGGTGATTCAACATGAGCTCTCTCTTCTTCCATCCCATTCATCTCTCTTTTCCCACAATCTCTAACCATGAGGTGGCCCTTCTCTTTGCCAAGGCCAACTCCTCTATCTTTGATCTCATCTCCTTCTGTTTTTTCTATAGGACTGCAACCTCAATAATGCTCCCCCTCCCATCTTTTAATCTTCAGCTTTTCCGTATCTACTATCACTAAACATACTCAAGTCTCTCTCATCCTTAAAAATCTTTCATTAGTCACTATGATCTCTTAAGTCACTGTCCTACATCTTTCCTCCCTTTCTCAGGCAAACTACTAGACAAAGATGCCTATACTCACTGCATCCAGTCCTTCTCCTCTTACTCACTCCTTAACCATTTGCAGACTGGCTTTTGACATCAGTGCTCACTTGAAACTGCCCTCGCTGAAGTTGTAAATGAACCCTTGCTGACCAAACTCCTTCGAAGGCCCTACACAATCCCTCAATGACTAAAATCTGGTGCTCTTTTTTTTTAATCCTCTTCCCTCTTGGCCTCTCTGCTGCATTTGAGACTGCAGGCCATCCTTTCTTCCTGGGCTTTCCTTCTCTCATGCTCTCCTGGTTCTGTAACCTAACCATTCTTTCTCAGTCTTGTTTGCTGGTTCATTATCTTCACACATCTCTCATATCCAATCCTGTTCCTTTGTTCATAAGCTGGCACTTTCACCTCTCACCCAGACTTCTGCAATGCACTCCTACCAGGTTTTCCTGGCTCAAGTCCATCCTCCAACACAGCGCCCAGTGCAATTTTCTTTAAGCAAAGATGTGACCATGTTATTTCCCCCCTACTCAATAAACTCTAGTAGTTTCTTATTGCCTCCAGAATCAAATAAAACCTCCTCACAGTGTTTAAAGCCTTTTACAATACTGCCAGAGTATCTTTCCAGTCTCTGTAATCCAGCCAATTTAGCGTCCTCTCTGTTCCTTACTCATGACACCTCATTTCCCATCATGCTGCATGCCTGGAATGCAAACTCCTTCAGAGCAGGTACCACAGTGCCTGAGTCCATAATAGAAATTTTAAAAATACAGGCTAACTGTCTGAATTAACATGCCTGTTTCCTTCCATCAATCACCTTTTCCAATTTGAGTAAAGGGACACCTCAAAATTGTTTCAATTTTATTTCTTAATTATGAAATTCAATAGCCTTTTCTCAGTCCTCATTCTCCTTGACTCCTCTACAACTTCTGTATGTCCATCAATCATTTCTCCCTTAGTTTTCATGACAACAGTCTCCCCAATTCTCTTCTGTACTCGACTACTCCTCAGGCTCCTTTGGTCATTCAACATTCATTTCCCACTCCACTTTGTGTGGATGTCCTCTGCCCTGTATTATTTCCTCTGGGGACAGCATGAACTCCCATGGGTTCAATTACCATACACAGAAAGCTCCCAAATCTACACATGCTGTTACACTCTCTCTCTTGAACATTAGTCTCATACCACCAACTACCTAATGGACATAAGATCATGGGTTTAGAGTTGTAAGGGATTACAGAGGTAATCCTGTCCAGCTCCTTCACTTTATAAATTAGGAACTGAGCTCAAGAGAAGTTAAGTGATTTGCCAGGGTCATAATAAGTGTCTGAGTTGGGATTTTAACCCAGATTTTCCCTGTCTTAAACCCAGTACTCTCTCTATTATACTATGATGTCCAGGATGCCCTATAAACTTATCAAATATAATAAGCTCCAAACCCAGAATTCACCATTTCTACCTCATCCTGGCCCTCCAAATCTGGCCCTGCTCCAAACTTCTTTATTTCTATTGAGAATCACATCCTTTTCCTAGTCACCCAGATTCATAAACTTGAAGTCTATGTGATCCTTCCTTCTCCATCACCTCCCAAATCAAATCGTTTCTAAGTCTTACGATAGAACCAGAACTGATATCTCTTGCATTTATCATCTCCACTCACATGGCCACCACTCTAGTTTTAAGTCCCTGACTGCTTCTTCAAGACAGCCTGTGAGTCATCATGGCATTCAGCTTTAACTTCTTTATGTCTTCTGTTCTAAGTTATAATAAGAATTTCAATGTTAAGATAGTTCACTTCCTTTAGCTATATATATATACCTGTTGGTCTTTGGTCAAGGATCTCACATTTAGAGTTTTGTTGTTCCATTGTTTTAGTCATGTTCTCCTTTCGTGACCCCATTTGGGGTTTTCTTGGCAAAGATACTGGAGTGGTTTGCCATTTCCTTCTCCAGCTCATTTTGAAAATGAGGAAACTGAGGCAAACAGGGTTAAATGATTTACCCAAGGTCAGTGTCACCTTAGCCACAGAATTTAACCCTTGGGAGCTCAGGTGGGATGAGAAAAGTTGTGTTTTAAATGAATGAATGCCCTCCTTCAAGCTACTAATTTCTATTCACATATGAAGCAGACCTCATAGTTTATAGCAACAATAATATAACAACTGTTATCAAAATGCTCATAACTTAAAAGTGCTACTTACCAGCAGCAAACACAGGTGGTGGCTTTCCTTCTAGGTTGTCCAAATCTGTGTTGAAAAGTGGAATTCTAGGATCATCGTATGAAACAACCTCCCTTTAAAAATATATTTATGAAGGCATTAATTTGAATACAGTCTCATTTGGATAAGAAGCACTACACTGCTAAATCTTCAAAATAATCAGGGGGCTGAATTTAAAATACAACATAAAATTATAGATGTTCAATTACAAAATTGCTGTAGGTTTCAAACATACCTCCATTAAAAAAAAACTGGCTGGATAATGACAAGCATTAAAGTATTTTAAGGTGGATTAAAATACAAGAGGTTATCTTCCTGCCTCTCTGCCCCCTCACTCACCAGTCTATGGAAGTCTATGTTATAAGATATAAAATATTCCCCCAGGTTGCAAGTTCTTGCATCTAGACCAGGCTACTTAATTACCAAGATATAACTGCTTAATAAATTTTCTTCACTTGGGGAAAAACTTCAATAGGGAGTGCCTCTCTCTAAAAGAGCATAGCAGGAAGTAGGTATTGAACAGTGGCATGATCTGAACATTAGTACTAGGTCTTTGACCTGAAACCTTCAATAGCTAATATAGAGAGAGTAGAAGAAAAATAGCCACTGGCAAGTAGTAAGTCCTGCTTTATTCCATCTAGTCAATCTCAAATTTCTAGTGACCTGGAAATTAGAAATTCAAGGTTTTAATAAGCCAATTACTAGATTTATTTCTTTTGACAATGACAGGCATTTAAGTATTATAAAATGGACTGAAATACAAAAAGCATCTTCCTGCCTCTCTGTTCCTTTCACTCATGGAGTACCTGACATGAACACTACTAGATGAATTCTTAAAATGGTTTCAGCCAATTTGAAATAAAAGGATTCTTTTTCTTATAAATTATTAAATCGGGGCAAAGCCAAGATGGCAGAGTAGAAGGACTACCTGTAACAGCTCTCCCTCTACAACTCATAAAATACCTGTAAAAAATAACTCTAAACAAATTTGAGAGCAGCAGAAGACATAAAACAACAGAGTGAAAGAGATTTCCAGCCCAAGGTAGCCTGGAAAGCCGACACACTGGGTTCGGAGTAGAGTGCAGCTCAGCTTAGGCCATGACGTGGCAGGGACAGGACCAGAGCAGGCTTCAGGACACTACCAGCAGCAGCTGTGGTTCCCAGATCCCTCAACTCACAAACGCCAGAGACAGCTTCAAAGGTCAGTTAGAAAGCTCTTTCACCTGGGTGAGAAGGGAGAAGGGCCCTCCTGCCCAAGCCCTAGACCCAGCCCGGGGGGTCTATTTTTGCAGCCCTCAGCCTAAAGCCCCTGGGGGAATCAAGATGGTGATCTGAGTCTCAGCCCTGAGTGGTGGCCCTGGGGTGAGAAGGAGTGCTGGCCTGGTGGAGCTGGGGGAATTCTGCTTGCAGAGCCTGGGCAGAAAAGCTTGTGGTAGCTCCCAGAACAGAGCACCACTTTGGAGAAACTGAGAACTTACAGGTTCCCAGAGTACACTATCCTCTTGACAAACGACTCAAAAATCAAGCAACTGACTGGGAAAACGCCCAAAAAAGGGAAAAAGAATAAGACAATAAAAGGTTACTTTCTTGGTGAACAGGTATTTTCTTCCATCCTTTCAAATGAGGAAGAACAATGCATACCATCAGAGGAAGACATCAAGTCAAGGCTTCTGCATTCAAAACCTCCAAAATAAATATGCAATGTCTCAGGCCATGGAAGAGATCAAAAAGGATTTTGAAAATCAAGTAAGAGAGGTGGAGGAAAAATTGGGAAGAGAAATGAGAGCGATGCAAGAAAATCATGAAAAATGAGTAAACAGCTTGCTAAAGGAGACCCCAAACAATGCTGAAGAAAATAACACCTTTAAAGATAGGCTAATTCAACTGGCAAAAGAGGTCCAGAAAGCCAATGAGGAGAAGAATGCTTTAAAAAAATATAATTAGCTAAATGGAAAAGGAGTTTCAAAAGCCCACTGAAGAAAATAGTTCTTTAAAAATTAGAATGGAGCAGATGGAAGCTAATGAGTTTATGAAAAATGAATTACAAAAAAAAACCAAAAGAATGAAAAAATAGAAGACAATGAGAAATATCTCACTGGAAAAACAACTGATCTGGAAAACAGATTCAGGAGAGACAATTTAAAAATTAGGGGACTACCTGAAAGCCATGATGAAAAAAAGAGCCTAGACATCATCTTTCATGAAATTATCAAGGAAGACTGTCCTCATATTCTAGAACCACAGGGTAAAATAAATATTGAAAGAATTCACCAGTCACCTCCTGAACAAGCTCTGAAAAGAAAATCTAGATTCTAGGAATATTGTAGTCAAATTCCAGAGTTCCCAGGTCAAGGAGAAAATATTGCAAGCAGCCAGAAAGAAACAATTTGAATATTATGGAAATACAATCAGGATAACACAAGATCTAGGAGCTTCTACATTAAGAGATCAAAGGCCTTAGAATATGATAGTCCAGAAGTCAAAGGAACTAGGATTAAAACCAAGAATCACCTACCCAGCAAAACTGAGTCTAATACTTCAGGGGAAAATATGGTCATTCAATGAAATAGAAGACTTTGAAGCATTCTTGATAAAAAGACCAGAGCTGAATAGAAAATCTGACTTTCAAACCCAAGAATCAAGAGAAGCATGAAAAGGTAAACAGGAAAGAGAAAGCATAAGGGAGTCACTAAAGTTGAACCGTTTACATTCCTACATGGAAAGATAATATTTGTAACTCTTGAAACTTTTCTCAGTATTTGGGTAGTTGGAGGGATTACACACACACACACACACACACACACACACACAGAGGGCACAAGGTGAGTTGAAGAGCAAGGGATGATATCTAAAAAAATAAAATTAAGGAGCGAGAGAGGAATATATTGGGAGGAGAAAGGGAGAAATGGAATGGAGAAAAGTATTTCTCATAAAACAGGCAAGAAAAAGCTTTTTCAATGCGGGGGGAAGGGGAGAGGTGAGAGGAAAAAAGTGAAGCTTATTCTCATCACATTTGGCTTGTGGAGAGAGTAACATACACACTCAATTTGGTATGAAAATCTATCTTATACTACAGGAAAGTAGGGGATAAGTGGTGTGGGGGGATGACGGAAGGAAGGCCAAATGGGAGGAGGGAATAATTAGAAGCAAACACTTTAGGGGAGAGACAAGGTCTAAAGAGAGAACAGAATAAATAGGCGGCAGGATAGGATGGAGGGAAATATAGTTAGTTTTTCACAACATGACTATTATGGAAGTCTTTAGCAAAACTACACACATATAATCTATATTGAATTGCTTGCCTTCTCAGTGGAGATGAGTGGGGAGGTAGGAAGGGAAAGAAGTTAGAACTCCACATTTAAGGAATGAATGTTGAGAACTGTTTTTGCATGCAACTGGGAAATAAGAAATACAGGTAATGGGGTATAGAAATCTATCTTGCCCTACTAGAAAAGAGAGAAGATGGGGATAAAAGAAGGGAAGGATGTGATAGAAGGAAGGGCAGATTGGGGGAAGGGGCCATCAGAATGCACAGTATTTGGGGATGGGAGAAGGGAGAGATGAGGAGAAAATTTGGAACTTAAAATCTTGTGGACATGAATGCTGAAAACTTAACAATAAATAAATAAAGATAAATTATTAAATCAAATATAGGTATTCCACAGCAGGGAAAAATTTATGCTCTGTACACATTTCTTACACATAATCTAATAATGTTATTCTACCATTAAGTAAGTCTCTTTTGCATCTGTCTGTCATTCCAAATAAGTTTATTTGTTTCTAGGTTTATGCAGAAACACTAAATCACAAAAATATGAAAAATTCTTCTAAGTACTGTCAACACTGTAGAGTAGACACAATTAGATTCATTCCACTCCAAAATATATTACTCACCAGCTAACATCCTGAGGGCAGATAATGATTTTTCGGTAGGCACCTGATAAGGAATAATCTCGGATTTTATGTTTCATGTTTTCAATATTTAGATGGTCCGCAGCTAACATTTCCTTGTAAGTCTCACTAACTAAAGTAAAACAGAAAAGAATCAAAGGGAATGTATGGTAACATGTTAAACAGTATATGAAGGATTAAAAGTAAGTTTTGTTGGACTTCCTCTGGACAAAATCCATGCCCTTCTTCTGTAAACATTAACATATTCTTAGCATTACATAAAAATGTATCTCCAAACTACAAGAAGGAGAACACCTGGAATTACAATACCCCAAAGCAGGAAGATCAAAAAACTTATTATTGGTTTATATTCCAAAAGATGGTTGCTGATTAATTTTTGGAAATTAGACACATTTTCTCATCCACATGCAGGTTAAACTAGATGATTTCTGGGTCAGTCTAGGTTAGAGTTGGGGCTTGAACCCCTAGAATACACTGCCTCTCAACCAGGTTTATAAGAGCTATGTATTTGGGCATACTAAGACACCACTGATTATAACTGATTCCCTATGCACATCCTGGCAGATCCATATTCTCCAAACTAAAAAAATCCAGCAGTGCTATCAAAGGGTCAATACTGGGACCCAGCAAATAGAGTGAGGAGGAAGCTGGTCACCACCTTTCCCTTTTGTTCCCCTTCTAGTTTGGAGGCGCATTAGCTAAAACTCCATTAGAGGAAAGATGGAAGGGCTGTCGAAGGAGCATTTGGCCTTTTTTCAAACTAGAGTACCTTGTGCATGGAGGGGTGAGGGACGGCGAAGCTTTTCTGCATAACCAGAAGCATAAGGAAGGCTTTCTAACCTTGAAACCAAAACAGTATCCCTGGCAAGCCCATTAAGCTTGTGATTTCAGTCATTTAAGTGGCATTTATAAAAACAACAGTTTGCATGAAGAGATTCTTGAGGATATTATAACAGCATAATCAATAGCAAAGAAAGATAACTTCCATTAGAAGTAGGGAATATGCACTCTGGAACATAGCAAACAGTTCTATTACTATACAGGCTATATGAGAAGTCTTGGTGCAGTTTCAATCTTTAACAGCATTGGGATTTCTGGAATATCTTATATATGCTAGCAGAACCCCCTAGTGGTGAAACTAGCAAGTATTAAACTCCCTGCACTGAACAACACTTATTCAATATTTTGTTCAAATTCCTTTTTTTAAAAACTCTTCTCTTTTCATGTTAATGGAATCATAGATGGGACAAGGAAATTCAGAATACAGAGCATGAGGACTGGAGGCTGAAGTATTTAGGACTGAAACGCTGCTCTGCCCTTGTAGATCAAATCCAATTTCCAAGAACTCCAAACACTTCGGTGACACAAGTTTAGTCATACACTAAGCCTCTAGGGTAAAGGATTAAAGTAGGTCAGCAGTTCCCATTCAGTGGTTCTCAATCCCCGTGGGGTTTTCTCAATGATGATGCAAGGGGTTGATACTTAAAATTCTTTAATAATAAGCAATAAATTGTTATATAATATTATAAGCAGCATGTTAAATATTCCAAGGGGTTCACTGAGCAAAAAACACTGGGAACCAGTAAAGTAGTTATAACATGTTGACTCTTAGAAGCAACATGTTCAGATTTCTACATTAATTCCTTCTCTGTTAATTATTTCCTATTTATACTTCATATAACATGGTCTGCATATATTTTGTTTACATGTCATTTCTGTAATGAGATTGTGAACTCCTTGAGGGCAGAGATTGTCTTTTACCTCTTTTTGTAACCCCAGCACTTAGAAAAGCCTGGCACGCAGTAGTCATTTAATGGATGTTTATAACGGAATGAATGAATTCTAGAGAGGAATAGGTTAAGGGAGTACTTTATTTCTAAATACTTTATTGACTTTAATTCAACTTTCATCAGAGGTCCCAGGCTATCTTATGATAATTCTCTCTCCCCTTAAAAAAAGTCCCTGAAATGTAACATAATAAAGAAAATCACATGATTATTTGCTTTAGTCCTTAATAATTGCTTTTGTAAAATATGAAATTTCATACTCTCCATCTGCTCTGGTAAACTACAAGGATTAGGAAATCCACATTAGCTAGTTTCTGATTAACTTTATTTAACTAATTGAAAGGTGAATCTATAACATAAAGGTCACAAAGAAGCTTTGTATACATGCTAGTTAGTGCTTAATAAATATTTCATTCATTCATTCCAACAAATATTTATTTAGTAGCTTTGTAAACAACGTAAGTCTACTTGAGTTTGGAAGAGATTTGGAATCAGGGTCCCCAAAACAGCAAATTAAAGTTAAAACTAAAGTAAGTGAATTTCTTTTGCCCTTCTCCCTCAGCTTCTGAAAATGCTACAGGTGGCTAAGAATTAAGGAAGTCTAATCATCTCTACACACATATTTTTAATTTCTTAAAAATCAAACAAAAGAGAAGCTTACTTTTATGTTTAGGGTAGAGAACATCAAAACCAGGTAAAGGCATCACCACATCATGGATGGAGTAGGAATTAACATCTGCTTCCTCAATGTATGTGGCTGTAGCTGCAAAATCACAAATATGATATAATTGAAACAAATAGCAACCATTCCCATTTCAGGCCGAAATGAGCTATTTTATGGGTATGCTTAGGAAAGGGCATTTTGAGAAACAGGATAAGAATTACTTTTTCTTTTTTGAAATGAATCTATCTGGAGACTAGTTAATGATTACAAGGTATCATAAAAGCTTCAGGAGGAAAGGAATGTTTTTGTGGCTTCTGTTTAATGGCAGTTTTAAATGACTGGTCTTTTAAATCAAGAATTTTATAATGGAATCAAGCTGACCAAAAAATCTGTCACAGGATTCTGAAATCATTGAAACCAAATCTGACAATAAATAAAAAATAAAATAAAAGGCTCTATACGTATAGTTGTCCCAGAAGAATGTAATGCGGGAGAAAAGAAGGTCCTAAAGCAAAGTCAGCTTGTCTTTAAGGATAAAATAAGGATTTGTCTCCACATTCTAAAATCATTTTCCATAAGAATACATCACTTCACTGAGTAGGGCTTAAAATGTGGCTCTTTACTAGGTATCTGAAGATGAAATTTCTATCCTCACAGAAAGGGCTGTCTGTGTTGTGTAGGTCAGAGGTTTTTGCAGGACCACATACCTGTGGCTACCATGAGATTAGCAACACGAAGGGAATGCTCCAGCCTGAGTTAGTCTACAAGCCAGATCTTGAACCACAGCCAGAGACTGCACCATTGTCATCATCTGTTGGGAAAGTTCCAAGGGTCCAAACACCAGACACATGCCTCCTCCACTTAGTTGCCAGGCTAAACCCAAAGCTATTTGGTGGTGACCTAGCAACAGTCTATCCAAGGCCAGGGGTCAAAGATAACCTGACAGCTTTGCCTTTTTACCTCCTTTAAGTACAAGATCTCCTGGAACAGGTTCCAGTCCATATTCTTCAATTCTCTTGCTCACCATGTTATTCCACACGTAACTCTGATAACTATGAATGTACATCAAACGATTATTTCTTGGTATCTGTGGAGAGGAAAACAACAGCAAGACACAAAAGTGAGTGAAGAAACCAGACACTGAAGGCATCTTTCAAATCATCTTAAGGGTTCTTAAATCTTTTTTATACTATGTCACGGACCCCTTTCCCTTTCTCAGAAAAATGTATTTAAATGCATAAAATAAAATTCATAAGTTTAAAAGTAAACCTATTATCCTGAAGGAGTAACCAAGATATTTTAAAGAAACAAGTTAATAGAATATAGAGTAAGAACTTTTTTGAGAGATGATCTTGATGGTTCCCTATTTATTGTCTGCTGTTCCTTAATATACTAAATTTTTCAAGCTACAAAAAAATCCTCAAGTGCCCAATTCTCACTACACTCTAGAGATGTCTGCAAACAATTACCATTAATCTTTTTATAGATGGGAATGTAGCAAAGCTGACATTGTCCAACAGTCATTTTCATCAGCTAATGATAAGGATGATGAATGGTTTATAGCTTACATTCAAATATACCAAACGCTACAGTGATTTTTTTAAAAAATTTTTATTTATTTTAATTTTAATTTAGTGATTTTAAGAAAAAGAACTTGTAAATGTATGGAAAACCCAACAGGCCTTTCATCTCCATATTCTAAGGTGTTCCTAAGTGAAAAAAATACAAGGAATTTTACTAACAGTGAGGTCAATGGAGAAACCAAACGGCTTTCTGTTTGTCATGCAGGGAAAAGAGACACTATTACTGAAATAAGCCTAGTCTGGATTACAGAGATCTAAATATCAGGAGAAGTTTCATCTCATAAAGCTATCATGATTTTACCAGATGCTTAATGTACAAAACAAGAAGAGGGCAAAAATATGCCTTCGGTTTCATTCATGACAAATGTAAATTTGCTTAAATTTCAGGTGTATCTTTTGATTCTACCAAGAGTCCCTCCCCTTTTTATGTTCTAATAAAGAAAACATAAAGGCCAGGGACCCATTCCCTCAATTAAAGAAGGTCTGGATTTTGTGACAATTTTCTAAACTACCAAGAAAGGCTAATAGCAGGAAGCATATGATATTAATTAGTTGTGAAATGTCCATTAGTATAGATTGCTTTTCCATACTGTAAGTCCCACAAAGCCAAGTGGTACTATTTTTAGCTCCTATATACCTAAGTTCCTAGCACATTACATACAGTAGATATTTTTGAAGTGTTTACTGAATTGAATTACAGCTTTCTTCTATTAAAACTATTTTATCCATTAGTATTTATGACTAAAAATAAGTCACATAAATTCACCTCCAGAGTTAATTTTTCTTCTTTACCTTTTGTCTATAAAAAAAATCCCAAACCACCCCCCTAAAAAAATCCAATAAAAACCAAACTCTGAAGGTTAGCACCTACAAGATTTGTTACACCTCTTAAAGTCATCACCTGACTTCACAAATCACACTCACTATGCCAAATGCAGACACAATATTCTTCAGTCCATATTTTGAAAGTCCTCGAAGCAGCTGCCCTTCCACACACCTTTTGACAGGTAGTTTTTTAAGGGCAGCATCAGGATCTTTGGTCTTGGCCCACTCTTCTCGGCATTTGACCAAGTACCCCTTTTCGGCTGCAAAAACAAGTGAACGGTAAACAATTTAATCAATACAAATCCTTCCAAATCTTAAAATAAAATGCTCATTACAAAACACTTATTTCAACCCAAAACAGAGTCCTGTGGACACGTGCTCATTTTACACGACTGGTAAAAGGAAGAACATGGATAGATTTTCTGAAGTGGCTAAGCAGATCACTGTGCTGAGAACTGGTACTCATACGCTAGTTGACTAAATAGGAATATCTGCTTTTTCTTTTCTCTCTGCTCTTTTAATTCAATACTATTAAACTCCATAAGGCAAGTTTTCTTCTAACGAAGTGACTAAACCATCTATCCTAAGATCTATGCCTAAAATTCAAAAGGGTCTCAGAGGTTTTCTAGTCCAACCCTCTCATCTGACCAATAAGGATAGCAGGGTCCAGAGAGGTTAAAATCTTACCATGCTTACATAAGGTTACAGTAGCAAGTGGCAGAGCCAGGAATTTAACTCAGACGAGTCCTTATCACTCCAAGTTCAGTGATATTACACTGTCTTTAGACCAGTACTATACAAAATGTCAGCACTGTCAAAGTCATTGTAAATTCAATCCTTTTTACAAAGTTTAGTTTTAGGGACTTTTTTTCCCACAAAATTATTTTAAAGTCTTAAAAAAAAATCCCCAGGCTTTATAGAACCTAAGGAATTAAAAGAATGACGTTTCTCTGTATTTTTAATATATGTTTGTTGATTGATCTACTGATTCTAATACTTTTTGTTGGACTTAGAAGCATAGATCTCTTTGTGCCTGAAAAGGGACAGGCTGGTGTCACAACTGACACCTATCTATTCCTGCATGATGTTGGCCAAATTTGTCTAAGAGTCTTTGGGTAAAGATATATAGGGATGAAACATTTCTCAATGAGCAGGCTCAAGTTCATCAGCACTGAATTTGGAGAAACTCTCCCAGATGAGCATACCATTGTGCTCAGAGCTAAAACAAACAGGACCTTCTGAAAGCAAAGGACTATATGAAGTGAGCACTGTGTATAGAGGCTTTCTGCAGTTCTAGACATTGGCCCAAAAGGTTACTGTGATTTGTCAATGACTACACAGTGCCCAAGGACTTCTCAAATAAATTCCAGGTATCTTGTCCATGGAAGAGAAGGTAGGGAGAGGCACAGAAGTCAAGGAATCTGACCCAAGTCTGGGAAGCATCCCCAAGGTCCCTTATATATGGTCCCATATAAAAAACAAGACATATACACAACCAAAAAGGGCTGCTTTCTACAATCACTGGCTCTTGATTGAAATGGGGCCAGTCAGCTTAATTAGATATGAGGATCCCAATACTATCAAAATTCTCCTGCACAGCATATGGTTAAAAGGAAATGGACTGAACAGTATATCATGGCAAACCATCAACTCCTATACAAAAGTTCCACTCTAAGAAAGCATCATCATGGCATGGAGATGACCCCTAAAAGGCTAGGACAATAGAGCTGTAAGCTCTGGGAAGTCCTAACCAAGCTGGAAACACTCCAATAAAGGCACAACTCCAGTGACAAATGACCTCTGTCACCTAAAGACTACCCTGGCTAAGTTTGCAGAGGTTCATCACAAGATTGACCATAGCAACTCTTTAAGATCATTTGCTAATTCTCAGAAGGGCTTCCATCTGTGATAACAAAAAGAGTATAAAATCATGGATCTTTTTATTTTAACTATGAATTGTAATGCTTATATAAATGGATATATAATGAAGTAAAGTTTTTTTAAAATAAGAAAAAAATGCCTTACCTCCAGGACGAGGTTTCAATATTAAATCTACAACTTCATCCCAGCAGTTCTGTAAGATGGCTCTGAAATTGAGCAGATCATTTACTTTACTAAATTTTGTATTATAATAAATTTCTTTCCATGCAGATTATGGGAGTGTTGAGATATTTTATTTCCTTTGTTATAATATATAATAGTATGATAAAGGATAAAGATGTTATGACAGATACTAACAAAAAAATGCAAAAGAATAAAATAAAGGAAGAAATGGTTCTAGCTGTTTAAATTTTTTACATTTGACTTAGCCCTAACTAGCACATCATAGATTTAAAATGTTAAAGCACATTTATAGCAAGTATTCCAACTATTTGGCATCAGTAGCTGTATAAAATGTTCTGGATAAATGAGATGATTCAGTGATGACCGTAAGACATACTCTTAAAATTTATTTCTTTTGATAAATAAATCCCTGGTGATGTAACCATGATTTCTTGCCATTTACTTCATTCTCATTAAAGAGGTCTACAGAATATGCAAAGCAACATAACTTCTTTCTGGGAAATTAGTCATTAAATTAAAAGCTGAAAACAGTTTTCTCACAAATTTTCTTTTTCTTAAAAAAAATCACCACCTCTACTTACCCTTATTAGTGTGCTCTGACATTTTAGCATATGTTTCAAACATTCTTTTTCAGTAATCCCTGCATCCTCCTAGTCTGTTTCAATTCATTCTTTACCTTTGTTGAATAAACTTCATGAGAAAGACTAACTAAAATCCTTTATGATATTGCCAGTAAAAACCAGACTTTGCGTTTTCACAACTAAAGGAAAAAACTGTGTCCTGTATCTTTATTTTCTCAAGCACTGGATGACCGGATGTGAAGAGATTTGGGCTTAAATACTAGTTCTGCTACTAACTAGCTCATTTCTAAAGTGAAAAGGTTACTCTTACACCTAACAGTAACACTACTAGGTCTACAACCCTGACGAGAAGAGCTACATGCACAAATATTTTTACAGCAACTCTTCATGTAGTGGCAAAGAACTGGAAACTAAGAAGAGACGTATCAGTTGTAAAATGGCTGAATAAATTATGTAATGGGATACTATTGTGCTGTAAGAAATTATGAAAGGGATAGTTTCAGAGAAGAAACCTTGGAAGATTTGTATGAATTGATGCAGCATGAGTAACCAGAACCAGGAGAATAATTTATACCAAAACAATAATGTTATAAAAACAAACAATTGTGAAAGACTTAAGAGCTCTGATTAATGCAATGCCCTATGCTTAGTATAGAGTACCCATGATGAAACATGCTTACACACCTCCTGACAGCGAGGTGGGTAACCTCTAGCCATGCAAGATGGGACACGCCTTTTTAGATATGGTCAAACAGGATTTTGTTTTGCCTAACTATGTATATCTGTTATAAAGGTACTGTTTTGTTTTTCTTTTGCGGGGGAAGGGTTGAGAGGGAAAAATAATGCTTAATAGTTTTTTAAGTTAATTTTTAAAAACACTAAAAAGCCCTTCCAGTTCAAAAAATCCATGATTTTTAATAGCTGTCCTATATACTGCATAATTCTCATCTTTTAACTAATGAAGGATCATGAGTCAAAGTATAAAACAGATTCCCAATTCTGGTCTTGCCATACTTTTAACTGTCAAAAATTTCTATATAGCTATTCCTCAAATTATAAGTGGTCAAAGGATATGAACAGGCAGTTTACAGAAGAAGAAATCAAAACATTCAATAGTCATATGAAAAATGCCCTAAATCACTGTTGAGTAGAGAAATGTAAATTAAAACAACTCTGAGATACTGCCTCACACCTATCAGAGTGTCTAACATGTCAGACAAGGAAAATGACAAATGCTGGAGGGGGTATGGAAAAACAGATACATTGTTGGAGTCATGGACTACTCCTACCATTCTTGAGAACAAGTTGGAAATATGTGCAAAGGGTTATAAAGTTGTGCATACCCACTGACCCAGCAATACCACTACTAGATCTGTATTCCAGAGAGCAAAGAAAAAGGGAAGGGTCTTGCATATACAAAAATATTGATAGCAACTCTTTTCTGTGGTGGCAAATAATTGAAAATCAGCTGGAGAATGGCTAAATAAATTGTGACAGATGATTGTGATGGAATACTGTTCTGCTACAAAAAATGACGAGGCACAGAGTTTCAGAAGCACCTGGGATGATTCATATGGACCGATGCAAAGTGAAGTGACCAGAACCAAGAGGCTGCTGTAGACAGCAACAGTGATACTACAATGAAGATGAACTAGCTGAGAGAGGCTTGGCTGCTCTGCTCAATACAAGGGTCCGTGAAATACACTGTCCACCTCCTGGCAGGGAATTAATGAGCTCTGAGTACAGAGTGAAGCATATTTTTTCACTTTATTTTTCTCACTTTTTTTTGTAACATAGCAAATATGGAAATATGTTTTACAAGACTTTGCACGTATAATAGGTATCATATGGCTTACCTTCTCAATGAGTACGAGAGAGGCTATAGGGAGGGAGAGAATTTAGAACTCAAAATGTAAAAAATGAACACTTTAAAAATGATTAACAAATTTTTTAAAATGTCCTAAGCACCTAAAAATAAATTTTATAAGTAAATGGAAAAACATCAGTTGCTCATGGGTAGGCCGAGCCAATATAATAAAAATGACAATTCTACCTAAATTAATTTACTTATTTAGTGCCATAACAATTAAACTATCAGATAATTATTTTCTAGAGCTGGAAAAAATAATATCAAAATTCATCTGGAAGAACAAAAGGTCCAGAATATCAAAGGGACGAATGAAAAGAAATGCTAGGGAAGGTGGCTTAGCGCTACCAGGTCTCAAATTGTATTAAAAAGCAGCAATTATCAAAACTATTTGGTACTGGCTAAGAAACAGAAGGGTAGACAAGTGGAATAAGCTAGGTACTCAAGACACAGTAGGCAACGAATATAGCAATCTCCTGTTTGATAAAACCAAGAATCCCAGCTTCTGGGATAAGAACTCACTGTTCAACAAAAATTGCTGGGAAAATTGGATAACAGTGTGGTGGAAACCAGGGATAGACCCATGCCTGACACCCTACACAAGAATAAAATCTAAATGGGTACACAATCTAGGTATAAAGATCGATAGCATGGACAAACTGGAGGAGCAAGGGATAGAGTATTTATCACATTTATGGAGAAGGGAAGAATTTTTGACTAAGAGACAGAAAGCATTATGAAGTACAAGATGGATAATTTTGATTACATTAAACTGAAAAGTTTTTGCACAACCAAAACCAATGCAACCAAAATTTGGAGGGATGTAGTATATTAGGAAAAAATTTTTATAGCTAATCTCGGGGATAAAGGCCTCATTTCTAGAATATAGAGACAACTGGGTCAAATGTACAACAATATAAGTCATTCCCCAATTGATAAATGGTCAAAGGATATGAACAGGTAATTTTCAGAGGAAGAAATTAAAAGATATCTATAATCATATGAAAAAATGCTCTAAATTACTTTTGATGAGAGAGATGAAAATCAAAACAACTCTGAGGGACCACATCACACCTATCAGATTGACAAACATGACAGAACAGGAAAATGATAAATGCTGGAGAGGATATGGGAGAGTTGGAATACTTATTCATTGTTGATGGAGCTGTGAGCTCATCCAACCATTCTGGAGAGCAATTTGGAACTATGCTCAAAGGGCTACAAAAATGTGCATACCCTTTGACCCAGCAATATCGTTTCTAGGACTGTATCCCCAAGAAATCATAAAAATGGGAAAAGGTCCCACATTACAAAAATATTTATAGCAGCCCTCTTTGTGGTGGCCAAAAACTGGAAATCAAGGGGATGCCCATCAATTGGGGAATAGCTGAATAAATTATGGTATATGAATGTAATGGAATACTATTGTGCCATAAGAAATGATGAACAAGAAGACTTCAGAGAGGCCTGGAAAGACTTATATGATCTGATGCTGAGCGAAAGGAGCAGAACCAGGAGAACTTTGTGCACAGCAATGATCACAGTGTGCGAGAGCTTTTTCTGGTAGACTTGGATCTTCACAGCAATGCAAGGACATTAAAAAAAAAATTCCCAATGGTCTTCTAAGGCAAAGTGCCTTCCATATTCAGAGAAAAAAACTATGGAATTCAATCACAGAATGTAGTAGATCAGTTGTTTGTGTGTGTGTGTGTGTAATGTTTTGGTTTGTTATATGATTTCTCCCATTTATTTTAGTTCTTTTACATAGCATGACTATAATGAAAAGGTATTCAGTAGGAACGTATGTGCAGATCCTATGCAGAATTGTATACCATCTTGGGGATGGAGGGGAGTGGCGGCGGGTAGTTAGAGAAAAAAAAAATCTAAGTTTTATGGCAGTAGTTGTAGAGCATTATAAATAAATAAAATGAATATATTAAAAAAATGTCCTAAGCACCTAAATATAAATTTGGACAAATTTTTCATTTTAAAAAACACATATATTCCTTATAAAACTTTTAGGGAAGGTGAGGAGGAAAAGAAAAGATTTGTCAAAACTCTGAAATAGTTGGGAATCATTGTTTGATAAGAGTGTGTAAGCTACAGAAGCAAAAATCTCTGACAAATCCTATTCAAGATCAAACTCAGAAAGATCAAACAGTTAAATGATGTGCCCCAGGTGACATGGCCAATAAGGAATAAATCCATGGGAAACATCAGAAGTTCCACCATTTCCTCTTTCTGCTATTTTCCAAAAGGACATTAAAACAGATTTTACAACAAGGTACCTTTTAAGATAAACAAGCGAATATGAATTAAATACGGACCTTCCAACCTGATATGTGGGGACAGCCGTAGTCCCAAACCGTTGCATCCCGTAATAGTTAATGAATCCAATTTCCTTGAGAGAATTCATTGCTTGCTGTACTTGATGGTCAGTTCCTGTTATATTTCTGTAACGATTTGAATCAACCAAATAAAGTTTTATTCCATGAACAGCTGCAAGACTAGTTTATCATGAAGTGGTTCTGATTTGGGTACTATTCCTTTCCTTTTCTTCAATGTCTTTGTCTTACTTTCTGACTTTTTATTCTAACCTCTTCCTTAATGTATTATTAATAATGTTAAATATTTCTAAATTTTTTAAGAGAAAATACAATTTCTATTGAAATTCTGTTAGCTTTTTTAGAAGGGCATGGTGGTGATTTTAAAAACAGCACTAACTTTTCTGGGTCATTTCCCTCCTTATTTTTGCTTTTTTCCCCCCTTGAATCTCTTTGCACCAATGAACCTAAATATGAATCATTTTTCTTTATCACCCATTCAGCACAATGACCAGGTAAATACCTGACAATCTCTCTTCCTCCTGACAGGAGCTTTTTACCTGAGGACAACAGTGAAATGATTTCCTTGAAGTTCTCCCAACTTCAGAGGGTTTTTCTGATAGCTGAAGTTGCCCAGCTTGAAGTTCATTAAGCACTTGTTCAAATGCGCAAGTCTCTGTGCAGTTATTCTAAAAAGAGAAAGGCAAAGAAAAAGTCCTTGTTTCACCGGGAAATTCAAGGACGTGGGCAGATGATGGGGAACTGAGGCCTAACTAATGTGATCATCACTACTAAAGAAGGAAGAGCAGCCCAGAATGGAAGAGAGGTGAGATTTTTATTTGGGTTAGAGACCTCCCTGTAAATCACAAGGCCTACAACCTAGGAGACTTAATTAAATTGTGTTGTTTGTACTTTTTAAAAACACTGGACTTCAGCTGCGTATTGAAACATACTAAAGTAATCCCCAAATATTTTTCTAAATGATCCATTTAGATTTAGGTCTAAATTATCTAAATGGATCATTCAGAAAAATATTTGGGGATTATTTTAAGGAACAGTCTGTCACAACTGAAAAGCATGTTAAAGAAAATGATTTATTTATTCCCTTTTATAAAGAATATGATTTAATGACCAACCATGACTCCAGAGGACCAGTGATAATGTATGATACCTACACTGCCTGAGGGGTAAATCTGATACACATTTTTGAACATGTTCAAAGATGGATTTGTTGTGCTTCACTATAGCTTTGTAGAAATTTTGGGGAATGGGGGAAAGAGACAAGAGACAGAGACGCCAAAAGTAAAAAAGAAACAGAAGGTCACTATAGCATTTAAAAAAAATAATCACACAAGAGAAAAGTAGGATGCTCCAAAGGGATCAAACCAGATAGCTCTGAAACAAGAATACTGAATTTGTTATATTGTTGAAAATTATGCAAGCTGTGTATTAGAGAGATTTGTGGTTTCATGTACTATTCTCTCTGTTCTGTGAATGTGGAAATGATCGTGTTTGTAAGACTGTGAAGTTCAGAGTAACAACAAAAAAATGAAATAGAAGTATAACAACCACAAAGGAAGTACTTGATTATTTGCCAATATCCAATCCATCCAAGTCAATATTTTCAAGCTGCTGTTCCTGGTGTTTATTCCTCATGGTTCACAAGAGCAGAAACGTCCCAACTCCACATAAGGGCAGACACCTCAGAAGACCTTTTATTAGACGTGTTTCTCAATTTTGGAGATGCTGCTCCCAAAGGTCTGATGTGGAGTTAGGAAAGCTCAAAAAGGCAGATGGGAAGACAGAAACAGAACTCTGCTCTGAAGGGCCTTAATCTCAACATTTCACACCAAAAAAGTATGAAATTTGTAATAAGAATTTGCCAATATGTAACATACAAAATCAAACCCTAAGTACGCTGTTGTTGTTAAGCTGTTGCAGTCATGTCCAACTCTTCATGATTCCATTTGAGGTTTTCTTGGCAAAGATACTGGACTGGTTTGCCATTTCCTTCTCCAGTTCATTTTTCAGATGAGGAAACTGAGGCAAATAGGATTAAATAACTTGTCCAGGTGTCAAACAACTAGTGAAAATGTCTGAGTCTCTTTTTGAACGTAGGTCTTCCTGGTCTCAGGCCCAGAGCTCTATCCACTGAGCTCGAGTTCAAGGAAAGTATATGGACCAAGATTTTAACCCTTCTCCCTAATTACAAAGACACAGGATTATGTAAATTGCTGAAAAAACCTGTATCAGTAGCAGTTTGGTATTTATATGGTAAAACACTATTTCTTTGCTTAAAGTTTCCCTACAACTTTCTTCTGCCAATACTGATTTAAAAAAAGTTATAATTACATAATAGATTAGAATCTCTCTCTTATGAACTTAAGAGACACAGTTGACTTAAGATTTATACAATTTGACACAGAGGACAGGGAGCCAAACCAAATCAATTGCATTGTAAAACAAACATACTTGATAGTCTTACTAACTCTCCCAATGTAATGACCAACCATGATTCCAGAAGTTCCATGATTCCATGTTTCATAAAGAAGCACACTGATATCTTCTGACAGAGAAATGATGGACTTGGGGTAAAGACTGGGACATACATTTTTTGGACTTGAGCAATGTGAGCGTTTCATTTGCTTAATCATGCAAAGTTATTGCATTTGTTGATGAAGGCAAGAAGGGCCACCTCTTCATCAGAGATTGGAAGGATTGTGGAAATAATGGGGGATGATGTCAGAGGGATGCAAAGTGAGAAAGGGAGAGGAGGGAGTTCTCAATGAATTGCATCAATTTTTTTAATGAGATATGAGGCAAGGATGATTTATTTTATAACTAATGAAGAGTAAAGGGAACCCTTCCTTTTCTTTTCTTTTTTTTCTGCTTAGGGGCCACGAATCATAATTTATGCCAACAGTGGCAGCAACCGTGCAGAACATCAGACACCATCCCTTTCTTGCTACCCAGAAGAGAAGAAGGTGCTGCCCCCTGGACAAAGGAAAGCCAGGAGGAAATCTAAATTCAAAGCCCAGGAAGAATTCTTTTGGAATCAGTGAAAAGGGAGGGAAAAGAAACAGAAAACTATAAATGTACTCTAAGAAGCCTGTAAGTAAACACATATCACTCAAACACCACAAAATATGAGAGTAAATCAATGAGAGAGTAAAGGAAAGCTACAGAACAACAACAGAAATTACACCTGAGAAAAAGCATCAAGTAGTCTACATTTAAACAATTATTTATCATGAAAATATAAGCATCATCGCTCTATACTTACTTAAGAACAGCAATCTCTTGAACGGTTATAGCCCTTTTGTCTTTGGTTCCCATGTAAGAAAATATGTTTGGTTTAACTCTGTTCAAAAATAAACAAGCAAAAAAGTAAGTTAAATAACCAATATTCCTGCCAATGATAACTATCTGAAATTATATGTATACATTCCACAATTTGTTTACTCATAGCCCAGTTAATCGATGGGCATCTACACTTTTCTAGTCGCTTACTACCACAAAAAAAACTACCGCTGCGAATCTAAGACCATGCTTTCTTTCTCTGGCTTCGAGCAGTGGGATCTCTGAGTCAAATTCCGAATCGCTCTCCAGACTAGTTGCACCAATTCACAACTCCACAAACAGTGTATTTGTCTGCCTCTCTTTTCATAGCTCTTCCAACAACGACTTTCCATCTTTGCCAATTTGTCTGGTATGAGGTAAAACCTAGGTGCTGTTTTAATCTATAATTCCCTCATAATTAATGATTTGGATCTATGTTTTATATAACCTGTAATACTTTGGAATTCTTTTGAGGACAAAATATTCATTCATATTAGCTCTTTATACAGCCTGGCTATAAGGCTCTTATCAGAGACACATTACAGAGTTTCCTTTGTTCCCTCCTCTCCCCCCAGTGCCATCAATAGTTATCTTTTTAGTTAGGTTGTATTCTGTTCATACAAAGGCTTTTTAATTTTATGTAAGTTAAATTATCTAGTTTATCTTTCATGGCTGCCTCTATCCCTTTTGAGTTAATAACGTTCCCTTAAGCCATAGTTATTATGAAAGGATACTTCTAATTTTGTTAAGAGTTGGACCTTTCTAGTTTGTTTCTCTATCCATTGTTATGACTTACTACAGTTTTCTCCATATGATGTTGATCTAAACCCAAATTGTGCCAAACTGCTTTTCCATACTTTTAGCAATTCTTGTCAAATAAGGAGATCTTCCTAAAGTAAATTATGTTTTAAGGTTTACCACACAACAAATTATTTAGTTTAGATGCATCTGATTCTCCCATATCTGGTCTGTTTCACTGATCTACTTTTCTATTTTTTAAAATCAATACCAAATTAAATTATATTACAAGGCATTAATTATCAAAACTAAGCCCACAACTGTGATCCTCCTTTGAAATTCTGTATCTTTTGTTCCTGAAATGAATTTTGTTATTATTTTATATATATGTAGTTCCAAAAAGTATCCCCTCAATTCCTAATTCTTTGCCCCCTGGAAAGTGCTGCTATAAATATTTTCTGGGGGCAAAGAATTTGAAATTGAGGGGATGGTCCTTTAATTGTGGAATGGCTGAAAAGGATGTGGTATGTGATTATGAAAGGATACTATTGTACTATAAGAAATGAGTAGAATGCTCTCAGAAAACCTGGTAAGACTTGCATGGGCTGATGTAAAGTGCAATGTACTATATACAAAGTAACCAAGATGATCAGCTGCAAATAACTTAGCTATTTTCAGCAATAAAATGATCCAAGACAACTCTGAAGAACTTACATTGAAAAATGTTATCCAGCCCCAGAGAAAGAAATCATGGTGACTAAATACAGATTGAAAGATACTTTTTAACTTTATTTTTCTTAAGATTTTTTTGTCTGTTTTCTTTCACAACATGACCATCATAGATACATTTTGCATGACTACACATGTATAATCTATATCAAATTGTTAGTCTTCTCAAGAGGGGCGGGAGGGTAAGGAGGGAGGAAGGGAGAAAACTTGGAACTCCAGTGCTAAAAATGAATGCTAAAAATTGTTTTTACATGTAACTGGGGAAAAATAAAATACTAAATATAAAAAAGGAAAAAAAAAGCTTCCTTAGTAGTTAGGAGATTGCTGGCACTAAATCGGTAAATTAAATGTGGCATCTTTTTAATTATATTGACAAAGCTCAACCATGAACAATGACTATCCCTCCAATTATTAAACCCATTCTTTACTTGTCTAAAGAATGTTTTTTAGCTTATGTTATAATATTGCTTCTTCATGAGAATCAATTTTAACTTTTTCAGGAATGGAATCAGAAAAAAATTCAAGGGTTCTGTGTATGGTAAAATGAGATTTCTACAGTGTGAGTCACTTAAATAGAGATTTTTGTAGGAGGAGGGAGAAGGTTAATTTATATAATAAGCTATGTGCTAATTCTCAATTATCCATATGTGGATTATCCATTTTCTGGCAGTTTTTATATCAAACATTTGGCATCTGCTACATACTATATGACTTTAGGCAAGTCATTTAACATCTCTGGGTCTCAGTTTCCTTATAAGTAAATTAAGTAGGCTAGACTAGATCATATAATGACCTTTCCAAATCTATGACCCTATGAACAAAAACAATTTTTCTACTACCCTAAACAAGGTTTATAGGATAACAGATCTAGAGCTAAAATGATCCTCAGAGGTCATCGAGTTTGGTCCTTCATTTTACAGACCAAAGAACTGAAGCCCATGGAGGTTAAGTGACTTGACCAAACTCACAAATGTAGTTAGAGTCTTTTTCTCCTATTACACCATACTGATACACACATGAATGTAATAGTTCAAAAAGCTATGTTTTCTTTCCAAATCCAAATCCAAATGATTTTTCTATTACCTGTTTCTTCAGATTGTCTCTACCACAGCCCCTGAAAGCTAGTTTAATTTAAAACTATCCACATTTTGATAGTACATAAGAAAAAGATTTAAAAAACCAAAACTAACCTCAAAAATTTGGAAAGCACATTAATAGCATCCATGGTGTCCTTGTTTTCCTTGTATAATACAAAGTGGCAATAACTTCCCCTAGATTTTGGCCAAGAATGTTTCCTTGGATCTTTAAAAGCAAGCAAACAATATTAAACGTATTTAACCATAGCATGGATAGGCACTACTGCTTTGACTTTCCTTTTTTTATGATACTATGAGTGCTCAATTACTTGCTCCTGAATTCTGGAAGTAAGAAATTGATCTAACCAGCCAGCCCACACAGGTTACTGGTTATAGTTTAAATTGACTTCCTGGGATCTCCAAAGGTTTGTTTTGTGGCTTTGGACAATCACTTAACTTGCCATAAATGCTATGAAATACGAGTGCTGTGAAGAGGTCTACAAACTGATCTGTGACCTCTACCTGTAAGATACCATAAGAGGCACCATCAATTTTGGGAGAGTCACTTTATAAAAAGTGTTTCTGGCATCTGAGCATCTCTCAGTTCCATAGGAAGCCAAGGTTAAAATGGAAATATATTTTCCTAACATCCACTGATGTGTGGATTTTCACAAAGACTGAATTAAATTTTAGGCTCTGTAATAACAAGAACAGAAATAATTTAAAAAATGATATAAAGCTGGCTTTTAAAAAGACATTTCTAAATGCTCTTTTCCTCTCAAAAATGTAATACCATCATTTGTTACACTGTATATCAATCTGGACCTCACAGAGAAATCTCTTGGGCATATGAGGTCTGTTTACCATTTCTGGAGAAAGAGAGAGGTTGGGAATGAACATGACTAAATATACTTTAGGAGCTGCTGTTCTAAATGTTCCAGATACTTTTTCTTACCAGAGTGACATACATTTCATGAACTGCTGTTTTTTGAAACACTCAAGCAGCGTAGCTACATTTAAATCCATCGAAAGATCTAGAATTAAATAATTTATAGGTTCTGGTTTGAGTCGTACCTCAAAGGTCAAATTTCAGTGGGACCGAAGTGGTATATTGCAGTTTGGAAAAATGTACTAATGAATAGGCTACATCTATATATGCCAAACGTTGTGTAATATACATGGTCTTAGAGAATATATAATTATATATGTTCCCTGAAAAAATATAACAGTCACATGTCTTACATAGCTGTTAGGAATCAGAAAGAATGTAAAAGGATATAAAATAAATAATCTCTCACTGCTGGTTACTCTTAAAAATATTTCACTCATCTGCATGTTAATATGGATCTGTGCTCTTCCAAAAGTCAGATGCTTCTGTCTGCTGAAGCTGCAGCTAAAAATTATTTTGCAAAAGAAACAAATTATATTCTTACAGACTTGTGGTTTTAGGTGAGGAATAAGGAACATAGGAATTATAAAATAAATGTCCCAAATACTGCCCTAGCAGTTAAGTGAAAGGATTCATCATCTAAAAGGAACTACATGCATACAGTAATACCAGCATGAAATGTTGCCTTATTGAGAAGTATATAAGAATGTTTTTCCATAAGTCTGCTACACTCTTCAATCTCAGTTCCTGGCCTGGACCCTCCTCTAAAGTTTCCTCTTCCCAATCCCTCTCCCCACCCCCAAAAAATTCCTCCAAAAATTTGAGATGGAAACATTATCTTAGTTTTTCCTTCTGACTTTATGTTACTGAAGAAAAAAATTTCTCTGATTTTTATTACCTTTCTAGCCAGCATATTTGTGCATGAGAATCACTGGCATTTCATTTTATCTACATGGAATGCCAACAGCTCTTACCTGTGGTGGTTCTGACCTCTGTCCAAATGCACAGCAAAAAGAGCATAAGAGAGCAACGTTTAATTCATAGACGAATCAAAGTGCTTTAGAAGTGAACATGCAAAAGTTAATTTTGTATGTAGATTTCTGCAGCACCTAGCAGTGGTAGTGATAGCAATTCAGACAATTATGCAATGCAAAACCCAGCAGAGGAAACAGTAAATGTGTGTGTGTGTGTGCAGTGGGGGGGGGCAAATAAATTTCCAGGCATAAACCTCCCTGAAGACAAAATAAACTAGGCTTCCATAGCTCGTTGACACTCACCTCCTGCACAAGAAGCTTGTGTATACCTGAGTGTGTGTGTGTTTCTGGCCACAAAAACAAGAAACCCTTCCCAAGTTGCTGCAAGATTCCATTTAGAGTTTTCAGTGAAAAGTTGAAGATGTGAAATAAAAATAAAATAATCCATAGTTTTGCTTTCTTGTATGTAATTATTACAGAAAATTATCATATAATTATCCATTCTTAAAGTGCCCAGTGGTGAGAATTCCTAAAATTTAATTGGATAATCTCTTACCTAGAAATTCTACATTTCCACTTAGCTGCAAGGAATGAATACATCCACAGAGGAAGAACCAGTAGAAAATACTATATCTCAAAAGAAAATTAACCTATTGGGATTTAAGTTTTCATTTAATACACCTGCATTCTCTAATTAGTAAGTGCATGAAAAAAACAAGCAAAGGGTCTCACATAAGCACACAAGAACATATACAGGTATTATGGTCTAAATAAACACTATATACAGAAGTTAAATTTTATAGAATTGCATAGGAAATGAATCTAATGACTTCAAGTTATTTAGAGTTAAGAAATACAATTAATATGCCTTTTGACTTCATGACATTCCAATTCCTCCTTCTAAAAGTGATAAAGAGCTTCTAAATCCAAAAACAATTTTTATTATTATTTGCTTAATTATTTTATATTAGTAACTAATAACAGCCAATATACAGCACTTACCATGTACCTGCGTACTGTGCTAAGACCTTTACAATCATTATCTCATTTGCTCATCATACAATAATTCTGGGAGGTAGGTTCTTATACCCATTTCACAGATGAGGAAACTGAGGCAAATGGGGATTAAATGACTTGCCCAACATCACCATGCTAGTATTTGGAATTCAGGTCTTCCTAAACCCAGGCCCAGCACTCTGGGCACTATGGTGCCCTCTAGCTGCCTCTATTCTCAATTCAAGCAAGAGGGATGGGAATGGGATAGTCCCATGATTTCATTGGTATATAACAGATTCTCAGGTATAAAAAGTCCCTCTGCCAATTCAGGGCCTGCAACCCCTTGTCAACTTAAAAGTCTTGTAGAATTGCCTTGAACACCGGGAGGTTAAATACAAACACTATGTATCAGGTGGAATTTGAACCTAGTTCTCCCTGATTTCGATAGCAAAATTCAAGCAAATAAAAAAAATTTCCTTAAGGTTTTAAGGAAATTTTTATAATACCTCTTCTGAATTAAAGATACCCTTTGGAGTCCACTGGACATAAAAGATGAATGAATGAATGACTTAAGAGTTAATCTGAGTTCAAGTCCTAGCCTGGACTTTCAAGATGTACTTTAAGTCACTTGTCTAAATTCTGGTATCGTCACGTGTAAAATAGGGATGATCCTTGTACTTGTGTTATTGGAGAGGTATGGGTATTAGAGCTCTTTCTATAGGATATTACTATCAGCTGAAGTCTGCACACTTCTTGCGTTATTCAGAATACAGTAGTGTTATCTAAAACAAGTTTTTTTAGAGATACTATGTACTACAGATTTACTAAGTAGCACATTTATGTGGACAAAAAATACTTTAGCCCTCTTTTTAATTTTGGGGGGCTTAGAAATAAGGGCTGTTCTGGGACTATAGTAAGGGCTTATTTAGCTTTGCAAAAAAAAGAGAGAAAGTAAGGGGGGGAAGCATTTGCATGGAGCCTATTATGTGCCAGGCACTGTGCTAAGCAGTTTCAAATGTCGCCAAAAATGCATGTTTGTTTTTCTCCCCTTTCAGGGTTATGGAGGTGATGCCATTTGTAAATCTAGATTGGCCACAAGCCAACCTACTGCTAACCAGCTTTTACTAACCCCTATATTTCTGCTTCTATTACACATCTGGTATGGTTTCCAGTCTTCTGTTACTAGTTTTTACTACCTCCTAATAGCACAGCTTTTCTGTTCCCAGAGAGTGTAAGATGGAACACTGTGAATAAAAGTGAGAACCTGTCCTCAGGTGGTGGCAGAGGGATTAGACAAAGAACAGAGGTAAGAGATCAGCTGAGGAGTAACTGATGTGAATTGTTCACTTGATTCAATTGTTCAACTGATGTGAGTTGTTCACAACAACTATGAAATAATTCTGTGGAATGAAGAGATGGATGTGGAGGGAAAAGATCTACCTACTGACACTTATTACCTCTATGACCGCCTACGGTCAGGCCACTTAAACTTCTTGGCCCTCCATTTCCTCATCTATAAAATGAGAAGACTGGACCAGCTGACCTCTGAGGTCCCTACCAGCTCTAGCTCAAAAGATGCTATAAAAAGAAGCATAAAAAACAAAATGGTGGGTTGTGTAAGAACTTGAGGAATTGCATGAAAGGCAGAAGAATGGAATGGAGAAGAAATACAAAGGGAATGGAGGGAAGATTCATTTGAGATAAGCAAAGGAAATGGGTAAAAAAAGGTACAATGACGTAGTACAAGCCAAGACTAGATACACTTCCCTAAGGAAATGGTCATTTCCGAGGAACAACCATAAAAACACCAAAGGTTTGAGGGGGTGTTTTTTCTTGGTGCTTTAACAATTTAGTCTAGGCATCCTTTATTGATACCTTTTTCTGATCTTAGAGAGACGGGTTTTGTTGTTGACTAAAAATACAATAAACTTACCTGAATTTTAGATGTATCTCTTAAAAAGAACATCTCAAATGTCTCATTTTGATCCAAAATTTTCTCAAAATACTATTTAAATAATTTTGCTTATGGGTAAGAGAAAAATCAACATTTGCTTTTTTTATCAGATACATATTTCATTTTCTCAATACATTATTTCATTATCTCCTTTAAGATATTACTTTGAGATAAGCAAGACATAAGTTCATCACTTTCAAATGAATTCCCTTAATACACAGAAACACCTCTCCCACTTCTTTTTGCAATAAAAGAAAAGACTGAAAATACACAATAAATTTCCATTTCAAGAAAGCCTATATAATAAATACTATATATTATGTTCAAAGCTATCTATCTTTTCTTCGCTTTCTTTTAAGTTTTCTTTTGTTCTCTGCTCTGTACTTTTTATTTTGTTCTTTTTCCCCCATTTCCCCACCAAGGAGGCTTCAATGAAGCTCAGAGAGAGAGATACATGCACACAAAGGCGCGTGCGCACACACACACATGCACACACACATGCACACACACACACACTCTCTCTCTCTCTCTCTCTCTTATCAAATTTATACCCAACCCTCTTCAGGTCACATTTACCAAAAATTATTAAGAAAATCATAAGGATTTTATAAATTCTTTGTCCATAAGGAAAAGGATCTTAGCAAAGCATATCATTTATTTCTGGCATTCCGACTTGGATCAACAATCCACACAATGCCCTGGGCTTTCAAAGGACAATATTCACCTTTTCTGAAGGATTGACGTCCTGAATATCATTTACTGGATGACAATTAAACAGTCATACAGATGAATAAGAAATGGACAAGTATCAATTACCTCTTCCCTGGAAAATTTAAGTGTCAAGGTTACATATACATACAAAGACACACACACACACACACACACACACACAAATCACACGCTCACTTACTTGCCAAAGCCTTTTTTCCAGCCGCATGGTAAGCCACGATATATTTTTTCCCTTCTCTTTCCTCTGTTTTTGTCTCCAATCCGGGAAACAAAGATTTCACTGCTTGATGGATAATAGTTCTTTTCTCTTTAGTATCTTCAAAAACCTACAACAAAAATATTAATCTACAAGAATTTCTTTTTTTTTCTTGACAGTTGAATATTTTTATTTAAACCTAATCTCTTGTTTTAGGATTGTAATGAACTAGAGAAATTACTGATGACTTGCCATGAACACATTCACACTACAGTTACTAAGTGCAAAGGTAGTAGTAAAGTGGTAAGGAAGGCATCATAGCAAACACTCATGTTCTTTCAATTCAATATGATTCCAATTACCTTTTTCAACAGCAAATTCGGGCCAGGAATAGGAAATACACACACCTATTATAATAGTACACATTGCATAAATGCTGGGTATTATCCTCCTCATATTTTAAGGAATTTTCCACCCAAATTGGAAGTGTTTAAAATACTAGTAATATAATAACATAGCATTTGTAACAAGATAATAATATAATTTAATAATAACTAACATTTAGATAGTGTCTATTATGTGCCAAGCACTGTGCTAAGTGCTTGGTCCTATAACTGATCCTATAATAACTCTGAGAGACAGGTGACATTATCATCCCCATTTTCCACAAGGAAACTAAGGTAAACAGGTTAAGTAACTTGCCCACAGTCATACAGCTAGTAAATGTGAAGCCATATTTGAACTCAGCAACTAGAGATTCAAAGACAAAAATATAAAGTGCCCCTGTCCTTAAGAAGTTTACATTCTGTCGAGAGGAAACAATGTGTATAGATTCAAGGAAATACATACGATACAAAACAGAATTTTTGGAAGGGAAGACAATAGTCATGAAGGGGTTTGGGGAAAGGCTTCATTTGGAACTGGCATGTGAGCTTAGATTTGAAAGATGAGGACTTTAGGAGGCAAAGGTGAGGAGAAAATATATTTTAGGAATGGGAAAGAGAACAAGATAGGCAGTTTGGCTGGCAGGCCAAATGAAAAGCAAGCAATAACGCCTGCAAAGGGAAGCAAGAGCC
The DNA here is from genome assembly GCA_023548195.1 of Bettongia penicillata ogilbyi. NCBI lineage: Eukaryota > Metazoa > Chordata > Mammalia > Diprotodontia > Potoroidae > Bettongia > Bettongia penicillata. The sequence continues at coordinate 5,870,839 of JAJHZJ010000245.1, read as the reverse complement.
AATTAAGCAACCAGTCTTAATTAAATGCCAGGCAATGTGCTAAACAAGACTGGAAAAGCATACTGAATGCCAAGCAGAAGAACTCATATTTTTCCTAGAAATGAAAGGGAGTCATTGGAGCTTTGTAAGTAGGTAAGGAGCATGATAAGACTCCTGTGCTTTATGAATGTCATTTTGGCAGCTACTGGGAGTGGGAAAATAGAGGAGGCAGGTAGGTCAATTTGGAAATTATCAAAACAGCTCACGGAAGAGCTGATGCAAAGTCTTTATTATATACTTTTTTCTTGTTTGAATAGTAAGGCAAATCTATTTCAAACAACGAAGGATTTTATTGAAAAGGGTTTGTAGTATTCCAGGGTTTGATCTCAGAACTTCTTAAAACCTTCCACTCTGGACCCCTTTAGTTATGACAGCATTCATTAGCTGCATGGTCTGAAGGCATGTGTAGTGCAAAGTGAACATGTTTCTGTTGCAAACTAAGGCTACAGTGCAATTGCACAATGCAACACAGGCAAGCACTGCAGAAACACCTCAGATCCATTCCAAGTTTGATTTTTAATTAATTTCTGGTCGTTGATATGTTTAGAAACCTTTTGCTGTTTCCAAATTTTTCTTGACCCACAGTGTAAGAAGCACTGAATTCTAAATTAACATAACACTGGCTGAAAATAGTATCTAGAAGATCTAATAATAATGATGATGATAACAACAGCTACATTTATATAATATGTACCATCATGCATCAGATGTGTTAAGTGCTTTAAAAATGTCATCTCATTTGAGTCTCACATCAACCCTAAGAGGTAGGTGCTATTATATCACCAATTTACAGTAGAGGAAACTCAAACACAGGTTCTAAATGACTTGCCCAAGGTCACACAGCTAATAAGTGTCTAAAGCTAAATTTAAAGTCAGTTATTACTGATTCCAAGCCCAGTGCTCTATCCACTAAGCCATCTAGCTGTCTCTCTCTCTGTCTCTGTCTCCGTCTCTCTCTGTCTCTCTCTACATATATATATATATATATATATACACACATAAATAAAATATAATAATATAAAAATCAGTTAATATTTATACAGTACCTAAAGGTTTGCAAAATGCTTTTACAAATTCTCTTACCTGATGTTAGAGACAAAAAGGCTCAATTTTATTTTAATTTAAAGTTTAATTTAATTAAATAAATTTAATAACATTTAATATAAATTTAATTTTATTTTAAATTTAAAAGTCATTACAGAAATTTTTTAAAAAGCAATGAAATGGTCAAACAGTTCCTGATTATCTTACAAGTCATCCTTTTTGGTTAAACTGCCATGCATGAGCACTTCCCAAGTGCAAAAAGAAGAGGCAGTTGGTCTGTAGAACTTACAGAACTTCAAGAAGTGACTTCTGTTTCTAAATTATATGACATGTCTCTTCTAGCATTTGAATTCTCCTTCTCTCTGAGATTTCTTGTAAAGTGGTCCCTGGATGCCTTTAAAATTATATCCCATGCCCATCAACTAGGGAATGGCAGAACAAGTTGTAGTATATGAATGTAATGGAATACATTCCATAAGAAACGGTGAGCTGGCAGACCAGAAAAACCTGGAAAGACTTCTACAAACTGATGCTAAGTGCAATGAGCAGAACCAGAGGAGCATTATACACAGTAACTGCCACACTGTGCAATGACTCTCTTTCACAGGCTTGGCTCTTCTTGGTAACTCAAGGATCTAAGACAACTCCACAAGACTCATGATGAAACATGCTGACCACCTCCAGAGACAGAACCTCGGAGCCTGAATGCAGAATGAAGTGCATTACTGACTCTGTTTTTTGCTGTTACTAGTTTGTTTTGTTTCTCCTTTCTCAGGGTTCCTCCCACTGGCCCTATTTCTTCTTTACAACATGACTAATGTGAACATATGTTTGACATGAATGTATATGTAGAGCCTATATTAGATTGCCTGCTGTCTTGGGGAGGGAGGAATAGAGGGAAGGGGAGAAAAATGTAAAACTGAAAAATCTATGGGAGTAAATGCTGAAAACTAAAAACAAATAAATTTTTAAAAACTGTATCCTACCCCCCCATACATATTTCCTATGTACTTACTTGGTCAAGTCCAGCTATTACCTATCTTCATTTTAAGATCAAAGATTTAGATCTGAAAGGAATTTAACAGATCACCTACTACAACTGCTTTGTTTTTAGAGATGAGGAAGTAAAGGTAACAGAAGGGCTAAGTACCCAAAGGTTATATAACTAACATTTATAAAGTATCTACTATGTGCCAGACACGGAGCTAAATGCTTGACAATCATCTCATTTGATTCTCACAACAACTCTGAGAAATAAGTGTTATTATGCCCATTTTACATATGAGGAAACTGAGGCAAATGGGATTAAGTGATTTGCCTGGGGTCACACAATTAGTAAGAGTCTTGAAGCTAGACTTGAACTCAGGGATTCTTAACTCCAGGCAGCTAACTGGCTCAGCAGCTGGAGCATCAGGCCTACCCAGAGTCAAGAAGATCTGAGTTCAAATCTGGTCTCAGACACTGTGTGACCCTGGACAAGTCACTTAATCTCTGTTTGCCTCAGTTTTCTCATCTATAAAATGAGCTGGGGAAGGAAATGGCAAACTAGTCCAGTATCTCTGCTAAGAAAACCCCAAATGGGGTCACAAAGGGTCAGACACAACTGAACCAACATAGCAAGAACAATAAGTCTTTGACTCCAAGCAAAGTGCTTTATTCACCACTCCACCTCGCTGCCTCATGTAAGTGCAGCAAGCAGAAGAGCCAGAATTTGAACTCACTTCTCCTTCCATTGCACCATGATTTTAAACATCATTCCAGTTTCCTCTCACAGTCCATGGTAGGCTCAGGTGGCAGGGATGAAAAATCCTAATTTCATTATTGCCAGCAATGAAAACAGAACACTATAGAAACGCTGGCAGACTTGTTTTATTCCTTCCCACTTGAGTTATAAATGCTCTTGGGATGATTGGGCTCAGCTGGGTCTCACACCAAGCTCTCTGTAGGCTTGTTTTCTCTTCTATTTGTTTTAATTGTTTTTGAAGCAATAGTGCTCATAACCTTTCATCTTTCTCTGTTATAATATTTTGCTCATATGCTTATACTCTAAACGGCTACCAGTGGCTGCTATGTTTCTCTGTTTAGAAAAGAAATCATATTTGCTGGCTGAAGCTGTCTTAGATTTCTCCATGGTAACTGTTTTCCATTGGTGAAAAGGGATACACAGGGACCTGCAATTTTATCAGCATAGGGAACTCGTAAGTGAGGTAACTATCTCCATCAACACAGGTCACTACCTCCACTGTGAATCATAGACTTAGAAAATCATCCCAGCACACTGAGAGGTTAAGTAATTTGTCCAGGGTCACAAAGCTAGATCTGTGAGAGGTGAGAATTGAACCCAAGTCTTCCTGGCTTTGAAGACAGCTCTCTGCTGCCTCTTGGTTAAAAATTGCTAAGAAGTGGTAATAAGGTTAACATCTTTATTTTTGTCCATTGTGCACTTTCAGAGTTAACAGCTAGTCTGAATAGGTCAAACTAAAAACAGCTCTCTTCAAGCACAGTTTCTTCTCAAGTATATTCTTTCTTCTAATTTGCTACTGATTTTGACCTTTGCTCTAAGCATTTAGGACTAAACAAAGACTTTACTCATCTGTAAAGACTTTACTCATATACAAAGATAAAGTCAATTTCATTTTCTGTGCTCACTATGTCCATTAGCTTCTGAGTCTCTTCTTGAAGGAAACAGACATATCACAAAGGCATGAATGAGGCAGCTTCTGAATTCCCTATAGGCCTTTAGTCTTTAACTTCTTGATTCTAAACTATATCTTCTTACAGAATTTTCACTCTTTTATCTTGTATTCTGTCTGCACACTGAAGTCACTAGGTACAAAGGTGCATATTGATTGAGTTTACAGAACTCCTTTAAATCTTTCACAAAATTTCTACATTTTCATCTTCTTTAACAGCTGTTGACACAGAAGTTATCATTTTCACGATAATGTGTTTGACAATATATGTCAAGAGCTTTCAGAGATGAGATTACCAATTGTCCCATTCAAGTTTTCTAACTGCCTTGGAGTTCATCATCATACAAACCCTGCCAACTCCTTTATTTGCCCCTATATAAGGTGTCCTATAAGGTATTTCTCCTCCTCCATTTAAATCTTGTTTAATTTTTAGCAAGAATGTTAATGTGGCTGTGGTTCAGCATAACCACCAATGGAAGTGTGGTGTACAAGGCAAGTCAAAAAACCTGGGCTCAGGTATAAGCACTCCTACTTATTAGCTCTGTAATCCTGGGCAAAAAAAGGTCACCTCTCTGGGACAGAGACCAGATTACTCATCTCAAAGTCCCATCTACTTATATTCTCTGATTTTGTACCATTCATTAGGCACTGAATATAGATTGCATACTAGCTTTACCAGCAGGTAAATCAATGCTTGTAGATAATCTGAGAATACAAGGACTATGCCATATCAGCAGTCATTTAGAAACAAAGGGAGGGAAGAAAACAGGGAAGAGGAAGGGGCCATACACTAAAGAGGACTGTTTGGAACTTTTGTTTCATACGTCTCCATGGCTCACAACAAATTCACCACGAATTGGCCAACTGAACAGTGAGATACCTTTCTCAGATAACAAATACAAGCTGTCCCAGAGTCCAGACTTGAGGGTTTCCAGCTTGGTAGAAACTGCTAGGCCTTTTTTTTATTTTCTGACAGCACATTCTTTCAAAATTCAAAGTTACCTCCGCATCATGATAAAGCACTGGATTAGTAATATTTCTGGTTGGGGAAGAGGGGAGAGGAGCCAGAAGACGGAACACTACAAGATGGTAGATTTGCTACTGATAACAGTAGTAATAATGATGACAGTCACTAATACAAGAACTAAATGTATATTGGAAAAGTATTCTAAAGCCAACTCCCATGCAAGTTAAGCTACCTTAAAAGGTGTTGAAACTGTCCTTGAGATCTGATTGACACTAAAGGCTTAAGACTATTGATATCACTTCTTGGTCACCTAAGAAGAAATAGTCTGGAGGAGCTATGGCCTCTCTCTGATCAAGAAGGACCACTATGTGTAGTTCAAAGGTAGGGGAGCTCAGTTCAGCTGAATCAACCTGCAGTGTCCTTAATGTATATCCTTCCCTAGCTATGAGAAAATCACCTTCTGTTAACTGTTAAATCATCTCTGAGCAATTCTTTTCATTCCAATATTAAGCTAATAATAAAATATTAAAACTAATAGGGGACTGTACTGAGTCTGTACTAGCCAGGAATATCTAATGGTTAAATTCCAAACACCTGGAGGGACAGAGTGGGATAAAGAACATTTTGTTGTTATCCAGTGGTGTCTGACCCTTTGTGACCTCACTGGGGATTTTCCTGGCAGAGATACTGGAATGGTTTGCCATTTCCTTTTCCAACTCATTTTACAGATAAAGAAACTGAGGCAAACAGGATTAAGTGATTTTCCCAGGATCACATAGCTAGGAAGTGTCTGAGGCCAGATTTGAACTCAGGAAGATGAATCTTCCTAACTGCAGGCCTGGCACTCTATCCACTGCACCACCTAGCTGCCTCAAAGAGCATTTAAGCAATCTAAAAGGAAATAAGGCCAAAGTGTCAAAGATTTTTGTTTTGTTTTCAGATAAGGGAATGTCCTTGAAATTTCAAGGTGAACATAAAGTAACTTTGACACTCATATAGACATTCAAAAATAGTTAGCATTTATGTAGCACTTTAAGGTTTGCAAATCACTTTACAAATATTACCTCATTTTATCTTCACAATGACCTTGGATTTAAGGGTGTGGGAAGAACATAGTATTTATTAAAAATCTACTATGTGCCAGGCACCATGTCTTCACAAATATTATCTCACTTGATCCTCATGACAACCTTGGGAAATGGTGCTATAATTATCCCCATTTTACAGATGAGGTAGTTGGAAAGAAAGATGTTAAGTTACTTTCTCAGCTGGAGTCTGAGGCCACAGCTGAACTCAGGTCTTCCTGACTTCAAGGCTAAAGTTTTATCCACTGTATCACTGAAGGTCAAAACTTTTTCATAAAGAAGAACTGCCAGAAATTCCAATGATGTTTCATTTTAAAGTGGTTATACTGATGATTTACAAATAGCATGATTTATGTTAGCCATATTAATGGAGCCTTAATCACATTCTACTCCAAAAAGATAATGCAAAAACACTGGTAAAACTATTCACATTTTTTTCTGTTATTTACCTCAAGAGCTACACTAGTTTCTTTATTCTTAAAAAGCTGAAGTTCTTCCAAACGCTGCTTATTTTCTTCTGTCAGGACTGTAAATATATCATCAGAAGGATCCTTTAAAATGACCAAAAAAAAGCAAAGAAGACAAATTTTAAAAAATTGCCACCACCACTCACAAACAGAATTCCAAGCAAGAAAATAATATGATCTTATTAAAATCAGTAACTTTGTTAAAAAATTCTACAGCTACCTCATCATCCACGGGCACGGTTAAGTTATCCAAATAGCTTATACGGCCATCTTTTCCTATTTCATGAACAATGAAGTCGGAGTACCTAATAAAAAGAAAACAGACAAATAAGCATTCAATTTTTCATTAAATTTTAAGATCATACTTGCAAGCAGTTAAGAATGTCAACAAAAGCCTCGAATAGGTTAAAACTATTAATTTTTTCTCCATCTTCACTATTAAGTTATAAGGAATCATTATTAGTGGGGGGGTATTTTTGTTGTTTTTTTAATGAATGCTGACTTGTGTACAGTATGAGCCTGGAACTATACTTAATAGAGAGGTTTTGTGAACTTTTAAGGTAATCCTGCAGAGATGTACAAAAACATCACTTCATGATTTTTTCCTCTACCCTATGCAAATAAGAATCAGTGTTAAATAAATGGTGAAATAGATAAAAACTGTATTAATTTAGGACACTTTTTTATCACAATAATTTCAACAAGAAGCAGTGCTGCTAGAGGGTAATGGCTACCAGTCTGGTCTTGGAGTTGGGAAGACCTGAGCTCATTTGTGTCTTTGCCTCTGACATACATTGGCTTTGGGATTCTGGGCAAGTCACAACTTTTCAGTGCCATAGGCAACATTCTAAAGCTATAAAGCTACATATTCATTACTGAGCTGAATTCCTGGAGGGAAGTTTCATACCAAGAATTCCCTAGACCAATGAAATAAAAAGATCCCAATCAGAAGAGGAAAAAAAAATTTTTAGAGCCTGAAATTTGTTTTAGTATCCTCTATGAAAACATGAGACAAAAGGAGCTAAAGCAATTCAGTTATAACATTCCAAAAATAAACTTTAACTTATTTAATAAAACAAATTATTTTGGAAATTATCAGCAGCATTACTTACAAACTGATTACAAATTATATACTTTGGAACAGGACTTCTACTTGACAGTACAACCCAGAGCATGTAAATGAAGCCACCAAGCAAACAATCAAAAAGCACTAAGTACTCACTGGGTACCAAGAACCATGCTAAGAGCTGGGCATACAAAGAAGGAACTCAAGGAGTTTACACACTATCATGAATCTATAGATACATACAGAAGCAAGAGTATATAAGAGCTAAGGGTACAATCAGCTGGGGGAGTGGGGATGAGGAGGTGGTAGTATCTGAGCTAAGTCTTAAAGGAACCAGGGATTCTAAGAGGCAGAAGTGAGGTAATTTGTTCTATGTAAGGCAGCCAGTACAAAGGCCTGGAGATGGTTTACCATTTCAGTTGTAGAATCCCACACATGAGGAACATTAAGAAATTCAGTTTGATCAGACCATAGGGCATATGAAGGAGAATAATATATGATAAGATTGGAAAGATAATTTGGGCCCAGGTTGGTAAAAGTTCCAATGTCCCAGAGGAGTTTACAATTAATCCTAGCAGTAACAAAGAGCCATTGGAATTTACTAAAGAAGAAGAGCCTTAATTAGGGTGGTTACATGGGTGGAAAGATAGGGGCATGTGAGACAGAGATGTAGAGGCAGAAATGTCAAGATTTGGTCAAGTACAGATATGTGGCTTAAGGAAGAAGGAACAACCAAGGAAGCCACTGAGGTTGCAGACCTAGATGACTGGAATAAGGAAGTTAGGAAGATGGGATCGATTTGGTGGAAAAGATAATGTGTTTTGAACATTTTGAGACTGAGATGTCTACAAGGTATCCAGATCAAAATATCCAACAGACATACAGACAACAGTTGGTGACATGGATTTGGAACTCAGGAGAGAAACTAGGTATGGATATATGGAAATTAATTAAATCCAATTAACAAAATACCATTTTTCTAAGTAATATTTTGCACTACAGACTGGCCTACTTCTTTCTTTCCCTCCTCCTAAAAAAGGCCAAACATTTCAATATTAATTATTATTATTTAATATTAATATTTAATATCACATTAAATAGAAATGGAGAGCATGAATGAGCGGGCTGTGCTTTCGGAACCTCAAAGATAAATTTCAGCTCTGCACACAGCCTTGCCAAATCTCCTATATACAAAATGAAGATACCTCTCCTTTAAGATTCCTGAGAAGCCTTGATGAGAACTCACAAACTTTGTGATGCCCACATCAACCTCGGTGAGTCCATGCTTCATCATATCGGCAAAGCTCTCTCCATCCTCCTCCTCCTCTTCCTCCTCTCCCAAAAGTGCATCTTCCTCCTCCTCCTCTTCTTCAACCTGGGCCTCAACGTTGTTTCTCCCTTCTCTGGTAGTTGTGGTTTTTGTCTGTCTAGTCACAGTCTCATTGCTCAGGACACAATGATTACCCACAGTCTCTTGATCTTTAGCCAAACAGCATTCTGAGACCTTTTGTCTTTTAGCTTCATCAGCTGGGGCCAGATCATCATTTTCGTCAATGGAAAGAGAACGTTTCATCGATACTCCAGTCACTTCCATTGCCTCCATTTTTAAGGTCCCAAGACAGCATCTGAGATAATCTTTGGAGAAGGGGAAAAAATAGAGTAAAGAAAGAACATAGACAGTTTAAGAAGTATTCTTCAGCTCAATTCAACAAGCATGTCTTAAGCACCTACTATGTGCCAGGCATCATGATAGGTGCTTCAGTTACAATAACAGTAAAGTAGCAGTCCCTGTCCTCAAAAAGTTCACATTCTATAGAGGGAAAATCCACATAAAAAATTAAATACATTTAGAGAAAGGTGTTACTTGAGCTAAATTCTGAATAAAGCTAGGTTATTGTCTCACTTGAGAAATAAGGAAGGAGTTCATCCCAGACAAGGGGGAAAGTCTGTGCAAAAGTACGTTGATGGGAGATGGAATACTGTGTATGGAGAACAGCAAGCAGGCTGGTTTGTAAATTCTCAAGAGGCCTGGAAAAGCAGGCTTGTGCCAGGCTGTGAAAGACTTTAAATAGTCTGTAATCTGTCCAAGGAGCCATAGGGAGCCACTGAAGGGTGACATAATCAAGCCTATGCTTTAGGAAGTCACGTTGGTAGGTGTGGGAGGATGCACTTCAGTGGAGACAGTCTAGAGGCAGGGAGAAAGCTTAGCAGGCTACTTCCCTAGCCCATGTGAGAGGTGATGAGGCCCTGCATAAAAGGAGAGAAAGAGACCTGTGCTCAACCGAGGTTGTGCTTGGTTTTGTTCAACTGTTTTTGTCTTTCTTTCTTTTCTGTTCTTGGTAAAAGATGTCCTGGAAAGAGGAGGGGTTTTTTTAAAGGCATCATTTTCATCTGTTCAAAGACATAGTTCACTTAGCACAAACTCTGATGAGTGTTAGAGTCTGAACGATTGTAGTCAAAAAAACTGTACAATTTGCTTATGCCCCACACACCCAGAATCTAAGAATGTGTTCCTTTATTAGAACCTGACAGCCAACTCTTCATTTCCTACCAGCTGCTCTGCTTGGAAATATCACGCCCCAAGTACAGGGTGGCCTCTAGTGGCCTCCCCACATCCACCCAATTTTCAGCTTCCCTTAGAATACTATCTAGTACCCCACTAGATTCTAAGCTTCTTGAGGGCAGGGGCCATCTTTTTCTTATTTGTATTCTAGCACTCAGTACACTGCCCAGCACATAGTAGGTGCTTAATAAATGACTATGGAAAGAGCACTTTGGAGTCAGAGGATCCGAGATCAAATCCTACTTCTGTCTCTTACTGCCTGCCTAGGGGAAGTGATTTCCTTCTCTGGACTCAGTTTAACCATCTGTAAAAAGAATGCGTTAGACCAAATGACTTCTAAGACTCTTTGTAGTTCTAAATCTACAATCACTGATACAACCTCCCCCCAGGGATCATAAGTGAATTTTTAAATGGCTCTAGCCAATCTACTGCTTGTTCACTGAAGTTTTAATACTAAAATAAACCACTGGGATTTATTTCTAAGTATTGTACTCATATCTCCACAAAATGTTCCTCCTCCTCTGAATTCTCCAATTGTGCAGGTGACCCCAGGTGACCTATAAATGGAATATAAACTCAAGTTGAGGAAAGATTTCAAAGTATAGTTTGAGAAAGAGATTCTCTATTTTCCAAGGTCAACCCTAGGTCCGATGAGACTTATTATTAGTTGGTCAGCAACCGACAAATTCTTTGGCCATGGAAATCCAAAACAAAACAAAACACAAAATGGCCCTTAGTCTTATATACAGTGGCCTACAGTGGTCGAGTGGCAAATAAAGGGGGGAAAGGATGCTAAGAATCATTTTGTTTTCATACCATTTATAAACATAAACTTAGCTCCTTGTACTCTAAATATGAGATTCTTGTTCAGTAGCCAACTTTTCAACATCACATCTCTCTTGATGCTATAATAAAAGAAAGACTAAAGAAAGTTGGAGGAATGATCACAGGTTTTCCTTGAAGAGGCAAATAAAAGAGTTGGTTATCATGTATCAAAGGCAATAAAAACATTTCACGAGACTTGGTCACTTCAAACTGCAACGTTCCTGGTAAATGTTTGCAAAAAAAGACCACCACAAAGAAAACTGTGGTTTGTACGGCAATATCTGTTGCTGAGAATAAGAAGGTAGAGAAATTCCACAAAGAACTCAATGAGAGTTCTTCTAAATTAAATCAACATATATTTTAATACTTGCTCAATATGATGCAAAGATGGACATGGTAGGTGAAAAAATATGCTGAAAAGCATAGTTCATCAGTAAGAAACAAAGTATGAGACTGAAGACTTCCAGACCCACATCTGAAAGGCAGTTTATTGTGGCGGGAACTGGCCTTGGAGTCAGGAACATGTAAACTGCAGTCTCACCTCTGACACATATTAGCTATGGGACCCTGTGCAAGTAACAACTTCTTAGTGCCCTGCATACCCTGCAAAGAAGTATATAGAATCTGAAATGAGGTCTCACAGATTTCCAGTCTGATCTACTTCTTTTTAACTGGCAGAGCAGGGAGAGGAAGCTCCCTTATTTGGATTTCCCTATAAGAATAAAATTATATGTCCAGTCTTTAAAAAAAAAAGCAGTCCCTTAAGGTAGGCTATAGAATTATAGATTTAGAGTGGAAAGAAACCTTAGAAACCATCTCATGATAAGCTGTGGTATATGATTGTAATGGAATATTATTGTGCCATAAGAAATAAGCAGCTGGATTTCAGAAAAGAAAGACTTATATGAACTGATACTTAGTGAGGGGAGCCAGGAGAATATTATACACAGTAACAGCAACATTGTTCAATGACCAACTTTCACAGACTTAGCTCTTTTCAATCTAAGACAATTCCAAAAGACTCATGATGGAAAATGCTATCTACAGCCAAAGAATTATGGAATCTGAATTAAGATTAAAGCATACTATTTTCTCTTTTTTTTCCTTTCTCATGGTTTTTCCCTGTTGTTCTGACTCTTCTTTCACAACAATTCCAATGTGGAGGTATGTTTAATATGACTGTTCATATGTATCCTATATCAGATTGCCTGCCATCTTGGGCAAGGGAGAGGGAGTAAGAAAAAAAATTTGGAATTCAAAATTTTATAAAAGTAAATACTGAAAACTATCTTTACATGTAATTGGAAAAAATAAAATGCTATTAAGTGGGGGGAAAAAAGAAACCATCTCATTCAACCTTCTCATTTTACAGAAAAAGAAACCCAAAGAGATTACTTGACTAAGGTCACACAAATAGAAATATTGGAGTAAGACTTGAACACAGGTCCTCTAGGACCTATATAAGCATGAATATTTTCTCAAGCAAGAGTCAAGAGGCACTGGTAGGTACATGGTGAGTGCCAAATAACACCACAAAAAAATGAAAGTGATACTTAACGTTCAGAAAATTACTGTTTACTGATGTCAGTCATTTCCAAATTATCTTGTAGTTCAGCCAGACTACCAACTTGTTAGAACAAAGGTTAGAATCAATATCAAAAGTTAATAAAAATGAATCAATATCAAAAGTGAATAAAAATTAAAAAATATGAATGCAATCCAGGCAACTTCAGCTAGACTTAATGTAAAATGCACAAAATAAATGAAAAACTTTACTTCCTAAGGAAATTTACTTATTAAATTAATTGCCACAATAAGAAAACCAAAAGAGCCTAGAACCTACCTCAGCCAGTAAAGACATGATCGATCTCTTTGCCAGATGAAGAGAGATGGCAGACAACAGTAATAAAGGTTTTAGAATATAAATTCATTTGTAAGATTTTACACAGGATAGAATATAAGCTCCTTGAGGGTAGGGGTTATTTATTTCACTTTTGTCTTTATACTCCCAGCATTTAGCATAGTGCCTGGTATAATAATCCTTGCTGACTGACTGACTGGATAGTATAAGATTATGAGCACTACTCTCTCCTAAAACATCTAAAAGCAGTAGAGGCAAAAAACAAGTTTAGAGAAAGCTTGCCATGAGACCCATCTGGGTAAGAGCATTTAAATAGTATTTAAGGATGAAACTGGCAGGAAGACAACAAACATGAAAAAAGGACAGAGATCCTAACGAACTCTTCTCTGTCACTGACAACTACACTATGATTTTGGGGACAAAAATTCCTTAGTGTGACAACTGGGAGGACACATTGAGAAATTACAGGCTCATAGATTCAGAACTAGAACCATTCGTAGGTATTATCTCATCCAACCACTTCACTTACAGATAGAATTTTATCAATGAAAGTGACTTTTAAGAGGCACTACCATCTACTTTGCTACTGCAGCCTAAGGACCATGGAACATTTTTTTTAAATTTATTTAACTTTTTACATTCATTTTCACAAAATTTTGGGTTCCAATTTTTTCTCCCCTTTTTATCCCCTCCCCCCACCCCAATACACCAAGCAATCTAATTTTCCCTATCTCCAATCTGCCCTCTCTTCTGTCATCCCTCCCTTCTCTTGTCCCCATCTTCTCTTTTGTCCTGTAGGGCCAGATGGCTTTCTATTCCTCATTAACTGTATGTCTTATTTCCTAGTAGCAACAACAATACTAAACAGTTGTTCCTAAAACTTGAGTTCCAAATTTTCCCCATCCCTCCCTCACCACCCCTTCCCTTTGGGAAGGCAGGCAATTCAATATAGGCCCTATATGTGTAGTTTTACAAATGACTTCCATAATAGTCGTGTTGTTAAGACTAACTATATTTCCCTCCATCCTATCCTGCCCCTCATTGTTTCTATACTGTCTTTTGATCCTGTCCCTCCTTGAGTGTTGACTTCAAATTGCTCCCTCCTCCCATTGCCCTCTCTTCCATCATCCCCCCACCCTTACTTATCTCCTTCTCCCCCACTTTCCTGTACTGTAAGATAGGTTTTCATACCAAAATGAGTGTGCATTTTATTCCTTCCTTTAGTCAAATGTGATGAGGGTAATCTTCTTGTTTTTTGGTTTTTTTTTTTCTCAGCTCTCCTCTTTTTCCCTCCACTAAAAGGTCTCCTACTTGCCTCTTAAATGACATATAACATACCCCATTTCATTTCACCCTCTTTCCTCCCCCTACCTTTCTCTCTCACCATTTACCTTAATTTCTTTTAAGATATGGTCCCATCCTATTCAATTCACTCTGTGCTCTCTGTCTCTGTATGTGTGTGCATGTGTGTGTGTGATCCCACCAACTACCCAGATACTGAAAAGTTTTAAGAGTTACAAATATTGTCTTTCCATGTAGGAATGTAAACAGTTCACTTTTGGTAAGTCCCTTATGAATTCTCTTTGCTGTTTACTTTTTCATGCTTCTTCTCATTCTTGTGTTTGAAAGTCAAATTTTCTTTTCAGCTCTGGTCTTTTCATCAAGAATGCTTGAAAGTCCTCTGTTTCATTGAAAGACCATATTTTCCCCTGAAGTATTATACTCAGTTTTGCTGGGTAGGTGATTCTTGGTTTTAGTCCTAGTTCCTTTGACTTCTGGAATATCCTATTCCATGCCCTTCGATCCCTTAATGTAGAAGCTACTAGATCTTGAGTTATCCTGATTGTATTTCCACAATACTGGAATTGTTTCTTTCTAGCTGCTTGCAAGATTTTCTCCTTGACCTGGGAATTCTGGAATTTGGCCACAATGTTCCTAGGAGTTTCTCTTTTTGGATCTCTTTCAGGTGGTGATCGATGGATTCTTTCAATACTTATTTTGCCCTCTGGTTCTAGAATCTCAGGGCAGTTTTCCTCGATAATTTCATGGAAGATGATGTCTAGGCTCTTTTTTTGATCATGACTTTCAGGTAGTCCCATAATTTTTAAATTGTCTCTCCTGGATCTATTTTCCAGGTCAGTTGTTTTTCCCATGAGATATTTCACATTCTCTTCCATTTTTTCATTCTTTTGGTTTTGTTTGGTGATTTCTTGGTTTCTCAGAAAGTCATTAGACTCCATCTGTTCCATTCTAATTTTGAGAGAACTATTCTCTTCAGTGAGCTTTTGAGCCTCTTTTTCCATTTGGCTAAGTCTGCTTTTGAAAGCATTCTTCTCCTCCTTGGCTTTTTGAACCTCTTTTGCCAATTGAGTGAGCCTATTTTTCAAGGTGTTATTTTCTTCAGCATTTTTTTGGGTCTCCTTTACCAAGGTATTGACCTGTTTTTCATACTTTTCTTGCATCTCTCTCATTTCTCTTCCCAGTTTTTCCTCCACCTGTCTAACTTGCTTTTCAAAATCCTTTTTGAGCTCTTCCAAGGCCTGAGCCCACCCAACATCCCCCTGGGATGTCTGGGGTACCGAGGCCCCGCCCTCCACATCTTTCCCTGATGGCAAGAATATTTCCTCCTTGTCAGATCCGAAAGTCAGGATCATTTGCATCTGCTCAAAAAAACTCTCTATAGTCTTATTTTTCTTCCCTTTTCTAGGCATTTTCCAAGCCAGTAACTTGACTTCTGAGATTCCTGTCCACCCCCACACACCCCCACCTAGATCCGCCCAGCTAGTGCTTGGGGTCTGAGATTCAAATGGGCTTTCCGCAGCAGGCGTGGCTGCTATTCAATGTGAGCTTCAGTTCTGGTGCTGGGGTGGGGCAGGGCCGTCTCCCAGGCTCAGCTCCCTCTGGGGCTTTATGCAGAGACTTTCAGTAATGAAGATTCTGCCTGCCTGCTCAGGGAGTCCCGGGGGCCGCTGCTGCTGCTGCTGTTGCCTCTGCCGCTTCCTGCCCCTGCCTCTGCCTCCACCGCTTCCTCCCGAGGGGGCCCCGAGTCACGGAGACACCCTGCTCCCCTCTTGGACAGCCCAGACGAGTCTCTCACTGACCTGTAGTGTCTGTGGATGGAGGAACCTTCTCGGCTGCTGGAGGTTCCGACCCTGAAGCCTGCTCGGATCAGCTTCTCTGGGGCTGCGGCCAGGGCAGCGCTGGGGTGGGGTCCGCTTTCCGGGGCGCGACGGACCCTGGGAACCGCTCTCCAGGGCTCTCTGGAACGGAAATATCTTCCACTGTGTTTCTGCACACCCTGCAGTGATCCAAAACTTGTGGGGAGCTCTTCTTACATTAAATGCATGGGCTGTGGGTTCGGAGCTAGCATACAGTGAGTCTTTCTACTCCGCCCAGAACTTTTCTATCCGATTTTCTGGTGAAACCTTCCATATAAGTTCTCTCCCCCATTAGAATGGGAGCTCCCTGAGAGCAGTGCCTGTATTATTTTCTATTTGTGTCTCCACAGCTTAGAACAGAATTTTGCACATACTAAGCTTAAGAAATTCTTTATTCACTCATTCACATGATAATGAGGATGAGAATGACAAACAAGAAAAGAAGAAAGAGGAACAGAGAGGTTAAGAAACAACCAAGGTCACAAAGGTGAACTCAGGTTCTCCATCTCCAAATCCAGAACCCACCAGCCAACCTAACCTATGTCTTGCCACTGGAAAAAGTGAGGCTGATGACTTTGCACGGAGGGCTCTGCCTCACTTAAATCTGATTCACTTGAAAGTCAAGACATCACCCTCTTATGATCATTGGTCCTTTTGAGAATGAAGGATGAACAGAGGCATGCAGTTGGATGGACAGCCCGTATTATCAGGATGTGTATTTTGAACAGATACACCTAACGACAAACGGATTGGGCCAAAAATTGATTAAAAGGAAAACTGTCTGGATTACCTTAGAAAAACTACACTTTTTGATGATCTCCTAACCTTCTTCCTGAAACACTCACCTTTTTAACATCAATATTCATCTGATGATGCTACACTGCCCTCAGTAATTAAATATCACATTTTCTCAAGGACTACAGTTGCATGGTGCCTAAAGGACTAAAGGGAGGCACATAGTGTTTATGAATACATTGTAACATGTTACGAACAAAGAATTATATAGGGAGAAGCAAAAAGAAACAAGATGCATATTATATATGTACATAAATACATATATTCATATATACGTGTGTGTGTGTGTGTGTGTGTATATATATATATATATATATATGAGAGACTGGAAAAGGACAAATATGCTACCTAGAGAGTGAGAATGAGTAATAAACTAGTGAACAGCCCCTGTGCTCTTTACTGCTATCCATATACATATGAAGAGATCTAGCGGAAGGTCAGCCAAAAGTTATAGGGGATTTACAGAAGGATAGGACAAGAGGTCCCCAGGATGGACAAGCCAAAGATAAGTAGCAATCTGCATGAGGAGGGAACACCTACAGCTCTATTAAAGTATACCTCCATTCATCCAGAATTTATATGGTTGGTCATGAAGCAAAAGTAGAGGTAACATGGATACACTCCAAGAGTTTCCTGGTTACATTGAGTAAAGTACCTCAACTTCCAACATACTAAGTGATCACCCCTATGGAAGATATGGAAGGAAAAGTCATGCAAGATGAGAAGGCATCGATGACTTATTAGAGGCATCTCAGAACACACAAAGATCGGATTCCCAGATCCATTCCTATGTGCTTCAGGTCCAAGTCCAATTAGAAGACAAAACCATACAATTCTATTACTAACACTACATAACTCTTTGACCATGTATTCCTCCTGCACAGTGGTAAAAAGTAAATTTGACCATATCTATTATTTTTCTTTTTTTAATGGAAAGGAAATGGGAGAGAGGAAATAATGCCTGTTGATTGAAAAAGTTAATTTCTTAAAAAAAAAGTAAACCACAGTTCATAGAATCTTAAAGTGTTGGAAGGAACCTTAGAAAGCATTTCCTCCAACTCCTATCTAGAGTATGTAAGAGGCCAGTTAGCTTTCTCTAAGCACCTTTTTTTGTTGTTCTTGTTCCTTTGTGTCTGATTACACCCCATTTGGGGTTTTCTTGGCAAAGATACTGAAGTAGTTGGCCATTTCCTTCTCCTGCTTATTTTAACATAGGAAGCAATTGAGGCAAAAAGGTGAAGTGACTCACCCAGGGTCACACAGCTAATAAAGTGTCTGAGGTTGGATCTGAATTTAGGGAGTCTTTTTTATCTATCTAACCAATGCTCTATTCACCACCTAGCTAGCCTTAATCACCTTTAGTGAACAAGAATTCACTAACTGCTATGAAACCTCTATGCAGAGGGAAAAGCCCATCCCACTTTTACATTGCTTTTAACAGTTAAAAAGTTCCTTATTTTGAGCATTTTGCCTCACACACACACACAGAAAATGGAAAGTTTGAAAACAGGAACTGTTTAAGGTATCCTTAGGGAAATGAGGTCCTAAAAAATCCTGATTACTGATTGACTGCCTGCCCTAAGGCCTAAAAGTAAACATCTAGGCATCAGATTTAAAAGACTGCTCCAGTCTTTTTCAAAGGACAGATACCAAGTCAGTAGCTTGAAAAACAGTACTAATAACTAAAATTTACATAGAACCAATCACTTTACAAATATCTCGTTTTATCCTTACAACTCCCAGGGGTGGGTGTTCTTATACCCCATTTTACAGATCAGGCAAAGCAGACGAGTGAAGTGACCGTCCAGCCTTCCTGACTCCAGCGAGCCTGCATCCGCTGGATCCAACCAGGGATTCCCACAAGACGGACATAATCCGTTTACATATCTGATCAATGATTCTTCCTACCGGTTCAAAAACCCTTCGGTGATCCACCCCCTCGCCACTGACGGAGCAACAAGGATCCCCCACCATAATTTCTTCCTCATCCGTCCACTATTTCAGTAAATAATAATAATAAAGGAATTTTGCCAGGAAAGGTCAGCAGTCTCCTGCTAAGCACATGGAAGGGGGAAGGAGTGGGGAAGGCAAGGGACAAGCTGTCAAGCGGGAGAGAAGAAAGAAGGGGCAGGGGACGTGGGGGAGCCATGCACCGTGCCAAGCCCAGGGAAGCGGCGGAGAGCGCAGACCCCGGGCGGGGATGCAGGCGTGGAGGAGGAGGAGGGCGGGGTGGCCGAAGAGCCGGGTGCTGGGCAGGGTGACTCAGGCCACGCTCCGGCCGACAGAGCGGCTACCGGAGGCTAACAGGCCGAGGGCTCCGGGTTAGGGCCGGGGGCGCGCCTAGTGCCAACTCACCCGTGGGCGCGGGCCAGGAGCTCCGGGCTCGGGGTCTGCGGCCCGAGGCTGGGTTCGCCGAGCGAGGCCCGGGAAGCGCGCCGCGGGAGGCCCAAGCCCTTCCTGGGACCCGGGGGAGGCGGAGGAAGCGCCGTCCGAGGCGGCAACGTCAGAGGCCGGGAGGAGCGGCGAAGCGGGACCGCAGGAGCCGGCCGCCGAGGCCGCGGATCACCGACGAGCGCCCCCGCCGCCCGCGCCCGCCCTCCCGAAGGACCCGGAGCCCGCCGCCGGTCGCACACGTGCGGCGGCGCGAGCGACGCGCCGAGGAGGCGGACCCGGCGCCGGGCTCGGCCCTCCCGGCAGGGGGCGGCAGCGGGCGGGTGTCGCCTCCGCTCGCGCCCCGGCCTGAACGGCTCTGGCGGCTTCGGGCCCCGATCCCGCCGCGGACCCGACAGCCCGGGCCCTCGCCCTGGGGCAAGCGCGGTTGGAAGGCCTGCCCTCCCGCACCAAAGGCCAACCAACCAAAGCAAGCCCGAGGGCGTCCGCAGAAGGCCCCCAAGCACCGTATTAACGCCAGCTCTTCTTTGTTTCTATCCTAGTTATTTTGTCACTTTCGCCTTTCCTGATGTGTTTACCTTGCGTTTACACATGACTCCCACTTCCCTGGAGGTCTCCAGTAACGAAGTCCAAACACTTCTTTAGACGAACCCTACGGAGACCTCAATGACGGGTAATGGGAATTTATGCCGAGATTAGTGGCAGGGTCTGCCTGACTCGGCGGGCGTCCCGGCAGAATGGGAAAAAGTCGGCTGATTTCTAAGGGACTGCTGCGATCTGGTAGTAGACTCGGCGAGGGTGCAACTGGCCGAACTGGGGAGCTGGAGCCCGGCCTTGGACTCCGGCTGCATGATGCGGCCGAGCTAGCGTTTAAGGTCCTCGGAGCCTCCAGAGCAGCTCCTCGAGACTTATTAACCTCCTTGGGGGCTTTTACGAAGTATACTGCAACTGAACTATGAGCCACCAGTCTTACCTCCTCCACACCACGCTGTAATTGGGAACTCATTCCATAATAAAAAATATTTACTATAATGGGGATTTTATTTAAATGGACTGGGAAGGGGGGTGCAGATAAGAATGTGAATCTGAAAAGAAAAGAAGTTTTAATTTTAGAAATTACTCCTGTTATGACATATTGAAGATGTAATTTCTTCATAAGTCCTAGGGACAGGAGGCGTATTCTGTGAGAAGCACATTGGTGGCAAGTCTAGAGTGCATTAGGGCTCAGCACTGAACGATGTGGAGAGACATTTTGAGAACTTAAGGATTCCCTCATCATCCCACGTTTTTCAAGAAACACACATTTTCTCAAAGTCACCAGTGGTCAAATTTTAAATTCAAGTCTGCAAACTAACTGTTGGCCCAGGTCTAATTATCGTACTCATTTCAAAACCAAACGAGGATTAACTTTCTGGTCTGTCGCATTACTTGTAGGGATTCAGCTGATTAATATCCAAATTATTCACACTTGAAAGAAGAAAGGACAACTAATTAAAATTAAAAGTAGTTTTTGTTTATATTACTACAGGGGGAGGAGAATACTACAGGAAGGAGAACAAATGGGGATCATCACACTTTTCTTAGGGCTATTGTTGATTCATAGTTAATGTCACAATGAGATAATTGCAGTATGTTTGAAGCCAAAAGGACCTGAATTCAAGTTCTAGCTATACATTACTTAACCTGTGTGACCTCAGGTAAGTCATTATTTAACTTTCCAGGCCTTGGTTTTCTCATCTAAAATGAGGTGGCTGGCTGCACTATACTATGTCTCAGGTCCTCTAAAACTCTAAATCTATGAAAATGGGGGGATCAGGGTGAGAAGTGACTGCAAAATATAGTCAGAGTGCCCTTTGACCAGCAATACCACTTCTAGATCTGTATCCCAAAGAAATCATAAAAATGGGGAAAAGACCCACATGTACAAAAACATTTATAGCAGCTTTTTCAGTGGTAGCCAAGAATTACAAATTGAGGGGGATGCCCATCAGTTGGGGAACGGCTGAACAAGTTGTAGTATACGAATGTAATGGAGTACTACTGTGCTATAAGAAGTGATGAGCAGGCAGATTTCAGAAAAACCTGGAAAGACTTGTATGAACTGATGCTGAGTGAAGTCAGCAGAACCAGGAGAACATTGTACACAGTAACAGCCACACTGTTCAGACTGACAGATAGACTTATCTCTTAGCATGCAAGGATCTAAGACAACTCCAAAAGACTCATGATGAAAATGGTGTCCACATCCAAAAAAAAAGAACTATGGAGTCTAAATGTAGATCAAAATATATTATTTGCTCTCTCTTTTTTCTTTTTTTATTTCTTTCTTGTTTCTCATGGTTTCTCCCATTGGTTCTAATTCTTCTTTACAACATGACTAATGTGAAAATAGGTTTAATACGAATGTATATGGAGAGCTTATATCAAATTGTAGGCTGTCTTGGGGTGGGGGAGGGGAGAAGTGGGGAGAGATTTGGAACTCAAAATTTTATGGAAGTGGATGTTGAAAACTAAAAATTAATTAATTAATTAGAAAAAATATAGTCAGGGTGGCGTTCAGTAGTAACTCCAAATTCCAATATTAATTTACCTGAAAAGCACATCTTTCCCTAGCACAACAATCACTATACCGTTAGTTTTAAGAGAGATTCACATATATTTCTTCCCAATAGCCAAGACTATGAAAGGAGAAAAATAAGACCAGTGCAAGGGTGATGGAATAGAAGAGCAGATGAGACCAGTGATTAGAAGATGAAAATTCTGTTTTGGAAGAGTAAGGAAGAGATGGAAAAGGAGAGGTGTATAGGTTCAGACTGCATAATGACCTACATGTGAACCAGGAAACCAATTTTCTGTTCATGTTTTAAATTTTCCTGGATATTATTAAAATGCATTCTTTGAGGCTCCTCTGATGTTATCCCCATGGATAATGCCACCCATGATGATTTCAACCCCTTCTAGACCTTAGTTATTTCATGAGTCTATAGTCAACCTTCCCCTGGTGACTCTCTCTAAATCTGATAAAATAGTCCTCTAATGCAACAGACTCAGTCTATCACTGAGCCCATTTATTAAAATCCAAATGTTTCCAAATTACAACCTTAAATGGAGAAGAAAAAAGTTTATTTTCATTCCTCTTCACTTTATTTTTTTTAAGTATTATACTACCAAAAGTATAGTTGTTAGGTGTCAGTGACTGAGATCTGAATAAAGGATTTAGATGAAGATGACTGGGGGAAGGAGGAAATTAAATACAAATTTTAAATGCACATTTTAGAAAATAAATCCCAGCACTTGAATAAACTCTTGTTCATTTATCCCATCTTGTGTTCACTTCTTTTTTAAACAAAGCAGTTAAAAGTTAGGTCCTAACTAAAAAAATTCATTTTAAAAAACTCCACCTTTTCTAGCCTTTAACTGGGGTTCCAAATTCTAATAACCTCAGATGATGTTTCTGTCATTGCACAGGAGCTGAACTCTTCCTAGTTCCTAATCTTCCTCTTCTTCTTCCTAACCTCTATTCCTAGTTAATCTTGAAATTCCTATTAATTTTGAGTTAATCTTGAGCTCATCTTCTTTGCTGAAGAATATCTAAGAGAATCACTCTTGGCAAAATTAGAAAGCAGAAAATTTGGGAATGATGGCATAAGAAATTATATTTCCCTTAGGATCCTGAAAGTCTCAGATACAATACTTTATATTATATGATACTTTCAGATATAATACTTTCCTTCAGAGAGGGGTTGGAAGGGCCAGGAATACCTCTTCAGTTGTCATAATCAAGGAGTGGAGGTGGAGGTAGAGTCATGGAGTCAGGGATCATTAAAATTGGACCTTGAAATTCAGACACAGAGTCATCTGGGGAAGTCTGGTTCAGTGGAAAGATCAACGAATTTAAGAGTCAGAGGACCTGGGTTCAAATTCTGACTTTGTCAGTTATGACTGTGTGACCCTGGGCAAGTCTCTTAACCTCTCTGGGTCTCCGTTACCTTGTCTGTAAAGTGAGTTTGGACTACTATCAGCTCTAAATCTGTGATATTAGTGAATTGCTCAGAAGTGATAGGAGTTTGTGTTGGATTATCCACTTTCCTTAGTGACTAACAGCCCACAGTTTGGGTACCCACAGCCCTGATAAGAGCCAGGAAACTTGTCTCCTTTGAGCAAAGCTAAAAGGCATAGAAAAACAATGAACCAGTTATCCCAAATGCCACGCCATTAGGGTGGGAAGATTTGGTTGCATATTTTTGCCATTATGCAAAATTTGGAAGGTGGTACTATTGGAATTTTTTTCTTTAAAAAAAACCCAACAATTTCACAGTATTTCAACTTCACAAAAGTATAATGGTGTGACTGCACTTATGGATTTTACTGTTTAAATCTTCAAAATAAAATACAGAGGATTTTAGGTGCATAAAGCAGTATTCTTTGCTACTATGCCATCATCCGCAAGACTTGTGACCCATTCCTAATAATCATAGTTAACATTTTATATAGTACCTTAAGATTTGCAGAGTCAAAGTACTTTCCATATGCTATCTCACCGGACCCTGTGAGGTAGGTGCCAGTGCCATTATTGTCTCCATTTTACATTTGAGGAAACTGAGAATGAGAGCCGTAGCAGGATTTGCCCAGCAAGGTTCACGTTCAGGTCAGCCTGACTCTCCGTCAGGTGCCCTGGATGCACTACGTCACTTCTGTTTGCCTCCATACAACGTGCAGGCTTATGATTAGGAAATATAAACGTTATATACAATGCGACGTCATTATTGGTGATTGTATTTATTGCTTACTGCTGCCGCCACTTTTTAGAGTTGTTTCATTTGTGCTGGACCTAGCTCAGCCACAGTACACACCGTACCTTGACCCCACATAGCAATGTCATTTTGGTCTTCTTCAAGCATAAAGGACAACAACCAACCAATGACTACCAGTGCTGCCGCGACTGCTACGACCCAGGTTCCTAGGAAGCTCTCGGAGCATCAGGACCAGGCTCTGTCCGGCCCCCCCGTAAGAACTGCAGCGCGACCTCCAGGCCGGCGGTGGCGCCACAGGCTAGTGTTCCGCGGCGGGGAAAACGAGGAATGTGTTCCTCTAGGAACGAGGGGAAGAAGCCAGCGAGTTCGGGAGAGGAAGTGGCGTTGGCCACCTCGGCATCCTCCGGGGTGAAACGCCCGTGTCCGCGTCTGCGAGTCCGGTCCCGGAGGGCTCCCTCGGCGCCGCTCACGGGCCGCCCCGGGCTGGCGGGCTGCGCATGGAGCCGAGGAGACGGAGAGCAGGCGGCGGCCGGCGCTGAGCTGAGGTCAGGGGAGGTCAGGGCAGCGCACGCGGGGACCGACAGCCTCCTGGGCCGGGGGCCGAGGTGCTCCCCCCGCCCCAAGTAAAGGAAAGAAGCCGAGAGCCGCACGGGCGGCTTACGCGCGGGGGCGGCGTCCTGGGTTCGAGTCCCGGCCCCGACACTTATTATCGACTCGTCCCGGGGCAAGTTACCCCTCCCTCAACCGCAGCTTTTCCATCTGCGAAGTCGAGGAGGACTTGGGCATGACTTTCTAGGGAGGTCCGTGAATTCTGGGGAAGCCTGCCACTTTAATTGAATTTTTAGACCTTGTTAATAGCTTAAAATTGTAAAAGCTTTCTCCGTGATTAAGTGGTCAATAGGTACTTTGTGCCCGTACAGCATTCTCATCCGGACGGACCTAGGGGTCCAGTGAGTTGACAAACATTTACGGTCGCCTACCCTGTGCCAGTCTGGGGCGGGGCGGGGGGAGAGAGAGCGCGTGCCAACCGCTTTGTAGAAACAAGATAATTTCAAAAAATTGAATAATAGAAACAAACACGACCGGATAAATTGGAAATAAATAGAAGATTAATAAGTAATTCCTGAGGGGGCGGGGACCCCAAGATGAAGGAGAGTTTTGTAGCAAGTGGAACTTTAATTGAGACTTAAGGCCAGGGAAGCTAGGGGGCTGTGAGAAGGACAAAACCAGTGAAAACTCGAGAAGCTTCGAGATGGAGTGTTGGGGGTGAGAAAGAGCAAGAGAGGCAGTGTGTCCTGGTGGGAGAACACAGGTAGAAAGGTAGGAGGGAGTCAGGTTCAACTGATGATTTTCTGTTTAATCCTGGATGTCCTGGGGAGCTGCTGGAGGTGATTGAAGGAAAGGGAGAAGTTGTCATACACTTAGGAAAGGTCAGTTTGACAGTTGGGTGAGGGTGGGCTGGAGTGGAGAGAGACTGGGCAGGAGACCAGTCAGAAGACTATGGCAATAGTTAAAGCTTGAGGTTTATGAAAGGCCGAAAATATCAATGCTCTCCCACATTATTTTCCCAGTCTGGTGATGATCCTTTTCCCATATGGTCTTTTGTATATGATAAATCTTTGTTACCAGCCTGTAATTTAGTAACTAAGTCTTAGAGAGTTACTTGAAGCACATGGAAGGAAGTTAAAGGATTTAGAGCGCATATCTTACACCAAAGTTCCAGTTTAATAAATACTTGTGGATTGTCTGAGTGATTCCAGTGTGCTATCATGTGTAGGTTCTGTAGCTTACAGTTATTATTCAGTAAATATTGTAACTTTTTGCTTTACAATTTAAAAAAAAATTAGGAGACCTAAGAATGGCAGCTTCTGTCAGAAAAGAACAGACCAACCAAGATGTAGATACCTGTGATATCCCCTCCTACGTGTCTGAATTTGTGGAAAAGGAAGTTGGAAATGATCTTAAATCATTAAAGAAACTTGGAAAACTCATAGAACAGTTGACAGAAAATAAAGCACAATTAGAAGAACAGGTAAGTATTAAAAATTAAAATTGAATTATACATTTGATGAGTTCCTTGCAAATTTGTATAGAATGAATAGCTGTAGATAAAAACAGGAAAAATGTTCATGGCATTTTGATTTTGGGATCAGGAGAGTTAGGTAATGGTTGTATGAGTCTTAAATTTATAAAGGATCCACCACCTATTAAATATTCTGCAAAATAAAAGACAAATTTCCCACTTGGAATGACATTATGTAATTGGAAAAATGATGTTGGAAATGTTGGTAACATTTTATGAAGCTTTTATTATAATTACTTTAAAATGCTTTTACACTTAATTATATTGTCTTTTTTGCCAAGATTAAGAAATTTTCTTTCGACTAAATTAGTGAAAAATAAATTGTGTCCATACTCTTTTTTTCCCTGAACAGTGCATACTTTTTGTAATATATTGTTGCTTAAAATATATTTTTACCTATGCCACTATCAAAATGGATACAAGATTAGCATTCCTAATCTCTTATATTTCCATAATATGGGAATCTGTGGTAAAGCTTATGGTACTATTCTAAATATAGGAAAAACTTCCTCTTTTCTCCTGCCCTCCCCTGCCCTCCCCTTGATGTATAGCAATACCTTTTTACTGATTTTCTTCTCATATTATCACATTTAAATATTAACAAGCTACATTCTGGAGTGGGTGATGTCACTGGTTCTGCGTGACACAGAGAATCCCTAGTTGTTTAGTTGTTACAGGGCTTTCTCTAGAACCCCAAATTCCCTGATCTTACTCTGTTTTTGAAGAGCCACAGTTAAAGTGAACTGTATTTATGTGCCTTCTAGGTTATTGAGGGTCAAAACATTAGCATAATAAGAGCTTTTAGATGTGATAAAATCTAAGGAAAAGTTTGAAATTATTAGTTTGGTGTACATGGGTTGTTATTTTTCTTTTTTTTAGTTTAGTACCATGTTATGATAATATGAAATTGTATTTTCTACACATAATAAAAGAACTTAAAATATTTTGGATGTAAAAAGTAAGACTGCAGATATTTTGACATTAATCTCCCTTTTCGTAAATTTTTTTTCGTGTGTTTAGGTACTTACAATTTCCTCAGAAGTCCCTAAAAGAATTCAAAATGCCTTAAAAAATGCTGAAGATTCAAAGAAATTTCTTAGTCAACTTCTAGAAAAAGAAACTCTTCTCTTTAGTTCAATCAGCAGTCATTTGTTGACAGCACAGCCATGGATGGATGAACTTGGAATATCGATTAGCCAGATAGAAGAGATTGAGCGGCATCTTGCCTATCTGAAGTGGATTTCACAAATAGAGGAGCTAAGGTAAAAGATGCTTTGTTTATTATATTCTTACTTATCATTTCTCTGGAGGCTTCTATCTTTACCAAGGCATTGTTGACATCAAAGAGATTAATTAGAGATTATAAAAACTTAATTCTTTCAGTTGTCTTAAAAATAGCATAATTGTAATTTTTTCTTGTGTTGTGAATAAATGTTAACTTTTAGAGTTTTGTTTCAATTTGAAATAAAAATAGATTTGAATACTTACAAATTATATAGTATAGACAGTTTTCCTTCAACAGGCATTTATTAAAGTCCTACTATAGGATGTACTAAATGCCAGTAATGCAAAGGCAAAAAATGAAATAGTTCCTTCCCTCAAAGCCCATATACGCTACATGCATTCATGTAGATAGATATAAAAGTCGTACAAAGCAAATACAAGGTAAGCAGGTAGATTGTAGGAGGTAAGACACTAGCAGACAGAGAACCCAAGGAACAGCTCATTTAGAAGTCATCATTTGAGCTGAGACTTGAAGGAAGCCCAGGGATTCTTTGAGTGAGGAAGGAGTTCATCTGGAGAATGAGGGATAGCCAGTACAAAGACTTGGAGATGGAACGTGGAATGTTGTGTATGAAGAATGTGTTATGTATGAGGAATGAGAACTCTAGAAAGGTAGGAAGAAGCCAACTTGTGAAGAGTTTTAAATACCACACACAGGAATTTACATTTGATTCCAGGAAGGTTGTTGTCAGTCATTTCAGCCATGTCTGACTCTTCGTGACCCCATTTGGGGTTTTCTTGGCAAAGATACTGGAGTGGTTTGCCATT
Organism: Bettongia penicillata ogilbyi; assembly: GCA_023548195.1. Classification (NCBI taxonomy): domain Eukaryota; kingdom Metazoa; phylum Chordata; class Mammalia; order Diprotodontia; family Potoroidae; genus Bettongia; species Bettongia penicillata. The sequence continues at coordinate 5,842,996 of JAJHZJ010000245.1, read as the reverse complement.
TCCTCCTTGTATCAGTAAGCACCCCAATATACACAGGAGGACCTGCTATCACAGGTTCTTAGATCTGCATTCATAAAAGGAGAGGCAGCTTTTGAGGGGTTAGCAGTCACTTTAATCAAAGGGTGGGGGGCTTCCCAAAATCCTCATCTGGCACTCAAACCTTCTTACCAAAACTAAGCCCCAAGAGAAAAACCTCACCCCCAGAGTATTTATACACTTTTTAGAGCCAGAGGCCATTGCCCTCTGACCCAGTACCTCTATACAAAAAAACAAAAGGTACTTGGGACCCTCCTATAAACATTCTCCCTAATCAAGCTTCTCACAATGGGCAGCCCCATCCATTGGTGGGAAAGATCCTCTCCAATTATATTATTCAATCGGAGGCACTTTTAGTAAAACAAAAACAGCATAAGGTCCTAATTTGATTGCCATTACACTTTTCCAGCTCATTTTGCCGATGAGGAAACTGAGGTAAACTTGGTTAAGGGATTGGCCCAGGAGCACACAGGTAGTAAGTGTCTGAGCTGGCATTTGAACTCAGGTCCTCCAGATTCCAGCCACAAACTCTAACCACTGCACTACTACGTAGTTGCCATATAGGAAGCTAATGGAGTTTATTGAGTAATGTGAATTGAGTGATGTGATTTTACATATGCTTTAAAAAAATCACTTTGAAACTGTATGGAGGAGCACGAGACACATGTATATCCTCTGTTTAAAAGTGTTTTCTGAATTTTTATACTATGTATACAAGAATAAAGATGGAGATTTTTGATTATCTGCATCACCTTCCCAGTTCTTAGTGTGTGGATTGCTTGACTTGAGACCTACTGTGTCCTGCAGACTTAATATTTATTTCACTTTCCTTGATCCTTCACCCTTTTGCTTTTTCTACCCCACCCTCCACCTTATCTTTGCTGTTTATTGAAGTCTGCTGGAATTGCCTCAAATCAATTAGTGGTGTGTATACTGTTGCTAGTAAATATTACAGTGTCTGAAACGCTAAAGAAAAGAAATCAGAGATAGAAAAAGTAGCATTTCAGATGTAATAAAGTATGCATTCTGTTTCATTTGAAAGACTGTCTCTGTGACTGTAAGTTACTCATGTCTCTCCAAAAAAAAGAAATTATTTTACGTAGTTTCAGTCAACAAGCATGTATTAAAGTACCCATAATGTGCCCCACAATATGTTATTCCCTGAGTATATAAGTACAAAGAATGAAACAATCCCTGCTCACAAGGAACTAACATTGTAATAGGGCATGCAAGAAGTACACATGTAAATAGACAATACAGATATAAAGTGAATACATTCAAAAACATATTGAAGTAGTTGAATGTAGGATTGATTTGAGGGAGAGCACAAGCATTTGGAGGAAATCAAAGGCTTCATGCACAAGACAGTACCGTCTTAAAGAAAGTGAGGGCCACAGGAGTGAGGAGGGAGTGTGTTCGAAGTATATAACATGGCCGATGCAAAGGAATGGAGATGAGACGTGGAATATTGCATCTGGGGAACAGAGGGAAGGCCAGTTTGACTGGGTCATGAGTGTGGGAGGGGGAGTAAAGTATGAAAATATTTGCTTTGTAGATTTCAAGTATAAAATATTTATCTGAGTAAATATAGTAAGTCATTGAAAGAGCTTGTAGTAAGCCAGTGGTAGAATTTAGGGTTCCAAAATATCTCATTCCTTTTGTTTAAGTTATTTAAACTGAGACTATTTGAATTCCTGCTTTACCCATTTTGCCATATATTTATGTTCTAGGAGGAAAGCAATAAGAGTCTGGTGAAAACTTTATAAGAAATGTCTCAGTTAAAATAATATGTCCCATATCTGGTATTTGCAGTAATCCTTGAAAGAGAAATGTGGTATCTTAATGATGCTTTGATTAATAACATTGAAGGCCTCTGTTAAAATGGAAGGAAGGATAAAACATTAAGATATTAGCACCATATCTATAATCAGTCGGATTATTTAGCTAGTTACCTAACAGGACCCTGAAAATATGGGACTTGGGTCAGGTAAGTTTTAATGGTGGAGGAAAGGAACAGTGACATTGGGCAATGGAGAAAGATCTAGAACTTAAAATTCAAGTAATTAAGATCTTGCATTGCTGAGAGGATGGGGAGAGGGTTTGGGGCAGCACATGTGTATTAGAGAGTAGAGGATTACATATGAGAATAGAGGAAATGTAAATGTTGCCTATATCATTATTTTGTTTGAGCCAGATCTGTATTCAGTTTCATCTAAAAGTCAATTGGAAAATCTTTTTTTCTGATTTTAAACAGTTTTCCTAATTTTTTTTATTGTACTATATGCAAATTTATTTTAATATTTGCTTTACAGTGATAATATCCAACAGTATCTAATGACCAATAATGTACCAGAGGCAGCTACTACTTTAGTATACATGGCACAACTGGATATTAAGCTTCAGGACTCATCATGTTCTCATCTCCTTAGTTTTGTTCGGTCCACTGTTAAATTCTGGCATAAAATCCTCAAGGACAAGCTAACATGGTAGGTAACATACCCATGCTCATTATTATGGAAAATTTACATAGATTTCTATTTTAACTAAAATATATTAGTGTTAATTTTCTATTGCAGTGACTTTGAAGAGATATTAACACAGCTTCATTGGCCATTCATTGGGCCCCCTCAGCCTCAGAATGTTGGCTTAAGTAAGATAGCTGGCACCCCAGAGGTATATAGTAACTTGGAGACACTGTTCTGTCAACTTCTGAAACTTCAAACCTCGTATCTTTTTGGAACTAACACTTTTTATACAATCAGCATGTGATTAAAGAATGAAATAATTTTAAAATGGTGTGGGGGGGGGGGTGTTTAAAAATGATGTGGGGGGGGAGAGAGAAAGAGAGAGAGAGAGATGAACTTAGGAATTACTATGTTATTGTCGTTGGATTTGGACCTGATATTCATATGCCCTTGCAGAAAATGTAATGTCCTCTTTTAAAACAATTTTTATAGGTTGAGTAAAAGAATTTCAAAATGTTTACTTGACCCACAAGACTTGTATTTCCTTTGGTAAGAAAATAGTGCTTTATAATGGTAATATTTATCATATTTTAGGTTCCTTGAGACAAATCTTAGAAATCAGTCAACAAATACTTTACATGCCTGCTAGGTTATAAGCATTCTGCTAGGCACTGGGGACTTGAAAACAGAAGAAAAACAGTCCCTACCTTCAAGCAACTGACATTTTATTTAGTGAGATGTGTCCATATGTAGGTATAGAACATACCGGTGGCCCATGGAAATCATTTTCAGAAAAGGATTATAACTCTAGTATAACTCTGGATGTGTGGGGTCTGACCCTTCGTTCCCCACCCCAACAAGAAAAAGTCAAGGTTTTTGTTTTTTTCTTTCTTCCTTATACTTCCTGGCTCATTATGTCCCCACACCAGAGTAGAATTCAGTATCTTATAATAGGAGAAAAATCTAACAGGATTTGTTTTTAAAGGTGACACCTAGGCTTTGAACCTGGGTTACCTTTCACAGTAACAGGGAAACTTGGAAATAAAGAGGATTTTTTTGGGGGTGGAGAATGAGTTCAGTTTTGAACATGATGATTTTAAGATGAATACAATATCTGATTTGAGATGTCTAATAGGCATTTGGAGATGCAAAAGTGAAGGTCAGCAGGATTTGCTGGATAAGCAGTTTGAGAATCATCAGCATGGAGATAATAATTGAAGCCATTGACATCCCTAAGGAGATGAAACAAGGGATAAGGTTAGAGCTCTGTGGGACCACCATAGCTAGCAGATCTCATCTGGATGATGATCTAGCAAAAGAGACTGAAGATGAGTGGTCAGATAGATAAGAGGAGCACTAGGAGAGAGTATCAAAAAGACAGCTGTTAATAGTGTTGAAGGGTGCAGAGAGATCAAGAAGAATGAGGACTGAGAAATGGCCATTAGATTTGGCAATAAAGAGATCACTGGCAACTTTGGAGAGAGCAGTTTGAGATTGATAGCCAAACAATAGAGAGCTAAGAAGAGAGTGAGAGAAAAGAAAGTGGAGGTTCCTATTTTAGAAAATATTTAACCTGGAGCCTCAGTTTCCTTATCTGTAAAATGAGACCAATAATGCCTGTAAGTACTTATCTCATGAGTAGAGTTTGTTGGAAAAAGCACCATAACAGACTTTATCCTCATTGTCATCATCCTTATCAGTACTGATAGTGATGCTTTACATGATCTGTGAATGAATGAACAAATAAAAAATGTATTAAGCTCTTACTTTGTTCAAAGGCCTGAGATGCAAATAGAAAAGTCTTACTCTCAAGGATCTCATATTCTAATTGTGGAGACATATGAAAGATTTTATCTGTAAATCAGATGGAAAGGTCTCATGGTCCTTAGGTTGCAGCAGGAAAGCAGATGTTAATATTTATTCTTTAATGTCATTTCCTCTGAAAAAAATTCATATGAGTTTCTGACCTGGGACTATTTGAGAGTGCCAAGGACTTTGGTGACAAATCCTAGGTCTTTAGTAGCTATGGATTTAGTAGAGCTAAACCTGTAGGAACAGTTGCCAGGCTACTTTTCCATAGAAATTGCTTCTCAGTGTGATGGCTATAGACACTGGGCTGTGTTTCAAATGAAATCTAACAAAAAGGTAAATGGGCAATTTTCTGAGCAAGATAACATTTGTTAGCAGGGTCATGCTACCTGTCAATAAATGAGGCAATAACTTGCCTCCATTTATACCAAGAACCCCGAGCAAAAGTGCAGGGTTCCCCTTATACAGGTTTTGGGGAGTGCAGAACAAAAAAACAAAACAGGATAGATGAAATGATAGAAGTGAGGGTCACATGATTGGTTACAGCGTTAAGGTGCAGAGAACAACATGATTGATTAGCAGTTTGGTAGTGGAGGCTAGCAGTGACCCCCTCCCTCTCTCTTGAGAGTTTGGGTGCAAGATGGTGACAAGGCACCCTTGATGGGTAGCTTGGTGGTACAAAGCTATTAGGCTTGGCTCTCGTGTTCACAGGCATTCCCTAAGATTAGTTAAATTCCTTGAGGCAAGACTAGATCAATGATTAACGGGAGAGTTGGATTTTTAAACTTACTCCCTTACAGACCAGATGAATTCTGAACCAAGTTCAGGGGCAGAGAACCATGACTTAAGCAGTTACAAGACAAAAAGCAAGTAATTGTGAATAGGATCAATAAGAAAATGGCATAAGATTAATTTACTCTTCTCAGCTGGAAGCATTGTTCTTTCCAGGGCTCTTGGGTTCAGGGTCCTGAGCTCTCTCTATCAGGGTTGAAAGGAGATGGTAGTCAAGTTGCTGGTGATGGTTTGACTTTTCCTGGTACAAGCTTCTTTCTCTCTCAGCATGTCTTGCTACTTCAGCTTAGTCTGGTTTGCCTGCCCAGTGAATAGCAGTTGGTAGTGATGACTGGTCCCTTCCTCATGGAATTGCTTCCCACAATGATGGCTTCGAAGACTGAGCTGGAAGAAGACTTGATTGTCTACTTTGGGGATGCTACCATTCCCAGGACTCTTGCTTATCTACCTTTTAGAGGCAGAGAGTCAGCAGTTGCTGCTTCTGGTGGTGAGGAAGCTAAGCTCCTTCTCCACAATGATTTTTCCCCTCAAAGATGGGTGTAGGGATTGGACTGGAAGCAGATTAGAGTGTTGAGGGAGCACTGCTATGCCCAAAACTTTTGGGTTCAGAATATGAGACTATTAAGGTTTGAGGGGAAAATAGTGGTCAAGCGGGAGGGGGAGTTACTCTGCCATACAAATGGTGATCATCCACTGATGAAAATTAAAATCCCTCCATATTTCATGTTCTTGTAATGCTTAATCATAGTTTACTATAAATCCTCTATAGAAGATTTACCCAGATTAATGGAAACTTTTTTCTTTTGTATTTTTAGGATACTAGGCTACCATTTGAGTTGACTGTGAATGTTATAGTTGAATAATTTCAACTATAATAGTTACAAGTTGAATAATTTCACTTATTTCAGTATTATTTTTTAAAAAAATCAATAAACGTTGCATTTTTTGTGTTAGTTTTTTTGAATAAATTTTTGGTATTGTTTTTTATTTCACCAAAATTGCCCTCAGTATTTCTCTCCCTCCCAAAGAGCTATCCCAAATAAAAAAATATTTTTAGCAACAAAATAAAAGGAAAAAGAAAGGGGAAAAAATTAGGAAAACTGATCAGCCTTTCAAAAAAACTTGAAAATATGTGCAGTGTACTATGTATGTCCATGGATCTCTTGCCTCTACAAGGGGGTAAGATAAAGTGTCTTATGTATTTTTTGGAGACATGCTCGTTCTTTGTAATCTTGCATCCATTTTTGAGTGTTCTGCGATTATTTCCATTTATGTTATTGTAGTCATTGTATATATTAGATTTTTTGGGCTCTTGATTCATTTTATATCAGTTCATGTAGATATTTCGCTTCTCTTTAGTTACCAAATTTGTCATTTCTTAAAGCGTAGTAATATGCTGTTACATTCACATATCACACTTTGTTTAACCATTCCCTAATCAATGGACATTTATTTTATTTCTGGTTCTTTTTTATCATAAAAAGTGCTACTATAAATATTTTGGTGTATATGGGAACTTTCTTCTGATTATCAGTGGTCTCATTGGGGGCATATAAAGCTAGTAGTAGTAGAATCTCTGAGTAAAAATGGTTAAATTGTACATATTACATTCCAATGCTGAACATTTCTTTTGTAAACTTAAGATTTGTAAAATATGACTTTTGGGATTTTTACCTTGACTTAATCTTCTCAGAGATGAATTACTGACTGAACCAAAAAAACTTCCAGAAAAATATTCTCTTCCAGCTTCACCCCTGATCATCCTTCCCATTCAGATTATGCTGACTCCCCTCCAGAAGAGGTTCAGGTATCACTTCAGTGGGAATCGACAAACTAATGTCATAAGCAAGGTGTGAAGTTGTCATCTTTTATATGAAATTTTTATTCGCATCAAATAGAATTTATATGTGTTCTTTAGTCGTTTTAAATGAAAACCTGACTCCATTCAGAAACCTTTGTAGTTAATATGCTTTATGTTTTGTTCTCTAGAAGTCCAAATTCCTTTGGTCTGACTAGAAACCTACCTTAGCAGAACACATTTATGGGATTAGTGATGTGCATAAGTTGGGCCATTTCTATCACACCATAACCCATTAACATGATGTAACAGGAATGCTTGCACTCTAACAAGCTCCAACTGTGTGCTTTTACTATACCTTCTACACTTAATTACCTTTTTCGAAACAAGAGTACAAGAATGTTTTTATTATGGCAGTTTTTATGACTGGATCCACATAGATTTTAGTGTTTGAATTCTTCTAAATTTTGTGGGGGAGGAAAGTGGAAGATACAGATCAAAGGATTTTGTGCCAGAGGTTGAGCCTGAAAAAAGCAGTTCATTGCAAGGAAAGGGAAGAAAAATGGACAGCATGGAAGGGCTTGGGTGTGGAGATTCCTGTCAACTGTGTCACTTGCCATTTCCTGCCCAATGGGTAACTTTGTTCAGGAATTTCTTCTGTTCACAGTGCATGGATAGTCAGGCTGTCTCCTGAGGAAATGGGAAACAGTCTTGCATATGCTTGTTTTCATAGAATAGTAAAGATGTTATTGAAAACCACACTGTTCAATGGATTGTATTTCAATAGTTAAAATATAGTTTGCTTTTCTATAACTTGAAAATAAACAAGGATTTAATGAGCATGAGAGGTATATAGATTTTTCAAAAAACAGTTTACTTTTGTTTTTATAGAAACTTCTGTTTTGGAGGAAAAGAGAGAAATAGAGCAGGGCAGCACAGAGGGAAGTCTAGAAGAGGACAGGTCAGTGGAGTTGGAGTTGTGGAGGGACAGGAAGGAACTTCTGGACTTCTGTCAAACGTTTTATCAAGCTCAGCCCTTTTAAAACCAGTATTCTGCCCACCAATTCTTTGCTCCAGAACTGTTTGCCCCTGTCAACCAGAAATACTGTCATGAACAATTCTCAGAGACATAGATATTCTAGGTTGTTCGGGAAAGAGTGAAATTTAGGGAGAAAAGACCATCAGAATTCAAAATGGTTCTTTTATTTATTATTCAAATCTCATTGTATATAGTTAATGCAGCTCCAATCTAGAGAGGGTTCTGTTAGATAATTTAATTAATTGCCTTTGATTTTAGGCACTGAACTCTGATATTAAAGAGATGAAGACTTAACATAGACTGGCTTATAATTTTTCTCTAAACAGTTCTGAGAAATTATTTGAATTTCTCCTTTAAAAGGAAGAGAATCATTAAAAGTCATATTTTTAAGTACCCATTCCAAACTTTCATATTTTATAGACTAGTTGTCTTAGTCATATTCTTTTTCCCTATACTCTGAATATTTTTTTAAAGAGTATGTTACTAGCTTTTAGTACCATTTTTTAAATCTGTGGATACCGAAGTTAGTTTGAAGAATATTTAAATACTTTAATGCCAAATTCTAGATAAGTACAAAATATAGGACAGAAATACTCCTCTTTCAGATAAAAGGATTTTTAATTGACCTTAGTGAGGTTAATTATGATGATGTGTTATGCAATTAAATGCATTTATTTTGTAGGATTAATATTAATCATGCTTTTGTAACACATTTTTGTTTTGTCTTCTTTTTCAGCCTGAGTGGTACCTGACTCAGGTACTTATGTGGATTGGAAACCATGCTAGATTTCTAGATGAGAAAATTCAACCAATATTAGATAAAGTAGGCTCTTCTGTAAATGCAAGGGTAAGAAAACCATTGTCAAAGTGTCCGTTTTAAAGCTAAGTGTGTATTACATAATAGTAACATGTTATTTACATACATATGCTTCTATTTCTTCTAGCTAGAATTTTCTCGTGCTCTTATGATGCTGGTTCTTGAGAAATTAGCGGCTGACATTCCTTGTCTTTTGTATGATGACAATCTTTTCTGTCACTTGGTGGATGAAGTACTCCTGTTTGAAAGGGAGCTACAAAGTGTTCATGGATATCCCAGCACCTTTCCTAGTTGTATGCATATTCTCTCAGAGGAAACCTGCTTTCAAAGATGGTTAACCATGGAAAGAAAATGTAAGAAGCTGTATTGTTATTAGGCTTGGGAGGGAGACAAGGTGTGTACATATATGGTTTATTGTTTTTGTGCTTTTTCTCTAGCCTAGAGAGATCAGAAGCAGGGAGAGACCAATTAGGAGATTATTCTAATAGTACAGTTGAGAGATGATGATGGCTTGTATGTACTAACAGTAATGGGCATGGAATGAAGGCAACCTGTATGAGAGATGCCATGGAAGCAAATTGACAGAATTTGACAAGTATTTGGAGATAGAGAAGGGAGATGAGAGGGAGAAGGAAGCATTTTAAGACACCTAAGGTTACAAATGTAGGTGAGTAGGAAGCAGTGGTATACGTAACATAAATAGGGGAGTTTGGAATTGAGGCAAGATTAGAGGGAAAGATTATGAGTTCTCAGTCTCAGTGCCATCTCGTTCATTTCCTTCTTGCTGTGAGAGCCAGGTGGAGAAAGAAATAAACACAGAGGTGAAAGGAGAGAGAGGAGGCAGAAATTTAAGAAGGATGATTGTGTTGACCCAGAAGCTACAGGAACAGAGATGGGAAATGCCAGGTCCTTGTACACAACTGGCTGAAGTCTTCTCAGAAGGCTGTCACCCTTTCTAGATTCAGAAGAACTCTTATCTCTGTGACAAAGGACTCTTACCATTAGAATCTTCCTTGATGAAGGACATTCCATCCTTTAATGTAAGACCTACATGACTGAAATAAATTATTTTTGGTCTGGGGTTTAGCAGTTGAATCCCTTCCTTTCCTTTACTACTTCCACCCATTGTACAGTTTATAGTTTTACTGAAGAGTATACAAATATCCTTATCTGTCAGATGTAAGGGCTAATTGAATTAGATCAGTGGTTCTTGGAATCCATAAAATTAAAAATTTTTGATAATTATATTTTAATAGAATTTATGCTTAAAAATATATTGAAAATCATTATTTCGAGAAAGGGTCCATGGACTTCACCAGCCTACTAAAAGGTCCATGATACAGAAAATATTATGATCCCTGAAATCTATTCTATCTCTAAAATTCTATGATTCTGACAGTGGTGTAAGAAAAGTCACCTTGGGTGGTAGGTGTGGACTTGATGTCAGGGAGACCTGAATTCAGATCCTGCCTCAGACATTTAATTAGCTTTGTGACCTTAAGCAAGTCATTTAATTTCTGCCTGCCTGAATTTTCTCATGAAATAAGGGGGTTAGATTGGATGGTCTCTAACATCTTTCCTGGCTTTAACTCTATGATTCTGTGACTCTTTGACCTACAGTATTTACAATGTCAGAAGGATCTTCAGTAATAGCATTTAAGTCAATTAAATATATAATTATTTTAGGACACTTTTATTAGGAATGAGTATTTTAATGTTAAAATAAGGTCTAATGTAATATAGACAATGAACAATGCTGGGTGTTCAGTTTGAGAGGTTTTGTTTCTTATTTTTTTTAAATCCTATTCCTTCCTAAGAAACTTGAGTTTGAAGGTGAGTAGTGTAAACACTTTAAGTGCTATGACTTTGTATGCATTTCAGTTGCTCTTCAGAAGATGGACTCGATGCTTTCATCAGAAGCTGCCTGGGTCTCACAGTATAAAGATATTACTGATGTTGATGAAATGAAGGTTCCAGATTGTGCAGAGACTTTTATGACCCTGCTGCTGGTTATAACAGGTAGTTATGTTTTGAGATTTGACTACTCAAATGTGTATTTCCAAGTAATTGGAAATTTTGGCTTCAGCTAAAATGAAGACCACACTGCACTACAGAGCCATCAAATTCAAAATTTGGATTTTGGCAGATTGTAGCCCAGTATTCTACTTCTGAAATTTTTTAAATAATTTGGGAGACCTTAGGAATTTATGTGTATATGGAGAAGACTGCTGTACTGCTCCAGATACAAACAAGTGAGTAGAAATTTCATAAAGCACAGTGTTTAGGAATCTTGAGTCTTGCCAGTAAATAACTGGTAATTGGTTGATTAGTATATTCTTGACTGTAAGTTATCAAAAAGAGAGGAAGAAGTGATTCTTTTTGAATTGGTATAATAATGAGATATGTTCTTCATAATATTTATGGAGGATGTCTGTGTTTCAGAGGGTGGTACCACAGTCTTGTCCATGTTTTCTGCAGATGCTCTCTCAAGTCCTCTACCCCTGTCCCAGCTGTTCCAGCATTGCCCATCACTCTCTCTTAAGTTTCCTTGCCTGTCTCCTGGAAATAATAGTTCACAAAATAAGGAGCCACGATTGTGTGTTGTAGCCAATTTAATAATTGTCCTGTGTTCTTAGAAAACAAATGACATGAAAAAACACTGAAAAAACCTAATTTGGGAACATCAGTTAACTCAAAGTTCTAATGTTGTTTTGACTTTCCTTTGCAGATAGGTATAAGAATCTTCCTACAGCTTCTAGAAAGCTTCAATTCCTGGAGTTACAGAAAGATTTGGTTGATGATTTCAGGATACGATTAACTCAGGTTATGAAAGAAGAGACCAGAGCCTCCCTTGCCTTTCGATACTGTGCCATTCTTAATGCCGTCAACTACATTTCAACGGTACTGGCAGACTGGGCTGACAATGTTGTAAGTGAATGTTTTTTTCCATTAAATACTTCAGTCATTTTAAGTAAATATCATTCTAAACTATTTCCTTCTTCTAAAAGTTTAATATATGAGGGATGCTAACATGATAATTTTGAGACTCTGTGATCAAGGTATAGAATTTTCTCAAATTGAAACCTCAAATGTGATAATTAATCCTGGTATTCTAATTAACAAATCATTGGAGAACAAGAGGGTCAGCCATTCCATCAGTTTATAGGTGATGGCACAAACATTATCTCTACTCTACTTTATTTCTACTTTGTTCCTAAAGAAAATATACAGGAATTTGATTACCTTAACTTCAAAATAATTTTTTACATTTAAAAATAGCTTTAGAACCAGTAGAAGTCACTGCTTCAGTTCTTTGGCTGTCACTTGGTAGTTGTTTTGAACTTGTTAATAGCAGCTACAGAGATTTGTATGACTGTATTTTTATCTTAATGGCTCACTTCAAGAAAAATGTCATCATTATAGTTTTAAAATAACTTTAAAAAGTTATTCAGAAGTAGCAAGGGTAGATTCCTTGTGATCTTTTTAGTTTATAAATTACTGAAGTCAACACAATCTTTTAGTGAATAACATGTCCTCTCCATTTAAAATTTTTTTTTTTGATAAAAGTTAACAATTAGCAAACAAAATAGGATGAAATTCCAAATAAGACTATAAAATTAAGACATTACATTTTTATTTGCTATATATCCTTCCAACTTCTTTTCCATCTATGTACTTAGTTTTGTTGCTACTCTTGGTATGTGTATGTGTGTGTTTGTGTGTATAAGTCTATGTTTGTGGTCTGCAGACTAATATAAAATCATCCTGTAGAAATTCAGTGAGGTTTTCTTCTGCTGTATTCATTGCTTTGCATGACTTTGTATAAATATTCCCATATGTCATTTTTATGATGCAGTAATATGTCATTGTGTTGATATACCACAATTTATTCAACCATTCTCCACAAGAGTCATTGAAACATAGGCTGATTTCCACTTTTTGGTTACCACAAATAAAATAGCCAAAATATTAGTAAGAGGAAGCATCTGGTCAGGGATAAGGCTGCCTGTGGAGTCAGGAAGCTTGGGGATCAAATTCAGTCACTTAATCTCCCAGAGCCCCAAGAAGCTTCTCCAGAAATCCAGTAGTCTTTATTTTTCTTTTTCATCATTATATTGCCTTTATATAATAAATTATGTAATATATTTGTATATTATATATTTACATATTATATATTTCCTTTATATTCATTTCATGTTGTTTTGAAATAACAGAAATTAGGTGAAGAAAAAAACCCAAAGGAAGAACTACAACTGAAGAGCACAGCATCTCCCCAAAATTCTCAGCTTTACAAAATAGTTGGTCAGAGTTGGCATGATAGTAATTCCCTTTACTTGATGAAATCAAAGATGCAGAACAACAAAAATTTGTGCTGGTAGAATAGAGTGTGATCCACTTTATATCTCATAGTGTTTTACCAGATAGCTTCCCAGAAGACATACATCAGGTACATTCCCACCAACAATGTGTTCAGATGTTTTTTGTTTTTTGTTTTTGTTGTTTTTTTTTTGTTTTGTTTTGTTTTTTCAGAAAACTTGGACAGTTTTTAAAATTTTCATTTCTTGGGGTATTTGGATAATTTAAAGAAGTTTTCAACTGATTATTAACAATTTGTTTTCTACATCAAAGATGGATCATTTTTTCATTTTCATCATCATTTGATCATTTTTTCCTGTGGAGAATTGACATTTTTCATGCACATTCAAAACAGAAGAGACCTACACTTGAATAGGAATCCTTTCTCCTGTATGTTTGACAGGTAGCCTTTTAACCTTCCCTTAAAGTCCTCATTCCAAGACTTGTACTTTTTTCCCAGTAGCCCTCTTAGCCTCAAAGTGCTCTCTACTACTACCACTCCTTTCTTCTTGAACCTCCATTTTAAGGAAAGTGCCCAGGCCAATCATGTCTTTGTTCTCTAGAATCTATTCCTTATTCTCTGGACATTCTCTGCTGTGCCCCTTGGTGGGCACCTTTTCCTTCCCTTTCTCTCATTAGAAATGTGATCCTTGTCCCTGGGGGCAAGCATCGGCTTCCTGTTTATGGTTGTATTCCCAGTACAGTGCCTGGCACACAGGGCCATGATAATCACAATAGTGTCATGCATAAATGCTTGTTAACCTGACTCACTGAGCATCCTAGTTTTAGACAGTTTCAAGTCAGCAGAGGAGTTCTTTCCTTGCTCTTCAGAAAATGAACTCAGGGCTTTCATCAGAAGCTGCCAGTGCCTTGCAGTATTAGGAGCCCAAAATGTTCTGCAACTACCACCCAACTTAATGTTTAAAAAGAGGTGGAGATGATTTTTACCCAATAGCTCTCCAAAACTTAACAACAACTTTCATGTCCCTCTTTTCCTTTCAACCACTTTGGCATTAGGTTTTGTGTCCCCTCACCATCATGGTCACCGTCCTCGATGTCATCTACATGCTTTATTGCATACATTTACTATGAAGATTATTTTCTAGTGTATTTCATTTTGGAAATTGCCTTTTATTGTGCAGAATCTTTTTTTTTAATCTGTAATTAAATGATCACATTTGTCGGCCCTGGCCTAAGCTGGGCAGAATACAGTGGGATTATTGCTCCCCTTGTTCTAAACACCTTGCTGCTTCTGACTTAACTGTGGCCTAAAATCCTCTTACCTTTTTTGACTTCCATCTTATACTTTACTCATTTTGTTTGTATTCCCCCATCCTATACTTGTGCAGTTGGGTTTTTTAACCCAATTTTGCATTTTTCCCTTTTACAGTTAAATTTCAAATGTTTATGTTGGTCTTCAGTGGAAATGTAAGTGGACCTGGGCTTGTTCTTTCTTAGCTTCCCTTGATTTCTATTGACTTTTTTATTCTCTCATCATTTCAGAGTAGTGGATTTTGCTCTCAAAGACAGCTCTCCCTGAATCTTCTCATTTCTTTTCAGTCCCAGCTTGGATTTCACTACATCTTCATTTGTAATCTAAGTGAGTTTTATAGCTCTTAGGTCCTTTCTATGTCTAAATATGTGATCTTGGGCACCTCTTCCCGTTTCTTTCACCCTCATTCTATCATGTTGACTTATAGGTGGGAAAGTAAGAGCTTTTTTAATCTAATTATGATATGCATCTTGGGAAATTCCAGACTACTTCTTATATGAAAGCCAAAACCATTTCCTTCCATTCCTGTTTCCCACAGTTTTTTCAGCACTCTGGCATTCCTCTGAGTGTGAGTGGAGGATATGCCAAAGAACTTAGGTGTTTAGTATTATTGTCCTCTCAAATATAAAATCATTTGTTAAAAAACACTTCTTTCATTTGAATATTTTTCACTGTGAAGATAGGCTTAATTTCCTTAATATTCCTTTAAAATTTCCTCATTCTCTGTTTATCCTGTTTAAGCTAAATAAATGCAGGTTTTATCAGTATCTTTCAAATGCTGTATGGACACATTGACATGATGAATGCTGCCTTATATTATGTTTATTCTTTTCTTATGTGTTGGAATATTTTTTAGCTTTTATTAAAAATGTTCTCATGCTATACCACTTATTCTGTGTCTGCTTGTTTCTAGGCATCACACATACACACACACATATGCATACATATATTCTGAATTATTCAAATTTTACCTAGCTTAAAGAAAATCTTAAATTTCGTGTATATGACTTTCCAAAAGGTGTGAGGCTTTTTTGTTTCTGCTTGTTTTTATATCGTCTACATTTCCAACTATATCACTCCCCTATTCAGTGAGCCTTCCTTTGTAATAAAGAAGAAGTGGAAGGAATGCCTATCAGCGAAACTTAACAACACATCAGCTGTATGACACTGTATAGCATTCTGGACCTGTAAGAGGGAGGGACGTGTTTTCTTGTCTTTTTCTGGGGCCAAGCTTGGTTCATTATAATTACAGAGGTTTCTTTTTTTTTGGGAGGGGTTCTGTCCATTTACATTGTATTCATTGCATATATTATTTTTCTATCTGTGAATTTAACTCTGTTTATGTCTTCCTGTGCTTTTCTGAATTCTTCACCTTCATCATTTGTTATATTGCAGTAACAGGTTATTATATTCATGTTTCACAAGATTTTTAGCTATTCTGAGTCAATGGACATTTACTTTGTTCTTTGCTACCACAAAAGGTGCTGTAAATATTTTGGTGTATATTGAACCTTTCTTTTATGTTCAGTGCTTTTGGATTATGTAAAAAGAGACCTAGAAGGAAAGTTTTATGGGTGCCTCGTTTTTACAAAATCAGTCATTTCTGGATAGACCCATCATCCCAGACAAAGCAGAGCCAAAGATACATCTCACCTGTGGTTGACAAGTATAGCATCTCAGACTCAAAGGTTATCACCTCTCCTTTTCATGAAAGGTGGAAAGTATATTTCCTCAGGAGAGACTTGTAAACCAAAAGAATTGCCTTAGGGAAAACTCAGCAGGTTTCTAGAGAAAGCTCATACTCTGTTTTTTCTTTTATAGTCACATATGGGAGAATAAGAAGGCAGGATGAAAATAAACTATCTGACATTTCAATGATCAAATATTCTCCATTAGAGCAGTTTAAAGAAAAATGACTGTACTCATAATACCACTGTAAAAGTCAATGATATTTTTGGTTGCATTCTTTAACTTCCCATACAGCTTCTACTACACAATTCTTATAGGAAAAAAGAATCCCTATAAAAGTAGTAGATTAATCTACCTATCTATATCTATATATCTATACATAGCACTATGTGAGAATACATAAGCTTTGTTTTTTTCCTTTTAGTTCTTTCTGCAACTTCAGCAGGCTGCTTTGGAAGTTCTCACAGAGAGTAAAGCTCTCAGTAAATTGCAGTTAGGGCAACTAGCATCTATGGAGAGCTCAGTGTTTGATGATATGATTAACCTCCTGGAGCGCTTGAAACTTGATATGTTGACTCGTCAAGTAGACCATGTCTTCAGAGATATCAAAGATGCAGCAAAATTGTATACAAAAGAAAGGTGAGTTTTCTATATCCTCATTTATAGGTATCTTCTTAGTCTAAGTCAATCAGAATTAAGTTTTTTGTAATAAAATCTATTTAGAATCAGCATCCAGAATCATTAGAGAATGAACTGTCCTCGACAGCAGAGGCTTATTTACTCTTTATACTCTAATCCTATTTATTTTAAATTGTCCAATTAAATCTTTCTAAAATTAGTTTATATTTTTTGCTATTTTAACCCCAGTTTATGGAAGATAACTTTTTTAATGATTCTGTCGTGATCAGTTAGTGAGCCATATCAGTGGGCTGATAGAGCTGAATGAACTATAGTACTGTATCCTCCCCCAACTACTCCTGTAGTTAGTAATGCATCTAGGTGTCCCTCCCAGGAGCTTGTAAATGCAGATGTTTGGAACTTGCAGCTTTTCTTGTGGTTCTTTCTTCTTTCTTGTCACAATGTTGGTTGCCTTTGCCTTCTTTCAGGTCCTGCTTCCCTGACTACTGGCATTTCTTCTATCATCCCTCTATCAGAAGTTTTTCCTTCTTGTCTCTTCTGTATTTTGTTGCTTCTTTCACATTTCTTGACTTTTTAGCTGAAAAGGATGATCATTTATAGACAACATCACCAGTCAAGCCAAAGGTTTCATTCATTCTTTTCACAGCCAGTCACAGCCTTTTTATATCTTTGGTCCACTTTCAACTATTTTTTTGTGGCTGAAAAGTTTTCTTCTCTGCCGTAAATGCTCTTTTCCCCCATCTCTTCTGGGTTTGTAGTTCACTCTTAAGAATGCTTGATGATGCCTGGAGGCTAGCCTTGTAATTGAGATGTTTACTATATTTAAAATGTATCATAAACACTTTGAACCTTTTAAAATATTCCTTTGGATATGAAAATATCACTACCCCTCGTTGCATATATTGGGAATCAGTACAAAAACTGAACATTTACTTTAAATATTCATAATAACCAGTATTAGCATGGCATAAAATCTTTAAGTATTTTCTTTAGGATTTATGCTATTTTAATTTTACTCAACTGATAACCAAGGCTTATTTTTTTTACTCAAAGTAATGCCCATGTAGTTTGAATAAATTTTGAAATGAATGTTGTTGCAGCTTTGTAAAAAAATGTAAACAACTTTTGCTGTACAGATTTTTCAGCGTTGGCTTGCGGTTTTGGTTCTTTCAGGTGGTTGTCCTTGCCCTCTCAGTCAGAGCAAGCAGTAATGTCCCTGTCCAGTTCAGCTTGCCCATTGTTGCTTTCTTTAAGAGATCACCTTCTTCAACTGGAACAGCAGCTTTGTTACTCCTTATTTAAAATTTTCTGGCAAATGCTTGTAGAAAAACTGGATGTATACATCTATCAAGAAGTAAGTAGATTGCCTAGTTGGCCTTGGGGGCTATACCTGTGAAAGAATCTCTTACGTGGGATAAATTGTTCTTTATTTACACAGATAATTCTTGCAAATTACTTCAATGAAGGAGGAGCAGCTCAGCTTCAGTTTGACATGACTCGGAATCTTTTCCCTTTGTTTTCCCACTATTGCAAGAGACCAGAAAACTATTTCAAGCAGTAAGCAAATTGCAGATTTGTTAATATTTCAACATGTGTTTCTATAACAAGTTAAATTAGGTTAATTCCTTTAAAAAAAAAATTGAAGGCTGGCAGTGGTAACTTTCTCATGTATGGTGACAAAGTTATAGGCATATCAATTAAACTCAGCAAGTATGATGAATAATGTAATCCATTTCATGTAATTCCTTTATGATTTTTAAAGTGATTTCTTCACAGATTTCTTATGCTCAGCTCTATAGGAGGCACTGAAGAAGTATAAGACTAGTCCCTGTTTTCAGAGAACTTAACAGAAATTAAAGGAGCTAAATCTTGACTGTTATCTAACAGTTTTATTTTTAAAATTTTATATGGTGCTATATGATAAAGTATAAAAATAATAGCTTCACATATTTGCATGATTTACAAAGTGAATTTCCCACAACATGGAAAGCAAATTCAGTTCTGTGAAATACATTTAAATGTAGAATTAAGATGGAAAAATGTAAAACATTTTATATTGAAGGTTAGGCCAGACCTGAAGTTTACTTGTCACCTACTTAAAATATGAGTGTGATCTTGGTTGTCATGATTCCCTGAGATCTAGACCCTAGAATTCATTAGAGAAACTCCTTCCCACCAACATAGTTTAGCAACTTTTTTTTTTAAATCAAGCCTTCTATTGCTTGGGAATACTTCATTTTTAAGGGCCTTGCTCAGGATGACTTAGTTCTTCTCCATAGTGTAGGTTCAGCCTACCTTCCTAACTCCTTTGATCATTCTGCCACACTTTCTCTCTTGCATGAAACAAAATTCACGCAAGTGCTTTCAGGATTGGTTTTAAAATTGAATCTTTTAAACAAATCTAAATAGAGTGGCAGGCTTTTTTTTTAAGCAGTGCTTTTGTTGGATAGTACAATAAAACATAACTAGTCACTACTGCCCTTCCTACTTTCACTTTGGTCTTTTTGTTCTCTTAATTTTTCTCCTTCCTCATATCCTAAATCTGCCTTTATATATGCAGGATATATTGACTGATAACAGAGTAAATATATACAGCAGGAATAGATGAGCTGTTGAAAATAAAAATGTACAAAATTCCATTTTTAAAGATTGGAAATATTTTTATGTAGTTTTAACAGGGCTAAAACTACAGCAATTTATATAAAAGGTTTCTAAATACAGGCTGAAGCATACTTTTTTTCTTTTTTTTTTTTTGTTCAAATCTTGCACAGAATATGGAAACACTTTACATGATTACACATGTGCAGCCTCTGTCCTATTGCTTACTGTTTCAGGGAGGGATAGAATTTGGAACTCAGAACTTTTTAAAAAAACATTGAATGTTAAAAATTGTTTTTACATGTAATTGGGGAGAAAACATTTTTTTAAAAGGATCATTAAGCTATCAGTGAGGGGTACTTAGTGTCTCAAAATGAAATTGCTTTGTAACAATGTAGTTTTTTTGTTTGTTTCCTCTCTTTTAAAAACAGTATCAAAGAAGCCTGTATTGTCTTGAATTTAAATGTTGGATCTGCCCTACTTTTGAAGGATGTGTTGCAGTCGGCTATAGAAGAACCTACTGCCACAGCAGCATTAAATGAACTTGGAATTTATAAACTAGCTCCACAAGATGTTGAGATTCTTCTTAATTTAAGAACGAACTGGCCCAACACAGGAAAATAATGCAACTCCTTTTTCAAAAGGCTTTTGATTCTGATTTTTTTAAAAGCTGAATAAACAAGTCAAACTTGATTCAAAATTGCTTAATAAAGTTCTGTCTGTGGTATTTCTTCACTGGTTGCACTATAATAAAAGGCTACATTTGTTTCCTACATGAGGTGCAACATTTACATACTTTGAGCTCAGTTGCTAAAAAAGAGTGGTTTCCTTTCTATATTTGTTGAATATATATACCTCATTGTTTCATGTTCTCATTGACCTTTCCAAACACTTGTTTAAACTCAAGTTTTTTGATCTAGCTGGCTTTCTTCTGAAATGCAAAATATTGGCAGTACTTTGACCGGCCAATTTTGTTAATTATCCTAATAAAATGTGATATATTGGTCATTCCTTACCGGTAAAATCATCTCTACCTAGTAATTAGCATTTTTTGAAGTATTTTGTGGGTGCTGATCTTAGAAACCACCAAACAATTTTCTCAGTCTAGCAAAACTAGGGCTAGCTCTGTAATTAAAGGCAATGTGGAGCCCTGAGAGACTTCCTTTACATTAAGTAAAGTTAGTGAGACCTACAGCCTTGTGCTGTGAGAAGCTTCAGTACACAATAATCTCCCAGAGACCACTCTTGGACGTTGAGATGAATTTGAAAATTTGGCAAAGGGTTGCTGTCTTTCTCTGGAAGTGAAATAGAAATCGAGTTCAAAGTGGATAGTGATGATAGGCAGCCTCTAGATCCCTCACCCACCTCCAGCATTTGCCTTAACCACCATCACCTCTCTTCTCTTGTTTACTGAAGTCTGTCATCACCCTGAAGGAATCAATGGCTGAAGCCTTCTAACGTGAACTTTCATATGAGTAAAGATTTATACCTCACAGAAAGTCCCAGAAGACAACTCAGACATCAAATTAGTACAAGTTGTCAGGGCCTATTAGCTCCATTCAAGTCACCTGACATCTGGCATGCTGTGGATTAAAGAAGAGCGCTTTTGCCCGGACTGCACATCCTGACGTGCACCTATTTACTAGACTGTAAATGTGATGATAAAGACTTAGTAGGGAAATCTTCAGATTTCATCTTGGTAGCCCTCGCACCTAGCACTGGCTTATGCACACCAGATGCTTAAATAAGTGAGCTCTCTTCATAAGGGCAATCCCTCACTTCTGTTAAGAACCTCCCAAAGAAACAGGGATTTATGATAGTCTGGCTGTATCTTAATGTAAATGCATATGCTTATCTGTAGAGTCTTAGACAGAACCTGCAGTAAATCAGGAATAGAGAAATACAAGCATTTGTACCAAAACAGAAATAGGAATGTAGCAATAAAGCAAATGTTTCCCCAATAGGATTACGTTAGTTTCTGGAGAAGAGGATTTCCCTGTCATCCTCCCTACCCCCTTATCTGAGAACTAGATTAAAGATGAAAACCAATACAGAAATAAAACTTTTCATGACCTTTTTACTGTAACAGTTTGGGTCATTTAATGTAATACGTTTAACTCATTTAATTTAACATATAGGCAAAACACTAATCTTTTGAGAGAAATACACTTAGTATCTTAACTGGATAGCCATAAACTTTAGGAACCATTTATTTCATCGTGGATCCAGGGCATTAAAAAGCTGACCACAGCTTGAAGGTCCTCCTGTTCCTAAAAGGAACAAAAATAAAAATTCTGTTTACTCACACTTGAATATACTGCTGATGGCAATTAAGGAAAAGAAAAGGCCTAAATAAAATATAAATTAACCAGTCATTTCTTGTACTATAAGGGAGTGGCTGAACAATTCAGAACCACAGATAATCCAAATCTCACACATTTGTCTCATCATGATGCATACTTATGCTTATGTGGATATAATTGTGTTTGATTTTTAAATTATGCATGCTTCCAGTAAGAGGATGAAACCACATTTTTGAGGCCAAATTTAGGAAGAACTGGAAATCTCTCCATTTATACTCATTTCCCTAATCAATTTCTTTGTGTACTGCCAGCAGGGAATGTATGTTGTGACTGAAGCAGATCAAGATAAAGCAGAGTTGTTGGGGCTGGGATAAAGGTGGCCTTTCTTGGAGGTTGAAGCTGAGTATAGAGAGAGAATTTCAAATGCTCTTTCAGTTCTTGCCTAGCTACGGGATGTATTGTGGCATAGACTGCAAAACTGGGAACAACCAGAGGGAAGGATATCCACATCTCCAAGGAACTATTTGCACACTTCCTATCTTCTATTTCTGGGAGTCAATTTGTTGTCTTGCAATGTATGAATATGCTGCTGTCTTCAGAGTAAATGGAGACAATAATCCTCCACTAAAACCCACATCTGTCCCATCACTGTTAGGAGGTGGTCAAGCTTTGTTATCAGAGTGACTGAAAACTCGGGTAGTTCTCACAAGTTCTATTGGGGTGCCTCTCTGTGGCATAGAGGTGATCCTACTTTTTTGAAGAACATGTCAGCACAGTACAAATTTTGGTATGTTACATACCAAGATGGAAACGTTTTGAGTATGGTTAGCAAGTATGGTTAGTGAGGACCAGCCCAATTAAGTTTGGAAAGGCTTGTTACTAGCAAATCAGTCACTAGGCAAGCGATTTCTTTGGTCATAGCTACTCATGAAATAATCTGTTGACTGGTTAGGAAATAAACTGGTAGGAAAAATATATATAATAATGGAATTATACTGAAGAAATTAGTATTAAGTACACATTATTTATCTATAATTATATATAAAGAATGCAGATTTAATACTAGTATTTTTATTTAATTACATATATAAACATTGATCTTGATTGTATTTATTCTTGCTATATTAGTTTAAAGGAAAAAGGAAACCATTTTAACATTTATAAAACATACTCCAAAATACAAAAGCACTCTAAATTCTAAAATCAAAGATCAGAAGCTACTAATATCTCAAAGGATCACTTAGGAGACCATGGCAAATTACCACCAAGATCACTTCTATGGGTCTGTCAACTAGGAAGGGAGTGTGGGGTGGCCTGTCATCCTTGACTTTTTACTGTCTACTAAGCACTTCTCCTGTTCAGGCCCTTTAGTGTCAACACTGTCCTCATTACCTCCTAGCTAAACCAAAGGTTTCTCAGAATGAAAAGTAGTCCTTTCTCAGAAAAAGTTGGGGCACCTAAGCAATACTCATTCTACTTGAAAACCACTTAATATTTTTATTTTATATTAAATAAACTTACACATCACTCCTGAAATCATCCCTAGTTATAACTTCTCCATCTTCAGCTATTACTTCATCTGGATCCAGCAGACCAAGATTCTTTAGGGCTATACATGTGAAAATAAGAAATGAAATTCATAAAATGTAAATTATTTAAACCAAAGTGAATTCTAGAGTGACTGTGAACTATATACAGATAAAATAAAACTTACTAACCTTCTCTGTACTGAACAGGAGTTATAAAACCTTGATTTGTAGGGTCCATTATTTCAAACATAGAAATCAAGTTAGAATCGTCCATGAGATAAGGAAAGTCTACAGCGGTTAATTTTGCGATCTTAATTCTTGCTAACATATTTAGCAAAAAATCTCTTGGTTTCTCTGTAACAGAATAATTTATATTTTCATAAGACACGATAAAATTAAAACAACAGGTATTCCAAACAAAATATTCCAAAATACCCAAACATTAAAAGATAATTTAGCTAACACACAGGATCCCAGGATTCTTAACTCTAAATTTTAAAATGTAATTTCTAGCAAAAGCTGATGTGTCCATATGGAATAACATTACATAAAGTGAAAAATCATGTAACTCACACTTTCTGGAACACTGCTGAAAGGATAAGGGACATAAGAGCCAAAGAAAATAGGAGAAATAAAGGTTTGTACAGAAAATGAGGATTGATCCTGGCCATTCATTCATACTCCTTTTATTTAGCTTACCTCTAAATGTTACTTTTTATATAGCTGACAAACGATCTCTATGAGAAGCCATCTTCAGTAGTTTGAGAGGAGATGGTTAGGGTAAAACACACAATCACACATGCATCTACCTTCCTGACCATTTCAAAAAGGCAAATACTATTAGAAATGGCAACAACCCACAAGATACAATCAGTTCTCTACATTGGACTGCCTTTTATAGATGGCAATTAAAATACAAATGGGGACTAAGGAAAACTTGGGAGTATAAGAGATAGTAAGAAATGAGTAAGGTCATTTCTCCCTTTAAAAAAAATCAGCAACAGATATGTCAAAAAAAAAAACAAACCACCAAACTCTCAAAAGTAAATTGCATTTAGATAAAAACAAGACAATCAATCATTTTTTTAATGGATTTAAAGAAGCAAAAGACTAACATCTCAGAAGGAAAATATGCTCAAATACCAATAGAAAAACCAGGAAAAAAAAACACCAAACTAGAATGTTGTCAAAATACAATTAAATGGAGTATGAACACTCTAAAGGAATTATGGAAGAAAAAGATAAGCAAACTACCATTAAGTGAAATTAAGAAACTATGAAACCAAGAAAATGTGTTAAGAAATCTCAAGATTTTCTAGCAGCTCTTTTTGTAGTAGTAAATTGAAAAGAAAGAGGCTGTCCATCACTTAGAGAAGGCTTGGATGAATTATGGTATATGGGTGCAAAAGAATACTATTGTGTCATAAAAAAATGGTGAAAAAGATGATTTCAGTGAAACCTGGGAAGACTAATATGAACTGATGCACAGTCAGCAGAATAAGAAGAATAATTTACATAGCAACACTGGAAAGCCTTAAGAACTCTGATCAATGCAAGGACCAGCCAGGATTTCTGAGAGCCAATGATAAAGCAAATGCTACCCAGCTTCCTCAGAGGTGGGGGACTCAGGAGGCAGGATAAGACAAGTTTTGTAAATGGCCAATATAGAGATTTGTTTTGCTTGACTATGTGTGTTTGTACAAGGGTTTTTGTTCTTTTTTTTTTTCAACAAGAGGGGGAGAAAATATTTGTTTTTTGATTTCTGAAGCAAAATGAATTTAAAACATCAAAAGAAATGATGCAGATCAATGAATTGGATATGATATTAAAAAAAAACCTAGGAAAAGGAAAAATTAAAAATCCCTAATTAAACATCAAATTGGAAATCCTAAAAATTAAAGGTGAAATTAATCAAATTGAGTGAAAGAAGGTTATTGAATTAATAAATAAAACTAGGAGTTGGTTTTATGGAAAAAATAAAATTGATTGGTTAGTATGATTTTTAAAATAGAAGAAAATCGAGCCACTAGTATCAAAAATGAGAAGGGTGAATATAGTACTAATGAAGATAAAATCAAAGCAATTTTAGTTATTTTGCTAATTATATGCCATAAATTTAACAATTTAAAGGAGACAGAAGACTACTTACAAAAATATAAACTGCCTAGATAAACAGAAGAGAAAATAAAATATCTAAATAAACCTATTTTAGAAAGAGAAATTAAACAGATCATAAATGAACTTCCTAAGAAAAAAAATCAGGACCAGAGGGATTTACAAATGAATTCTGCCAAACATTTAAAGACCAACTAATTTCATTATTAAGTAAATTATTTGAAATAACAGGCAAAAAGAGTCCTACCAAACTGCTTTTATGAAACAAACATGATTCTGATACATAAACCAGGAAGAGCAAAAACAGAGAAAGAAAATGCAAAAACCTTAAATAAAATACTAGGTAGGAGATTACAACAGTACATCACAAAG
Organism: Bettongia penicillata ogilbyi; assembly: GCA_023548195.1. Taxonomy (NCBI): domain Eukaryota; kingdom Metazoa; phylum Chordata; class Mammalia; order Diprotodontia; family Potoroidae; genus Bettongia; species Bettongia penicillata. The sequence continues at coordinate 5,817,366 of JAJHZJ010000245.1, read as the reverse complement.
ATTATACACTATGACCAAGTGGGACTTAGTCTAGGAATGCTAGGATGATTTAACAAAAAGAAAACTATTAACACAATTGATCATATCAGGAACAAAAGTACAAAAATCATATAATTATATCAGTACATGAAGAAAAAGCTTCTGACAAAATACAATACTCATTCTAATTAAAAACACTTGAAAGCATAGGTATAAATAGATTTTTCCTTAAAACGATAAGAAGCATCTTTCTAAACTCATCCGCAAGCATTATTTGTAACGTGGATAAGCTAGAAGCATGAGAACTGAGTAGAGGCTGTAGGATTTGGCCATTAAGAGTTGAATGGTAACTTTGGAAGGGCAGGTATCAGCTGGGTGACGAGGCTAGAACCCAGCACGTAAGGGTTGAGGAGGGAAAGAACTCTGAACAGAAACCTTTGAAAGCAAAGAGAGTGGGGAGTTCTTTCCCTCAGCCCCTTTGCCCCTAGTTTGGCTCTGAAGGAGCTCTGATGGCATGATAGCTTTGATTAGTAGGGTCCTGAGGATCTGGGGAGTTCTGTTTGCTTTGGTTTTTATAATGGAGAAGACCTGTGTATCCCCGGAGGTAGCAAATAGAAAGGATGGGATGTAAGGAGACTGAGGACTTGTGAGCTCAGAGTGAACATAACATTATTGTCCCGCAACTTAAGGGAAGGCGTTAGGAGACATGAGACAGGTACTAAACTCCTTGAGAAAAGAGGGAGAATGATCCGGTAAATATATTTGGACAGAATGAACCTCAAAGGAAGACAAGTTGCAGAATGGTGGCAGGGTGAGTCTGTGAGGGGCAACATGCTCGCCACCCCACCACCCCTTTGGGATAGGGGAGAGGGGCGACAGATTACTCTGAGGGTAGCAGAATGAGAGGAAGACGCATAAAAGTTAGGAAAATGTATTAAATACAAAGCTGGAAAACACAGTTCCTGCTCACCAGGAGTCTGCAACCTGATCAAGGAGTGCAGTGAGTTACTGAAGGTCACACTGTTGACAGAACAAAACGAGGACTAAACCCAGGTGTCCTGGCTCCCAGCCCCTACACCACACTGACCCTGCTCGCTGCTACTAATGATCTGGAGGAAAGACGAGGGAGTGGAGCGTGTTTTATAGGAAGCGGTGGAGGGGATGCATTGGGAGAGGGGGTGTCCAGGGAGGGGGGGATGCATTGGGAGAGGGGGTGTCCAGGGCGGGGGCGGTCCCTACACGGGAAGGGAAGTAGAAAGCTGCGAGGGCAAAGGCAGGATCTTTGCTCCAGCGTCGCGCCAAGGGAAGCAGAGCACCAAGCCAGAGGGCAGGAGGAACCCTTACCGGGGCGATGATAGAGCAGCTGAAAAGTGAGGTAGTTCAGCAGTTCCATGATACGATGTTTTTTCAAATAAAGCTTGGCCTTCTCCTCGGGGCTAAGGTAAAGACCGTCCGCCATAGCCAAAAGATCTGCCACTTGAGCTGTTGCTAAGAGACACTCAGCAGCACTCAGGCTCTGTTAGCTCACTTGCTGCCCCGTTTTCCTTCTCCGGTCAAGCCACGCCCAGGGCCCACTGTTAAAAGTGTGGACTAGGATCAGCCTTGGCTACAGCCTAGGGGGTCCGGCCCGAGTGCCTCTTCTCGCCTAAGATTTTCACTGTGCTCCCAAAGTCTTGCTGCAAACGGGGTATGTGTGTGTGTGCCCCTAAAGGGACACTAGTTACGGTTGATTTAGCACAAACAAAACTTCTGCTATTACTTGCCTCTTATGTGAAGTAGCCTTGTCGCCCAGTGATGTGGCAAGGGCTGCTTTACTGATGAATTTCCTGGGACTCCCGAGTGAACTCTGCAGCCTCCAGGATCAGATCCAGACAAGCTTACAGTTCCCGAAGTCTGAGAATTCTAGAGTTCTAGTCAAAGCTGGAACCTTGGAGGGGCCTTAGAGGTCATCAGCTCCAACCTCTAAATGTTACAGATGTTGGGTTTTGTGCCCAAGATCACGGGCTAAGTAGCAGAGTTTTGATGTAAACCCCCATCTTCTGATCCGAGTCCAGTAATCTACCTTTGTTTCTTTCTTTTTAATTCTTGCTTGTTAGACATGTTGGGTAACAGAACATGGAAGAAACGATCATACAAGGTTTATGTATCTCACCTTTAGATCCCTTCAATTAACTGGTCAACCAATTAAACACGTTCTGCCTCTGGCAAATAAAATCTCCATCCAGTCCAAGCTTTTCATAAGTATTTGGAGGCCTGGCAAGCCAGCCGGTACAAAGCCATGTGCTAAAGATCCCAGCCCCAGAAAGTTCAGAGTTCTCAGTAAACACTCAACTTCCTTTCACAGTAGTGGTCACAGATAGCTTTGACCCATGAACCAGCTGCATTGGCATCAGGTGTCAAAGGTATCTGGGGGTGGGGGGTGGGGGTGGGTAGAGTCGCTTCAGACCAGAGGAAGTTAGTGATGAGAAAGACCCCATCCTCTCCGTAGTGGAGAGGAAATTTGATCTGGGGAAGAAGAATCATTTGAACTGGAGAATGTACAGGCCTGGCTCAGTTTTGGCTTTCATCTCTGTCTCCCTTGGGGCTACAGGGGCCACTGAACCATGCTGGGACAACTTCAAAGTGCATAAAGCTCAAGAGGTAGTGCTTTATTGGCGGAAAAAGGTCTTGACTGGGATTCCAGACAACCTGAGATCTAGTTGAGACTCTGCCACCAATTAGCTGTATGACCTTCATGAAGTCCAAAGCATGTTTTTAGTTTACCTTATCCTAGATCTAATTTTCTATAGAAAAAATTAGATTGTTTTACATTCTTGTCTATAAAATCAGATCATAGGGCTTCATGACTCTTAAGGCCCTTAGTTTTAAAACTATGAAATGGGATACCAGGTTAAGTTCTAGGGAGGAAAAGGAAGTCGAAGAGTTTGATCATGGCCCTAAAGCACAGACCTGCTCTCTCTGTGCTGCTTTTCCTCTCACTCCCCCACCCAACCACAAACGTGCATACATGGTTAGCAATGGAGTTGTCATGTAACCAATAAAGAAACCCTTAATTTCTTCCCATGACCACTTAAGGCTCTCTGTATAAGATATAGTGTCTAGATATAAGGCAATGTGTCTAGGGTATGATGGGGGATAGGAAACATGAGTTGGAAAACAACCAGAAAGAGTTTTCAGGTTGTTGTTGCTGTAGTTGATGCATCACAAGGGTAACGTTTTGACTTTTGAGTGAATTGGAGTTAAGTCGAGGCAGACTCATCGGCCTCACTCCTCTGACTCCATCAGAGTCCATTGTCAAGACAAGAGTCAAAATGGCTGACAATGGTCTAGGATACATTGGGTGATCTTGGCCTTTTTAAATGAAGGTCTTTTCCCAAGGCTCAGTTTGTCTACGGTAATGGCCATTCAACGACTAGGGATCTTTAGGGAAAGAAAGTTCAGGAGCACAAATGCCCATAAATCAGAGCTGAAGACAATTCATCTCCATGTCTCCAAAACTAAGCTTGAGGCCAACCAAGACAATCAGGCTTCTACCTACAGCATAGGAATACTCTAGGGAAACACACACAAGGCAACACTAAGCAATGTTCACACAGTGGGGTGTTGTGTCTAACAGGAGAGGCAACATGATATAGTTCAGTGGCATCATATTAAAATAGAAGCAGGGCTACCAAACCACATATAAGGATCTCTGGATTGACTTTGAAAACCACATATTAACATTATCTATATTCTATTTTGTTACCTATTTTCTATTTTGTTATATATTTCCCATTTTAATCTGGTTCTTCTTCAGGTGTTATGGGCTCATGTCTGATGACTCTGGTGAAGGGGAAGGACTGTTGGACTTGGGGTCAGAAAGACCTGGGTAATCCTGTCTCTGACATACCCTAATAGAATAACCAAGGGCAAGTTAATTAACTGCTCTGTGTCCCAGCTAATGCTCCAAGGTCATATAAGTGGCAGCAATTTCATTAAACTGCAGTGGTACAAGGAGTTTCCAAACAGATTCAGAAAGTTTCAGAAACTGAGTTGCTTGTTCTCAATGAGCCCTTTCTCAGTATCCTCCCTGGGTAATCAATCATCCAAACTGCAAGAATTTGTTAGGCATCTACTGTATGCAAAGACAAAAGAAAATACAATCCATGCCTTCAAGGAGCTTACTGTCTCTTGGGGGAGACAACATACACATATAGTGATAGTGATGGAGTGCTTGAGCGCATGTGCTTGGACCCCAATGCTAAAATCACATTTCTCTCTAACCATCACATTTCTGCCTAGCCTCAAAACACTACTTCAGGCAGTTTCTTCCTAGTCCAAGGACAAGCCTGCTCTAGCAAAACTTTTATCTCTTTTCCTAATAGAGTAGCCAGCTGCACCTATAGAACTTATTAATCTGAACCAGCTGTGTACTGGCTGAGCCGGCTGGGTACTGGGTCATAACGACATTTACTACTCACTGACTAATCATATGTATGCTAGACTTAGACATACATACACTCCCCTTACATTTATCTTGTCTAACTGGACACTGATGAGAACAGCCTGGTATTCCTTAGTCAGTCCTGACCACTAGTTGACTTAGTGATGTTTCAGGCCTAAAACCATATCCCCATATAGCTTCCTCTTGGGTTATTTCCTGATGAATTCTGGATAAAATACCTTTGCAGTAGATATCAAAAGTGCATGTTCCTTTAAGAACTAACCACTCCTTAACTACTCCCTAACTCCACCCTGAATCACCTAGTTAGCATATTTGGCACATGCTTTACTATAGAATATCCTATATAAACTTTACCTGCACCCTAAAATTGCAAGTTCCCTAAGAACTCTTTCCTGTTGAAAAGCGTAATAAATCTTTACCTTGACCTCCACAATCCTTGAGTCGGTGAATTCTTTCCCAGATGGCCTATATGGGGAACTCCAGTCTTGGAATTCCTGTATCTCTACCTTTCTAGCCCTCATCAGTAGGTTATCAAATGTGTACAAGGCAATGGGATAGGTACTAGAAACTTGGAGGATCAGGAAGGATATCATGAGCTTTGAGAAATAGTAAGGAGCAGAGTTTGCCTAGAATACAGTGAATGAAGAGGAGGAATGTGTAGTAAGGGTAGAAAAGGAGGTTAGGGCAGGGGTTATGAAAGACTTTAAAATGTTGAACAGAGAAGTATCTTTTGGGACCTGGAGGTCCTAGGGAGCCACTAGTGCTTACTGAAACAGAAAGTAACAAAGAAGATCCATCTTAGAAAGATTGATTGGGAGCAGCTGTGTGAAGAGGGGTGGGACTGAAGGCAGGGGAAGTCTATTGATTAGGAAGTGATTACAGTGACCCAGTCATCCTGATCTATATCTTGCTTACTGGGCCCCAGTGGCTCTGGAGGACAAAATGAGGTTGGTGACCCTGCACAGCTCTCCCTCACTTAAATCCAATTCACTTGCATGTCATGCCATCACCTCCCTGAGGTCATGGTCCTCTTTGAGAACAAAGGTCAAACAACCAAACAGAACTCCAATATAAGGAGTTTAATATGTAGATGAAATCACAGAACTAGAGAGAAAGAAAAAAAAATTGAAACTGGCAAATATGGATACAAACAAATAGAGTATGTCTTTAAGTGAGTCAGATTGAAGAAAGATTCAAGTGTATATACATCAACTACAACTATGTACATCAACTACAACTATATACATCAACTACAACTAAATTACAATAGTAATGAAACAACTTGAGAACATAAATACAAATCCTGAAACTGTTTAAAAGAGGATTCAAAAATGTTTTGCAAAATTAATACATGGATTAAAAACTTTTAGACAAAACAATGGAAGTTAATGGTTTCATATGACTTTAAAGAATTTTTACTTGCATTATTTGTGTTATTGATGTTTACTAAGTAATAAAATCTATGAAAGCCAAACAAGTGTTTTATAAAACATTTACAATAAATAGAAATCAAAAAGTAGATGTTGAAAAGATGTTAAGCTAAATGTGAAAGGCTGCTAAGATGAAAAAGTAAAAGCAGAATTAGTACATTACATATACTGACTATAATAAAAAGTAAGTTTAGATATTAAAATGGAAAAGAGATAAACCTGAAGGTGATAATTTTTATCAGAATATATATAAAAAATTTCCTTTTTTAAAGATTAAATCTTTAAAGAAAATCTTTTTAATTGCTTCAATTTAAGGAATTTTCCATTTATTTTCAAGGCATAATTGTTGGTATGAATTTGAATCATTAAATGTTAAAGTTGGAAATGATCTTAAAGATAATCTGATTTGATCTCCTCATTTTATTTGTAAAGGGAATGATCAAGGGAGTCCCTTATCAATTTGATGAGTTCCCAAATCAACTTAATGACACTATAGTTTTTGTACATTTGTATGAAGGGCACCTTCCAGGGAAGTAGATACACATACACACACACACATACACACACACACACACACACACACACACACAGACAGACAGACAGAGAGGAAACTCTGATCTGTGATTGGTCCCCAACGATTGGAGATGCTTCCAAAATGAAGAGAATGGGAAGAACTAACCCTTAGTGAAGGACTTGCCCTTTCTCCTCTTCACTATAGCACTGAGCTGTGAACTGGCTGGACCCCTTCCTTTCCCTGTGTTATCTGTCTTTGCACTCATACCAGAGTTAGGGTGGAGAAGAGTTTCTTCTCCTTCCTAGACTCCCAAGAGTCAACAACAAGAAATATCTATTAAAAGCCTATGAGCAAGCAATGTGCTAAGAACTAGTGATAAAAAGAAAAGCAAAAACAGCCTTCAAGGAGCTCACATTGTAGTGGGGAAGGCAACGTGCAGACAACCACGTGCAAACAAGATGTAATAAGGATAAATAGGAGAGGGGAGGAGCCAAGATGGCGGAGTAGAAGGACGCATGTTTACGAGCTCCAAAACCAAAAGCCCATAGAATTAATGTAAAAAGAGTCCCCCATAACTTCTGGGTCAATACAAGGTGTGCAGAAGCAGAGTGGAAGAGATTTCCGTTCCAGGGAGCCCTGGAGACCCATCCCCAGAGTCCGGCGCGCCCCGGAAAATGGACCCCACCCCCAACGCTGCCTTGGCCGTGGCCCCAGAGAAGCTGATCTGAGCAGGCTTCAGAGACGGAAGCTCCGGCAGCCGGGAAAGTCCCTCTGCCCACAGAAGCTACAGGTCAGTGAGAGAGGCCAGGCTGGAGGAGAGGGGAAGCAGGGCATCTCCGTGACTCGGGCCCCCTCGGGAGGAAGCAGCTGCGGCGGAGGCAGAGGTGTGGGCGGCGGCTGAGGCGGCAGTGGACCGGGACCCAGGAATCCCCCAGCGGGAGGCAGGATCTTCATTACGGAAGATTCCTGCATAGGACCTGACGGAGTTGAGCCTGGGAGACGGCTCTGCCCCCACCCCGCTCTGTTACTGAAGGCTTCTGCTTAAAGCCCCCAAGGGAGCGGGGTTTGGGGAGGCGGGCCCCCCACCCCGCCCCCACCCGCTCCATTCCTGAAAGTCTCTGCATAAAGCCCCTGAGGGATCAGAGTCTCGGAGGCGGCCCTGGCCCCACCCCAGCACCTGAACTTTAGTTGTCACTGATTGACAGCCAGCAGGAGGAAAGCCCATTTAAATCTCAGAGGCCAAGCACTAGCTGGGCGGATCCAGGCGGGGGTGGAAAGGAATCTCAGAAGTCAAGTAACTGGCTGGGAAAATGCCTAGAAAAGGTAAGAAAAATAAGACTTTAGAGAGTTTTTTCCAACAAATGCAAATGATCCCGACCTTCGGATCTGATGATGAGGACTTATCCTTGCCATCAGGGAAAGACGTGGAGGGTGGGGCCTCAGTACCCCAGACACCCCAGGGGGGTGGTGGGTGGGCTCAGGCCCTGGAAGAGCTCAAAAAGGATTTTGAAAAGCAAGTTAGACAGGTGGAGGAAAAACTGGGAAGAGAAATGTCAGAGATGCAACAAAAGTATGAAAACTGGGTCAATACCTTGGTAAAGGAGACCCAAAAAAATGCTGAGGAAATTAACACCTTGAAAAATAGGCTCACTCAATTGGCAAAGGAGGTTCAAAAGGCCAATGAGGAGAAGAATGCTTTCAAAAGCAGAATGAGCCAAATGGAAAAAGAGGCTCAAAAGCTCACTGAATTTAATAGTTCTCTCAAAATTAGAATGGAACAGATGGAGTCTAATGACTTTATGAGAAACCAAGAAATCACCAAACAAAACCAAAAGAACGAAAAAATGGAAGAGAATGTGAAATATCTCATGGGAAAAACAACTGACCTGGAAAATAGATCCAGGAGAGATAATTTAAAAATTATGGGACTACCTGAAAGTCATGATCAAAAAAAGAGCCTAGGCATCATCTTCCATGAAATTATCAAGGAAAACTGCCCTGACATTCTAGAACCAGAGGGCAAAATAAGTATTGAAAGAATCCATCGATCACCACCTGAAAGAGATCCAAAAAGAGAAACTCCTAGGAACATTGTGGCCAAATTCCAGAACTCCCAGCTCAAGGAAAAAATCTTACAAGCAGCTAGAAAGGAACAATTCCAGTACTGTGGAAATACAATCAGGATAACCCAAGATCTAGCAGCTTCTACATTAAGGGATCGAAGGGCGTGGAATAGGATATTCCAGAAGGCAAAGGAACTCGGACTCAAACCAAGAATCACCTACCCAGCTAAACTGAGTATAATACTTCAAGGGAAAATATGGTCTTTCAATGAAACAGAGGACTTTCAATCATTCTTGATGAAAAAACCAGAGCTGAAAAGAAAATTTGACTTTCAAACACAAGAATGAGAAGAAGCATGAAAAAGGAAACAGCAAAGAGAAGTCCTAAGGGACTTACCAGAAGTGAACTGTTTACACTCATACAGGGAAAGACAATATTTCTAACTCTTAAAACTTTTCAGTATCTGGGTAGTTGGTGGGACCACACACACACATGTACACGCATGCACACACATACAGAGATAGAGAGCACAGATTGAACTGAATAGGATGGGACCATACCTTAAAAGAAACTAGGGTAAATGGTGAGAGAGAAATGTAGGGGGAGGAAAGAGAGGGAAAGGGAAGGGGGTAACTATATGTCATTTAAGAGGCAGGTAGGAGTTTTTCTTAGTGGAGGGAAAAAAAGGAGAGCTGAGAAAAAAAAAAAACAAGAAGCTTTACCCTCATCACATTTGACTAAACGAAGGAGTGAAATGCACACTCATTTTGGTATGAAAACCTATCTTACAGTATAAGAAAGTGGAGGAGAAAGAGATATTGCAAGGGGGGGGGTGATGGAAGGGAGGGCAAAGGGAGGAGGCAGCAATTTGAAGTCAACACTCTTGGGGGAGGGACAGGATCAAAAGACAGAATAGAAACAATGAGGGGCAGGATAGGATGGAGGGTAATTCAGTTAGTCTTACACAACACGATTATCAGGGAGGTCATTGGCAAAACTACACAGATAGGGCCTATATTGAATTGCCTGCCATCCCAAAGGGAATGGGTGGGGAGGGAGGGATGGGGAGAATTTGGAACTCAAAGTTTTAGGAACAAACTGTTTAGTATTGTTGTTGCAACTAGGAAAGAAGACATACAGTTAATGAGGAATAGAAAGTCATCTGGCCCTACAGGAGAAAAGAGAAGATGGAGACAAGAGAAGGGAGGGATGACAGAAGAGAGGACAGATTGGAGATAGGGAAAATTAGATTGCTTGGGGTATTGGGGTGGGGGGAGGGGAGAAAGGGGGAGAAAATTTGGAACCCAGAAATTTGTGAAAATGAATGTAAGAAAATTAAATAATAAATAAATAAATAATAATTATAAAAAAAAGGATAAATAGGAGATAATTTCAGAAAGAAGGAACTAGCCTGAAAGGGGACTGGGAAAAGTTTCTTGGAGATGATAGGATTTTAGTTAAGATTTGAAGGAAGTTGGAAGCATCTAAGAGGTAGCAATGATGGAAAAAATTCCAGGCATTAGGGACAGGCAGTGAAAACGCAAGTTGGGAAGAACAGGAAGGATGCCAGAGTCACTAGACTGCAGACTATTTGAAGAAGAAAAAAGTGTAAGACGACTGGAAAGGTAGGAAGGGGTCAGATTACGTAGGGATTTTAAAGCCAAAAAGAAGAGTTCATATTTGATCCTGGAGGTAACAAAGAACCACTGGAATTTACGAAAGGAGGGGAGAGGCAGTGCGACATAGTTAGACTCGTACTTAAGGAAGGTATATTTGACTGCTGAATGGATGATGAACTACAGCGAGGAGAGACTTGAGAGACAAGGAGAGGAACCAGGATGCTGCAATAATCCAGGCATGAAGTGGTGAAGGCCTGGGCCAAGGTGGTGGCAGTCTCTGTGTGGTAGATGGGGTGAAAATAGAATTTACAGCACTGACAAGAGACTGGATAACAGGGAATGAGGGAGAGTGAGGAGTCAGGGATGACACTTGTTTAGCAAGCCTGAATGACTGAGTGAATGTCAGCGCCTTCCAAGTTAGGGAAAAGAAAAAGGTTTTGGGGAAAGATATGTTTAAGTCTAAGTGACCTCCAGCTTGAGATGCTTAATAGACATTTTCCTGGAGCCCAGCAGAGACATTAGAACTGGATAAATGTATTTGGGGATCATCTGCATAGAGATAATAATTAAATCCATAAGAGATGTTGAATGTGCCAAGTGAAATAACAAAGATGGAAAAATGAAGTCCCAAGACACAGACTTGGGAGACATCTATGGTCAGCGAGCAAGGTCTGGATTAAGATCTAGCAAAGACAACTGAAGAGGAATCAGAGAGGCAGGAGGAAAATGAGAAGAAAACAATGTCAGGAAAAGGGAGAAAAATGAGAGGATCAAGGAGAAGAGAATGATCAACAGTGTCAAAGTCTACAGAGGAATGAAGAGGATGAGGATTGAGAAGAGGCCATTAGATCTGACAATTCAGAGAGCTTTGATAACTTTGTAGAGAGCAGCTCAGTGCTATGATAAGCTCAGAAGCCATACTGCAGAGGTCAAAAGAGAGTGAGAGGAAATGAAGTGGCGGCATTCTCTAAGAGTTTTGAGACAAAAGAGAGGAGAGGTAACTGTGTGGAATGGACAGATCAAGTAAGGGGTTTTTGAGAATAGGGAGAAATGGGTGTATTTCTAGGCAAGTAAGTAAGCAGCCAGTAGATAGGAAGATACCGAAGATTAGTGAGAGGGCCAGATGGATGGAATGGGTTAGGGGGCCGTCTGCTAGACAAACAGGGTTGGAATGTGATTACTTATGCATGTATGGTGTTTGCCTTGGCAAAAAGGCAACCTCTTCATGAGAGACAGGAGTGAAGGAGAAATAGTAGAAAGGTGTCTGAGTAATGAGAGATGAGGAGTGGAGAGAAGAGGGAGCCTCCAACAAATGACCTCGATAATTTTCAGTGAAATATGAAACAAATATGAAAAAATGGTGACTTGTAGGAGAAGCACATGGCAAACTGGCTGTGCTTGCCTATGTGCTCCCAAGAAGAGACTTCCTAGATGTGTCCAAAGGGTAATGGGGTGGTGGGGTTGACCCCCTGTTATATCATTAAATATATACTCTCTCTCTCTCTCTCTCTCTCTCTCTCTCCTCCTCTCTCTCTCTCTCTCTCTCCTCTCTCCCCTCTCTCTCTCTCTCTCTCTCTCCTCTCTCTCTCTCTCCTCTCTCTTCTCTCTCTCCTCTCTCTTTCTTTCTCTCTCTCTCTTCTCTCTCTCTCTCTTTCTCTCTCTCTCCTCTCTCTCTCTTCTCTCTCTCTCTTTCTCTCTCTCTCTCTTTCCTCTTTTTCTCTCTCTGTCTCTCTCTCACACACACAAAACACACACACCACACACACACATACATACGCATCTGATTTTTAGCTGTATTCTTTTCTTTCTTGTTACAACAGGACAAGAAACATTTACGACTATTAAACCAGATGATGCAAAAAATGTCTACTATAAACTTATTAAGCCATAATTGCCTGTCATAAGGTTTCAATTATACAAAAAAAGTCTTTCTGGAATCACAGGGCCTAAGCAGTGGAACAGACCTCAGAAGCTTTTCTGGTTTAACCTAAACCTGAACACAAGTACCACAATTACCCCAGTCCCAAGTGAGTCATCTAACTGGTCTTTGAAGAGGCGTGGTCATCAGGAATCCACCAGCACTATTTGAGACATCTCTGTACTTCTGGTCGATAACAGTTAGGAAGATTTTCTGTATATCAAGTTTAAATCTGACTTCCTATTTCCACCCACCCCCAGGACCAATGGGAGTAAATTTAATCTTTGTTCCAAATAGTAGGCTTCTAATATTTGAGGTTCTGTCATAATGCTTACCACGCTCTTCTTTCCCAAGAAAAATACTTCCCCAAATTGATCCTTTAACCACAGAGGTATCAAACATATTGCCCACATGCCACATGCAGCCCACCAACACTGCTGAATGTGGTTGAAACCAGATTAAAATGTAATTAAGAAATACTTAACAAAATAAATAAAAGTACAATAAAACATAGATAATATTATTATGTGATTTTCTAAATCAATATGAGGCCCACAGTGTCTTGTATGTTGCATATGATAAATGTCCCCCATTTCTATTTGAGTTTGATAACTGTAGTACAGCACGTTTTCTACTCCTTTTATGATGTTGGTTGCCCGCTTCTTAAAGCATTCCAACTTGTTTATATATCCTTCCTAAAGCTTGCTAAAAATTGCTCAGAACCAAACAATGTGTTCTTTTTTTCAACATTCACCTTTTTAAGATTGAGTTCCAAACTTTTTTTCCCCCTCACTCTCCCCTCCCTTCTTTGCTTCCCCCTCCCCAAGATGACATGTGATCTGCTATAGGTTATACATGTATAATTATTTTAAACATATTCCCATATTAGTCATGTTGTGAAAGAAGAAAGAAAACAAAAAGGTGAAAATTGCTTTCTCTGGAGGTGGGTCGCATTTTTCATCAGGAGTCTTTTGGAACTGTCTTAGATCACTGAATTGCTGAGAAGAGGCAAATCCATCAGTTGATCATCACACAATGTTGCTGTTACTGTGTACAACTGAACAAAGTATTCTTAGATAATGTCTGACCAGGGAAGAACACAATAAAGCTATGGCCTTGTTTTGTACATAAACTTCTCAATATAGCACACTGGTTATCATTTCATTGATTCCTACTGAGCTTGTAGTCCACTAAAAACTACAGATCTTTCTCATTGGATTGTGCCTCTCCATGCTATCCAATATGGTGTCCCTATGAAGCTGATTTTTTTTTCCCAACTGCAGAACTTAACATTTATCCCTATCACATTTTATCTTTTTCCCCATATTTCCAGGCTATTGAAACCTTGCTTTATTCTGGTTCTGTCATCCATATTATTGTGCCCTTCCAACTTCATATTATGGATGACACCAAAGTTGTGAGTCTGGTGACTGGGAGGTGGAGCAGTGGATTGGGCACTGGCTTGGAATCAAGAAGACTCATCTTCCTGAGTTCAAATCCAGTCTCAGACATAAAGTAGCTAGATGGCCCTGGGCAAGTCATTTAACCATCAATTTTCTCATCTGTAAAATGAGCTGGAGAGGGAAATGGAAAACTACTCTAGTATCTTTGCCAAGAAAACTCCAAATGGGTTATAAATAGTGGAAATATGACTGAAGAACTACTGGACAATAACCACCAAGGTAATAAATAGGGAAGTTATTAAGGGAGGAAGGTGGAAGAGTTTTGGGGGAAAGAGAAGAATTTTTGTTTTATATATATTAAGTTTGAGATGTCTACAGAGCATCCAGTTCAAAGTCAAATCTTCTATTCAGCTCTGGTCTTTTCATTAAGAATGCTTCAAAGTCCTCTATTTCATTGAATTACCATTTTTTTCCTGAAGTATTCTCCTTCTCATTGGCTTTTTGGACCTCTTTGGCCATTTGAGTTTGTCTGTTTTTAAAGGTGTTAATTTCTTCAGCATTTTTGGAATCTCCTTTGGCAAGCTGTTGACTTGTTTTTCATTATTTTCTCCATCACTCTCATTTCTCTTCCCAGTTTTTTCTCCACACCTCTCTTACTTGATTTTCAAAATCCTTTTTGAGCTCTTCCATGACCTGAGACCACTGCATATTTATTTTGGAGGTTTTGGATGCAGAAGCCTTGACTTTGATGTCTTCCTTTGATGGTATGCATTGTTCTTCCTCATCCAAAAAGGATGGAAGAAAATACCTGCTCACCAAGAAAGTAACCCTCTGTTGTCTTATTCTTTTTCCCTTTTCTGGGCATTTTCCCAGCCAGTTACTTGACTTTTGAGTTCTTTGTCAAGAGGAGGGTATACTCTGGGGACTTACAAGTTCTCAGTTCCTCCAAGGTGGCACAATCATAAGAGAAGAGTTTTACTCCTCTCCAAACCTGCACTCTGGTCTGGCTGCAACTGCAAGCACTCTTTTCTGTGAGTAGAATTACCTCTTCAAAGCCTCTGCCAGCTCCATCAGCTAGC